>SMMW01000605.1:1580000-2297136 GCA_004794655.1 Marisa cornuarietis
TAGGCTTTGGCAACATAACAGTATCCACTATAAGGATCTACGCAGTTGGATCGACTCCAAAGAGTTCAGAACACAGCCGCCAGGATTGTCACCCGTGCAAAGTCGTCCACTGAGCACATCACCCCTATCCTACAGAGCCTTCACCGGCTCCCAGTGAACAAGCGCATTGATCACAAAGTGCTTTCGATTGCACAGTCCTGCATGTTTAAAACTGCTCCTGACTATTTACAAGAGGTAGTCCCTCCTTACCAGCCGTCACGTGGTCTGCGCTCCGGCTCCCAGTCACACTTCTGTCTCCCTGCAGTGGAAGACACAAACAAGAAGCGCACTGGAGCCAGGGCCTTCAAAAACGCGGCACCTAAACTGTGGAATGCTCTGCCATCGTCACTGTCCACCATCACCTCACCAACCACGTTTCGAAAAAAACTGAAGACCCATCTGTTTATTTAAGACGGACTTAAACAACCAAGCAACACTTCTGTCTTTATTTTTTTACTTTCCTGGTGTTTATCTATTTATTTACTTTTTTTCTTATTTTTTATTTATTTTGTTTTTGCTGCGCAATGAGCATTCTTCCGAATGGATACCTGCGCATTACAAGTGAACATCATCATCATCATCATCATCATCATCATCATCATCATCATCATCATCATCATCCTAAATGCGTGTTGCTGATGGAAACTAATTTATAATGACATTTTACAAAGGCATTAGGATTTAATATTAATAATGAGAATGTATATAGCGCCTTTCCAAAGATTTACTCAGAGCCCTTCACATAAATCATACCTAGACTAAATCGTTAACAACCATGCACCCATGTTCTCATATAACAAACACTCACTTGTACAACATACACTCACTCATACAGACACACGCTATGCACGCTCATGGTCAGGACATGGTCACAGGGAAGTCGTCCTTCTGAAAAGATGTATCTTATGTTTAGACTAAAGGACGCAAGAAAAAAATTAAATAATTTAATGACACTGTAAGTGATTATACGTGGTTGAAATAATATGATAGTACTTAAATTATTAATATATGAACAAGTTAGTAGCGTTTAAGATGACATTCCCACAGACAAGTATCACAGACTCAAAACAAAAAAAGGAGAAGCCTAATATATTACTTTGTGAGTTCAGCCTACACGCTCTCTCTCTCTCTCACACACACACACACAGAGAGATATATCTCAAAGCAAGTATAGATGCACTGGTATATGCTGCACTTGAAGACAAGGAATTTCGTAAGACTGGGTTGTTAATAACTAATTGTTATCATCGTATGCAAGCATCGAACAATCAGCGTTTCGAACCCTGCGCAAGCGGTGGCACGTACAGTGGCAGACCTGATGCAAATCTCAGCTGAAAGAAATGCATGGCGGGGTATAAGTGTGTGCGTGTGTCCTCTATGTATGTCATTTGCTGGGCGACCGCACTGACACCTGCTCGATCTGTCATGGGACAAGGTACTCTATGCATAGTGGCTTCATTTATTTTTAGAAAAAAGGACAGTGATTAGTTCTAAAGAAATGAGGCGAGCAATGATACCTTTCCTATACAAAGTTATGGTTTCATTATTACTTGCGTGAAAAATAATACAACTTTTTATTTTAATGCTTTAACATAATTTATATTGTCGCCGTGTGCTTTTAATTCTTGTTAATTTAGTTTCTTAAATTTCTCCTGTATTAAAACCGGCAAACAGGGCACGCACGAACTATACGATCTCCATACTACGTACACACTACGCACGCACGCGCGCACACAATGCATAACACTCTTTAATAAAGAGTATGTGCGCGCGTGCGTGTTACTAATTATAGTCTTTTATTAGACTTTTAAGTGTCTCGCTTCAATTTATGAATTTTATATGATAGTAAAATATGACTTACACTATCTTAAAACTTTATATGTCAGTGAATTATATACGTATAAAAGTATTTTTAGTTAAACGTACACACAAATCTCAAAAATATCTACTTAATTTGTATAAAATCGATCCAACTGTCAAAATAACAAATTAAGTGCACGAGACTGTGAATAGAAACATCCATTATGTTTAGTTATCTTTGCATACAATATACAATAAGTTGATTTTGATTATTCACCTCTTAAACATTATTTATCGATCAGTGACTTACATCCTGAAACTGCATCCCTGCGCAAGGATACTACATAAAATATAGTGCGGATTAACAACATTAAGCCATATCTAGTCTTTTCAGCTATATCCTAGGTTTTATTTTTTTTAAACTGCTGTGAGAAATTATCATTTCATTGAGTGGCTTTGGTATATAATCCCGGGTTGTATCAAGACTGTATATGTATGGAGTGATTTTCCATTTGGTCTGGATCACTGAACTTTTCCATCGTTCATTCTGCGCAGGCGCGAGGAAAGAACGCTAGGCCTGTCGGGATAGAGTAAACTATAAAACCAACGTCATCGTCGTATTGAGCTTTCTGTCAGACACGTTGTGCTCGTCAGCTCACATCAGCAACGCTAGGGAACGTCAGTTCTGTAGCCGCCTTTTTATCATTTTAAACCCGACGCTTGAGTGTACGATCCATTTCAATTCAAGCAAGCTGCATTCTACACCAAAAATCCCTGTCTTGATGCAGATTAGAGGGCATTGTAGATCTAGCGACAAATCACGAATCGACTACCAATTTTCCTTCGCAAAATGGCGATGGCGATGGCAGTGGAGAAATCTGCACTTGCTGAGGGCATCCAGCCGAGAGTAAGAAGCAGACCTAAAACATGGGAGTTGCATGGAAGTAGAGGTGAGTTTACAAAATCAGCACTCAATTTCGTCAAGCATAGTCAACATAATGGTAAAGATGCCAATCTTACAGGTGTCATTGTCGAAAAATGATCAGTTTCAGAGACTAATATGTAATACGGAGAAAATTGAAGAAGAAAAATTATGTAGCTCATCTTATAAAAGCTTTACAAATGAGAAACCATAAATTTTAAATAAAATACGGTATTTAGCTCATCACACCGATGAGTGTACAGTTAGCCAGCTGGTGCTGTGTATCTTTAGCGTAGCTGTCTGCCAGCACGGTTGACTTGTAGGGGAATACAGTTTTTGTTTATAAATGTTACGTCGTAAAAAATAACTTTCATAGTTGCAGAACTATGAACGCCTTTAACTTTAAGGAGTTACTGTGACGCGCTCTTTTGGTTTTTATCATTAACACCGATAGTCGTGACATTCGTAACCAGACATGTGCCGGTCAATTTGCGGACACGTTCTATTTGAGGATAAAGTGTTCAGCACATTGTGTCAGGGTGCATCTCTGATTGCCACTATGATCAAGCAAATACAATTGTTGTTCATAAACCTTGCACTAAAGACGGTGGGATAGAAAAATTACAAGAAACGCAGAGTATTTGTGCTATTTTTTTTTAACAAATTGGTATGTATATGAGTGATCAGGTGTTGTTTGCATATGGTTGTGTTGTCTTACCCCCTTCAAGGGAATTTTTAAAAAGGGGACTGTGTCATAAAAAGGTTTTCAGCAGTTTGTCATTAAATAAGGCCATTTTCGAGGGCTGTGTGCTTTGTGTCTGTGATAAGCCTTAACCCTTCACTTAAAGTGTAGAAGCTGTTATTGCCATGCGTGCATTATTATTATCAGTCAAAGTCATAAAATATCTGTAAAGTTTAGAATGTTACCTAGAGAGTTCTTGAATCTATTCAAAATTTGGTAAATGTTTAATGTTGGCTGGAAGTGAGTTCCAGTTTGTGATAATTCTTTGTGAAAAATAGAATTTGCATTTTGTGATATTATAGTGTTTGATAAAAACTTCCTACAAAATTTTTAGTAATGTTAGTTTGTGTGAATAATATATGCATATCAATATCATTTAGTTGCGTATACCAAATAATAAATGTTGGACCTTTAACCATATCTTGGTAGTTAATGTTTAGCTTTGGAGCAGATTTCAAGGGTTATTCAGCACTCCTCGCCCGACCTTGCCAACGTAACAGATTTAGGTCCTTTATACATTAGAGAAAGTAACAGGGGACATGAGAGTGTTGGGCTTTCTTTATCTTTCATTTACTGTGCCTTAAACTAGGCTGCAGAGTCTTTCCTGTTCGAGCTGTGAGCAGTAACCTGTGAGGGACCAGGTGAACGATACATCACTAGCTAATTGGTTAACATGTATATGTTGGCTTCACTGCTTAGATTTTATTCTTGTCTTAGCATACCCACACACTGGTCTATATCAGCCACTCAATCAGTTTTGTGTACCTGGCATGTTGGAAACTTTATAATCTTATAATAATTGATAATTTTGGTTTTATTCAGAGAGTGTATGTGTGTTCGTGCACTGGTTTTAAATTCCTGTTACATGTGCAAAAGAAACTGGAAACAGAAAAACGCATGAAGAGCAGCCTTCTACACACAGGTATTTTCTATCTTGGCATCTGAAAAATATGAGCTTCCTGGTATTCGTTTGGTTTGGTTTAATTTTCATGTACCTACCTACTCTGACCATGAAGGCTTCAAAGCAGGACATGCCTGCTGCAGCAGAACTCCCATCCATGCACCTGAAGCTCTCAGATCTCTAGAAGCTGACTTCTGGGCCTGGCGGATGGAAGATGCGCCAGAATTTGCCACAGCTGCTGGTGAGACATGCCACAATGACCTCCTGGAGTCATTTGATTTATCAGTCTATCAGACTCGCAAGGTATTATTGCTGTTTATCACTACATTCAAAAATCGTGATTATTTGTTTCTTGTATCCTTTTTTGTTTTTCTTTTTCTTTGGCCATTCTGTGATGAGCCAACAAGGGATTAAGCCTGAAAAGTTGCTTTGATATTGAAGGACTATTTTTAAAAAAGAAAAATAAACTTCATGCAGAAAACTGGAAAGAATTCATGGCAGATCTCTGTAGCAGATTGTTATGAAATACAGTTGTGTGGTAACAAAAAGTGCATTTCTTTTAAGCAAATGATTTGTGTCTGACTCCTTCATACATTCACATTTTAAATTTAATTATGTTTAGTTTGAAAACATTACTGTCTAGTTCTTATTCTAAGTTTTATCAATGCCACTTCAAAAGACTGCATAATATGTCATGATGCAATTCATGCAAATAACAATAATGCCTAAGTGACATTGTACAATGTGTTGGAATATGTGTGAATATACACCATACACACAAATAGGGAGCAGGCGCGCACACACACACACACACAAGTGCATACATACTGTCGTGTGCATGCTTTTTTAAGAGACATGTACACATATGGTGTGATCGGGTTGTTGTGCGTTAACATTTAAAGACTACCTGTTCTGTCTAGAGAAATAATGTTGCTGTACAAAAATTGTACATTTGAAGATACAGACAATTTTTGTAACTGCTTTTATTATGTCTTTGTCATGATTTTAATTCATAACTCCTATGGTTTTTCTTATTTGCCGTTCTGATACTTTTTTTTACGGAATGCTGCAGATTTAAAAAACAATGTTTACAGAGTTTAATATTGAAAGCAAGGATAGAACTATAAAGGGTTACATGAAATAGCATCACTCTATTTGTGTACTTGAGTGGATTGGGTCACAGAGGCCATAATTCTCAACACTTGTTGTGCAGTGTTTCTGAAACTTTGAGTATGATTTTATCTTCTGTAATGTTTAGGAGAAATTTTCCCGAAGTTAATTTTATTCATTTAATTATTTTACTGGGGGTGGGAAAAGAAAGGAGATAAGGGAAGGTCTATTTATAGACAGAATCATGTATATCATGTGTGGAAGGGTATTTAAAATAATGAAGTTTTTTGTAAAAACTTATCAGAGCATAATCTCTTGAATTAATTTCATTCTCTTCATTGAATTAATTTGCTGAGAAAGGCTTTTTTAAATGAAACAGAAGAGTGGCTTTAGTAAAAAGTTTTGACATTATTGTGAATAAAAGTCCCAGTAAAATGTAAAATAAAGCTTCGACATTGCTTCGGCTTCCTGACTACCGGCAAAGGAACTGTGCATGTACCCATGATTAACAGAATTATTGCTTTGCCTTTTTTTAGTCCGCAGTCTGTTGTTTGCGCGAGCTTTGAGCTGGGTGCAAATCAGTTCTGGCCTTCCTCTTTAGGAAGCTGCGTGAGTGTCACTATTTTCAAATCCATGACTGAAGTTCTCAAGTGGTAATAAACTAAGAATAGTGGTGCAAGTGCACATAGTAAAACAATTTTTGTTTAAAAAAAATACCGTTTTGCGTTTACAGACGGCATTATGTCCGTCCAGTTAAAATTTTGTGGTCCATTTTAATGTATAAAATGGCAGACATTTTTTTAATGTAAATCCAGAGTACGAATTAGCTTAGAATGTAGATCTGCTCACCTAGCTGATATAAAAATGTTAAAGGTCCATATCTAAATACGTTAATTGCGGCAAATTCAGTGTATGAAATATTATATGTTGCAGGTCAAAGTGCTGGAGTACTTGAACAGACTTCAAGGGGTTAACAGAGAGCAACTTCCTCCTACAGACAAACTAGACTATGATATTTTTGATAACCATCTCCAGACATTTTTGGATGGTGCCAGATTTGATATGTGAGTTTTTAATTCCTTTATCAGATGGTTATGTTCTTTTGGTTCATAATGATGAGTCAGCACTGCTTGTGAGCAAAGTGACTGTTTTATTATTAAATTTTATGCTGGTGAAAGTGCTTTTGTGAAAATAATTTGGTGTCTTAAGCTTGTATTTTGCTTTAGTTTACCTTTCCCCCTTTCCTTTAAAATGAGACTTAATAACTTATTTCCTTGGATTATATAATACATTGAAGAACAACTTTTCAATGAGGAAAATTTGCTTTCAGGTATGTAAGCATAAACCCAGTAAACTTCCTAGAAGGTGTCAATGCCAATCCGGGGCATCTTCAAGTCATAATGCCTTTTACAGACATCTGTGACTATGAGGATTACCTACTGAGGCTTGAACGGTTGCCTAGACAGGTAAGATATTTGACTAAAGGAATATAGAAATGCATCTTTTATTAATATCTTAAAGCCACTATATATAATATTGATAGGGTTTTAAGACATTAATCCATTGGCGGCCTAGCAGCAAATGCCCGGGATGGAAATTTCGACCGGCAGTTTTAAAAATTTATATTTATCAACCTACGGTAAAGACAACCATCTGTGAACACCGTTTTAAAGAGCATATTTTATTAGAACATACATCAGAATTTAAATATTGCTTACTGTTTTCTTCTCATTTGCGGTTGTTGAAGTACAAATCCATGTCAAATTGAGTGACTGACATTAGACTCAAAAATGGTGCCTGACCAAAAAACTGTTCCCTACTTTATAATAAAACGAAAACTGTGATTGGCTGAACTGTTAACCTTGTCAAAGCGACGAAAATCTGTATGGAACATTTCCAAAAGTTCCAGTAGTATTCATTCATTTTCGCTTAGTGCGATGTGTTGTTTACGCTACCCTACTTGCGGTCAGAGTACTTTAACTCACTGGAGTCGTGCCCCTTCGGCACAGGCCATTCTCTCTGGACGCTTGAATTTTTGTCATTTTCAAAAAATTGTAAAAATATAACCATATAGGATATAGCTATGGATTTTGATTTGTTAGATAGATAAATAGTATAATTCACATGTTTTACCTGAATTCGCATGAAGCTCGACTATTTTTACAGTTAGAGATCCAGGAGGGTAAGTAAACGGTATCCCATAAAAAGTTGTTTTGGAGCAGACTACTACCCGAAACTAGGTCCTGTGACCACAAATATGGTCCCCAACCCAGTTTATATTTCAGAAACACGTGGAATAATCCTGTGCATCAAGCACGTCGGTTTAGTTGTCAGACAGCATCTTGAAATAAAGTTGAGTGCCTTTTGCACTGAAAAGCGTTCTTTGAATGGCCATTTTCGAAAGGCAGTGACTAGGTCTAAAATATTCTAAATTTCCTCGAAGAAACAATCGAGTAAATAATGCCAAGGAAGGTAACTCTAGATAAATGATTCCTTAATCAATTTCCGCAGTTAGCTCCCTTTTTTAACTATAGAAATCGAAGAAAAACTATTGAACACCCTCCAAAGCACATCTTACGGAGCGACTTCGGCGCTTGCGCGCGGGCCTCCATAGAATGCTCTACGGAGCGACTCCTATGAGTTAACGTGAGTCATGTCAAAAGTCAGGTGCTATATGATTGTAGTATGCAAGTTTTTTTGTGGGGGGACGTTGATGACTAGAAAAATGTGAATATATAGAAGGGATTTTGCTTTTATTTGTTAAGCTTAGTTGCAGCCACAAACTGCCATAATCTTTGTAAATTTTGATGCAATGATTTAATGTAAGGATTTTGAAAACACAATTTATAGCAGCAAAAGAGTTGTTCAGCTATTTACCATATGTTGCTGTTAAACAACACAGAAAAAGTGGTTTTTCCTGTTTTCTACCTTTTAGATTGACGAGAAGATTGAACTGATGCAGACAGCCATTAATCTTGGTCACACTCTGAATAAAATGTCTGTTGTAAGTATTTTCCTGGTGTTTCTTATTTTGCACTTGCATACCTGCCTTTTCTTGCGCTAAGTTCTACAGGAATGGGTGTCAGTTTTGTAAACTCCCTGATGATTGCTTGACAGCATTTCTTAATAAGAAATTTCTTCACAGAAATCCTTCTGAAGGTTTGTTCTAAATTAAGAATATTTTTTCCCACTCTTCCCACCAAACTTTATATAGTATTTTTGTTTTTCAGATCAGTATTCCATCTCAAATAGATGACATTGTAATGGATGACACTGAAGAGTCACCTTTTTATGCACCAGCATTTACAACTAAGCTGGATAACTCTGACGTACCAAGTTCAAAGAGGTAAGCATTTGTTTAGAGAATGTCGATATTTACAAAGAACATTAGAATAATAGTTGAACATAATAAATTGATGGTCCTGTTTTTCAGCTTACTTCAGAAATTACAAATTTTAAGACTTTTTAATTTTAATTTTCAGGACTGTGTTGAGAGCAAGAGCTGAAAACTGTGTCAACTTGATCAACCAGGCATTGCTGCGGATGAAGGACTTCCTGGAGTTGGCCTACATCCCAGCAGCCCGTACAACATGGGGTGTAGCAGGCTGGCCTGATGGTAAGCAGTTGTATCAGCAGTGCCTCAAGTACCATACTAGCACAGACATGACGCCTCAAGAGGTGTATGACCTGGGCCTGAAAGAGGTGGCTCGCATTCATGGGAACATGGAAGCGGTAAGTGTGAGTTAGTGACGAAGGAAGACTTTCTCCATTCCCTCACTCAGAGATTACCCAGTCTTCTGAGATGTTGCAAGACCAGCATGAACCGTTCAAACTTGGTTGATTCACTGGACTGAAATTCACTTAAGTCTGTTACATTCAAAAGGCTACTCCATGTGAAAATCTGTCTTTTTAATATTTTTTAAGTTTTTAAAAATGGAGTGATAAAATATATAACCACCATAAATGTGCTTTAGAGCATCTACAGTGAAAATTATGATTTTTTTCCTTACATTTTTGTTCAAAAACATTTAAATATTTAGTAAAACAAAATCCTTAATTATGGATCCTTTGAGTATTTGTAAACTAGAGATAGCGATCTAAAAGATGATATAAGATTTTTCTGTACATATATTAAGAGTTCTAGGAGATACAAGCAATCAAACATGGTCCTCTTCAAACTCGACAAACGGATTATTTTTTTTTTTTTTTAGATATTGATTTTCATCTAAAAATTATGTTCATACCAGGATATACTTTCGTATGCTTGACTTGATCCATTTCTGCGAAACTTTAATGCTGTAAGAATAGTCTGTCAATTAGAAAAAAAAAATTCTAGCTCATTCAGTATAAGTGTATCGACACAATTGAGTGCTATAGCTGTGAAGACATTTACATTCACAGGTGCAAACTGTATTGGATGAGGATGCGTATAATCTAACCTGTGTCACACCACCAAATGTCCGGTGGTGTTGAACTGGGCATCATACCTTCTTTTGAGTCAAACCTAGTACGCCAGGATCATAGATTTCACCCTCGCAGTTTTCTTTGGCAATAATGTTTCGTCTTCCCTTTCTCTCTTCTTTGCTTCTTGGTTTCTGGCATTGCATTTGCTTGCTTCCCTTCATCTGGTCCATCTTAATGCTTTTGAAATGTTTGCAAAATGTTAGATGGAACAATATTAAGATGTCTCGATACTTGGAAAAAGAACCTTGATTAAAATAAAGCACAGCTGACATGGGGCCAGCTTTACACATAAGGTTATCACAGTGGTGGTCTTTAGACATTTAGCAGTATCCAGTGCATCATTAGTGTTCAACCATGCTGCATCCCTTTATGCAAAGTTTCGCATTTGAAAGTAATTACAACCATACTGTCACTCCAGTCCTTTCCTTTGCCAAACCCCTGCCATGCTTCATGTGCAGATTTTTCCATCTTTTATGTCTGCTGTTGTGTCTCTAGCTGGTTTCTTGCTGATTTGTTTTAGTCTGTATATGTTATATAGATTTTTTATCGGTTGAATGTGTGCTTTCAGTTTTTTTGTATTCAGAAAATGTTTTTAATGCACATTTTTCGTTTTCACTGCATAACAATACTAAAACACACTACCGGCCATAGACCCTGCCATGATATAGCCTTAGTTGCTAGGATGGCTTAAAATTCCAATATCCAACAAACTGCCAGTTCTTCATTTCCATGTTATTGGGAAAAAATGGTTCTAAAAAGTCAACATCTGTTGGAAAACTGATAAATCTGAACAGTTTGTTCTGCCACAAAAGCTAGTGGATAAAAAAACTTGTGAAATATCAAGTGTATATCCCAAATCCCCTATTTTCTCCAAGTACTTCTCACCTTAAATTGCTGTTTGATGTAAAATTTATTCCTGTTTTTTTTCCAGGCTTTGGAGAGGCTAAAGTTCAAGGGTTCCATCAAACAGTTCTATGACAGCATTCGAGCAAACCCTAAGTTCTACAAAAATAGTCCAGTAAGCTTTTAATTATTTTCTTTTCATTTCTTTTTCTTTTTTTATGTTTTGAGGATCATCTGTCATTTATAGTCACCACTTCTGTTACAATATAGCAGAACAGCAGGTGAGGGCATAGTGATGCATTAAAGATTTTTGGGTTTGGATTTTTCCTTTCTTTGTATCGAGGTTGCAGTTCTTCATGATTTTATCCTTTTTGTGCAGGAAGAACTGCTGTCAACCTTTGAAGACTATATCTACAATCACATCTTCCCAAAGCTGCCTAAACTGTTCAAAGACATTCCTGACTTTCCACTCAAGTGAGATTTTTTGAAAACTCCACCCCTTAACCCTGGCATTATTAGTGTAGGCTTTAGACAGTGTTGAAATCTGTGCAGAAGCCATCTGATGAAAGTATATTGAGATCTTGAATCATGAGGTCCTTTGATAACTTCCAAGTTCTTTAACAATTTTTAAAAGCAGCAGGATAGTTTTCTTTGACGTTCTGCACATGGGTATGCATAGAATGAAAATGTAGACATGAGGTTAACTTTTCTTATGTGTACTGCTGCTTATCTGGCTCATTATCTGTCTCATAACAATAGCTTGTGAAGAGGGAATGTCTTACTCTTTGGTTGCATCTGTTTCAGAGTTGAGCAGATGCCATATGATGGCCCTGGTGGTGTGTACATGGCAGGGACTCCGGATAAAAAAGTGCCTGGAATATTCTATGCTAATGTTTCAGATCCTTCTAGAGTGTAAGTAGGGGATAAACTGATATTACAGGGGTTTTTTTTTTTTTAATACCTCCCAGCATTATCTAAAGAAGGGGAAGATTTCATATGAGCTTTATGAACTCGGTGTTACTTGAATTTGCACTACAGTAAATGCAACATTGCATAGATGATGGTTGTGTTTTTTAAGGGGGAGGAGGGATTTTATTTTTTTATCTTATTCTGAGAGAACCAGGGTTTAATTTCTTTTATAGTGAGATTCTGAATAAGACACCTAAAGTAAAAATTGTTCAATGCATTACATTCATGAACACAAGTTGCAAGATAAGGCTATTTCCAAACCAGGTTTTTCAAGTGTGTTCATAATTATTTTGCAGCCCTACTCTTAACCTCATGGCTCTAACACTTCATGAAACACTACCTGGACACCATCTTCAGGTAATGCATTTCTTCGGTTGTGTTGATTTCTGTTTTTATTTATTTATTTTTTCATATTAAAATTTTTTTTTGCGAAAATCTCAGATTGGTATAAGAAAGATACTTGATTTAAAAATATTGGTTATGCACGTCCTCAGAAATGTTGAGTTGTGGATGATGCTTATTTACCTTTAACCCTTTTTTTTATGCTATAGGCAATTTATTCTCTTTCTGCAAACATGCCACCATTCAGAGCATTGATTGAGGACAACCATTACTACAGAATGCCAGCCACATTTCCCATCCACACAGCATATATTGAGGTCAGTGGCTCTCTGTGTGGGATATATGTCCAAATAGATTAAAATCAAGCAAGTAAGGGTTTTCATCTTTTTGTGTTACAATGCTTATGATGCATGCTTTAATGGAAAAACTGTTAGATTCCTCATAGTAGAAAAAGCATGCTCACTCACTCAGTGTTTTGTCAAGTGGTAAAGTTATGTAGGACAGTTGACATTTAGATGGTTTTGTGGTTTTACTCTGACATTCTGTTACCTTGTATCTTATGGTATTGTTTTCAACTCTTTTAGGGCTGGGGCCTTTACAGTGAGTATCTTGGAGAGGAGCTTGGCCTGTACTATGATGACTACATGCTGTAAGTTGTTTGACAAGCTTGTATCCTTGTCAGCTTGGGGTGTGGGTGCTGTTAGACATGTAGTCTTGTGTAGGCATCAGTTTTAGTGGATTATTTTAATTGTGTTTTTTTTTTTTTTTTGTTGCCTTTTACTTCACTTGTTAAGTCTTCTCAGAGATACTGCATCCAAATTGTGGTTTTTATAAAAGTCATGTCTATCACATATTTCACATTATGTGCCAGATTATATAAAAACTTTTCTCTTTCTTTTTCAAAAATAAAAAAAACAAACAGAATGGGTCGATATTCTGAAGAGATCTTCCGTGCGTGCAGACTGGTTGTAGACACTGGACTTCACTACTTCGGGTAAGGCCTGTGTGCACCATATTTTAAAATGTTTTCCATCAGTTTTATTGGAGACATTAAGACCATTAAGACAGGGTTAAAAAGGTTAACTTTGTTGTGACGCTGTAAAAGATCAAGAGTAAAGGTTTCGCATGAGCATAAATAACTCTTTTGTTGTCATTTCAGCATGGCTGGTAGTGTAGAGGATAATATTTTATGACTTAATATTTGTTTCAGATGGGAGCGGGAGCGTGCCATTCAGTATTTACTGGACAACTGTGTTGAAACTCCCGAATCTGTGAAAATTGAAGTGGACAGATACTTGACCTGGCCTGGGCAAGCCACGGCATACAAGATTGGTGAAATAAAGCTCAAGCAACTTCGTCAGAAAGCTAGCGATGCACTAGGTATGAAAGCCAAGAACTAAATATTAACTATTTTATCTTTAGATGTGGCAGTGAATGAAGCAAAGCATCCAAGAAATTAAGGCTGTGATAAAGACAAACGGTGCTTGATATATGGTTAGAGTATCATCACATTTTGACTGTACTGCAGCTGAGTAAGTTTTAAACACACACCTTAATTTTTCTCAATTGAATTATTTCAATCGTTTTTGTGTATTCCAGGTGACCTGTTTGATATCCGAGATTTCCATTCCGTTATCTTGGTGAATGGAGGCATGCCATTAAACTTGCTGGAACAGCTGGTAGACGACTGGATTGCTGCTACACTACACTGTGAAAATGAACTGCAGGAAAAAGATGACGAAGTATGCACAGAGGAATAGAATTTGTAAATTGTTTTATGGAAGAATTATTTTGTGGACTAAAAGCAGTGGTGCTCTTGTGCAATCTTTTGGTGTCTAAAAGGATGGTGATTCCTGCAGAATGACATGCTCTTGCAGTATGGCGTGCCTTTTATTGCTTTTATTTTAATGTTTGGGGACTATTCAGAGTTTCTTTTCTTTGCCTTGAATAAACGAACTGATTAAGAATTGTTTATGTATTTTACTTGTTAATCCTAACATGTTCATTTTACTCCATGTAGCAATTTTATTGATTGTATAGTAAAATTAGTTATGAATGGTGAATTGAATTATGGTTAAGAGTGATGATGTGATTTTTTCATCTGCAAGATACATTTTACAAATATTAAGGAATTTTAGCGTTATTGGTTATTGGTAGTACGTAATTGGAATTGAAAGAGAAAGCCCCAAATTATACTGGATCGAAAGCTCTGTGAATGTTTTCCCTTGAAGTTTTAATTTTGCGGTTCTTTTGCATGTAATTGGGTTTCTGAGAATTTGCACACAGAAGAACAATTTGTACCCACCATGTTGCTTCTTTGTGGATAAATTTATGATTAGAACAATTTTATTCTTCTTGTGTTTTAGTCTGCCTGTGTGTGTACTGAGTGTGTCACTGTCCCTAGGTGTATATAGTGGGTGATGTCTGATGTGTTAGTCACTGGATTTCAGGTGGTAGGTTCCTTACATTTAGTACTGGCATTACAGAAAACTGTGAAAGGTAGTTAAATTTTTGTTAGTTTTAGTTTACAAAGCACAAAATCTGTAGCTTTAGATACACAAACGTTATCTCTATATTATAATCTCCTAGGAGGGACAGTTGTGTGTATGAGAGATAAGTGCTCTATATGTAATAATAATATAGCGGCAACTCCAGCTAGAGAGTGCAAGTATTTGTGAAGTAGCTTTTACTTTCACACGGGCTAGTTTTTAATTGTGGAAGGAACATGGCCTTCAATGACAATGACCAACATTATTAGTCCCCAGTGGGCAATTTAAACATGGGAAGGTGCTCAGTCACAATGCATAAATAGTTACACAATACGTAGTGAAACTATAGCAAGTGACAAAATCTTTTTTTTTTAAAGTACCTAGACCATTCAAATGTACACACACACGCACCCCTGACAATTCATCTGTGACTGAGCAGATGGCACAAAAGGTGCCTATTGTTTTTACATACAAGTCTACCATAGCGTTTACCTGACTTTAGTAACAAATTCTCCCTTTAGTACAGTGGTGCCCACCCTTTTCTCGCCCAAGGCCACACTCCGCATAATAAAAAGGCTCGCAGGCCAGAACATGGTGGTTTTGCCAGAATCATGCCAAAGTTAAATATGAAATTATGCAGTGACATTTGAGTGGGCCGCATGAGAGCACACCTGCTTTAGTAAATTTTCACATTCACACTCAGAGAGCATGCTCTTAGCGCTTAAAACAAGGAAAAGACATGGACTACATGGATAGAACATGAGGGGCATAAGAATAAACGACAAATAGAAAACAGAAAACACAAAAAGGCATCAAGTAACAGGAACAGAGAATATAGGGATTCGTCAGAGAAAGATGTGTGGACTGTGTTAGGAGTAATGCTCAAGGATCAGCAGTCAAGGATTCTATGGTGGGTAGATGGCGGATATGGAAGGAAAAAGAGTTCTACTGTTTTGCAGCACATGAATTAATTAATCAATTAATAGCTCATTATCCTGCAATCTAAGGCTAGCTCAAAACGCTTCACAGAGAAAAATATAAACAAAGAATAATAATGGAGTTCATGTGTTTTCGAGGTGAATGCTGTCAACATACAGTGACTACAGCTCAGGTATACTACCACCTGCAGCTGTGATTTGTAGTTGTAGTATCAGTGGGGTAGTACTAGCAGAAGTGGAGGTGGTGGCTCAAATAGCTTAAAGTTGTTTATTGTTGGCACACATATGACTGTCACGGAGGTCACATCAACACAGTGGCAGTGAAGAAAAAAAGATGAAATAAGAGGCTGGGCTGTAGATAAGAGGCCAGAGAATCAAGTCCGCACTTAGTGACTCACGTACATCCACAATGTACAGCGGGATATGTCAGGAGGAAAATGGACCGTACATACAGCAGAAGGAGTTGAACACCTGCAGGGTAGTGGTGATTTAAATCAGCAAACGAAAATCCAAGAGTCGAGATGATGTAGATACGGCGTTTGACACCGTTAGTCGACGAAGAAGAAAAAATGGGGCACAAGCTCAGGAAACAGTTCAGAACAGTGGCAGACGAAACAGCGAAAAGCACAGATTAACAGTCGTCAGCAGACACCAAATACGACGAAAACACAAAGGCACCACAAGAGACACAAGAAAAAGAACCGGGACAGCAAGTCTCCTCCAGCCCACATAACAGTAACATCGGCGTACGAACCTAAAAAAAAAATAAAAAAACTGAGGGGGACAAGAATGTGAACGTTCACTGTCAGCATGGAGTTTGCCCGCCCCCTCCCTACCAAAGCCAAGCATCTTCCTACACCACTGAGTAACTAAAACTCCGGTGACCATTTGTGGTTCTTCTGGTGACAGGGTGAGAGAGAGAGAGAGTGGGCGGTCATTAGACGATGAGCGGAGTTGTCTGGCTGGGATGTGGGGGAAGAAAAGTTAGAGAAATAATCAGGGCAGCAGCCAGCAAAGAAATTAAAATACTGACAGACGGTTTGTACTGAATGTGAGAACGGATGGGATGACATAGCTCGTGCATACACTTACATGTGTGTGTGTGTGTGTGTTGGGGGGGGGGGTTAGGATAAGGGCATGGATGGATGGATAGGGTGATTGGGTGAGTGTGTGGCTGATTATTTTTAGCTCATCCTGTAAAGGTAGCTAATGGCTGGAATGACCCTCACTCGTTTAAATGTACGTTATACTTCTCTCTCACTCTCTGTCTCTTCACTGTCTTTCTGACAATCGTGTGTTCCCTGATGCTAGTACACAGCTCAATACAAAAAAAATAGTAATAGCAAACATCTAGACGAATGCTGCTAAATGTCGTCTTAACATCCGAAGTAACATACACAGTCAATACCGGAGAAACCAATCTGTGAAAATATTAAACAACTACTCTGGATGTAGATGAGCAGTTTACAGCATAGACCGCAGATTTAGCTGATCACCCACCAATGGCTAGAATAAAAAAAAACCTTATGTAACCTTCTCTATCGAATTTTATAAAACTCTCGCTTCTTTAACTCAAAGGAAAATTTTGGACCATATTGTACAAAAATAACATTTATTCATTCATTGCGAAGTGTTTCCCATGCATTGCTGTTACTTCTTTTGCACTACGTACTCTTATAGTCTACATTCCCAGCGACATGCTACTGTTTACATGCACGTACTTATCCTTCAATGGCTGCTACACATATATATATAGAGAGAAAGAGAGAGCCCTATTTAAAAAGAATAAAGGTGAATAGTTTTGCATTTATGAAGCAACTTATATCTTTATCGTGAGTACATCAGTGTCGGAGGGCGGCCGACATGGCAGTCGCACCACCAGCTAGTGTATGATAAGAGGTTGATGTAGGTGTAGTTGTAGAGAAACGCTTATTGACTTGGTGCTGTCCTGTTATCTACAGGGAAGACAAGTTT
This sequence comes from Marisa cornuarietis, assembly GCA_004794655.1. Lineage (NCBI taxonomy): Eukaryota > Metazoa > Mollusca > Gastropoda > Architaenioglossa > Ampullariidae > Marisa > Marisa cornuarietis. The sequence goes on from SMMW01000605.1 coordinate 1,597,534, forward strand.
TTGGTCAGTAAGGCGAGCTGCCAGGACAGGATTTTTAAATATACCCAGAATACAATGCTAAATAATCAGCAGTGTTGGCCAGTGTGCTCTATATAAGGTCAGCATTAAAGTCCGAGCCATGCTATTGTCTGAGAAGGTAGAGGCTGAACATGTTGCTGTCGGCGTTGCTGTCGTTGGTTGTAGTCGCAGCAGTGGATGGCGCGGGGTCCGTTAACTCCCAGGCCCTAAACATGTATAAATCGACGTTTCAAGGCGATGTAAGCGATCTCTCGTTAAAATAATGTTTTCTGTCACCAGACCAATGTGTGTGTGGTTGTGTCCGACCATTTGTCTCTCATGTCACTGCCCTTCATACAAAGTCACAATCTTGTGTCGGCCACCTTGCCAGCCTGTTTTTCTGTCTGTTATCTGAGAACTACCATCATCACTTGTACCTACCACTCGTCGAAGCCATTTTTGCGCTTGAGCTAAGGAAGAAATGGGGTGTCACTCGATGACCAACCTGATGACTAGCATGAAATACTTCGGTGTACCTTGATTCTAGGGAGTTTGAATGTCTTCTGTCTCCTTCCATGGGGTAATCTGATATTCACCGGTAGGAAATCTCGAGGCCTCACGATACAGTTCGAGACCTCACCGCAAGACTGAGGATGGGTTCTTCGACTAGTTTCTTACGGCCCAAGGGTCAACTGTTTAAATCTTTCTTTAATGTCTTCCTTGGTAAAATGTATATGACAGCAGTAGACGTGTTACCTGATACATTCCTTAATACAAGTTTCACATTCTTCATCCAGGGTACTTACTATGGAAGCTCTGGTGGTGGTGGGACTTGTTCATACGGGGTACAAAACCCCCCAGCAGCCAGCGGTACGAAGTACCCGGTGGCTCTCAACAGTCCCCAGTTTATGAACTCCATCATGTGTGGGTCCTGCTGGAAGGTAAGTATGTATGTGTCAGCACCCGGGCTTACCTGTCCATGCATTAGTGTCAGGTATAGACAATGGGTCAGTCAGTAATAGACACTGGCTCTGTTAGCTATGGACACTAACTATAGACACTAACTCTGTCAGTCGTAGGCACAGGCTCTGTCAGGTAGACACTAACTCTGTCAGTTATAGACACTAGCTCTGTCAGGTATAGACACTAACTATAGACACTAGCTCTGTCAGGTAGACACTAACTCTATCAGTTCTAGATGTGGACAATAGTTCTGTCAGGTATAGACACTAACTCTGTCAGTTATAGACAATAGCTCTGTCACTTATAGACACTGGGTCTGACAGTTATAGACACTAACTCTGTCAGATATAGACAATAGCTCTGTCATGTATAGACACTGGGTCTGTCAGTAATAGACACTAACTATAGATACTAACTCTGTCAGTTATAGACAATAGCTGTCAGGTATAGACACTGGGTCTGTCAGATATAGACACTAACTCTGTCAGACATAGACAATAGCTCTGTCACATAAACACTGGGTCTGACAGTTATAGACACTGGGTCTGACAGTTATAGACACTAACTATAGACACTAACTCTGTCAGTTATAGACAATAGCTCTGTCAGTTATAGACAATAGCTCTGTCATGTATAGACACTGGGTCAGGGTTAGACATATTAAATATGTATATATATATAGAGAGAGAGAGAGAGAGCAGTGTAACTATGTAAGGCATAGACCCAGTGTCTGTCCTGTGGTGACCAATATGTCAATGCAGTGTAAATGTAACTGAGAATAACAGTCAATGTCCACTTTCCTAATCGTCACAAGTTTATATAAGTTATCTACAAGTTCATGGCTGACCTGCTAGTAGTAACCTGACAAATTTGGTAAAGTCCATTCTCGGTAATAGTGTTAACGTTCAGTGAATAGAATAAACGGTATTTAAGTTGTAAAGGTATGCAAACATTTTTAATGATTGGGTAAAACTAAAGGTAGAACATGTTATTTCCCAAAGTGTGGATGAATATCACCCTTCCGCTCTTTCAACAGAAGGAAAAGAACGAGCGTAACAGGAAAAAGAACTGAAAAAGAAACTTGAAAAAACTGATAAATACTTTAATTGTTTTCAAATGACCACTGTGTCTCTGTCCATGCTGGCTGACTCGCTCACTGTGTGCAGGTGACTGGGGCTGGCACTGGATCAGGTCACAGCCCAATAACAGGCACATTCACGGTCTTTGTGGACAACTTGTGCCCTGAGTGTCATGCAGGTATTCTAGAGAAACAATATTAAAGAACTACTGGCTTGTAAACTGTTTTTCTAATGACTGGATAAATCTCAGTGCAAGATACTATTTCCCCTCGTTTACGAGATAAACAAGGTTCTCCACGCACAGAAAATGATCAAAACTGTGAGCTAACGATGTGCTTTAGTATGTTTCCAGCTCTCACATCGAAAACGTTTTCATTACCCTGATGTCGTTTGGGGAAACAGTATCTTGCACTGTCATCACCCAGTTATATGAAAAATATTTAGCATCCCACAAGTTCTTTAACAAAATTCCAACTATAATTAGCATCACGGGTTTGGAGGCACAGGGGTTTACTAGTAAGACAGAAGCAGAGGGGTGATGACTAGTAAGAAGCTGGGTAAGGGGTCTATCACCCTCTAGGTCTAGGACCACCTCTCTGTCCGCCATTACTATGTTCAACACTTTATTAAATATTCTGTGGCTGGCCGTTACGAGTTTGACATTCGGAATTCAGCAACTTACAGTCAGGGAGTGACGGGTGGTAACTTGAATCTTTAACAATTGATAAAATAATAAAATAAACTCCAACGTGTTTGGGTTGTAACCTTCTCAAATTAAAACAGTCTATATTTTTTAATGTTGATTTTATTTCTTGATGGGTCTGAAGGCGACCTGGACCTTGGTGTGAGCGGTGACGGCCGTTGGGACATCACCATTCAAGCTGTCCAGTGTCCAGTGGGCTCTGGCAACGTGCAGTTCAAGTTCCAGGGTTCCAACCCTTACTATGTGAAACTGCAAGTCCGCAATGCTCGGTAAATCTGAGCTTTGACGAGAGATAATAGTCAGTAATAAGCCTATACCTGTATTGTGTGTTGGGGGCACGGGGGGGGGGTGTCAGTGAGTGGTTATATGTGTGGGTGGGTGGGTGGCTGCAATGGAAGGAACGTGAGTGTTTGTGTTTGTGTGTGCCTGTGTTTGTGTTTGTGTGGCTATGTGCTAAGTTGCACTGAGGACCCTTGTGGCACCTTGCCCCGTTCCAGGCTGCCTGTGCATGTGATGGAGATCGAGCAAAACGGAAGTTTTCACACCATGACCCACACAGGTGACGGCTTCTTCCTCTACAATGGCGGCCCCATCAACGGCGCCTTCAGGGTGCGACTGACGGCCATCAACGGTGCTCAGATCATAGACACCGTCAGCGGGATTGGTGAGGACTGCTGAGTCACTTTTACAGATTCTGCCTGCTTCTCTTTGTCCTGTTTCATTTATTTTCTTGATACTTATTATGTGATTATCTGCGTAGCTACTTTCATAATTTTTCTCCGCTGACTCTACGAGAGTTGATATTGCAGATACCCCAGATAGTTTCATCGGACCCAAAACGATGGAAGAATTTGTGGTCAAAACTCGCTCAATATAGCGCGTTTGTTAAAATAATATTCTTATATATTCTTTCTTGTAGTCCTATAAATGAAGACAAAGCTGCTCATATCAATAGAAGTTTTTTTTTATAATGACATGACACATGACTGATAAAAATAATTTAAAACTAACAAATAGTTATTAATCACAGTTTCTTGCCAACTTGATTATTGCTTACATTGTCCTCCGTACTTCTTGTCATCTGCTTTTTTTCTTGTCAGCTTTTTTAAAAAATGGATTCTTTTTATTTATTTAATGTTGTAGCTGATGTGTGTGTGAGAATTCCTTTATAACATCTGTTTTCTGGCAGTGGTAAAGGTGCTAGAGAAGTTATGAAGTTGTTATCAGCTTAATGCAATCTTGAGTAAACTTTGCACTAACCTGAAATGAAGCCTATATGCCATCATGTCTGCAGTGAACGACCAGATTCTATCAGGACAAAACCAGTTTCCATTGGACAGCAGCCTGCCTCAAGCCTAAATCGCCAAAAGCTTGTTAAGTGACTCAGTGGAAGAGTTTCTCTGGTTTCTTCGACACGAGATTGTTTGATTGACTTATCTGGACCAGGGTTCCATGCAAAAAATAAAGACCACCCACAGATATAACTTTTCTTTGTCCTTCATTACCCTGGCTCCCCCCTCTCTTGTCCTACTTTCTCTCTACCCTCCTTCTCTGTGTGACTGACATTCGTGTTGTATCAAGTGGTCGGCTGGGACAGAGATACAAAATTAAGCTACGGGACATCGACTACTCAATTAATTTCACCTTTATTGCAAAACGTGCAAAATAAGCAGACAGAGCTTACAATAACAAATAAAAATTGAAGTAAACTCATTTTTTTAAATATGGTACCTACTCTCTGTTTTTTACCTGAGCTCAAGACGGGTTGTAAATTGTAACCCGGATGAATATGTAACAACTGAAATGACCATTTGTACAGCTGACACCAAGGGAACTAACTGCTGCAAACCCCGCCTTAGCTCCCCTTACCATCATTTCTACTGACCACCATTAGGGAGTCAGTCGACACTTTAATCGTAAACATCTGCGATGATTATTTGGGTAAGATATTTAGGAAAACTGGACTACCAAAATGGCAGTTGATGACGTCACCAGCCGGTCAAACTAGGTAACTAGGTCACGCCGAAAGCCCTGTACATGTCCGCAGTGAATATAAAATATTCTGCAAGTACAAGAAGGGCGCACGATGCTGTATTATCTGTTGTGCCGAAGAAAGGCGACGGATGTCGTGCTTGGGTGGTCTTGGTGCCCACGTGACCTGTTGCTGCTAAGGTTGTTGTTTGGGGCAAGACAGTCACTGACAAGGATTTCAAGTGACAGAGAAAATGGCAGATGGCGTCCTGCTCGAAGGTTATCTTTAAAAAAAACAAATCTTTAAATCTACTGAAGATAAGTCTGACCAAGACACACAAAACGTGAGACCCTGCACGAAGAGAAATGGGATTATGGTATATAGGTCAAAGTGCAGGAATGTTACTAAAAATAGGAACACTTGTCGAGAGTTGGCCGTGGAGGCCAAACCTTGGTGAGTGACAGCAACGAACTTGTAGACGAGGGGAAGTGGTACTTTACAGGGAAGACAAACCGATGATCGATATAACGAAAGGACAAGCATGTCAGCAAGCAAACGAATAAACAAACACAGAGTCACAGCTGTGATGGGGAACCCCGAAACAACATCACTTCATTTTTTGGTCTTTCTGGACCCTAGAAACCTGTACCTCCTGTCTGTGATCATCATCATCATCATCATCATGTCCTTCACACAGGAAACTCCAAACATAGGAAACTAAGAAAGACCAATTATAATAATACATTTTAATTAACAAAAATATTATTTAAAGAAATAAAAATCAAAGGAGAACGTATAAATCGGAGACTATGCGAATTAAGAGGGGTGGATGCTACAGCGGGTCTGAAGTCGTAAGAGGGCGTGGTCATCTGTCAGGGAGTTACAATAACACAGATTAGCTCGGGATCCTGTAGCTTTGAGCAAGGCCCCTGGTGGTCTGTCTATATAAGACGATAGACAAAGTTTGAGGAGAATAAGCTAGAGCCTGAACCTACCTGCGATATGGGGATGCTGTCGGCGTTGCTGGGGGTGGCTTTGATGGGGTCAGTGCGCGGCGCAGATACCTACGAGGAAGCCCTGAATCTGTACAGGTCGACATTTACAGGAGATGTAAGATGCAGTTTACTCCTCGTTTCCTATTTTGATTATTTTCGCAAAAAACTACATTTCACTACATTATTTCATATTTTCATTTTTGTTTTCTTTATTTCATCGCCATTTTCTATGATAATGAATTAATTTTCTTAGCTATACTCACCGTATGAATTGACGGTACAGTCTCTCTTCACTTTCTTCATACCTTCACCGCTCTTCTCTCTTCCGTCATTTTTTCACAATAATATTTTTAAATTTTTATTTATTTGTGCGAATCGATTTGTTCTTGATGTTATTTGTCTTCTTTCTCTTTATTTTCTCTTTTCCACTTTCCTCTCATTCAGTTGAATAGGTAGCACACTTTGTACGCACGAGATAAAATATGACTTTGTTTAGAATCTTTTATAAAGTTGTTTATAATTTGTATAAAATAAAGTAAGTTTTTATAATTTGTGTAAGTTGTTTATAATCATTTTGTATAAAGTAAGTTGTTTATAATCATTTTTCCCATAAAGGAAGTTGCACAAACACCAGGCGAGACTAAAGATTCATTCGTTGACACCGGGTGCTGTATGATTGTATGACTGTATGACCACTCACACTCACACTCACTCACACTCACACTCACACTCAAGTGCCATGATGATATAACAAACTGGACTTTGGTGAACAACTACAGCACAGTAAAATGTGGCGAACACTTAGGAAGGTTTTATGAAAGGAAGTGGCCGAGGACAGGAAGCGGAAACCAAATAAACCAATTAATAAACATCTGATTATGTTGTGCTTACTGGTAGAGATTTTGTTTGTTTGTTTGTTTGTTTGTTTTTTGTCACTCAGGGTACTTACTACGGGGACGCTGGTGGTGGAGGAACGTGTTCCTATGGGGTACACAACCCTCCTGTTGCTAGGCAGGTGAAGTACCCAGTGGCTCTCAACCGACCTCAGTTCTTGAACTCCGTGATGTGCGGGTCCTGCTGGAAGGTGGGTGAACACACCTGTACTTGATGTAACATACCTGTGCTTGATTGATGTAACACACCTGTACTTGATAGAACACACCTGTACTTGATCACACCTGTACTTGATTGATGTAGCACACCTGTACTTGATGTCTTCAGTTCACTTCACTCTTTCTTTCTGCTGAAGATAAAGTTTTTCGCGAGAAATATCTGTCTCTGCCTCTGTCTCTATTCTCTCGTGTTTATCTCTACCTCTGTGTCTTCTGTCTCTACTGTCCCTTGTGTCTGTCGCTGCCTCTGTTTGTCTCTATTGTCTCTATTGTCTCTGTGTCTGTCTCTGCCTCCATCTGTCTCTGTCTATCATCCCGTATCTATCTCTGCTTCTTTTTGTCGATTACCTCCCTATTGTCTCTGTGTCTCTGCCTTTACCTGTCTAGTGTCTGTCTCTCTCTCTCTCTGTCTATTTCTGCCTCTGTTGTCTTTCTGTGAATATCTCTGGCTCTATCTGCCTCTGTCTCTCTTTGTCTCTGTCTCTCTGTCTCTCTTTGTCTCTGTCTCTCTTTGTCTATCCTTACCTCTGTCTTTGTCTCTGTCTCTCTGTGTCTGTTATTTATCTCTGTGTCTGTATATGTCTAACTCTTCCTGTATCTATCTCTGCCTGTATCTCTGTATTTTTGTTTATTTGTCGCTTATCGGCCTCTTTGTCTACAGTTATTTTTATCCCTGTCTCTATGTGTCTCTATCTCACCTGTCGGTATATCTCTGTCTCTCTCTCTCTCTCTCTGTTATTTGCTTTCCTCCGTCTCTGTCTCTGCCCATATAACTCGCATTCTCCCTCCCTTCGTCTTAGTGGCTTACGCCCCCTTTCTTCTCATTCTCAGGGTTTGTGTGCAGGTGACTGGGTCTGGACATGGCTTGGGCAACAACCCTATACAAGGGGACTTCCTTGTCTTTGTTGATGACTTGTGTCCAGGCTGCCAGGCCGGTAACTCTTGTGATTGCTTCGTCTCCTTCCTCCCTTATCCTCACTAAACCGAGTGTTTTAGCAACACAACACACTTCTCCTGTATCCTGTAGTGACTTGAGCAACATAATACCCTTTTCCTGTATCCTGTAGTGACTTGAGCAACACAATACCCTTCTCCTGTATCCTGTAGTGACTTGAGCAACATAATACCCTTCTCTTGTATCCTGTAGTGACTTTAGTGACATAATACCCTTCTCCTGTATCCTGTAGTGACGAGCAACATAATACCCTTCTCTTGTATCCTGTAGTGACTTTAGTGACATAATACCCTTCTCCTATATCCTGTAGTGACGAGCAACATAATACCCTTCTCGTGTGCCCTGTAGTGACTTTAACAACATAATACCCTTCTCTTGTATCCTGTAGTGACTTTAGTAACACAATACCCTTCTCCTGTATCCTGTAGTCACTTTAGTAACATAATACCCTTCTCCTGTATCCTGTAGTGACTTTAGTAACATAATACCCTTCTCTTGTATCCTGTAGTGACTTTAGTAACATAATACTCTTCTCCTGTATCCTGTAGTGACTTAAGCAACATAATACCCTTCTCTTGTATCCTATAGTGACTTTAGTAACATAATACCCTTCTTTTGTATCCTATAGTGACTTTAGTAGCATAATACCCTTCTTTTGTATCCTGTAGTGACGAGCAACATAATACCCTTCTCCTGTATCCTGTAGTTACGAGTAACATAATACCCTTCTCTTGTATCCTGTAGTGACTTTAGTAACATAATACCCTTCTCCTGTATCCTGTAGTGACGAGCAAAGTAATACCCTTTTCCTGTGCCCTGTAGTGACTTTAGTAACATAATACCCTTCTCTTGTATCCTGTAGTGACTTTAGTAACATAATACCCTTCTCCTGTGTCCTGTAGTGACTTTAGTAACATATTACCCTTCTCTTGTATCCTGTAGTGACTTTAGTGACATAATACCCTTCTCCTGTGTCCTGTAGTGACTTTAGTAGCATATTACCCTTCTCTTGTATCCTCTAGTGACTTTAGTAACATAATACCCTTCTCCTGTATCCTGTAGTGACTTGAGCAACATAATACCCTTCTCCTGTATCCTGTAGTGAGCGACATATTTCCCTTCTCTTGTATCCTGTAGAGATTTGAGCAACATAATACCCTTCTCCTGTATTCTTTAGTGACGAGCAACATAATACCCTTCTCTTGTATCCTATAGTGACTTTAGTAACATAATACCCTTCTCCTGTATCCTTTAGTGACGAGCAACATAATACCCTTCTCCTGTGCCCTGTAGTGACTTTAACAACATAATACCCTTCTCTTGTATCCTGTAGTGACTTTAGTAACATAATACCCTTCTCTTGTATCCTGTAGTGACTTTAGTAACATAATACCCTTCTCCTGTATCCTGTAGTGACTTTAGATGTGTAGTCGGGTTTGTGCTCACCTTCTCTCTCCCTTCGTCGTGTAACATTTCCTCACAATAGAAGTTTCGTCCTTTAAGGTTTCATCCTGACGAAAATTTTGTCATCTAACACATCATCATCATTACGGAATCGTTGTGCAGCTCTCTATCGTAGTCGTCAAGCAGAGTAAAATACTATTTGTCTATTTTGTATGAAGCCTGGGATGTGTTGCATCTCGTACTTTGGAAGGTATTTCTAGCAGATGCAAATTCTTTGCGGTAAGTAAACCTGTGATGCTGCTTAGTCTGAATAACCGGGGTGTGTAAGGCTGGGGAGTAGCGAATGGTTGTCAAAAAGACAGATGGAAGAATATGATTTCGCTACCTGTCTGTATATGAAGGGGACCTTGACCTTGGAGTCGACGGTGACGGTCGTTGGGACATCACCATTCAAGCTGTTCAATGCCCAGTCGGCTCTGACAACGTGCAGTTCAAGTTCCAGGGTTCCAATCCCTGGTACATCAAGCTTCAGGTGCAGAATTCGCGGTAAGAATGGAAGAATGAGTGTAGGCACGGGTGGGTCAGGGTGGGTCAGGATGCGAGCGACCTGCGACACTACCCTCTTGACACGTCCTCATCTTTCATTTTGTATTATGATTGTAAGTAACGTTTATTTACCAGTCTGGTAAAAAATACTTACCTGTTCTAGATCCGAGGTAGCACCAAACCATACAGACTGCCCAGTGTAGCAAGCATATACGATGATCATCGTCGTAAACCAGATTGTCATATGTAATCACCTGTCGTTTCCATCAGACTAGCGGTGCACAAAATGGAGATCGATCATAACGGCTGGCAGTCCATGAAGCACACGTCAGACGGATTCTTTGTCTTCAACTCAGGGCCCGTCACCGGCAGCTTCCGCGTGAGACTAACGGCCGTCAACGGCGCTCAGATCATCGACACCATCCCCGCTGTGGGTACGTGTGACAGACACTCATCCCTCTTGTGGAAAGTCTTTCCTTTTTCAAATCCTTTTCCTCTCGTCTTTGCTTTCAAGGTGCGCAGTAATTTTTATTTATTTGTTTGCGTGTGTGTCACGTGCTTATGAATAGAACAGGGTAGTTCTAGGGGTCAGTCTGAAAGTAATGCGCGTGACATAATTAAATCAACTGATTGTCATGATAATCAACTGCAAAAGCGTAAGTGGAAAAAAATGTACAAATACCAGCCAAGTAATGGTAACAAATTAAAATCAAATCATGGAAGCAAATAAAAGTCAAGTTCCTGGCTGTAAGCGCTGTTTAGTGTTTGTTTCTTCTCTGTGCAGAAAGCGACAGCGTGTTTCCCGGACAAAACCAGTTCCCACTGGACACAAGTCTACCCCACGCCTAACTCCATGTACCCGGAAGATTCAAAAATCGTGTCTTGTGAATATTTTATGACAACCGTCAGCTCTTTGAATTCAGTAGGATTCCCGTGTTTCCTAATATATTTCATTAAAATTGGCTCATGACACAGGAGTACAGCAGGTTTCACATGTTACACACAAGTATATATATATATATATGTGTATATATGTCATTCAAGTTAGGAGCTTAGCCAGAACTCCGCACTACACGTGTAAATAATAAAAATGTATTATGATACAATGTCTCCAACATTAACAGAGAAAGCTTATCTCACAGGTGAGACAAAAATTACACAGGTGAGACGGATGGAAACTGTTGTACATGCTCACACTCATGCGCAAAATTGCAAGTGTATGTGTCGACTCGTGTGTGTGTGTGTGTGTGTGTGTGTGTGTGTGTGTGTGTGTGTGTGTGTGTGTGTGTGTGTGTGTGTGTGTGAGAGAGTGAATGTTTGACTTGGACACAATCACAGGTATAACATTGACTTCATCACTTTCACGTGTTGTTGACTGGAAGGAACATGAAGTACTGTCAGTATCAGTAATTTCTCATCTCACGTGCAGTACGTGTCGCCAAGATCCCGTAGGAGGGAAACTGACTGAACTCTCTGTAATGTCTCTTGAGATGGTTGTGCTTTTTTTTTACACAGGCAGACTAGACACCTGGTACTTGGTCATGTCCTGTGCTGTAGCAAGACGCGAAATGTTGGAAAATGATTTCATTAATTTGTGTGATGACAAAGCTGAATGTAAACCTAATCCTTTGGATTCTCTTAAATTTTTCTCTACGATCATCCTGACGACATTCACAGGGGGGGGGGTACAGGCTGCGTGAAGTTTGAATAATGCAGTGAGTTGACCGGTACAACTACAGCCGCAAGATGAGAAAACATGATGTAGGACAGTAAGGGAAATAATGTCTCCAACATGACATCCAATATCTTGTGACAATCTACGGTTGTTTCCCTTGCTATGTTAGCCACTACCGATGATTAGGGGCCAGTTGCACAACATGTTTCTAAATCTTACAACTGTTCTAAAGAAGCAAAATCTCTTCTGAGCCATTTTGATGCATTGCAGAAGAAGATACAAAACATTGCACTGACAGGACGGAAAGTCAGACTTAAACAACTTTATCTTAGTTAAAGCAGTTTTAGTTTTAAAATTTCTAAAATTGTGGTGTGCACTTTAAACTGATTATCGAAATAGATTTCAGGCTTAAAAGTGTTTAAACTTAGAAATGTGTTGTGCAACTGGCTCCAGACCGGAACCCGTTTTAAAAATCTTTCAAGTGGATGGCGACTATTGTATCGGGAAATAATTGCAGGCTAGTTACCCTGTGTCAATGATCTCCAACTGCAGAAGTGTCCACCCAAACAGAAGGAACAAAATGATCACGACAGAAAAAGCGAAATCCAGAACTAAGCCGGTCCTCTCTGCATGACAAGCATTTGTTGTTTTCTTCTAGCGATCCTCAGGTTAGTGATGTGGAGGGTCCAGTGGGGAGGCAGGTCGTGTGTACGACTTACATTTTCAAACTCTCTGCCACTTTTGAGAACTCTGAGCTCTAACCTTTGGGAGTGAAGTACAAGATCAGATCATCGTCTGTGATTTTAATGAAACCACTTATTTATTTGATGGACAGAAAGATGGTTCTAAAGGTCAGTTAGATAACTTTTAAATAATAAGCGAGATAAATTCTCCCCTTGCGGGAGGTAAAATTTCCCCTCACCTATGGCCACATTCGAGAGATCGATTATGAGAGGGAATGGGGATAGGGGGGGGAGAGAAAGAGAGAGAGAGAAAGGACGAAGGACGGAAGGAAGGCGTGGCATCAAATTCCGGAGAAGGTCACGTGTTTGTCGATAAAGGCGCGCGTTACCATGGCAGCGGTGCCAACGCTTGCTCGTCGCCAGGAAGCGACGCCATCGAAATTATTCTCTACGACGGGAAAAACTGTGAAGTGGAAAAGTAACAGATGATTATTTGCACGCGGCGCCCACCACACGAACATTCGGGTCACAAGTCAGTGCAGGATGTGAATAGGGGGGGGGAGAACAATCAGTTGCGTGCGCGCCAGCCACACACACACACACACAAACACACACACACACTCACACATAATCATCCACATTCACTCATCCACACACACACACACACACACACACACACACACACACACACTCACTCATCGACACACACACATCACCATCATACTCACTCATCCACATTCACTCATCCACACATACAAACACACACACACACACATCACCATCATACTCACTCATCCACATTTACTCATCCACACATACATACACACACACATCATCATCATACACACTCACTCGTCCACATCTACTCATCCACACACACACATCCACATTCACACACACATCATCATCATACACACTCACTCATCCACATCTACTCATCCACACACACACACACATCCACATTCACACACACACACACACACACACACACACACACACACACACACACACACACATGTACACGTTACCATGTTTATCGTCTTAAGTTTGTAGCAACGACCAAGTGGCAAATAGAGAAATTGTACACAGGGTGAGCGGACATCAGTGAAGTTCTAAACATTTTATATCTGAGATCGAAGATCGATACGCCATTACCAGATATTAATCACGTGTTCGGTCTCGTGACAAAGACGTAAATATTTCAGGCGGCTGAAAACCTTTGTCCACAGGACGGGAAAATGCAATGTAAACTTCCACATTAATAAACTTCTCTACATGGCAGTGGCTGTGGTGATGTAAGCCGCTACACTCCACTGAACTCTTTCTCTTCTTTGTCTTCCGGACTTCTTGGTTACACGGCTGTCTGTGCACAAAATGTCGGATTTCAGGTCTGCGGTCTGTGGACTGTGGACTGTGGACTGTGGTCTGTGGTCTGTGGACTGTGGACTGTGGTTTGTAGTCTGTGGTCTGTCACCGTCTGGACTTCTATTCACCTCTTGCCTTTGTCTTCAACTAGAGGGACGTGTGATGTCTTCAACTAGAGGGACGTGTGATGTCTTCAACTAGAGGGACGTGTGATGTCTTCAACTAGAGGGACGTGTGATGTCTTCAACTTCAACTAGAGGGACGTGTGATGTCTTCAACTAGAGGGACGTGTGATGTCTTCAACTAGAGGGACGTGTGATGTCTTCATCTTCAACTAGAGGGACGTGTGATGTCTTCAACTTCAACTAGAGGGACGTGTGATGTCTTCAACTAGAGGGACATGTGATGTCTTCAACTAGAGGGACGTGTGATGTCTTCAACTAGAGGGACGTGTGATGTCTTCAACTAGAGGGACGTGTGATGTCTTCAACTTCAACTAGAGGGACCTGTGATGTCTTCAACTAGAGGGACGTGTGATGTCTTCAACTTCAACTAGAGGGACGTGTGATGTCTTCAACTAGAGGGACGTGTGATGTCTTCAACTTCAACTAGAGGGACCTGTGATGTCTTCAACTACTTCAACTTCAACTAGAGGGACCTGTGATGTCTTCAACTAGAGGGACGTGTGATGTCTTTAACTAGAGAGACGTGTGATGTCTTCAACTAGAGGGACGTGTGATGTCTTCAACTAGAGGGACGTGTGATGTCTTCAACTAGAGAGACGTGTGATGTCTTCAACTAGAGGGACGTGTGATGTCTTCAACTAGAGGGACGTGTGATGTCTTCATCTTCAACTAGAGGGACGTGTTATGTTTTCATCTTCAACTAGAGGGACGTGTGATGTCTTCATATTCAACTAGAGGGACGTGTGATGTCTTCAACTTCAACTAGAGGGACGTGTGATGTTTTCAACTCTTGGGACGTGTGATGTCTTCATCTTCAACTAGAGGGACGTGTGATGTCTTCATCTTCAACTAGAGGGACGTGTGATGTCTTCATCTTCAACTAGAGGGACGTATGATGTCTTCAACTTCAACTAGAGGGACCTGTGATGTCTTCAACTAGAGGGACGTGATGTCTTCAACTAGAGGGTCGTGTGATGTCTTCAACTAGAGGGACGTGTGATGTCTTCAACTTCAACTAGAGGGACGTGTGATGTCTTCAACTAGAGGGACGTGTGATGTCTTCAACTTCAACTAGAGGGACCTGTGATGTCTTCAACTAGAGGGACGTGCTATGTCTGTCTGTGGTCCAACAACTCAGTCATTGCCTATAAACTGTTTGCTGTTCACTGGCATCTTAACAGTTGGAAACTGTTGGTGAACCCGTCACAAACTGATTTTTCTTTGCATTACAGAGCAATAAGACCATCTGGATGTTGACTAACCGCTCTTGAAACTGGCACTGTAGTCTAGCACTGTAGACTAGTACTGTAGGCTAGCACTGTAGTCTGGTACTGTAGACTAGCACTGTAGTCTGGTACTGTAGACTAGCACTGTAGTCTAGCACTATAGTACTGGAGTCTAGCACTGAAGACTGGTACTGTAGCCTGGTACTGTAGACTAGCACCGTAGTCAGGCACTAAAGTACTGGAGACTAGCGCTGTAGTCTAGCACTGTAGACGAGTACTGTAGTCTAGCACTTTAGACTAGTACTGTAAGCTAGCACTGTAGTCTAGCACTATAGTACTGGAGTCTAACACTGTAGACTAGCACTGTAGTCTAGTACCGTAGACTAGTATTGTAAGCTAGCACTGTAGTCTAGTACTGTAGACTAGTATTGTAAGCTAGCACTGTAGTCTAGTACCGTAGACTAGCACTGTAAGCTAGCACTGTAGTCTAGCACTATAGTACTGGAGTCTAACACTGTAGACTAGCACTGTAGTCTAGCACTGTAGACTAGTACTGTAAGCTAGCATTGTAGTCTAGTACTGTAGACTAGCACTGTAGTTTGGTACTGTAGTCTAGACTAGCACTGTACCGTTTCCACACGTGCAAGAATGTACAGCCCACGATCGGCAGAAATTGAGAACCGTTCAGAGTGATGCTAAAGCTACATCACTAGGTGTGGCACACTGTCATCATTGTTCACAGCGAGGCTAAAGCTACATCACTATTAGTGTTGCACACTCTTATCATCATTGAGAGCGAGGCTAAAGCTACAATACGGTCATTATTAATGCTGCACACGGTCATTATCGATGTTGCTCGTGATTTGTCTAACTTCCAGGATTAATTCCACATCAGTACTATTTTTGGATTGTTGTCGATGCTTGGTTATTTTGTTTTTACTTTACTTATTCTGTACTTTCGTTCCTCGAGCCGTGCATCTCCTGATTAGTAGTTTTTGTTGCAGACGATTGGCCTCTGTCTGTCAGTCTTTTATCAACGAGACATTTCCTGAGACTCCCACGTGTTCTCACACTTGTGTAGCTGGTGTCTGGGAGCCTGTCTGCTCTTATTCTTACCTGTGAAGACTTTAATAATACTCCGCCGGTCCTCCTGGTGCCTGGCAAAGAATCTGACGTCTCATCCGGTGACAGGTGGCGTGCAAGTCCCTCCTTATCTGCTCCGCTGCCCGTCGAGCACGCGACGCAGCTTCCGGTTCCGCGCCGGTGCCACCGGAAGTGGACTAAAAGCGATGGCGGCTTATGTAGGGATGTCGCCGCTGGAATGATGACTTAGGTGATGCCACTGGTGTCTAGGAGTCTTCAGAGAAGACAGAGTCGTGTAGGGCTCAGCAATTTATGCTGAAGAAAGCAAAACTCTGAACCAATTTTTTATAACAATTTAAGTTATGGAGTAAACTTTTCGCAGCAGAGCATCCAGAGTCCCGTGACTTGTAATATTCCGACTCAAAGGTACACAGAATGAAAGGTCCCGCTAGGAATCACTCTCTAAACTAAACTATATTAGGAATTATGACCTCGAAATAAATTGAAAATATTTCATATTCTGGCCCACTTAGAAGCTCAAATTTTAATTATATGGTGACAATAATAGAGTACGTATAATTCGTATTAAAATGTATTTGTGTATTTATGTATTTATTGTGTATTTGTGTATTTATTGTGTATTTATTGTGTATTTGTGTATTTATTCTGTATTTATTGTGTATTTATTCTGTATTTATTGTGTATTTATTGTGTTTGTGTATTTATTGTGTATTTGTCTATTTGTTGTATTTGTGTATTTACTGTGTATTTGTCTATTTATTATATTTGTGTATTTATTGTGTATTTGTGTATTAATTGTGTCTTCGTGTATTTATTGTGTCTTCGTGTATTTATTGTGTCTTTATTGTGTATTTGTGTATTTATTGTGTATTTATTGTGTATTTGTGTATTTATTGTGTATTTATTGTGTATTTATTGTGTATTTATTGTGTATTAATTGTGTATTCGTGTATTTATTGTATCTTTATTGTGTATTTGTGTATTTATTGTGTATTTATTGTGCATTTGTATAGTTATTGTATATTTATTGTGTATTTATTGTGTATTCGTGTATTTATTGTGTATTTATTGTGTTTGTGTATTTATTGTGTTTGTGTATTTATTGTGTATTTATTGTATTTGTCTATTTATTGTGTTTGTGTATTTATTGTATTTGTGTATTCATGTGTATTTATGTATTTATTTTGTATTTGTGTATTAATGTGTACTTATGTATTTATTGTGTTTATGTGTATTCATGTGTATTTGTGTAGTTATTGTGTATTTGTGTATTTATTGTGTATTCGTGTATTTATTGTGTATTTATTGTGTATTTGTCTATTTATTGTAATTGTGTATTCATGTGTATTTATGTATTATTGTGTATTTGTGTATTCATGTGTATTCATGTGTATTTATGTATTTATTGTGTATTTGTGTATTCATATGTATTTATGTATTTAGTGTGTATTTGTTTATTAATGTGTATTTATGTATTTATTGTGTATTTATGTATTCATGTGTATTTATTGTGTATTCGTGTATTTATTGTGTATTTATTGTGTATTTGTCTATTTGTTGTATTTGTGTATTTTTGTGTACTTGTCTATTTATTGTATTTGTGTATTTATTGTGTATTTGTCTATTTATTGTATTTGTGAATTTATTGTGTATTTGTCTATTTATTGTATTTTTGTATTCATGTGTATTTATGTATTATTGTGTATTTGTCTATTAATGTGTAATTGTGTATTCATGTGTATTTATGTATTTATTGTGTATTTCTGTATTCATGTGTATTTATGTATTTATTGTGTATTTGTGTATTTATTGTGTATTCGTGTATTTATTGTGTATTTATTGTATTTGTGTATTTATTGTGTATTTATTGTATTTGTCTATTTATTGTGTTTGTGTATTTATTGTGTATTTGTGTATTTATTTTATTTGTGTATTCATGTGTATTTGTGTATTTATTGTGTATTTGTGTATTTCGTGTGTATTCATGTATTTATGTGTATTTGTGTATTTATTGTGTATTTATTGTGTATTCGTGTATTTATTGTGTATTCATGTGTATTTATGTATTTATTGTTTTTGATAAGTTATTGTGTATTCGTGTATTTACTGTGTATTTGTGTAGTTATTTGTGTAGTTATTTGTGTATTTATTGTGTATTTGTGTATTTATTGTATTTGTGTATTGATTGTGTTTGTGTTTTTATTGTATTCGTGTATTTACTGTGTATTTGTGTAGTTATTTGTGTAGTTATTGTGTATTTGTGTATTTATTGTATTTGTGTATTGATTGTGTTTGTGTATTTATTGTATTCGTGTATTTATTGTGTATTTGTGTAGTTATTAACTAAAAGCACGCTAGTTCCCTTTGCCAGGTATGAAGCAAGTGAACGGGATGCCCGGGGCCTGTACTTTGTGAGAGTGCTGTTAAATTTAGCTTGCGATGACTGGGGGTGGGGGGGGCACTGGTCACGTGTCACTTAAGTCTCCTGTTGATGGATGATGGGGGTGATGGTGAACAACAGACGAAAAGCAGAGTGTCTGTGATAACAGGATCGTTCTGACTGACCAGCCAGCAATCAAAGGGAGGAAATGCATTTGGAAGATTACTCCTCTCCCCAAATTATACATGCAATAATAAAACTGCTGCTCTACTTCTCTCTCTCTCTCTCTCTGTAAGAAAGAGAGTCTTGAAGAATGGTACTGTCGACTGTCAAGGGGGATTTACAAGAATAAAACACTTAGCTAAATACTTCTTTCAATTTTACTTTCAATATACGATTTCAAAAACATTGATTAATAGAGAGAGAGAGTGAGAGAGAAATGAATGAGACAGAGACGTGCCAATGACTTCAACACAAACGCAGATTGTAGTTTTACTGGAGGATCCATTTCCCTTGAACTGTTGTGATTTTCTTCTCTTACTTTCCTTTCTCTTTTCGTCTTTCCCCGTTCTCCAGGACAACGACTTGTGTTCAAAGTTAAAAAAGAAAGCTCTGTGAAAATTCTATTATCGCCACAAAAGCGCCTGGTGCGGCCTCACTCAGTCCATTCGCCGAAACTGTGTTTCCGGTCCCAATCTTTACGACAAGGCCTCGTGCCGTGGTCTTCCGGCAACAGTGTAGCGGTGATTGACCTGATGGGCCACTCTCCTCTGTCTGCCGCGCTTCACAGTCCGCACACGAACCGCAATCAGTGCCGGCGATTCTGGTCTTGAACGGGTTCTGGGCAACAGAAAAACGGGGGATCATATAGTTTCGCCCTGAAAACAATGGCCGGTCTGTCGACTTAAATCTTTTGTCCTCTCGCGGTAATAGATCTTCGGGTGGAAAGCCCCAGTCAGCCATCTACCCGTAAACAGCCTTTCAGAACTCTGGTCACCAGGTACTTGCACTGGCTTCGCCCTCACTTCCCGGCAGAAAATAGATACCCGTGAACAGTTTGTCACAGCACTTGGTCACCAAGAACACACTTACATCTCTTGCTCCTATTAAAAGCACGCACGCCTTTAAATACACACACACACACACACACACACACACCCGCGCATGCATGCATAAATGCGTATTGTATTTCCCAGTTCTCTTCAAAACTTAAAAAAAAATTTGCATTATGTGTCTCAAGGCACCAATACTAATCGATGATTAAGTTGAATAAACATATTTTCATTGCCCACGAACCAAGAAAGAAAGGTCCCGCCCACACCCGCCCTCAGTAGGGTTAGGGGTCACAGGGGTCCCTCTGTACTCGGCGCATGACAACCAATAGGACAACAAACGAAAAAGACGAAAGAAGTTTAATTTCCTCGTTTCCCCTCCCTCCTCTTTCTCTCTTTTTTTTCTCTCTCTCTCTCTCTCCTCTTGTCTTTCTGCGAGAAAACCAACCGATCCCTGTCCCAGGTCACGACAGACCCGAGCCTCCACCATCTCCACCCAAACACAATCTTCTCGCCGACCCACCGCCAGTTCTTTTGATGTACAAACACCAACTTCCGGGCAGCGGCCATATTGTGGATGTGCGCAGTTGCGTGTATGACTGGCGGAAGTAATAACTTGGCTGAACGTGAGGCCGGCTTTTCTGTCTTCCTGCCTCTGAGGCCATGTTTAACGATTTTCCCTCACCCTCACCCTCACCCACCCCACTTTTATATATGTGCAAAAGGACAGGAGCTTACTATTAACTTCGCTTGTGCTGATGTGGAGCTACAGCTTCATCTACAGCTATCTGTGTGTGTGTGTGTGTGTTAGACTACAGCTTCATCTACAGCTGTGTGTGTGTGTGTGTGTGTGTGTGTGTGTGTGTGTGAGACTACAGCTTCATCTACAGCTCTGTGTGTGTGTGTGTGTGACTGCAAACTGAATGGACTGATCCTGTGTCTTCACACTACACGGATGACGGGCCCAGTTATCTCCTGACAGCTGCATACAAACTGCCAACGCCAGCAGCAACAACCACAATCGCACAGACGTGACGGTTGCCATCCACGATGTCGTTGACGTGAAACTCGCTGGGCAGAGTAGCGCCACGTGAAGTGACCCAAGCCCTCGGCATCACGGCCATCGCTGTATCTGATGCTCCTGTCATAAACCCGCAGTAAACTGTCCATAAACCTGTAGATGCGTGCGCCGTGCTTCGCGTGCTGCGTCGTGTCTGGCACCGTTAGGGCGCGCGCCTTGCTGGCTGGTCGTCAGCAAGAGGGTTGAATGTCATCAAAAGGGTCAGATGCCGGTCTCTCCACCTCAGAATCTAGACAACAACCACCACCTGAAGTCGTGAACAGGTCTCTACCATCACCACATCCGGCAGCATTGGCTTGTCACCGCAAACATGAGGTGACGCGGCGGGACTCGATCCTTGCACCTATCGCTTGATGACGACGCTCCCCAGTGAAACGAGATAAAATAAGAAATAAAATAAAGTTTTTGTCTACACAATGCTAGTCCGGTCGGACATGACGATAGGTGAGCTTTTTAATTCCTGTCATTGAGCTAGAAAACTGTCAGCATTTTATGAGAAGGGACCTGCTCAAGACTGAAAGAACAGCTTTAAGACGATGGGAAGATCAACCTCGAGGTGCAGGTCAGACTACATGAGTCGTGTAGATGAGGGGTACTCACTGATGAAGAGCCTTGTACCACCACCCCTTTAGTCTCTTTCTCCTTACCCTGGTTGAAAAGTGTCATCTTTTTGACAACATGGCCGTGTGTGGTATATGTATGCGCGAAGTGAGTTTGCTTTTTTTACATCTAGTTTTAGAATTCCGTATACATTCTTTTCCAACAAAAAAAATTAATAAAACTCTCCGAGTTGAAAAGTTCTATTTATAGCCCGATCTATGTGGAGGAGGTTAGCCAAAGCAAACAAAAGCGAACTTTTGTCTTCACGCAGCAGCGCAGCTGGATCACGTGACCTGAGTGAGTGGTCCACGCGAAATGTGAGTGGTGCGATGTGTGTGTAACGGGACTCTATAGGCTGAGAACGTGTGAGAAACACCACACAAAAACCTTAGAAAACACAGAAAAGGTGTCATCGGGGTACGCAGCCCTCGCGTGCCCCCCACAGGAAGTTGTCGATGGCTTTGTAAGACACAGAAAGAGGCGCGTGAGCACCCGTTCATGTCGAAACTCAAGAAACAGATACAGCTCGCATATAAAAATCTTTGGAGCGTGAAGCCACACGCACACACACACACGCACGCACACACGCACGCACGCACACACACACGCACGCACAACACACACACACACACGCACACACGCACGCACATACACACACGCACGCACGCACGCACACACGCACACACACACGCACGCACGCACACACACACACACACACACACACACACACACACACACACACACCTCCTAAAGGCCGCGCTGTTCACGTCTTGTGCGAGTACAACAGCCTGTGAACAAAAGTCGGCAAAAGCAGAAACCGTTTCATTGCCTTATGTGCTAAGCGACTTGTTCGCATCCCATCAGGCAATCGTATCGATTAGCAACGCAAAGTGTCAGGAGCTGTGCAAGAAATCCCACAAGGCTGCTGGCAGAAAATGGCGAGGCACTGAGGCTGACAACACGTGCAGATCACGGGACTAGTACACTGGTGACGTGTTGCTGCCTCTTCCAATGAGAACAGTTGCCTCGGGGGCTTTCCGTACGGACGACTTCTAACGGAAACTGTCAGATGGTGACAGCTGGTAGACACTTTCAGATGAGGGCTTCATCTGGTAGACATTGTCAAATGGGAGCTACATCAGATAGACACTATTAGATGGGGGCTACATCAGATAGACACTATTAGATGGGGGCTACATCTAATAAACACTGTCAAATGATGCTTTCATCTAGTAGACACTGTAAGATGAGGGCTTCATCTGGTAGACATTGTCAAATGGGGGCTACATCAGGTGAGCACTGTCAAATGAGGGATTCATCTTTGAGATGAGGGCTACATCTGGTAGACACAGTCAGATGAGGGCTTTATCTGGTAGACACTGTCAGATGAGGGCTACATCTTGTAGACACTGTCAGAGGGCTACATCTGGTAGACACTGTGAAATAAGTGTTTAATCTGGTGGACCCTATTAAATTGGGGCTACATGCAATAAACACTGTCAAATGATGCTTTCATCTTGTAGACACTGTCAGATGATGGGTATATTTGGTAGACACTGTGAAATGATTGTTTCATCTGTTAGACACTGTCAGAAGAGAGTTTTATTTGGCACACACTGTCAGATGAGGGCTACATCTTGTAGACACTGCCAGATGAGGGCTTCATGTGTAAACACTGTCAGATGGGGGGGGCTACATCTGGTAGACATGGTCAAATGAGCGCGTCATCTGGTAGACACTGTCAGATGGGGGCTTCAACTGTAAATATATAAATTGTACTTATGAATACTGTGCTGGCACTAAACACTCAGATAAACGTTGCCATTAGCCAGCAGTCTGTCGGATGAGCCCATCGTCTATCATGCATTGTCAGAGGAGGTTGATTGCTGGAAGCTTCTACTGAAACATGGAAGCACATAAAGTTCTGCTCGCCTTCTGGTGGCCAAGCCGCCATTGTGTTGCTTCTCTATAATATTTATTATATCTGCTTCTCCATGGCCTAAGTCTTACAGAAACTACTGTCGTAGCAAGTGATGAGGAGGAAGGGGGCGGTGTATGATTTCAGGGTTGTCCAACATTGTCCACCCGGAACCTTGTCCAAGAAATGCATGAAGGATGCTGACAAATGAAAGTCTGTGGACAATCACGCGCATAAGCGCCATAATCGTGTTAACTCAATCTTGTTTTGTTCTCCATCGATTTCATCTGCTGGGCTACAGGAAAAGAAGAGTAGGGGAGGGGGTGAGAGGCGGGGTGGGGGCCGCCTGTACGTGACACACGTTAGAAGCAGACGGCGCTCTTCTGACCGTTAACGGGGAGGATGGGTCATGCACTAGAGAATTATGATAGGGGCCAGACAGGAGAACAGGAGAGCAGTGGCAAGGATTCAAGCTTCGTGGGAGAAATTCGCTCCGGCTATTCCAAGAAAGTAATTGTCTTCCGAAAATAAGGTTTACACTGACCAATATCTTGCTTCTCGGCTGCTTTTTAATCGTCGCCATGACAACTAGTGTTAAGTTTATCCCTGCTGCTGAAACAGCTTTATTCTAATTTATATTCTTCTCATTTTAACCCACTTTCAGGCAGTTAGCACGGCATTCAATCCAAAGCATTCAACTCCAGACTGGCTTTAAGAACTTTATATCTCCCAACATTGGCAGCTCAGCTTAATCACGTGGTGGTCTTCATCCTGTCAGTGTCAGTCAAGTGGGATCTTCATACTGTCAATGTCAGTCTAATCAAGTGGTGGTCTTCATCCTGTCAGTGTCAGTCAAGTGGGATCTTCATACTGTCAATGTCAGTCAAATCAAGTGGTGGTCTTCATCCTGTCAGTGTCAGTCAAGTGGGATCTTCATACTGTCAATGTCAGTCTAATCAAGTGGTGGTCTTCATCCTGTCAGTGTCAGTCAAGTGGGATCTTCATACTGTCAATGTCAATCTAATCAAGTGGTGGTCTTCATCCTGTCAGTGTCAGTCAAGTGGGATCTTCATACTGTCAATGTCAGTCTAATCAAGTGGTGGTCTTCATCCTGTCAGTGTCAGTCAAGTGGGATCTTCATACTGTCAATGTCAGTCTAATCAAGTGGTGGTCTTCATCCTGTCAGTGTCAGTCAAGTGGGATCTTCATACTGTCAATGTCAATCTAATCAAGTGGTGGTCTTCATCCTGTCAGTGTCAGTCAAGTGGGATCTTCATACTGTCAATGTCAGTCTAATCAAGTGGTGGTCTACATCCTGTCAGTGTCAGTCAAGTGGGATCTTCATACTGTCAATGTCAGTCTAATCAAGTGGTGGTCTTCATCCTGTCAGTGTCAGTCAAGTGGGATCTTCATACTGTCAATGTCAGTCTAATCAAGTGGTGGTCTTCATCCTGTCAGTGTCAGTCAAGTGGGATCTTCATACTGTCAATGTCAATCTAATCAAGTGGTGGTCTTCATCCTGTCAGTGTCAGTCAAGTGGGATCTTCATACTGTCAATGTCAGTCTAATCAAGTGGTGGTCTTCATCCTGTCAGTGTCAGTCAAGTGGGATCTTCATACTGTCAATGTCAGTCTAATCAAGTGGTGGTCTTCATCCTGTCAGTGTCAGTCAAGTGGGATCTTCATACTGTCAATGTCAGTCTAATCAAGTGGTGGTCTTCATCCTGTCAGTGTCAGTCAAGTGGGATCTTCATACTGTCAATGTCAGTCTAATCAAGTGGTGGTCTTCATCCTGTCAGTGTCAGTCTAATCAAGTGGGATCTTCATCCTGTCAGTGTCACTTTAATCAAGTTGTGGTCTTCATCCTGTCAGTGTCAGTCAAGTGGGATCTTCATACTGTCAATGTCAATCTAATCAAGTGGTGGTCTTCATCCTGTCAGTGTCAGTCAAGTGGGATCTTCATACTGTCAATGTCAGTCTAATCAAGTGGTGGTCTTCATACTGTCAGTGTCAGTCAAGTGGGATCTTCATACTGTCAATGTCAGTCTAATCAAGTGTTGGTCTTCATCCTGTCAGTGTCAGTCAAGTGGGATCTTCATACTGTCAATGTCAGTCTAATCAAGTGGTGGTCTTCATCCTGTCAGTGTCAGTCTAATCAAGTGGGATCTTCATCCTGTCAGTGTCACTTTAATCAAGTTGTGGTCTTCATCCTGTCAGTGTCAGTCTAATCAAGTGGTGGTCTTCATCCTGTCAGTGTCAGTCTAATCAAGTGGTGGTCTTCATCCTGTCAGTGTCAGTCTAATCAAGTTGTGGTCTTCATCCTGTCAATGTCAGTCTAATCAAGTTGTGGTCTTCATCCTGTCAGTGTCAGTCTAATCAAGTGGTGGTCTTCATCCTATCAGTGTCAGTCTAACCAAAATGTGGTCTTTATCCTGTCAGTGTCAGTCTAATCAAGTGGTGCTCTTCATCCTGTCAGTGTCAGTCTAATCAAGTGGTTGTCTTCATCTTGTCAGTGTCAGTCTAATCAAGTTGTGGTCTTCATCTTGTCAAAGTCAGTCTAATCAAGTGGTGGTCTTCATACTGTCAGTGTCAGTCTAACCAAGTGGGATCTTCATACTGTCATCCTGTCAGTGTCAGTCTAATCAAGTGGTGGTCTTCATCCTGTCAGTGTCAGTCTAATCAAGTGGTGTTCTTTATCCTGTCAGTGTCAGTCTAATCAAGTGGTGGTCTTCATCCTGTCAGTGTCAGTCTAATCAAGTGTTGGTCTTCATCCTGTCAGTGTCAGTCTAATCAAGTGGTGGTCTTCATCCTGTGAGTATCAGTCTAATCAAGTGGTGGTCTTCATCCTGTCAGTGTCAGTTAAATCAAGTGGTGGTCTTCATCCTGTGAGTATCAGTCTAATCAAGTGGTTGTCTTCATACTGTCATCCTGTCAGTGTCAGTCTAATCAAGTGGTGGTCTTCATTCTGTCATTGTCAGTCTAATCAAGTGGTGGTCTTCATCCTGTGAGCATCAGTCTAATCAAGTGGTGGTCTTCATCCTGTCAGTGTCAGTCTAATCAAGTGGTGGTCTTCATACTGTCAGTGTCAGTCTAATCAAGTGGTGGTCTTCATCCTGTCAGTGTCAGTCTAACCAAGTGGTGGTCTTCATCCTGTCAGTCTCAGTCTAATCAAATGGTGGTCTTCATACTGTCAGTGTCAGTCTAATCAAATGGTGGTCTTCATCCTGTCAGTGTCAGTCTAATCAAGTGGTGGTCTTCATCCTGTCAGTGTCAGTCTAATCAAGTGGTGGTCTTCATCCTGTCAGTGTTAGTCTGATCAAGTGGGATCTTCATCCTGTCAGTGTCAGTCTAATCAAGTGGTGGTCTTCATCCTGTCAGTGTCCGTCTAATCAAGTTGTGGTCTTCGTCCTGTCAGTGTCAGTCTAATCAAATGGTGGTCTTCATCCTGTCAGTGTCAGTCTTACCAAAATGTGGTCTTCATCCTGTCAGTGTCAGTCTAATCAAGTGGTGGTCTTCATCCTGTCAGTGTCAGTCTAATCAAGTGGTGGTCTTCATCCTGTCAGTGTCAGTCTAATCAAGTGGGATCTTCATCCTGTCAGTGTCAGTCTAATCAAGTTGTGGTCTTCATCTTGTCAGTGTCAGTCTAATCAAGTGGTGGTCTTCATACTGTCAGTGTCAGTCTAACCAAGTGGGATCTTCATACTGTCATCCTGTCAGTGTCAGTCTAATCAAGTGGGATCTTAATCCTGTCATTGTCAGTCTAATCAAGTGGTGGTCTTCATCCTGTCAGTGTCAGTCTAATCAAGTGGTGGTCTTCATACTGTCAGTGTCAGTCTAATCAAATGGTGGTCTTCATCCTGTCAGTGTCAGTGTAACCAAGTGGTGGTCTTCATCCTGTCAGTGTCAGTCTAATCAAGTGGTGGTCTTCATACTGTCAGTGTCAGTCTAATCAAGTGGTGGTCTTCATCCTGTCAGTGTCAGTCTAATCAAGTGGTGGTCTTCATCCTGTCAGTGTCAGTCTAATCAAGTGGTGGTCTTCATCCTGTCAGTGTCAGTCTAATCGAGTGGTGGTCTTCATCCTGTCAGTGTCAGTCTAATCAAGTGGGATCTTCATCCTGTCAGTGTCAGTCTAATCAAGTGGTGGTCTTCATCCTGTCAGTGTCCGTCTAATCAAGTTGTGGTCTTCATCCTGTCAGTGTCAGTCTAATCAAATAGTGGTCTTCATCCTGTCAGTGTCAGTCTTACCAAAATGTGGTCTTCATCCTGTCAGTGTCAGTCTAATCAAGTGGTTGTCTTCATACTGTCATCCTGTCAGTGTCAGTCTAATCAAGTGGTGGTCTTCATCCTGTCAGTGTCAGTCTAATCAAGTGGTGGTCTTCATCCTGTCAGTGTCAGTCTAATTAAGTGGTGGTCTTCATCCTGTCAGTGTCAGTCTAATCAAGTGGTGGTCTTCATCCTGTCAGTGTCAGTCTAATCAAGTGGTGGTCTTCATCCTGTCAGTGTCAGTCTAATCAAGTGGTGTTCTTTATCCTGTCAGTGTCAGTCTAATCAAGTGGTGGTCTTCATCCTGTCAGTGTCAGTCTAATCAAGTGTTGGTCTTCATCCTGTCAGTGTCAGTCTAATCAAGTGGTGGTCTTCATCCTGTGAGCATCAGTCTAATCAAGTGGTGGTCTTCATCCTGTCAGTGTCAGTCTAATCAAGTGGTTGTCTTCATACTGTCAGTGTCAGTCTAATCAAGTGGTGGTCTTCATCCTGTCAGTGTCAGTCTAACCAAGTGGTGGTCTTCATCCTGTCAGTCTCAGTCTAATCAAATGGTGGTCTTCATACTGTCAGTGTCAGTCTAATCAAATGGTGGTCTTCATCCTTTCAGTGTCAGTCTAATCAAGTGGTGGTCTTCATCCTGTCAGTGTCAGTCTAATCAAGTGGTGGTCTTCATCCTGTCAGTGTCAGTCTGATCAAGTGGGATCTTCATCCTGTCAGTGTCAGTCTAATCAAGTGGTGGTCTTCATCCTGTCAGTGTCCGTCTAATCAAGTTGTGGTCTTCGTCCTGTCAGTGTCAGTCTAATCAAATGGTGGTCTTCATCCTGTCAGTGTCAGTCTTACCAAAATGTGGTCTTCATCCTGTCAGTGTCAGTCTAATCAAGTTGTTGTCTTCATTCTGTCATCCTGTCAGTGTCAGTCTAATCAAGTGGTGGTCTTCATCCTGTCAGTGTCAGTCTAATCAAGTGGTGGTCTTCATCCTGTCAGTGTCAGTCTAATCAAGTGGTGGTCTTCATCCTGTCAGTGTCAGTCTATTCAAGTGGTGGTCTTCATCCTGTCAGTGTCAGTCTAATCAAGTGGTGGTCTTCATCCTGTCAGTGTCAGTCTAATCAAGTGGTGGTCTTCATCCTGTCATTGTCAGTCTAATCAAGTGGTTGTCTTCATACTGTCATCCTGTCAGTGTCAGTCTAATCAAGTGGTGGTCTTCATCCTGTCAGTGTCAGTCTAATCAAGTGGTGGTCTTCATCCTGTCAGTGTCAGTCTAATCAAGTGGTGGTCTTCATCCTGTCAGTGTCAGTCTAATCAAGTGGTTGTCTTCATACTGTCATCCTGTCAGTGTCAGTCTAATCAAGTGGTGGTCTTCATCCTGTCAGTGTCAGTCTAATCAAGTGGTGGTCTTCGTCCTGTCAGTGTCAGTCTAATCAAATGGTGGTCTTCATCCTGTCAGTGTCAGTCTTACCAAAATGTGGTCTTCATCCTGTCAGTGTCAGTCTAATCAAGTGGTTGTCTTCATTCTGTCATCCTGTGAGTATCAGTCTAATCAAGTGGTTGTCTTCATACTGTCATCCTGTCAGTGTCAGTCTAATCAAGTGGTGGTCTTCATTCTGTCATTGTCAGTCTAATCAAGTGGTTGTCTTCATACTGTCATACTGTCAGTGTCAGTCTAATCAAGTGGTGGTCTTCATACTGTCATTGTCAGTCTAATCAAGTGGTGGTCTTCATACTGTCAGTGTCAGTCTAATCAAGTGGTGGTCTTCATCCTGTGAGTATCAGTCTAATCAAGTGGTGGTCTTCATCCTGTCAGTGTCAGTCTAATCAAGTGGTGGTCTTCATACTGTCAGTGTCAGTCTAACCAAGTGGGATCTTCATCCTGTCAGTGTCAGTCTAACCAAGTGGGATCTTCATACTGTCAGTGTCAGTCTAACCAAGTGGGATCTTCATCCTGTCAGTGTCAGTCTAACCAAGTGGGATCTTCATACTGTCAGTGTCAGTCTAACCAAGTGGTGGTCTTCATCCTGTCAGTGTCAGTCTAATCAAGTGGTTGTCTTCATACTGTCATCCTGTCAGTGTCAGTCTAATCAAGTGGTGGTCTTCATCCTGTCAGTGTCAGTCAAACCAAGTGGGATCTTCATACTGTCAGTGTCAGTCTAATCAAGTGGTTGTCTTCATACTGTCATCCTGTCAGTGTCAGTCAAACTAAGTGGGATCTTCATACTGTCAGTGTCAGTCTAATCAAGTGGTTGTCTTCATACTGTCATCCTGTCAGTGTCAGTCAAACCAAGTGGGATCTTCATACTGTCAGTGTCAGTCTAATCAAGTGGTTGTCTTCATACTGTCATCCTGTCAGTGTCAGTCTAATCAAGTGGTTGTCTTCATACTGTCATCCTGTCAGTGTCAGTGAAACCAAGTGGGATCTTCATACTGTCAGTGTCAGTCTAAACAAGTGGGATCTTCATCCTGTCAGTGTCAGTCTAACCAAGTGGTGGTCTTCATCCTGTCAGTGTCAGTCTAACCAAGTGGTGGTCTTCATCCTGTCAGTGTCAGTCTAACCAAGTGGTTGTCTTCATCCTGTCAGTGTCAGTCTAACCAAGTGGGATCTTCATCCTGTCAGTGTCAGTCTAACCAAGTGGTGGTCTTCATCCTGTCAGTGTCAGTCTAACCAAGTGGGATCTTCATCCTGTCAGTGTCAGTCTAACCAAGTGGTGGTCTTCACGTTGTGTCATTAACAGTACACTGTGGTGGGTGTGACATGGACACTAACTGCTACGTGGGAAGATTTATGTGGTAGCAGGTATTTCTAATTAATATTCTGTCAAGTTGCTGGAGTCACACACTCATGTGTTAAGTTAGTAACCCCAGACAAATATTAACCGACACGCGGTGACTAGTCTTTGTCAGTCAGTGATCTCGCATGAAGCTTAGTCGTAGTGTTTACTGTTTGTCACGAGATCTCCGGTGTCTGGCATTCAAACCTTGGTGTATGCCGGTGATTCTGTGAGGGTCCTGTGCTATTCACACATATTAGATGAAATTGATACTTGGACACATGACCAACATTATTCACAGATTAAATACTCAGTTCGTTGAGTTTGTCACTGGAGATCTCAGATAACAGAACACCTTTATATCTAAAATCAGCCAAGAGCAACTTAGAGAAGATGAACCAGTTAGAAACTGTGAGGACTGACGACTGTGAGAACTCTATCACACCCCTGACAGTGCGAGGACACTGGGAAGTCATTGTGTGAATAATTTAAAACATTCTGCGGCTCCAGCAGGTCGTTGTGGACAAACAAGGAACCTGAAAACTTGACGCTTGTGGTTTGATTGGCTGGATGTGAATTGATGAGGACTTGTGGAGAGGGAGAATGTGCAAGTCAGTAAGAAACAGGAAATGGAAGGGACTGAAAGTCAACTTTTTATGTTAGTTCGTTTTTACCGTTCGGTTATTCATGGAAATAATAGAAAAAGTAAATAAACGAACAAAGATATACAAGGACTCGGGTATTCAGATACTCGGGTACTCGAGGTACTACCACACAGCTTCAGCTGCAACTTGTTTTCTTTTCACAACGCGAATGCAAAGCTTTAAATAAACTATTGAATCAAATCGTAAAACCAACACGGAACTAAAGTTTCAGCTCGATGTTGAACCGAGTGCTCAACAAAACATGAATAGAGCAGACTAGCAAATCAAGAAGACAAAAGGCCACGTGGACGGCAAACAGGACTCGCGTAACCCTCGTTTCCCTAGTAATAAACACAACAGTCAGATCATTTTCAGCCGTTATGTGCAGGCGTCATCGTGTCACTTATTGCGACCTTGGGGACATGATGGATGACTCACTTCAGTTACCCTCGGATATAATGTCTGGTGACTGTTGTAAGGCTGAGTTTTCACATAACATTAAGGATAGTTTTTTCCCTTTGGTTCCGATTGTCGTCTCCTTGTCTGTCCATTCACCCGAAAGACCGGTAAACCGTTTCCTTGCTGCTGCCCAATTCTAAAATCACATGGGCAAATCACTCGATGGCGCGCACGAGGGGTTGTCTCCCCTTGACGGGGGTGTAATAAACTCGAGGTTTCTGGCGCAAAGATGCTGACAGATAAACCATTGGTCGTACTCCTGTTAGCTAACAGTCTGAAAATACTTGGGTGAATGAAAGGGTTCAGAGGTCGCACTTCTCTAAATATCAGCCCAGTGGTCTTTCTAGCAAAAGCACGTGCACGAGGAATGCTGGCTTTCTTCTGACACACAAGTGGGAGTGTGGGGTGGGGATCTCCATTCAGAATAAATGATATGTTCAGACATTTGACAACGAGATATGTACGTATACACAAAATGAACACTTTGTCGAAGGATTCTGATTATAAAAGACAAACGACGATGATAACGTCGACTGTGATGATGATGATGATGATGATGATGATGATGATGATGATGATGATGATGATGATGATGATGATGATGATGATGATGATGATGATGATGATGATTACTTTAAGGTTGCTAAAATATCGTTTACTTAAATCCTTTCTTAAACGCAATGACCCGCTGTTTTTTTTATTCTACTCATTCGCAAAGGGGGAAAAAACTGTAGTTACTGGTGTAGCTTGAACCACGTGACAACAAAAGTGTCGAGCGATGCCTGGGGGACTGTGAACAGATTGGCCGACTACATTGATTTATAGCTTCCAGTCTGCCAGAAGCACGGGAAGCATCTTCAGAAAGCCACGGTTTACGAGGAGGGTGTAAAGGTTTACGAGGAGGATGTAAAGGTTTACGAAGAGGATGTAAACAGACTTGTCTGGGTTGTGTCCCCTACCTTTGAGAAAGTAGGGTGCGTGTGGGCCACAGACTTCATTTGTACGAGCGTCTGTACAAATTCTATTTCTTGTACACATTCCACGCAGTGACACAGGTTTAATAGGTTTGGCAATAGCATTTGTCACACAGATATCGTGGGTCAGACAATTTCTTCGGTAAAGATTGTCACATGGAAGCATGCAGCTAATGTTGTCACTTGATCCTCTCTCACATACGCATTGTCCAGTCCCCCACATCTTTTCATCACTAGGATCCGCTTCCACATCTGACTGCACGACTGCGAGTATCCCAGTGTTTTGACGACCTCACTGAGGAGATTACAGCTGATGACTTGAGTCGGGAGGATGCCGATGATGTCAGTCGACGATAAACATGGCGGCTCCGAGAAACGGCCCTCACCTGTCTTTTAGAATCCATTGTGCACAATGATATCTGTCAATGGAGCTCACAGGCTAGTCCACTGGTGTGCTCTTTCAAGCTTGTATGTCTTGAAGAAAGTGACAAATTTTATCTTTTAAAGAGTTTTCCTCACGTTTGTCTGTTTCACGAAGTTAAAGCATAGAAATCTCTCGTCTTTCCTTTGTTTTTTCAAGCTGACTGGTCTGTTCTACCTTCGGCGTTCATAAATAGTCACCTCACTGATTATAGTGAATTGTGTCGAAACATCAGTATAGTAGTTAATGTGGGCTAGGTCAGATTCGCACACACAGAGCCATGTTACTATTATTATTATTATTATTATTATTATTAACGTGCATTTCATTTCACTACATTTGAAATCTGTCGAGCAGTTTTTGAAAGAATGAAACACGACAAGAAGAAAGGCCCCGAAAATAACCTACGTAGATCAATTAGCAAAGAGGAAGCCTTTCGGGGTGGATAATGGCTGTCCAGTCATGTTTGGGTGGCCGCTAGTATTTTGATTCTGCTCTTTGCACAACCTTTCCTCGGGCCACTGACGTTTCTAAGAAGCAAGAGGTTCTTGTGAAACCGCGCACGCGTGTGTTTACTGCCTGACATTATTATTTGAATCATAAAACGGTTTGTTTGTTGAGACGACAGACGTGGCTGGCATTTCCCGGCCCACAGTCACTCGATAGGGCTCGTGACATCTCGTGATCAGGCAGCC
Source organism: Marisa cornuarietis (assembly GCA_004794655.1). Classification (NCBI taxonomy): domain Eukaryota; kingdom Metazoa; phylum Mollusca; class Gastropoda; order Architaenioglossa; family Ampullariidae; genus Marisa; species Marisa cornuarietis. The sequence goes on from SMMW01000605.1 coordinate 1,630,746, forward strand.
AGCGCCAGACACAGAGTGAAACTAGATGCCAGCACCACACGTGACAGCGAGTCTGGTTAGAGGCCAACAAACAAGTAGGTATTAGTGAACACCACTCAGCCTCTCAGTCGCCATGTAGCCTTTGCACGCATGCGCAGTGCACGAACCTCCAGCCCATAATCACAGCGGAAGCAGCGGGAAAGAGATTAATTCTGGACATGTTGTGACTGAGTACCGAATATTTGAGAAGAGATGTTGTCTGGTGTTTTACTCTTTGTCAGTTATAGCAGTCGTTTAACTCAGACAACACGGATCATTAGAGTTGTTAAAGAAATAAAAACTAATTATGTACACACTCTTAACAAGGGAGGGAACCTATCTCTACTACTCTCCCTCGCCATGAAAACTAATTACTCGCACACAGCTTTCACCTTCGATTCGCTGTCTTGCATGCCATGCCCAGTGGTGCACGTGCCTTGCCCCGTGGACTAGATGCCATGTCTGGTGGTTTTCATGCCATGTCCTGGGCACACCACTTGCGCCGCTTCGCTGTTCGTCTTCTGGGTGGATTCATCACAATCCCACCCCGGACATCCATGTAGCTAGCAATGGCTGTATTCAATGTCTAGTCTGTGTTGCTGTCATGGTACTGCCCAATGCTGGAAACAAAGATCTTTATTTCTCTTTTGTGTGGATCTGTCCGTCTGTCTGTCTCCCAGGTGTGTAAGGGGCTGGTGTAATTTGCATTCATGAGCAGGTTCTTGTCTTCATGCCATGATCTGTGGACGTGCTCAAGATGTCTACAGGGACATGTCCACTGGCTTTGTCATCAGAATTTTATTACTAGCAGCAGTGAGAGTCAACAGACGCTTTTCCATAAGGAAAAGTGAGCACAAACGGGAGATAATTAGCAGTAAATAGCAGGAAGAACAAAAGACATGTACGAGAATGGCCCGGGGAAATAAAAAGATGGGTGACTGGGAGGGGGACATGAAGATGGGTGACTGGGTGCGGATACTGCAAAGTCGGGACGAAAAAACAATTTCAAGATGATTAGAGGGAGATTTGGGGGACTCTATGTGTCATCAAGATTTTGAGTGGAAGCGGAAGTTCGTTAATTGAAAAGGAGCAGAGAGAAAATCAGAGGACAATTAAATAACGAGATAACAATAAAAGGAATTAAAAAAGGTGAGCGAGCTGAATGCAGAATCCATAAAGTTGTTGCATGTTTGTCTCTGCTCGACTGTTGAGGCAGTCTCAGTGCTTTCTCCCGAGTGACAGGTGAATAAGTGTCGCTCTTCCCCTGCGAAGGACAGCGCCATGCAACCTCGGCCACATGTCCTTTGTCTCCTGTCTCTTCATGAATAATGTACACGGGTATTGATCAGACCTTTATTGGCTGGCCCCAGCTTGTTGACATAGCAACGATACGAAGATTTCGTGAATAAGGGAGCGGGCGGGAAGCTGTTGATAACTCTTCAGAAATTAGCATATAGCGGACAGAGGCTGGACCATGATGTCAAAATACAGAACTTAGCAGTGACCATGACAGTCGTAGTAAACTTAGCATTTAGCAAGACAACAACACAGTAATGAGCATATAGCGGACAGAGGCTGCACCATGATGTCAAACAATACAGAACTTAGCAGTGACCATGGCAGTAGTAGTAAACTTAGCATTTAGCAAGACAACAACACAGTAATTAGCATACACACGCGCACATACACAGATTGTGAGTTTCCACAGGAATGAAAGCCTCTCTCCTCACTGAGCCAAGACACGTTTTCTCCCCTGAACATAATGATAATAGATAATGATAGTACATAATGATAATACATAATAATAATACATAATGATAATACATAATGATAATAATAATACATAATGATAATAGATAATGATAGTACATAATGATAATACATAATAATAATAATAATACATAATGATAATACATAATGATAATACATAATGATAATACAAGGCTGAGGTCCAGTTTGTGATAAACACGTGGTCACTAGACACGCCTTGGCGCAGCCCCAGCCCCAACCCACTCACCATAATGTTCACCAAGTACAGGTATTGTTACTACATCACATCGTTGTTATATCAGGTCGTTAATAAGCCACATCGTTACTGAACTATATGTGACTAGACCATATGGTGACTAGACCACATCATTACTGAACTATATCGTTACTGACCTATATGGTGACTAGACCACATCGTTACTGAACTATATCGTTACTGACCTATATGGTGACTAGACCACATCATTACTGAACTATATCGTTACTGACCTATATGGTGACTAGACCACATCATTACTGAACTATATCGTTACTGACCTATATGGTGACTAGACCACATCGTTACTGAACTATATCGTTACTGACCTATATGGTGACTAGACCACATCGTTACTGAACTATATCGTTACCGACCTATATGGTGACTAGACCACATCGTTACTGAACTATATCGTTACCGACCTATATGGTGACTAGACCACATCGTTACTGAACTATATCGTTACTGACCTATATGGTGACTAGACCACATCATTACTGAACTATATCGTTACTGACCTATATGGTGACTAGACCACATCATTACTGAACTATATCGTTACTGACCTATATGGTGACTAGACCACATCGTTACTGAACTATATCGTTACCGACCTATATGGTGACTAGACCACATCGTTACTGAACTATATCGTTACTGACCTATATGGTGACTAGACCACATCATTACTGAACTATATCGTTACTGACCTATATGGTGACTAGACCACATCATTACTGAACTATATCGTTACTGACCTATATGGTGACTAGACCACATCGTTACTGAACTATATCGTTACTGACCTATATGGTGACTAGACCACATCGTTACTGAACTATATCGTTACTAGATGATATCGTGACAAGACTGTATAGTTATTGAACTATATCTTTACTAATATCGTGATTAGACTATATCGTTATTGAAGTATACCGCGACACGACTATATATTTATTGAACTATATCGTTATTAGTTTATATTGTTACTGGTTATAAACCGCTACTGAACTATATCGTTAACTAGACTATATAGTTACTATGGTGACTAGATTAAACCGTTACTAGTCTATTTCCTTACTAAACTATATCGTTACTGAACTATAATGTTACTAGGTATAAATCGTTATCGTAACTAGACTATATCGTTACTGAGCTATATTGTTAATAGGTATAAATCGTTATCGTAACTAGACTATATCGTTACTGAGCTATATTGTTAATAGGTATAAATCTTTGCTGAATTATATCGTGACTAGACTATATTCTTATTGAACGATATCATTACTAGACTAAACCGTTACTGAACTATTTCGTGACGAGACTATATCACTATTGAACTATATTGTGACTAGACTATATCGCTATTGAACTATATTGTGACGAGACTATATCGCTATTGAACTATATTGTGACTAGACTATATCGCTATTGAACTATATTGTGACGAGACTATATCGCTATTGAACTATATCGTTACTGAACTATATTTTTACTATAGGTATAAATCGTTAAGGAACTATATCGTTACTAGACTATATCGTTAGTGAACTAGATCGTGACTGAGATATATCGTTACAAGACTATATCGGCACACCCGCTGCCGGCATTCAGGGGAAGCAACTGCAGCGTGTTTTCACTTGGTGTTTGGGCGGCAGTAACAGAATATTAATCGAACATATTTTATTTTTTATGTTTCGTGCACGACAAACCGAGGGGAAAAAGCTTTCTGCTGAAGAGATCTCCACGCTGCCAGCCGAACGTCAAAGACTGGCGCCAACATTTTTTTCTCCTGTGATTGATAAGTAAAAGGTTGGTGTTGAGCGGCCAACGCGGTTTTTGTGGGAGTTGGGCGACACCTTATACATCTCGGTGGTGAACAGCCACGCACTCTCCAGCCGTTCCCTTCATCCTCAGGGAACTCTTCATCCCGTGATGATGTCGTACCTGACTGAAATGTACTTCAGTTTTCATACGCTGATGTCCTTGTCTCTGCATAAGAAATCTACCTCGAGAAAAAGCGCATTTATATATATAATATATATATATATATATGTTTCCCTATGAGCCTTTTTAAGCGGACAAACGTGTGACCCAAGTGTGTACATCACCGCCATGTAAACACTTTGCCAAACTTGCTCACATATTTGTCCATATTTGTCCTGTTGAGATCGACCTTAAACCTTTAAGGATGCGGCGTGAAGGTAGCGGGGTTTGCTTCAAGTCTTTCGATGTAAATGTTTGCACAAGAAACAAAGCCACTGTTTTTTTAATAGAGACGAGACGAGCGTTCGTCGAGATCTCGTCGAGTTTTCACGGGAATGCTTCATCACGTGACCTCACGTGTGCGTGCGACGTCAGTGGAGCAGAACTCTTCAGAGACTGCGGTCTGCTTGTCACGTGAGAGAGCACAGACACTTTATCCGGCAGTTTGAGGTTATTTAAAGACGAATAGCAGAGAATAGAAACACGGCTTTGGAAAAGAAAAACAAATTCAGCTTTTATTGCTTATTTTGTGGTAGACATCAAGTTCAGAGCCGGTCACCCGCTGAAGGATGAAGCATTTTGCAGATCATTAAGTTGCAGACAGCTGGAGGCTGGAGCATTTTGTGGTTTATTTTGTGGTAGACATCAAATTTAGAGCTGGTCCCGCGCTGGAGGATAGCAGAGATCAGTGCTGGAGAACTCTGTGTCAGTAACTAACAGCAATGGACGCCTGATTTATTAGGGGAATCGAAGTTTTGCTTTCCACACGCCATGTCCTGAACTCCACACACCCAGGGCACTCCACACGCCGTGCCCTGAACTCCACACACCGTGCCCTGCACTCCACACGCCGTGCCCTGAACCCCACACGCCGTGCCCTGAACCCCACACACCCAGGGCACTCCACACGCCGTGCCCTGCACTCCACACGCCGTGCCCTGAACCCCACACGCCGTGCCCTGAACCCCACACACCGTGCCCTGAACCCCACACGCCGTGCCCTGAACTCCACATGCCGTGCCCTGCACTCCACACACCGTGCCCTGAACTCCACACACCATGCCCTGCACTACGCACTCCATCATATTTTTACACTAAAATCCCCCATTTTGTTCTTCTCCACTTTTCCTTTAGTTCTCGCGCGTGCTGTGGCATGGTTGACCTTCGTGATCCTGGCGACATTCATTCCAGAGAAGAAGATATGCGACCCTGGACTCTAGGGTATGACTTGAGCTCCAAGTAACCATGACAACAGGGCCAATAGAACCTGGTCCACGTATTCCCACCTGATTTATCTTCCTTCAAGCGCAGACGTCTTTCCGTTCGTCCCCCCCCCCCTAGAACTCTACCCCGAGGATGGATGGATGGATGGTCCAGACACCGGATCCTCCCTTCAGACGAAGAGTGCGTAATGGAACGAGAACCTCCCCCTCCCCGGGGTGAGTCTCTGGACGAAGTCTCTCCCTCCCAGAATCTCCACTTGCAAGCGACAGGCCAGAGGCAACAGTATCCTCCCACAGGGCTGGAGCCGCCGGTACTAAATCTCTACAACCATTAGCAGGAAAAGTTTGTAGAGAGACTGAAGAGCCTGCATCCCGTGCAGGCGCCTGCTGAGAGAGAGAACTGTGATGGTGCAGGTACACACAGCAGTGCAGTCTCCTCCTTCACCCTCCACTTGCACAAGACACATGGCTGATGAGAGACTGCAAGACTCGTGACTGCAGAGACAGAGACTGGGGACCGCTGGGAGAATCTGAAATAGAGGCTGGTGGAATACTAGTAGCTGATGGGAGACTAGAGGCTCATGGGAGAAACTGTTGGAATGTGAGAAATATGGTGGCGGATGGAAGAGACTTGGAACACATGGCGATGATGTTGCCTCTCGTAACCAAGACGAGGCGCTGGACTCGAAGCAGACGACATTTTCACAGGCCGTCGATTTCCCTTACACCCCACCATCCCACCCCAACTACCCAGTCCTGCGTGTCCATCGACTTTACTGATCTCCCTTGGGTTTTCCTTCAGTAAACTTGACCTACCCTCAGGGGTCACCAAGAAAGGCCATGCGTACAGCTGTATCACCTGCTGGGATTCCTTGCAGGTAGTTCAGGGACTTTCGGAAAAAAAATTCTGGAAAGCACGTGTATAAGGTAGGTAGTTGGTGCAAACAGTGACAGTTTGACAGGTGAGTGCTTCCACCTACAGACGATCTCTCATTGTGAGGAATTAGCCATTTAGAAATCGTTGAGGGGGGGGGACGCAAACCGGGTAAGTGCCACTCAATGGCAGCCCTGTGAACAAATGACATACAGAAATTGTCCCAAGACTTGATCTCACCCAGGTTTTCGCTGTATGGTGAGAAGCAACTGTGTTTCCGATACACCGCCGAGCGCCCCCTCTCGTGAGTCTCTCATTCTCACACACGATAGAGGCTGGAAATCTCTGATTAAAATCTTCTAACATGCTAAAGTGGAAAAATGTATTTTCTATCTCATATCTAATTTTTATCTGAGAAGAATTATCAGCTTTTAGGCATCATCGTTTTGTAAGACTCGTTCCTGATGGGGGAGACCTGCAGGCATTCATGGGTTTTCCAGACGATGTAGTGTGGCTTGATGCATCAGATATACAACAGGCATGGCCTTAAGTGAGGTACAGGATTCAAGTCCAGTCCTGGTATTCAAATTTATGTACAAATATTTTCATCCGCGCCGAAGAAAAATGGTTTCTGTTTAAAATGACTCTGTTTCGTGAGAAAATGTCCCTCTGCACACGATCGTAAGACGACAATTTGACTAATGTCTTCCTGCAAGGAAGCAGAGTTGTCTCGCTTGCGGAGTCGATGGCTCAAAGTTTGGAAGGTCCTGGAGATAAGAAGAAAAAAAAGCACGGGCCAGGTTTTTCTGGCAGTAATAATGCATTTGTTCCAGCTCACGACATTTAGCATTACGAGTACCAAATATTGTCAAGTCACGGACTACTTCTTGCAACAGAAGGTTACACAATATGTTGTCAATCAATCAAACAAGCAGGGAAACAATGCCATCCTTCCAGCTGTCCACACATCAGTTGCTCACAGCGGCTTCTTGTCCTTTGTCCTTTGATGTGCGCGAAAAGAAAAAGAAACCTTCCTTTCTCTTTCTTCCACCCGTTACCCCCCACACTACCCCACTACCCTCACTCTGCATGTGCATGCTGCAAGACACGGAGGATGACACAGGAAGATTATCGTGGCGAGTGTTCCTGATAAATGAACTCTAATGGCTGTGAGCGGCTACCCAGGCGGTGGTATACGGTTACAAACTTGGGAAGAAGGACAGTCTGCCCGAGAAAGATAAGCACACAGATCTGTTTGCTCACCCACTTGCGGCTGAAGAAGAGGAAAGAGGAGTTTGCCTGCAAACACGTGGCTGCGGGAGTACCCGTGCATGGTGACGGGAGTGCTGGGGGGAGTGCTGGGCGGCCCGTCATCCATTGCGTTCATCACGCGCTGCACGAGATGTGATCTGCGCGCGATGGGAGGATTGATGTCGCGACATCCTCGTCGCTGTTGTTTCTGCATTAGTTGCAGGAACAAAAGTCTTACACGGGGACTGCTGGATTGTTTGATTGGTTGCTGTTATGACTGGTTGCAGTCTTGGTTGGTTAGTTGACGGCGCGAACTGCTGAAAACGGCCAAACTGGCGCGCGAACTAACGAAGGTTCTTATCTACAGGTACTTTAAAAATATTTGCAGGAAGTTCTGATGGTGCTTCGAAACATCTCCTGCATTTGTAGTGGTTGTGAATGATTAGTAGTGGTCTGAATTGAATTGTCGATACCTTGCGCTGTCCTCGTGTTCACTTCACGTGTCCCTGTATCGTTGTCCCCGATTTCTTGATAAACTTCTACGAAAGTTTAATCGACACTAAAATGAAGACGACTTGATTATATTCTGCACGGGGGAACCTGAAGCATCATCTGTTCTTGATACGACTTTTGTGACAACTCAACCCCACACCTCCCCCCCCCCCAACAACTTCCCTCGCATCTTCCGCTCTTTGCACGCGCATCACTCGCGCGCTTCCCCATTCGCTGATTGGTCCGTCTGTGGAGGTCTGCGAGGACAGTACTGCCCATCGATAAATCAACCTACCGCTCAATCTTCAATAAAAGCCTGACTAATCTTTGGCCTCGATCTCGAGCCTAGTGTCAACACCATCGTAGTCCAGAACATGTACATGATGCTGAGAACGGATACCAATGGCTGGAGTAATAAGTATTATAACCACGGCAACTGTCTTCTACTGATGCTAGTAAGTGTCAAAACGGTTCTTATTTTATTATATTTATGTGGAAAATGTTAAATATTACAGAAAATGGACCAAGAGAGCCAGCGGTACCTTCCTTTCTGCAGTGACCTAAGTGAATTTCCAGAAAAGAGGTCTACCAGGACACTATTACATCAGTTATATTCGCAAATATGTTATTTTAGTAAATATTTGAGATGTAGTTCCTCAAACCGAGTCACATCTGAACATACCGTATTTCTAGCCTCGCAAACAGTTCCATTATACAGTTTTAAGCCGCTTAAAAATAAAAGCCAGGGGAGAGAATCTGATCTGTCCGGCGCGCACGAGCCAGAGTGCATGCACTTGAAAGGTGACGTCATGGAGGTTTGAATCACGTGATGTTTGCATGGCATGGCGATGAAAACCACGTGCATGGTCAGGCTGGAGGGACCTATTGATGTTTCTTAATCGTGGCATTGCAACAACTCTATTCATCCAGTTGCTGTTCTCCATTATCATGTGGCCGCCAACAACACAGTCGCGGAGAAAAATAAACACGATCCCAACCTGACATGGAGTGTGGAGGGGTGCAGTGGGAAAAAACATTTTTTTAAACCAATCTGTATCTGATCTCGCGGAATTTAAGGCCTGTCACCGCCCGTCTTGTAATATAATTATGGAGCTTAGCTGCACAGCACGCGCCTGTACTCACACCCTTAGTCCATGATACAGGGATAAACAGGCAGAGAGGATATCGCAACACACACGGGGGCATGGATAGAAGAGATATAACAATACATGGAAACATGGATAGAAAGGATATAATAATAAACTGAGACATGGATAGAAAGGATATTATAATACACGGAGACATGGACAGAAAGGATATAATAATACACGGAGACATGGACAGAAAGGATATAATAATACACGGAGACATGGACAGAAAGGATATAATAATACACGGAGACATGGACAGAAAGGATATAATAATACACAGAGACATGGACAGAAAGGATATAATAACACACTGAGACATGTACAGAAAGGATATAATAATACACTGAGACATGGACAGAAAGGATATAATAATACACGGAGACATGGACAGAAAGGATATAATAATACACGGAGGCATGGACAGAAAGGATATAATAATACACTGAGACATGGACAGAAAGGATATAATAATACACTGAGACATGGACAGAAAGGATATAATAATACACAGAGACATGGACAGAAAGGATATAATAACACACTGAGACATGGACAGAAAGGATATAATAATACACTGAGACATGTACAGAAAGGATATAATAATACACTGAGACATGGACAGAAAGGATATAATAATACACTGAGACATGGACAGAAAGGATATAATAATACACTGAGACATGGACAGAAAGGATATAATAATACACTGAGACATGGACAGAAAGGATATAATAATACACTGAGACATGGACAGAAAGGATATAATAATACACGGAGACATGGACAGAAAGGATATAATAATACACGGAGACATGGACAGAAAGGATATAATAACACACTGAGACATGGACAGAAAGGATATAATAATACACGGAGGCATGGACAGAAAGGATATAATAATACACTGAGACATGGACAGAAAGGATATAATAATACACTGAGACATGGACAGAAAGGATATAATAATACACAGAGACATGGACAGAAAGGATATAATAACACACTGAGACATGGACAGAAAGGATATAATAATACACTGAGACATGTACAGAAAGGATATAATAATACACTGAGACATGGACAGAAAGGATATAATAATACACTGAGACATGGACAGAAAGGATATAATAATACACTGAGACATGGACAGAAAGGATATAATAATACACTGAGACATGGACAGAAAGGATATAATAATACACTGAGACATGGACAGAAAGGATATAATAATACACGGAGACATGGACAGAAAGGATATAATAATACACGGAGGCATGGACAGAAAGGATATAATAATACACGGAGGCATGGACAGAAAGGATATAATAATACACTGAGACATGGACAGAAAGGATATAATAATACACGGAGACATGGACAGAAAGGATATAATAATACACTGAGACATGGACAGAAAGGATATTATAATACACTGAGACATGGACAGAAAGGATATAATAATACACTGAGACATGGACAGAAAGGATATAATAATACACGGAGACATGGACAGAAAGGATATAATAATACACGGAGACATGGACAGAAAGGATATAATAATACACGGAGACATGGACAGAAAGGATATAATAATACACGGAGACATGGACAGAAAGGATATAATAATACACGGAGACATGGACAGAAAGGATATAATAATACACGGAGACATGGACAGAAAGGATATAATAATACACGGAGGCATGGACAGAAAGGATATAATAATACACGGAGACATGGACAGAAAGGATATAATAATACACGGAGACATGGACAGAAAGGATATAATAATACACGGAGACATGGACAGAAAGGATATGGTAACACACGGAGACATGGACAGAAAGGATATAATAATACACTGAGACATGGACAGAAAGGATATAATAATACACGGAGACATGGACAGAAAGGATATAATAATACACTGAGGCATGGACAGAAAGGATATGATAATACACTGAGACATGGACAGAAAGGATATAATAATACACTGAGACATGGACAGAAAGGATATAATAATACACGGAGACATGGACAGAAAGGATATAATAATACACTGAGGCATGGACAGAAAGGATATAATAATACACGGAGACATGGACAGAAAGGATATAATAATACACGGAGACATGGACAGAAAGGATATGGTAACACACTGAGGTATGGACAGAAAGGATATGATAATACACTGAGGTATGGACAGAAAGGATATGGTAACACACGGAGACATGGATAGAATGGATATGGTAACACACTGAGGTATGGACAGAAAGGATATAATAATACACTGAGACATGGACAGAAAGGATATAATAATACACGGAGACATGGACAGAAAGGATATAATAATACACGGAGACATGGACAGAAAGGATATAATAATACACTGAGACATGGACAGAAAGGATATAATAATACACGGAGACATGGACAGAAAGGATATAATAATACACGGAGACATGGACAGAAAGGATATAATAATACACGGAGACATGGACAGAAAGGATATAATAATACACGGAGACATGGACAGAAAGGATATAATAATACACGGAGACATGGACAGAAAGGATATGGTAACACACGGAGACATGGATAGAATGGATATGGTAACACACTGAGGTATGGACAGAAAGGATATAATAATACACTGAGACATGGACAGAGTGGATAGCACACGTATGTTCTGTCTGTCAAACGATCCTTGGTTAAGTCAGTCTGCTGATCATAATACACTTGCGTGCATACAGATATTAATAAAAAAAGGAATAAAATGAACAAAAAAAGTCAAGGGATGATCATACTATAATGGTGGGACACTTCCGAGGGAACAACAGTTAGGACCACTAGTTTAGAGTGCTAGAGCCTGAGAGGAAGATAAAAAATAATGCGGGGTTGGGTGTAGGGAGGAAGAGAGAGAGAGAGAGAGACTAGGAGGGAGCTTCATTGATTGAGTGGATAATCCAGGTTATCTTCTTGTCGTCTACTCTGCTGGCGCTGGGCTCGGCACGATCCGCTTTGGACAAGGTCCGAGTAATCTCCCTTGTAATCTGTCAGTCGAGGGGTTAATCAGTTATACGAGATGCATTTTGTTTAATATTCGTCTTCGTCGTCAGCCACACAGCAGTGCAGTTGACTACCACTGGCCTCGGACTGTACTTTACTGCAGTTTAGTAAACAACCCAGTGACATACCGAAAACACGTGATATAAGTTCATGTAAATAACTCAGTGAAGGACCGACAACACTCTTTTAGCAAAAATAATATGCTTATTAAAGAGATTTGTATTCATATTTTGTTTTTCTCAAATTTTAAATGTTCCTAACAATCTCATACTTTTAATTTTTTTAATTAACAAGAGTCGTAGGTTTAAAAAGTATTTCTACTGATGTAGACTGTTCACACTGGCCGTTGATTGGCTCATGTGGCCTGTCACTCAGGGAGGTCGACAGGGTCTACAGTGGACTCTAACCACAGTCTTGGAAGATCTTGACTATGCCGACGACCTAAGGCTGCTATCCCATAGGCACCAAGACATTCAAGATAAGACTGAAAACCTTAGTAAGACTGCCAGCATGATAGGACTCAGAGTCAACACCAGAAAAACACAAGTTCTAAGGAACAAGATGACAAACAATAACCCTCTCACAATCAGTGAGAGTCCATTAGTGGACTAAAAGAATTTGTGTACCTAGGCAGCAAAGGGACAGCAGATGGTGACTGTGAACAGGAGGTCAACACCAGGATCAGCAAAGCCAACCAAGCTTTTGCAATGCTTAAACCCATCTGGAGATCCACTGGCCTCAGCAGCCATACAAAGATCAGGATCTTCAAGAGCAACGTCCTCAGTGTCCTCCTGTATGGTCAGAGTGCTGGTAGACCACAGCCTCCATCGAGAAAAAGCTAGAAGTGTTTCAAACCAAGTGTCTGCGGCACATACAAAAGATCTTCTGGCCCAAAACCATCTTAAATGAAGAACTGCGCGAGAGGGTGGGAATGTGCACCTTGGCAGAAGCGATCCAACTACAGCGCTGGCGATGGTCACGTGTGCCGCATGCCTCCAGACTCAATCCCCAGAACAGCCCCGCGACGGACACCACAGGGAAAGAGGAACAGAGGGAGGCCCATAGAGACATAGAGGTGAACCATCGAGAAGGACCTCAATAACAGAGGCTTATCCCTCGAGACAGCCCCCAGAACAGCAGCAGACAGAACCAGATGGAGGTCCCTAGATGTCGCCTCACGTGCCAGACGACACAAGGAGGACTGATGATGATGATGATGATGATGATGATGATGATGATGATGATGATGATGATGATGATGATGATGATGATGATGATGATGATGATGATGATGATGAGACTGAGAAGGGAAGAAGAGAATGTGGATTCGCTTGCACAGACAACAATTCTCGGTACGTCAATAATAATTATTTGTCGATGCTGTAATTTTGTCGGTTAGTCGCGATTGTATGTGATCGTGTGATGCAATTTTCGAGATAATACATATAGGATACAATCAGTCACACTTGCCTCATATTTCGATGTCATAGTATCTACGATATCTTGTGTAATTAATAAGATTTGTCTTGCGCACACAATCCTCGTCCCTGATGTTGTATTGGGATTCTTCCGTCTCTCGATATAGAAAATGATCCTTGTGTCTTGGCTTGCTGACCCTCTTCAAGGAAAGGTCAAAGGTGACCTGTTGCAGATCGTGGGTGCGTCCAATGTCTACCCAATCTTTTTATTCTGCCAATGTATTTTCTGAATAGACAGGGTTTGTGTTCCATGACAAACTCGATCTGGTTATATTGTCTTCCACAGGGGTGTGCCATGTCCATATTTTGGATTCCGTGTGTTGGCCAAATGTGTCTGCCAGCATCAGATTGACATAGATGATAAATTCCAGGAGTCTATCCTTCTGCACAGCAGGATTTACCACAAGGGCCCTTTCAGTTCTTGAAGGCGGCAAGTTCAGCTTTGGTATCGTCACAAAGAATCACTAAGATGGTCTTCTCTGGTCTGCAATCGACTGTCTTCTGCAGTCGTCAGTGAAAGTCTTCAGGTAGTCGATATCATAGTCGAATGTTGGGGCTTACATGACTGTGAAGCTAAAAGTAATTGTCTTTAAACGAACGGAATGAGTCGACTGCAGACCCACACCTCGAGACAGTTCACTGCAGGCCTCTGTGCTTGTTGAATACTCGTGGCCTTCGTCTAAGAGTCATAGATCTTCTGTCCTATCTCTTCAGAGCCATCAATCTTCGGTCTCTGATATCCTGAATGTTGAAACAGCTGAAGATGATACTGTTTATAAATTAATCATCAGCCGTTAACCCAACAAAACTAACCCTTTCTAAATATCATCGAAAATGCTTTTCATACATTTCAATATTATTGTATCCGATCTTGTATATCTTCTCAGAAAAGGAAACCTTCCGTCGTCAGGAGGAGAGATAAGCTCATAAAATGTATGAATGTCAGTTTTTTCGCACATATTCTATTCAATATGGCCTTGGAATGATTTTGAATAAATAAAGAAAACAAAAGGCACGCTTGGCAATAAAATGAGCGCCGGTTTGTGGAGTTTCTCGTTCTTTGATAGGACAGATCAAAAAGCATCAGCCAGTCAAGAGAACTTTCAAAAAAAACCTTCAGAGCTTGTGTCTGGCGATCAGACGATCTTCGATCATCCAAGAGAAAAGACCGAGACCTTGTTGAGCGCATCTTTGAAGCTGGCCACAAGAGAGACAGACGCAAGGTAAGGTTCCGCTTGGGTCAATACTCTCCCTTTGCCACGCGCTGATCACAATGGTCAAGCGTTGCCCTTAGTTGTCTGCTCTTGCCGAGCGCACGATGCCGGCGCCCCCTCCACCCCACCCTAATCCACCCCAACCCCATAACACTGGAGTGAGGGGAGAAAGCTAACTGTGGCATCGCGGATTTTTCTGCAAATTGAGAAGCACAGGATGTGCCGATCTACTTGTGATCTCCACATCTACTGGTGACCTGTCGCCAAGTGGAAAGCAACTACCGGGCCGTAAGCGCTGCTCTCGTCTCGTCTCGCCTCGTTAAGTCACGAGAATACGCGAGACACAGCACGCAGACACCTGTTTGCGGCGGCAGAAATCGTGTCTTAGGTAAGGAAAGCGCTTGTGGCGAGACTAGTACAGTGTTACACAAACTCAGGTGCAGCTTGTGACATACGGGTACTGAGTGTTTGATGACGTCACGAAGGACACTCGGACAAAACTTGTGATGAAGTCACGTGTGAGGTAGAAGTCTCCCTCCCTCTGCCTTCTCTCCTCCCAACCCCACACACACGCTACTCGGCGCCGTGACTGTGGTGGAGAGCTGAGGTGGTTGCAGTAATGACTGGTGGAGAGCTGTCGTGACCAATGTGCTGACTCGGTATCTCGTTGTTGATCTTCTCCTGTCATAAGCAAAGTACTTTGATCTGAGAGTTATTTCCAGAGGAAATGCTTAAAGAATATGTCTAGACTGCTGAGGAAATGATGAGGTTTGTAGCCTCTTACCTTTAGACACACAAACGCTAATCCGTCTGCTCTGCCTGCTCGGCTACAGTTTCTGCCACACGTTGGTATCAGCGGCAATCCGCAAAGTTTATTGCAGCGACAGGCGCCTGTTGTGCCAGGCTGCAAGGCTGGAGTAGGGTGGGAGTGGACATCCGAATATTACACCAGGAAAGAAACTCTCCTCGTTTATAGGAGTCCGAGCACGTGCACACACACACACACACACTCGCACCTGCGTACACACATAATCTCTCTCTCATTTTCTCTCTCTCTCTGTCTCGCGTGCAACAGAGGTGTGCTGTACAGACCACCGCCATTACATTTCCTCCAGCCACAAAGGCGAAAGCGCACCCGAGTGTTGAATACCCAGAAGCTTTTTTTTTCTTTTACTTTTCCCCCACCAACCCCACCCTCTCCGCGCTTTTGCCGGCAGGACTGCTCTGCGTGGGTTGCATTTTTCTTTTTAAAAAAAAAACTGTCTTGCGGAGTTGAGCAGAAGAGATATCAATCGATGCTTTGACTTTCTCAGCGCCAGTCGATGCCGGCAGGTGTGGCGTGTCTCGGGGCACCTGTCGGAGGAGCAAGACGGAAATCTCTCCCAGGTCAGGAACCTCCCCATCCCCTACTTCCCCCCCGTTGGAGGCATCGATACCTGCAGCCAGGCTTGTTGCCTGTTGTACCCAGTGTGCGGTTCCGCTCGCTGTGTGAGTCAGGGAGCGATTCGCCAGGGGTGCGGTGGCGGGTTGGTACCGCCCAGCGCCTGTGAGCCAGCGCGGCTAACGCGGCGGTACGTAAACAGCCGCCGCCCGCAACAGAGACTCAGTCCGCCTCACCACACGGCGCACCACACAGCTTACCACCACACGGCTCACGACAAGGAAACGAGGTAGTAAGGGGGTTCCAAGCAAGGGCCACAACAGATCGAGTGAAACCTTGACCTGCTGCTGTCGACTGCCCACAGGTGAGGGCGCCCCCCCCTCCTCTCCTGGCTGAAAACAAAATATCAGAGGGAAAGGAGAAAGAAGGGAGGCTAGCCTTGTAATATCGGCAGCCTCAACAGCTGTGAAGAGTGAAGATGAGAAGCTGGCTGGCTGGCTGACTGTCTGCACGTGCATCTCTGGGGTTGACTTGGGAAGCGAGGCTGCTAGCGACTGCGCCATACACGTGCCAGGGGGGGATGGGGGTGGGATGTCTGCAGGCGACACATCGCACTTCTTGCTCTCAACAGGTATTTGTTCTCAACAGGTATTTGCTCGATGAGGGCTGAGCCTTCATGTTGGATCCAGCCAATGCAGCTTGTCAGAGTGGCAGCCTCTTATCCCTGACAGTAATACCGGGCGGAGGTGCAGGGGACATGTGTCCGACACCACATCCTCAAACTTTGACACCTGCTCAGTATTCCACTGAGACACGTGCGGACATCTCACCCTCCAGGTCAGTGTTGGTCTTCATGATGCCAGGATATCTTGGTTTTAAGTACATAGCATACATACCACTACTTTTCTGTTAAGTTTATCATATGCCAGCCCGTCTATCATTTGTTAAATTAAAGCTCTAACTGAGCTTTCACGAGTTTATTACAGCAGCTTGTTCTCAAGTAATCAGATATGTAAACTCTTTAAAGGGTTATACTTTTAGAAGACGAAGAAAGCGACTGTGAGGCGGGGTGAGTGACGATTGTTGCGTGTGAAGGTCTATTTAACATTTAGTCTGAGTGGAACATTGACTTTACCAGGTGCTTTGTCTTTAACATTTAGCCTGACTGAAACATTGACTCTACCAGGTGCTTTGTCTTTAACATTTAACCTGACTGAAACATTGATTCTACCAGGTGCTTTGTCTTTAACATTTAGCCTGACTCGAACACCGACTCTGTCTGGTATTTTTTTTTTACATTTAGCCTGAGTGGAACGAACACCTGCTGTACCAGGTATTTCCCAACTTCCCAGTTTTTTTACCATCGGATAAATAAGTGAGTTTCTCTGACAACAATAATAGCCACGCCCGTCATCGCTAGTTTTCTTTTCCTATCACAGCTGCTTCAGACAGACTGGAATTTACAAAACAAATCTGAAAACTGTTCAACCGAGAAACAACAGAAACACTGGTGACATTGCGGTGACAGGGTTGTCGGGTGGTCGTACAGCTCTTCTTTGATCACCCAAACTGACCTTTTTCCAAGTTTGGAACCTAACCACAAGTAAGAACCTCGGCCGCTGCTTAATGTCGTTTGAGTGAAAAGATTTTATTGCGAAATTCCTTGGATCAAAGACGGTTTGATTGTCGTTAGTAGGCGGTGCTGCATGTGGCATTTGCAAGGCGGTCGAAGACGCGCGCGCTGCACGATTGCGAAAGCACGTGCCACAGCCAGAGGCCTGCACTTGGTCGCACGCCAGTAGATGCTGGGTGTCCTCGCCACACCTCCGGTCACTCTTGCATGTCCTCACCACGCTTCTGGTCAGTCTTGCGTGTCCTGTCCACATCTCCAACCAGTTACAGGTGTGTTCACTACACCTGCCGCCAGTCCAGCCCCGCCCTAGCGGCTGTAGCACATAGTGAAAGAAAAGTGCACTGATTACAGCGCCACCCTCCTTCAGAAACGTGAGTAGTGTTTTCTCATGTTTACATCCATGATGTCAACACCTTAAGCAGTAACGGATGTAGGACTGGAACCTTCTAGTGTATCAGAGTTTCCAATCCACGAAAACCTTCTTGTGTTTCACAGTGTTTTCCAGTCCGTAAAAACACTCGAGTGTTTGACAGTGTTTCCAGTCCATAGAAACCTTCTAATGTCCCAAAATGTTTCCAGTCCATAGAAACCTTCTAATGTCCCAAAATGTTTCCAGTCCATAGAAACCTTCTAATGTCCCAGAATGTTTCCAGTCCGTATAAACCTTCTAATGTCCCAGAATGTTCCCAGTCTATAGAAACCTTCTAATGTCTCAGAATGTTTCCAGTCCATAGAAACCTTCTAATGTCCGAGAATGTTTCCAGTCCATAGAAACCTTCTAATGTCCGAGAATGTTTCCAGTCCATAGAAACCTTCTAATGTCCCAGAATGTTTCCAGTCCATAGAAACCTTCTAATGTCTCAGAATGTTTCCAGTCCATAGAAACCTTCTAATGTCCCAGAATGTTTCCAGTCTATAGAAACCTTCTAATGTCCCAGAATGTTTCCAGTCTATAGAAACCTTCTAATGTCCCAGAATGTTTCCAGTCCATAGAAACCTTCTAATGTCCCAGAATGTTTCCAGTCCATAGAAACCTTCTAGTGTCTCAGTGTTTTCGATCCATGAAAACCTTGTGTTTCGCAGTGTTTTCCAGTCCATAGAAACCTTCTAGTGTCTCAGAGTGTTTCCGGTCTTCAGGAACCTTGTAGTGTCTCAAAATGTTTCCAGTCGGTGTAAACCTTGTTGTCTCAGAGTGTTTCCAGTCCATGGAAACCTTGTGTTTCAGAGTTTTGATGACCAACGCAGTGAGTTCAATGCTGCACGCATGTTGACCGCAGACTGAGAAATCTCGGTCTTCAAGAGACATTGAATTAGTTGCCAATCAGAGAATCTCATTTGGCGGACTAAAGTGAACCGTATCCAAGTGACGGTCTGTGTCAGCTGGTGTATTAATGATTGCGTGTCATTGATCATACCCATCATAACATTAGTGGGTGGACGTGGGTGGTGGCAGGTTACTGTAATAAGGATTACGGTAATGTAATACAGGAAGTTGAGTTTCTGCTAATAAAGCTTTACTGTCCCGAGTTTGTTGTGGAATAATATTCCTCGTGATTACTGCCTCTGTTTCCTGCCATTTATTTTCATCTTCTCCCTCCCTCGCCCTACCATTCCTCTCAAACGTTCCACGGAGGGTGGAGCTGTTTTCTCCAGTAAGGTCACGTGTCTTTGTCTCTGTTTAACTACAGAACACGGTTACACTATTGAAGTGTTTGAATGCTGTAGGGACATCGAGACAACTGTCACCGCACAAGACGCAGTTTCTAGTATTCAATCCTTGCGCTGGAGGAGTGATTAGACAACGGTGGTCATTGCTCTCTACATTAACAGTAATATATTATATTTTTTTTCTCTCTCAAACACAAACACACACACACACACACACACACACTCAAACACAAATCAAGAGACGCATGTTGGTGTGTGTGTGTGTGTGTGTGTGTGTGTGTGTGTGTGTGTGTGTGTGTGTGTGCGCGCGCGCGGTTCCGTGCAAACAGAGCCCGACTTTCTTCAACATTCGATATTCAGACGAGTCTATTTATTTTCGAAAAAGTTGCAAATGGCAGTTACTGAAAGAAAGCTATTTTAGACTTCTGCTTCTAACGATTTTCTTGTCTCTCACTGTCACGGCTGGGAGGCGTTAGACGTTAGAACCACCATAATGTAGGAACATGATCGACAGCAACTTCATACACCACCAACACCAATCTCATGCCACACGACTTGATATGTTACCTTCGGCAACCTTCGTACAGTTCCATGTGCCGATAGACTCATACAAAGTCTCGTCATCACCAAGACATTCAGTGACTTGATATGTCACCCACAGCATCAGCGACCGATACACTACCGACAGGAACACCCGTACTATTCCACGTGAGTTGATACATCACACTCATCATACAGACCTCCGACACTTCCACTGCACTACCCCGATACATCACTCTTACCAATGAAATGTTTAGTGGGTCTAGGTTAATTCTAGCGAGCGCGTGAGCAAGTGTGAATGACGTGAGCCTCGGTGAATGACGCAAGTCTGGATGAATGACGCAGGCGGTGATGTCAAAAATGTTCGAGCAAGACAGCGCATGCGTAACGTTTAGTGTGATCGTTGAAAGAGAGAGAAGCAAGAAGAAAGTAGTGTAGGCGTGTGTCGCCATTCTAGTAGTCTATAGTATTGTAGGCGTGTGTCGCCATTCTAGTAGTCTATAGTATTGTAGGCGTGTGTCGCCATTCTAGTAGTCTATAGTATTGTAGGCGTGTGTCGCCATCATAGTAGTCTATAGTATTGTAGGCGTGTGTCGCCATTCTAGTAGTCTATAGTATTGTAGGCGTGTGTCGCCATTCTAGTAGTCTATAGTATTGTAGGCGTGTGTCGCCATTATAGTAGTCTATAGTATTGTAGGCGTGTGTCGCCATTATAGTAGTCTATAGTATTGTAGGCGTGTGTCGCCATTATAGTAGTCTATAGTATTGTAGGTGTGTGTCGCCATTATAGTAGTTTAGAGTATTGTAGGTGTGTGTCGCCATTATAGTAGTCTATAGTATTGTAGGTGTGTGTCGCCATTATAGTAGTTTAGAGTATTGTAGGTGTGTGTCGCCATTATAGTAGTCTATAGTATTGTAGGCGTGTGTCGCCATTATAGTAGTCTATAGTATTGTAGGCATGTGTCGCCATTATAGTAGTCTATAGTATTGTAGGCGTGTGTCGCCATTATAGTAGTCTATGGTATTGTAGGCGTGTGTCGCCATTATAGTAGTCAATAGTATTGTAGGTGTGTGTCGCCATTATTGTAGTTTATAGTATTGTAGGCGTGTGTCGCCATTATAGTAGTCTATAGTATTGTAGGCGTGTGTCGCCATCATAGTAGTTTATAGTATTGTAGGCGTGTGTCGCCATCATAGTAGTCTATAGTATTGTAGGCGTGTGTCGCCATTATAGTAGTCTATAGTATTGTAGGCGTGTGTCGCCATGATAGTAGTTTATAGTATTGTAGGCGTGTGTCGCCATCATAGTAGTTTATAGTATTGTAGGCCTGTGTCGCCATCATAGTAGTCTATAGTATTGTAGGCGTGTGTCGCCATTATAGTAGTTTATAGTATTGTAGGCGTGTGTCGCCATTATAGTAGTTTATAGTATTGTAGGCGTGTGTCGCCATTATAGTAGTCTATAGTATTGTAGGCGTGTGTCGCCATTATAGTAGTCTATAGTATTGTAGGCGTGTGTCGCCATTATAGTAGTCTATAGTATTGTAGGCGTGTGTCGCCATTATAGTAGTTTAGAGTATTGTAGGCGTGTGTCGCCATTATAGTAGTTTATAGTATTGTAGGTGTGTGTCGCCATTATAGTAGTCTATAGTATTGTAGGTGTGTGTCGCCATTATAGTAGTTTATAGTATTGTAGGCGTGTGTCGGCATTATAGTAGTCTATAGTATTGTAGGCGTGTGTCGCCATTATAGTAGTTTAGAGTATTGTAGGCGTGTGTCGCCGCTAATAGGGTGAGAGTTAGTGCATGAGTGTGTGTGGTTGGACTTTGCATCAGCAAGAAAGTAAGGAATTGTTTATCGTTTTGGACTCTTTGGACCGAGAAGTTGACACCGCCAGATTTTCTGGACCCGAAACGAGCTACTAACAGTCATTAACCAAGACCCGTTAGTTAACAATCACAGACACCAACCGTCAGATAAAATGTCCTCCATCACAGTCGCAAGCTCCTATAAGATAACCTTTAATACACCGCCGACAGCAACACATACACTGGTTTGATACACCATACACACCAATACTTCAACAATGTTGTATGACCTGTTATACCACAAACAACATATTTATTTACCGAACGATTTACTACACGGGAAACGCCAACGATTGGATTCAATGCCCCGTAACTCAGTTTACATCTTCTAACCTTCAGATGTTGTTTGACTTGATTCCCTGTCACCTCCAACCCTCTGTGTACCGCCATACATCACCAGACACTGGTCTGCTACTGGATCCACGTCGTCTTCCAGCCATCATATACATGATATAGAACATATACATCATCTACATATCATATACACATCATGTAAAATCTCATGTGATTTGATTTGCCAACAGTCCGCTACAGATCATGTCACACGGTACCTTCAAACATTCAGATACAACTGTTATGGCACCGCAAAATCAAACTCACAAACGAAAATTCTAATCCATATCACATGTTCAGGGTCAGCTATGACAGGGCGGCGCATGACAGCATCTGTTTAAATTCACAGGCGCCCTATACCAGAAATTAATACTCTGTAGAAGCTGCATTTTCTGTAGCTCGCCATTATTTTTCTATCTGTAGTCTTCAGTTTGTTGACCTGTTTTGTGTCTCCATTCTGCAGCCCTGCATTTTTCAATCTAAACCATGTCTTAGTTAGTAGTTTGTGCTCTTTAATCCGACCTACCTGCTTTATCAACAGTCTTGAATCCTGATCATCTTCCCTTCCAGGGATATTTCTAGTCCAGCTTGTGTTCGGTTTCCTGTATTTTCTC
Organism: Marisa cornuarietis; assembly: GCA_004794655.1. Lineage (NCBI taxonomy): Eukaryota > Metazoa > Mollusca > Gastropoda > Architaenioglossa > Ampullariidae > Marisa > Marisa cornuarietis. Next base: position 1,653,568 of record SMMW01000605.1, read on the forward strand.
GATCGTCCATGCATCCACTTTTCAAAGACAACCATACTTCTCTTCACGCCGTCTGCTTCTCAACAGCAGCTTGTGTTTGTTGCAGGTGTGGCGACAATGGAGAAGAAGGCCGAGCTCCATTCATTGAGTAGTCGGCATCGTGCGCGTGGGATACCCGCATAACACGCAGGCTGAAGAACAAACACGCCTATACACCACGTGTCGCCTGGCGCCCCGGGACGGTCAATACCTACGATATACGCAGAGTGTAACGAGACCTTGTGGGGGTGGACCTATATCGCCTCCCTATGGATTCATACCTACGCAATGTTTGCCATGTGCTTAGGCCGATAGACCGTTTCTGCGCAGGTATATATAAATGATCAGTTTTTGATTCCAAACCTGCGTGATCTCCAGTAAGCAAAGCTGCTTGCCGGGAGCTGTTTTGAGAAAAAATGTAGTGGTCGAGAAGCTGAAGTGAAGATGGTGGAATAAAATCTTGGTTGTCGGGAAAAGTCCGGTCGGTAGGATTCAAGCTTTACTTCCTGACTAGTCCGGTGCTTGACGGCCGGCTGTCGGCGCCCAGTCGGATGATACTTTGTATCGTTCCTGCCCAAGACGCTGGCCAGGGTGCGGGGAAACTGAACACCAGCTGTGCAACATCCGGGTCCTCGGCCATGAGTCCGGAGGACATGGAGGTTGTGGTGGCCAAGATCATCTCGCTGCTCGTGCTGACTGTGCTGTCTGTCTTGTCGGGGTTGCTGCCTCTGCGGCTCCTGCTGCACGCGCCGCAGCTGTTCACCGTGCACCGCACCACAGTGGACTACTTTCTGTGCGGACTGCGCTGCCTGTCCGGTGGAGTCTTTCTGGCCACAGGATTCCTACATCTGCTGCCAGACACCCGCGAGAAGATGGCCGCCGTGCTACTCAACATGGGCTCCAAGACCACCTACGCCGTGACGGAGCTGCTGATAATGGCAGGTAGGTCAAGCCTGCCTTTCTTGGCCTCACTTCATAACATTTGTTTTTATTAATATTTTGTTTGAATTTTACTTGATGGCGTCGCTCGAAACATGCTATTTGGTCTTGATATTTTGTAAATTAATCTGTCTAAAATAAACACCGCTTCAAGGCAAGTAATGAATATACTAACTACTGATGATACTACATGTTTTACAGAAAATATTTGTCAGCAAAAAAAAATCGTGAGTTGTGATTTTTTAATACTCATAAAGGAAGAGTGATGCACAGCTAGGACAGGATGGTTAGGAGCTCTTCTTGCGTGTAATAAACCGTAAAGTACTTAACTTCTGCTAATACAAGAGGATCAAAAATATCTACGGCAATTATCTGCGACAGTTTCTAGGGCAAATACCTATCTACTATCCACCTAAAGTATTCACTAGTTTCAGGACTGTTGGAGCAAATACCTATCTACTATCCACCTGAAGTATTCACTAGTTTCAGGACTGTGTAGGCATTGTCCGGAAGTCTTCCCAAGGAAGGTTGAGCAAAACAGAAAAAGGTATTTAGTCTTGTAAGATTTAATTTAATTTCTAATGAGATTTCCTTTTTTTTCTCCCCTAGGATTTTTCCTGGTGGTGTTCGTCGAGCAGATCATCAAATGTTTGTACATCAAAGCCGAGCGATCCGATCAACTCCGCGCCTCTGGTGGGGGCGGGGGTGTAGATGGTGCTGAAGGAGGCACTGGAGGAGGAGGAGGAGGTAATGGTGGAGGATGCACCCGCAGTGGCATCACCGGGGGACGCTACCGTTTCTATGACGACAAGGCCATCATTCCCTCCACGCTAGAAGAGCTGGACGAGGAGCTCGCTGAAGAAAGTGTCGACGAGAATGGGGGAATCGGAAATGGGTACGGTGGGGGCGGTAGTGTCGACCTTCCCCTGGCAGTGGGCGTGGCCAGCGGTAACAGGGACCACGGTGGATGCTACCCTGGAGGAGGCGGTTACCCTGCAGGAGGTGGCTACCCTGGAGGTAATGGCGGGACGATCAGTGGATGTGAGAGCTCTTCAGGCGACGACCACGACTCGGACAGCCTGGGTTCGGACACGCTGATCAAGGAACACCACGGCACGGACCTTGACCTCTCGCAACATGACCTCGATGACGATCTCGAGCACATTCCAGTGACGCTGCGGCTGAGCGTGCACTCGATGAACCTGCGCCACTGCAGCCTCCCTGACCTCGGGGTCACACGCGTCGTCAAGCAGCTGAGCCAGGCTGACCTGACGCGCCGCGCGCACTTCCGCTCCATCATCTACATCATGGCGCTGAGCCTGCACGGCATCTTCGAGGGCCTGGCGCTGGGGCTGCAGAGCCGTGAGTCCAGCGTGTGGTCGCTGTGCTTCGCCCTGTGCCTGCACCGCTGTGTGCTGGCCTTTCAGCTCGGCATGGACCTGTGCGGGGCACGGGAGTCGCAGGGCACGGCCTTTCTGTGCATCGGCACCTTCACGCTCATCTCCGCCCTCGGCATCGTCGCTGGCATCCTCTTCTCCTCCGGCGCCATGTTGTACGCTGACGTCACTATCCCGGAAGCCATCCTACAGTCGCTGGCCTCGGGAACGATTCTCTACATCGTCTTCTTCGACATCCTCTTCAAGGACCTGCAGGGACGGGGTGATCTCAAGCGTGTGTCATGCTGTTTCGTCGGCTTTGCTCTCATGGCCATCATCCTGGCGATCGTTATGGGGAGCTAGAGTGTCCAGTCCTGTCGTCCCACCCGATGGTGGCCCTCGGGTTTATTTGGAGACCCCTCGATAGTCGCTCAGGCGTTTCGGTGCGGCTGTTATGTCGGGACAAACGTTCTGAGAGATGACTCAGCCAACAAAATGGCTCACCCGCTTGTCAGACAGACCACGACGACTGGACAATGAAGAATCAACTTACATCAAAGGTATTCCTTTACGGGGCGAGTACATTCCACATTCTGTGCCGTTGTATAGTTTCTAAATGTCCAAAACTATATACAATATAGTTAAATTATTTCGCAGAAAAAGTTTGTATACTTGTGCCAAAACGTTTTTTAATTGTAGTGCAAATAATTTAGAGAAAGACAAAATATAAATTACTTGTTTATGTATGCTGCGTCCATGAACCAGAACAGATCGCTCCGAACACTTTTTACCGTGAAACACTGTTCGCTAAATATATTTTTTATCCCTGCACAATATATCTGCTTTCATGAACATTCGTCATTCCCTGGTGCTCAGCAGAAATTTTCGTTTAGTATTTTATTTGGTGCACTAAGTCATGTTTCCGACTGAGTCGTTGTTTCAGCTAAGGATCCGAGAGTTGGAGTTTTAACTAACCAGAAGTTAAGATTATTTGTTAAAGTCCTTTTTTCAAAGGAGAGTTCCAATATTTCATGTTTTTGAAAGATCCGTACCAGTTCTCAACTTTGTGACATAAGAAGGTGTTGTGCCTCTAGTTAGGGACAAGACCAGAAATATTTTCAACATATTTTTAATATAACTAAAACAATCAAAATCTCTAATAGTGTTGATATAGTTTTGTTTGTACACTTTAGTTACAGGAGCTTGCGAGGTTTCTGTAGTTTAATTTTAAGGACAGGTCATGTAGAGAACCTTTGCTATGTGTTAAACGCCGTAGCCAAAGGTTGCCATGACAACGTCTGAGACGAACACCAGTGCACGTTAGTTACTCATTCATATGACACAGCTGTCACATGAACACTGATGTTACAACATAGACACAGCTGTCACAGCTGTGACATTTACAACAGAAGTAAGAATATCTGCTTAAATATACACACATTTACAGTACAGGTGAGAATACCTAAACACCATGTGTCTCTCACATTTACAGTACAGATGAGTCTCTAACATTTACAGTACAGGTGAGTCTCTCACATTTACAGTACAGGTGAGAATACCTAAACACCATGTGTCTCTTACATTTACAGTACTGGTGAGTCTCTCACATTTACAGTACAGGTGAGAATAGCTAAACACCATGTGTCTCTCACATTCACAGTACAGATGAGTCTCTAACATTTACAGTACAGGTGAGTCTCTCACATTTACAGTACAGGTGAGAATACCTAAACACCATGTGTCTCTCACATTTACAGTACTGGTGAGTCTCTCACATTTACAGTACAGGTGAGAATAGCTAAACACCATGTGTCTCTCACATTTACAGTACAGGTGAGTCTCTCACATTTACAGTAGAGGTGAGAATACCTAAACACCATGTGTCTCTCACATTTACAGTACAGGTGAGAATAGCTAAACACCATGAGTCTCTCACAATTACAGTACAGGTGAGAATACCTAAACACCATGTGTCTATCACATTTACAGTACTGGTGAGTCTCTCACATTTACAGTACAGGTGAGAATAGCTAAACACCATGTGTCTCTCACATTTACAGTACTGGTGAGTCTCTCACATTTACAGTACAGGTGAGAATAGCTAAACACCATGTGTCTCTCACATTTACAGTACTGGTGAGTCTCTCACATTTACAGTTCAGGTGAGAATACCTAAACACCATGTGTCTCTCACATTTACAGTACTGGTGAGTCTCTCACATTTACAGTACAGGTGAGAATAGCTAAACACCATGTGTCTCTCACATTTACAGTACTGGTGAGTCTCTCACATTTACAGTACAGGTGAGAATAGCTAAACACCATGAGTCTCTCACATTTACAGTACAGGTGAGAATAGCTAAACACCATGAGTCTCTCACAATTACAGTACAGGTGAGAATACCTAAACACCATGTGTCTATCACATTTACAGTACTGGTGAGTCTCTCACATTTACAGTTCAGGTGAGAATAGCTAAACACCATGAGTCTCTCACATTTACAGTACAGGTGAGAATAGCTAAACACCATGAGTCTCTCACATTTACAGTACAGGTGAGAATAGCTAAACACCATGAGTCTCTCACATTTACAGTACAGGTGAGAATAGCTAAACACCATGAGTCTCTCACATTTACAGTACAGGTGAGAATACCTAAACACCATGAGTCTCTCACATTTACAGTACAGGTGAGAATACCTAAACACCATGTGTCTCTCACATTTACAGTACAGGTGAGAATAGCTAAACACCATGAGTCTCTCACATTTACAGTACAGGTGAGAATAGCTAAACACCATGAGTCTCTCACATTTACAGTACAGGTGAGAATAGCTAAACACCATGAGTCTCTCACATTTACAGTACAGGTGAGAATAGCTAAACACCATGAGTCTCTCACATTTACAGTACAGGTGAGAATAGCTAAACACCATGAGTCTCTCACATTTACAGTACAGGTGAGAATACCTAAACACCATGTGTCTCTCACATTTACAGTACAGGTGAGAATACCTAAACACCATGAGTCTCTCACATTTACAGCACAGGTGAGAATACCTAAACACCATGAGTCTCTCACATTTACAGTACAGGTGAGTCTCTCACATTTACAGTACAGGTGAGAATAGCTAAACACCATGTGTTTTCTTACATTTACAGTACAGGTGAGTCTCTCACATTTACAGTACAGGTGAGAATACCTAAACACCATGAGTCTCTCACATTTACAGTACAGGTGAGTCTCTCACATTTACAGTACAGGTGAGAATAGCTAAACACCATGTGTCTCTTACATTTACAGTACAGGTGAGTCTCTCACATTTACAGTACAGGTGAGATTACCTTAACACCTTATACATCAGGTTTGCTACACAATGACAAGAGCAGGTGAAATACTTGAACACACATACCACATACCATGTGTACATCACATTTACACTACAGGTGAAGACGACCTGAATATTTACCTACACTATGTTCTACACCTTTACAACAGAGGTGAGAAGAATTTGTTATGACGAGATATTTAGCTATCTCTGTACACAACCACAACTATTTTATCTTGTTTTCTTGAATGTCTAGCTAGACATTGTATTAAAGGGTGCTTTAAACATGCTTACACTTCGTGTGACGATTATAGTCGCCTTTAACTGCTAACACAATACTCTTAACAGTCTTTACATTTAATTGAATGATAGATAACATGTACCACGTGTTTTTGTTTCTTTGAAGGGTTTTTTTTCTTTTTCTTTTTTTTTTTTGTTCTTTTGTTTTTGTTTTTGTTTTTTTTTCGTTCTTTATTTATTTCATTTTTTGTAAATATACATGTTGTTATAACCATTAGACCGACAACATGAAAGTGTGAAGTGGGTGAAAAATTGTTTTTGATTTCCATTTTTTCCATTGTGTGTACGCCAGGTGATTGTCCACACCACATCAGCTACCTTTGTCGTTTATTTTCAAGGTGCTAGTCTCAGATGGCCATGACTGCGGGCTTGGGACGTGTGTTAATTTTCCCTTTATACATTTTACCACGAAATTATTCTACTGATAATGACACGTAAATAAACTTCAGGTTTTTTTTGTCAAAAGCTTTCTAGAAATCTCTTTTGCTTTGTAGGGCAAACACACCGCAAACAGGTCAAAGCAATGGTGCCCTGGGTTGTGCCACAAAATGAGTATTTTTCTGGAAGAATAAGTTCCGCCGAGCCAGGAGGTTGAGTCTTGCTAGTGTACGAGACCGCCACCGACTGGGCAGGGCAAAGGTCAATACCTTTATATACTTACATTTCCCTTCGTTCTTCATTTGCTGATTGCACTTGTCTGCTGCTGGTATGGTGCTACCTGTTAAAGTCGAAAAATGAATATGTTATGAAATTTTCAGGGACTGGAAAATGGTAAGGTCACCAACAGTTTTACCCGAGCATTTACGACCTATTCCACATGGGCCAATTAGCAAAAACTCTGATGAATTTGCGTTTGATTACTGCAGGAAGCAGGAGCAGGGTGAAATATTGTCGGGAAGTTACTTGGTGAAAGTTGCAGTATGTATAGTAAGGCTGTAGTCACATACACGATACAATCACTTGTAGCCAGGAACAGGCACTGGGCAGGCGACTGATGTTTCTGGACAACATCCAGCATTTCCTGCCCTCGCCCAATTCCTCCAAATCACGCACCGCGCATCATGCAAGTGAACTAAAGGCCTGTGGGGGTGGGAGGGTATGGGGTCTTTATGTTTCAGAAAAAAAATAATTTATTCATTTCAAAATGCGCGCCGAAATGGACTGAAAATGAAATGAATGTGGGGAGTACATTACTTCATTCCTGCCTGTCTGTGGGGTGCGTCGAGTGCACCATGCGGCCAAATGGTTGCCTTGGCCATGCGCCAGATAATCACAATGCCATTGAGTCCCACAATCTATCGACCATACTTCCTACAAGTTTTATGGCACGTCTGTATTTCATTCGACAATTGTTTATTCCTTGAATTTTACATACTTGCAAATAAAAATCCATGATGCGAAGAGCCGAAAATGAAAATCAACATTTCGAGTTGATTCATATTCCACTTCGCTGTACATTGTTGTCGGAAGTCTGTTTGTCTCACCCACAGGCTGGACACGAGGAGATTTCAGGCCAAGAGGTGACAAATGTTCTCACATGCACACGGATTTTCTTTGTCCATTAGGGCGGTCTTCGGACAGCAGCAAGGTCTTTGTTTTTTTTTTCCTTTCCTTGATGGAGAGGAGGGTGATATCTTGTCTGTCCATCTTACCCGCCAGGATGCTTAATAGCTCGTTTGCGATCTTACCTGGATTTCAAAGCATTATTTTTTTGTACTTTTGCTTATAGTATTTGTGTGTGTGTGTGTGTGTGTGTGTGTGTGTGTGTGTGTGTGTGTGTGTGTGTGTGTGTGTGTGTGTGTGTGTTGCGTGGGACGCGGGATGGGACGAGAGCTGTGCTTTAAGAGGAATCTTAACAGATAAAACGTCCATCTTCTCCAGTATTATATTTAAAGCTCTACCCACTGCATTAACCCCTGACAATAAGGTGCGCTACTCACACACCAAGTAAACAGCTTTGCTGGCTGGAGACCTGCACGTGCGATGCCCGGTTTCCTGTAGAGTGTTTGTTGTTAACAGTTACGAAGGATTGCGAACAGGAACATGTCTTTTTTTTCGAGGAGCAACGATTAACCGAGTTTACTTATACTGGAGAGCTAACGAAGTCTTTCGTCCACCCCAGTTACAGCTGCGAGAAAAGGTGCAATTGTATAGTCAAACTTTAATGCCGATTTTTGTTTACCTTTATTTGTTGTGTTGAGAGTTATTATATGTTGTCTAATCAAAGTTTCTTTTTGAAATTTTTATTAGTGTATTTTTTAAATCTTAGCTCTTGTAATACGTTATGGTGGTTATGAAAACATTAATTATTTAAGCTTTTTTTAATTTTTTGTGGTGATTGTTAAGGTGAGTTGACTTCTTTTGTTTGCTGTCGTGTTTGGTTTTTACGGTTATAATGTACAGCATTCCTACTTTATGTACTGATGATTGAAGATGTTTGCTGTTGTAGATTGTGAAGACCTTACAACACTAGCCCAGTGCACACAGCCTTCATAATAGACATGATAGAGGATACACTGGGAGACAGAGATAGGATAGGTGTGCAGAGAAGAGCTAGGACCTGGGCAGAGAGGCAGGATAGGGTCATGATGGGTTACAGGATAAAGTCAGATAAAGAAGACAGGGGCACAGGTAACATGTAACCCTGAACATCAGTGTAGAATATTGACATACTGTAGAGACAGGATAGGGATACAGGGAGGGACAGGATAGGAATACAGAGAAAGGAGAGGGAACCAAGAGGGACAGTATAGAGAGAGGGACAGCATAGGAGTACACAGAAAGGATAGGGAACCAAGAGGGACAGTATAGAGAGGAGTACAGAGAAAGGATAGGGAACCAAGAGTAACAGGATAGAGAGGGACAGGATAGGAGTACAGAGAAAGGATAGAGAACCAAGAGGGACAGTATAGAAAGGGGGACAGGATAGGAGTACACAGAAAGGATGGGGAACCAAGAGGGACAGTATAGAGAGGGGGACAGGATAGGAGTACAGAGAAAGGAGAGGGAACCAAGAGGGACAGTATAGAGAGAGGGACAGGATAGGAGTACAGAGAAAGGATGGGGAACCAAGAGGGACAGTATAGAGAGAGGGACAGGATAGGAGTACAGAGAAAGGAGAGGGAACCAAAAGGGACAGTACAGGGCAAACATACTGGAAGATAATATGGTTGCTTGCTGCGACTTTTCCAAACACATTATTTCCCTTTGTGAGTTGTTTTGATATTTACAGAGGTTAGATACATTTCACACTTATGTCTACCATGCTGTTCAAATTTCATACTTACCAAAAGCTTGTTATATTTTAACAGGTGTTTAAGTCTATACTGTTACTGATGAGACCTGGTTAGTTGTACTTAATTTGAATTGTGATACTTGGCTTTTTAATATGTCACTGAAATCACTTGTCTAATGAAGATGATTAGGCATTAGTCTAAGAAATTAAAAGACATTTTACTGTAAAGCTGGACACTACACAGCTGGGTGATGTGTATCGATGTAGGATCGCCACAAGTGTTTGTTTTTCTTAAAGGATCAGTCTACTAACAGATTTCCTGCAGAATGTTTGTGAAATCAGTCGACATGGCTTTTTAACCCTCTTGCAGGGAAATACATGGAATGATTTTTTAGTTTTATCACAGCTGTGTAAGACATCATTGTTTATCACAGCTCTGTAATACATCATTGTTTTATCACAGCTCTGTAATACATCATTGTTTTATCACAGCTGTGTAAGACATCATTGTGTATCACAGCTGTGTAAGACATCATTGTTTATCACAGCTCTGTAATACATCATTGTTTTATCACAGCTGTGTAAGACATCATTGTGTATCACAGCTGTGTAAGTCATCATTGTGTATCACAGCTGTGTAAGACATCATTGTGTATCACAGCTGTGTAAGACATCATTGTTTTATCACAGGTGTGTAATACATCATTGTTTTATCACAGCTGTGTAAGACATCAATGTGTATCACAGCTGTGTAAGGCATCATTGTGTATCACAGCTGTGTAAGGCATCATTGTGTATCACAGCTGTGTAAGACATCATTGTGTATCACAGCTGTGTAAGACATCATTGTGTATCACAGCTGTGTAAGACATCATTGTGTATCACAGCTGTGTAAGACATCATTGTGTATCACAGCTGTGTAAGACTCCCTTTGTCTGTTCTTGTGTGTGATTGTCAAGCATCAGACTCTTGCAGCCACCTTAACGATTGATATCTAAAGGATAATGAACTGTTTTATTTTGATGATCTCTGACAAGTTTCGTAATATTGTGGATCCATGTCAATTATTATTACTAACTGTTCATAGTTGTAAAAACCTTCTACACCCATTGTGTGCTCACAATACCCGGGAGAGTTTTTGTGGCAAACTTTATCCCGTGGTTATGAAGTTCTATCAAAAGCGGGAAGTAGACTAGCACCTGATGCACGTGACTATCGTGAATTACACAGGAGAAACCCACAGTTGTCGGGTACACGGCAGAAACCCACAATTGTCGGGTACACGGCAGGAACCCACGGTGTCGGGTATCCCGAGTGTTACCTCTCTGTAAGGTCTCACCAGATTATTGACTGTGTTACATCTCTACACATATTTATGCACACATCTCAGTCGTTGCTTTAACAAGTTGGCAAAGATGGTAGGGGGTTTAGTTCTGTGCACGCGTGCGTGCGTGCGTGTGTGTGTGTGTGTGTGTGTGTGTGTGTGTGTTTGCGCGCGTTCGTGCATGTATGTTTGCATACGTGAGATTAAGAGAGAAATAGAAAGAAGGAATATTATTTCTCGTCTATGTGATACGTTTGATATGTTACCGTTGTTTCTTGGTGGTGCTTATAAAGTCTTTTACCATAACGGTTTACGTGTTAAATTTTGAATACGTGAAGACAGTTTGTGTGTGCACGTGTGTTCCTGCAAGTTGTTCAGCGCACTCGTATCTTAGTGCGAGGGTAGCCACCCTTTGGAGTAACTCGGTGCCACGGTCTTCTTGACCTGTTTCCGGGAGAATATGTTGCTGTTGTTTAATGTGCTTTGCACCGGACTAATTGCCGGCTTCCTTCCACTCGTTTAAACGATTTCACACACACACACACACACACACACACACACACACACACACACACACACACATTAAAAGTACACACAGAAATCAGCCCCAGACTCACACTTAGAGAGACTAAAGACATAAACCCGGACCAAATAAAGAAAGAAGAATGTAGATGCTGCAAGAAAGAAATCGTGATGTGAATGCAACACATTTGAGATCGTTAAACCACGTGACGGAATTGTGCAGGTGAGGCCCAGCCCTCCATCAAGCTGGCGTGACGCCCTCTCACCTGTCTATTGCTAAAGGTTACCGCAGGTAAGATGCTCCGTCAGGCACCAGCCGGCAGTCGTGACGGGTTGTCACCACAGCCTCGTGACCAACAGGCTGCCAGAAGTCTTTTGTGAAACTCTGCCAACTGTCATGCAAGTGCCTGTCATCCAAACCGGGGTTGATGCTATTCTTCTATCTTCGATTTGTTTTGTTTTTTTACTGTGCAGAAACTCTGGCATTTCGCTGGTTGCAATATTGAGTCCTTTGGCGAAAACATCGTTGTGCAACGTAGATGATCGTGAAGATGTCGAAGTAGTTCACGCATGCGTGGTGAGCTCGACTTGTTTCTGTAAATATTCGATCGACGGATGATTGTGGATGTTAATTAGACAGCAAGAGCTGATGATTGGATCTCCACTGACACGAAATTAGTTGATACTCAAGTCTATACATCTAAACCAGCTTAGGGGGGGGGATTACAAAACTGTATCAAACGAAATATTGATAAAAGCTGACCAGAACTAGACAAAACAACAAAAGCATGCGGTTTTACAAGAAAATACTTTTTTCTAGTAAGAAACAAGACATTAATGGTGATTCGCTCCACAGACAAATGTCATTCCGACATCAGAGATGAAGAACATACTGAGAAAAATAACTGCATAGCTGTGTATGTGTTTTAACTTCTAGGATTGTATGATGAACAAATAGAGATTTTTAAATTATGAACTTAAAATAAAGAAATAATATTGTGAAAAGAAATAGTTTAAAACATCTAAAAGCTGAAACATGTAAGACCAAACGTAAAAAGAAAATGTCTGCTGTTATTATTGAATGAAGGAAGATAGAATTGGGTGATAGCTTCCCAGTCTGCAGATTCTTCGGCCCCGTAAAGGCCCCATAAAGGCCCCATAAGGGCCCTGTAAGGACTTACAAATCGGCCCCTTAAGGTCTGCTATTTATACCCCCAGCTGGGTGCAGGGAGGGGAGGGGGCCCTTTTTGAAGAAAAGCTAATTGTAATGTTTAAAAGTGTTGTCTCCATGCCTTTAGACTGTTGGCTAGTATGTCCTCGCCTACTGCCATCAACTCAAGAAACTCTCGACCTTTACCTTTAACTTTATTGTAATCTTGACTCGCATGACCCTTCACCTTAACCCAGGGTAAGAGTAAGGACAGTAAATAGTTATAATGTCAAACAGCACCAACATCACAGTCACAGCACCACAGCAGCACAGCACCAACATCACAGTCACAGCACCACAGCAGCACAGCACCAACATCACAGTCCCAGCTTGTGCTGCTGTGTGGCAGGAAAGGAAGTCAGGTTTGGGAGGGGTGGCGGTGGGGGGGGGAGAAGCTTCCTGCTGGCGACCCGACACCATGATCCCCTCTCCCACCACTCCACCAACTCACCGACATACTAAAACACACTCACACAGGTGTTGGAGCTCCTCCATGATCTTTGTCTTCTCCCTACCTGTCTGGTTACATCTCTGTCGTCTCATTCTCACCTTTTCCTTTCTTACCTGCTCTCTTCGTGTGACAAGAGACGGAAGGGAAGCAACTGTAAAGTTGTTAGTCCAAGGACTGTGTACCCGGCAGTTACAGTCTGGTCCATGCAGGCAAGTGATCAACTTTTATATCTTCTTACAATGTATCCGTTACAGCGCAACTCAGCCACAAGACTAGAAGACTGACATTTACTCGTCATCATCGTCGTCGTCGTCGTCGTCATGGAAAGTACACATCGTCCATCTTTTCTTATCTCTTCGCGGCCAAATGTTAATTCTCTCTCTCTCTCTATCTATCTCACTCTTTATCTAGAAGCAATCTACAGACTGTTTATCTATTCCACCCAGTGGAAAACCTTGGAGCATGAAGACAAAGCTCAGAGGTGTGAGTAAAACCTGTTGGTGTGTTACACGTGTTACACGTGGCAGTCATTTATCTTTCACAAGCCAGGGATCGAGGCTCGTTGTCCGCAAGACATCGTTCAGGCCATTGATAAGCGCATTGCCAGCTACACCAGCAGCCAGACTCACAGCAGTTTTCTTTTGTTTGTTTTTTCCTGTTGAAAAGCTGCTGTCTACGACACGATTGTGTTGAAAAGACAGACGAGAATCTCACAATACACTGAGCTCAGCTTGTGGGGGGAGGGTGGCGGGGGTTGGTGGAGGAAGAGCGAGAAAGATGAGGGTCCTATTGTTTCCACCCTTGCTCGCGCTGCAACAAACTATAATATCATTGAATGAAGCTTTTTCTCTCTTTCTTCTCTCTCTCTCTCTTTATCTCCTCAACTATTTTTTCTCCTCTCTTCTCTTTTGTCTCTTCTCATATCTTTTCTTTCCTTTCTCTCTCATTCCTCTCTTCTTTCTCCCCTTCCTCTTCTGTTCCTTTTCTTCTTTTTCTCCTATCTGTTCTCTTATCTTACTTCCTTCTCATAGCAGATGAAAGAGAGAAAAATGAGAAAACTCCTGCTGAGTTGTTTGGTCACTGAGTGCACGAGTCTGAGAAAGAAAGAAGAAGAAACACAGTCTAAACTACATCATGTCAGAACTTTAACAAATAACTTTCGATGTCTGCTGGACGTTTTCATCCGGGTTATTAATTACAAACACTTCCAGGACTTTCTCATGGAGATGTAAACTGCCCTGAGTGCTAACTGCTTCACAAACGTGGGAAAAAAATCAATCGACAGAGAAACATCCCTGAACACATTGAACAGGTTAATCTCCTGAGCGTGTAGCAAGGATTGTACTGTAATGACAGTTGTTATCTAAAGGGATTGTACAGCTGATGTTAAAAACAAACTGTCAGAGCTATTTCTGACAGATAGCATCAGCAACGGACTTTTGTTTAGCACCTGTTTCAAAAATAGTTTCCCGATGTTTGATGTCTGGCATCATTGGAGGAAGCACTGAGCTCGTGCTGTGTATGCAGCTACACTCCCTGATAACAAGGCTACTGCTATTTGTAGTTGAATGTAGACTGTTGGTGTAGACACTAGCATTACTGCCTGTCATTGTAGACTTCACTAGCACACAGCTCAGGTTGAGAAATGGAGAGCTTGGTGCTGTGATCCACACAATAAGATGGCTCCTTCCTCTGTTACCTGTCGAGGACAATGGGACTTCTCTCTCTCTCCCACTTCACTTGAGGTTGCCCTCGCCAGTCCATCTTCCTTTGCGCATGCGCACCTCAGCCCTAACAGAGGATGAGAACAGAAGCCAGCGGAAATGAAGTGTTACAGGAAGGACCATCGCATCTTCTACAAAAATCACATCAGCGATGCGCAAGTAGGAAACATAATGAGTCCAGTTACTTTTCCCGACAAAGACCTGCTGGCCAGACTGAAAAAGACGGCGACTAAAATAGTAGGGACATGTTTCAGATCATCAGTATTTGCAAGGAACAGCACAGGAAGGCCGACAAAAGAAGAAATGGGGAGACAACTTCCTAGAGAGGACTGACCTGCTATTGAGCAGATCCCAGACAAGGGCAGTAAATCAAGAAAGACCAGACCAGACCACACGTGAGGGGGGGGGGGGAGACCTGACAGAGGAGTCATTAAGAAACATTTTGATTCCAACAAGTCCAGCGTAGACTTGTAGTAGGAAAAAAAATCAGAAAGACTAAGTTTCTGTGATTCGTGTGATGAGGATGACTAAAATAAGACGAGGAAATGTCACAAAAAATATCTTCGTGATATGCCTCGATCCTGCCATGGTTACTGTGACCTCTGACACGAGAGAAGTGAGTTAACATCTCTGGGGACTGGCAGGGGAACTTGCTTTGTTCTTGTGTTGAGATCATTGCCTTCTCCTTCTCCTTCTCATGGGGTCACCTCAGGCTCTGGCTACACGTACCCGCACTCAGAGGGGTGACACAAGAGACAAGCGGGAATTAAGAGGGCGTGCGGCGAGGACAAGTGCCGGGATCTTCAGTCTTTGCGTTGAGGCAACGAACAAATCAAAGCAGGCATCGAGCATTGATTCCTGTGATTGCCAGACAATTTTCAAGGAACGCTCAAATCCGAAATTCATTTTCGCAATCAGCGAGCCTTAAAGAGAAAAAAGGATTTGAGCTGATTGCAATCTCGAAAAAGAAAAACTTTGGGGGACGGTGGGGTGGGGGGTGGTTCTACTACCGACCTGAACTTTTGATGAGGTCATTCATCTCAACTTTAAAGGCGATTCACTTTAAGTAGAAAAAATAATTAAAGATGATTTTACCCACCATACGGAGATGGTTGACATAAGCTGTTCATTTCAAAGCCAGGAGAAACCTCAATGAGCAGCAAAATATGTTCAGAAACAGTTTTTCAGTTGTCAGAAGGAGACATGGAGGTGCAGGTTTCTGGGCTGAAATGTTTTTGTAAGATGAAGTCTTTTCGCCAGCAATGAGAAATTAATTGCGATAAAACATACTGCATCGCAAAAACACTTCTCTAAAGAACACAGCAGTCCGGAAAGGTAATGAGTACAAGATTACAAAATGATCACAATGGTCACCGAGGTGTCAAAGAAAATTCAATCGCCATGTTTTCTAGACAACAGGTATTTCAAGCCTGACTGTGATTATGGGGATCATGTAGATTAGGAGGGAGACTCGTTAGCAAAGGGTTTCCTTGAGGCACGTGCGCAATGTCTGTCATTTTTGAAGGCTTTTTGTAGGAGACATTTCACCAGATTCTGGTGTCTGTGTACACAAACACTGGGCCCAGAGAGACAGTCCACACTGTTGTGTGTGGAAATAGTAGACTGATACAAACACAAGTAATCCTCCAGCAGACCTGTTCATACCTCCATCATCTCGGAGTGTGGCTAGAGACACTGATTTGTAAAAGAAGTTCCACTAAGTATGTTCTCGGTCTAAGTGTCGATGTCAAGTGACAGGCAATAATTTACTCATTATCCAAATTAAAATCGCCGTTTACAAGTTACAAGTCCAGCTACACGCATGTAAACACTGATGGATTCAAGTTTTAGTTTAGTTGCATAAAGGGTCTTGAAAATAAGTCTTAGCCTGGTCTCGAGTCAGGTGGGCTCAGCATCGTGTGATTTAAGATCTCATGCAGCCCGGCCCTCGCGTCTAGTAGACAGCAACCACATCTCTGCTGTCGTCAACCATTTCTGAGTTATCGTTTGTTCTCATTTCCACTCAGCAGCATCGTTGACACACACACCCCCCCCCCCTCTCTTGACGAGTCGTCGCTTCCATGATGAGCTGCGTGAGCGTCTGCCGACACCACCACCGCGTCAGGTGACGTTCCCAGGTCACGTGATATTGATGGCGGCGGGGAGGGTCCTGAAATATCGGTCTGGCTTCCGGTCGGATGTGCGCGCAACCACATCGATCGCTGGCTGTCTCGGCGCGGAGGTTGACGGGAAGACCACTTCCTGTTGTTCGCTTTTTCGAAGACCAACGCGCTCGGCAGGTCCAACGTCTCCGCCGTGCGGCCGCGCTGGTCACGTGACACGTTGACGTTGTCACGGGGTGTTGGTACTGTGTGTGGGTGTGAGGGGGGAGGAGGAAAGATGGCCTGTCTTTCCACATTGTTGGAAGTGACCCATCCGCAGCTCGGTGACAAAAGGACGCTGATGGACTGGCTTCTCCGAGAAGCCCAACAGACTTCCATGGCGTCTGGCTGACCAAGCGACCGTTAAAATCTCTTCCTGAATAAGGCAGTTATATAGCGAGGGAAGGTGGACTCTCCTTGTTTGGTCGGAAATTTAACATCATTTATTCAGTCACTGTTATTTAGATAGTTGTAGTTATAAATAATGTTCCATGTTGTCGAAATGTGTTATTTTATGAATAAATGGCTTCTATAACCTGTTATTAAATTGTTACTTAGATTAAGACTGTTCAAAACTACACCAGGTAATCTATAGAAATGGTTTTTATTTTTATTCTCTCATATTAAATACCAGAAAGCAGTAACTGGATTCCAAAACACCGTTTAAAAAAATACAAAAAATCTCCTTGTTTTACTCCCCAGCTAGGTTCTTTTCTGACCTGCTGCTGGTATCTTGATCTGATTTGGTTGATAGAATTAACTGCCCAAAATATTTAAACATTTTTCATCTAGCCTTTGATTGAATCACTTAATTAACTAAGTGTAGGGAGGGTTACGATGAAGATTAAGAGTCACATTTACAAATATATGTCCTGTTGTTGTGATATCTGCTCATAACGAGGTTTCTAAAAGTCATCTGTTTACATCTGTGTGAGCATCAGTGAATGACCTGAAACAGAGGAGAAACATGATAGGTGCATGTCGATGGTGGATGTCACACATCACGTGACCACAATGTGACACAGTGCGTTTTCTCCTGCCACCTCGTGGATCTTGGTGCCTCAACATGACTCCTGGTGGATATCATGGCTCCTGCTACCTTAGGATGACTTCTGATGCCTCAACATGACTCCTATTGGATATCATGGCTCCTGCTACCTTAGGATGACTTCTGATGCCTCAACATGACTCCTGGTGGATATCATGGCTCCTGCTTTCTTAGGATGACTTCTGATGCCTCAACATGACTCCTGGTGGATATCATGGCTCCAGCTTTCTTAGGATGACTTCTGATGCCTCAACATGACTCCTGGTGCTGTTGGGATGCGACTGATGTTCGTTACTATCTTTGTGCTGCGCTCTCTTTCTCTGTGATAATAGGAAACTTCGTGTGGCATTCATTGACTTCCAGAAGGCGTACGATGGTCCAAAGACCAGTGTCATGACAGGTGCTATCACAAATTGGTAAGCGAGGGTCCACTGAAATACTAAACTTAATGAATAGGCTGAGATGCAATTCTGCAAACATATTTTTCAAGCTTTCAGATTGTGTCAGATTGTGTCTCGGAAATATGGGGACTAAAGAGAGTAGCGACAGTAGAAAAGGTCTGTCTGCCTGTAAACGTTTGTGGGTGTCTCAATAAAAGCATCAAACATGCTGGTGTATGGAGAGACAGGCAGGTCTCCCCCCATTCCGATATGTTATCTCTGCAACTAAATGTATTAAATACTGCTTGCGCTTACTGAAACTCCCAGATACTCGGTATTCCAACAAAAGCACATGATATGTTGTAGCTGATAGATACTCGAGGGTATGATACCTGGGTATCAAATACAGGGTAGGGTGTTATTTTCTCTGAGCTTTGGCTATGTATGGATGGTTTTCCAAGTGGGAAATTAAAGAAACTTAGAGATAGGCCGAGGGATATTTATTGTCAGGAAGGATATGGTGGTCTTCAGAATATCTCACAGTCTGAGATGGGGGCACGTGTGTTGGGTGTGTGAGTGTGTGTTGTGTGTGTGTGTGTGTGTGCGCGCGCTTGTTTAGTTCTTTTTAATGTGCTTGCGTATTTCTTTCTACGTTATGTGTGTGTGTGTGTGTGTGTGTGTGTGTGTGTGTGTGTGTGTGTGTGCGTGCGTGCGTGCGTGCGTGTTTGCTGTCCCTGATCCTTCTACTCCCCGTCACAACAGTTAACAAAGGAATCTACTGGTCGTGAAGCTACGCGATATAAGTATACATATTATTATTATTATTATTATTATTATTTATGCCAAGTTGTATTATGACGGGTTTGCCAGCCATGCAAACAAGTCCTGACAAAGAGCACAGAGAGCAGTTAACAACCTTCTCCTGACAGATCTGCTGTCACTTGCCAGTACAGATGATTACTACAAAGCCTAAGCTGACAATAACACTGGCAGGACTCCAATGTCCAGGGACAGGGCCCCTGTGCTCCTCTGGGAGGAGAAGTATGAACGAGGAAGGGGATGCTATCTGATTATTTCCTAATGTCTTCGCCATATTATCGAGGCATGAAATCCCTCCTGCTGGGGGGACAATGGCGGTGCACTGGCAGATTGACAAAGTATCTGCCGTTTCCTTCATCACTTGTCGTGTCCAGGGATTGTAAATTCCGAGAGTCAGTGAGGACGGGGTGAAGGGTCAGTTGTTTGTGGAGTCATAATGGTGTCGTGGAAATCTCGCACGAAAGGTTGGAAATATTTACATAGACACATTCTTCCTCCATGCTATGTCTCAGGAAGCAGAAGATAATAACTTACTAGGGCCAAAAACAGGGACCTCTGTGGTCTCGAAGAAGATCAAAGCCTTCGCCTAATTTTTGCACCTTTGATATCTCCATGTTCCCGGTCAATGGCATCCTCTGACATGAGTAGACAGGAAGACAACCGAAAAACAGTGGAGACCTAGCATGAAGCCAGAGAGATGGGAGTGAGAAGCTACAGAACTTGGGGAAAGACATGTAAAGTCAGAGAGACAGACACACAGAGACATACAGACATGTAAAGTGAGAGAGACAGACATACAAAGACATACATACAAGTAAAGTCAGAGAGACAGACACACAGTGCTAGAGAACAAACATAAAGTCAGAGAGACAAACATGTAAAGTCAGAGAGACAGACATACAGAGCTGGAGAACAAACATGTAAAGTCAGAGAGACAGACATACAGAGACATACAGACATGTAAAGTGAGAGAGACAGACATACAGAGACATACAGACATGTAAAGTGAGAGAGACAGACATACAGAGACATACAGACATGTAAAGTCAGAAAGACAGACACACAGAGACATACAGACATGTAAAGTCAGAGAGACAGACATACAGAGACATACAGACATGTAAAGTCAGAGAGACAGACATACAGAGCTGGAGAGTAAGCATGTAAAGAGAGACAGGCACACAGAGACATACAGACATGTAAAGTGAGAGAGACAGACATACAGAGACATACAGACATGTAAAGTGAGAGAGACAGACATACAGAGACATACAGACATGTAAAGTCAGAGAGACAGACACACAGAGACATACAGACATGTAAAGTCAGAGAGACAGACATACAGAGCTGGAGAGTAAGCATGTAAAGAGAGACAGACACACAGAGACATACAGACATGTAAAGTCAGAGAGACAGACATACAGAGACATACAGACATGTAAAGTCAGAGAGACAGACATACAGAGACATACAGACATGTAAAGTCAGAGAGACAGACATACAGAGACATACAGACATGTAAAGTGAGAGAGACAGACATACAGAGACATACAGACATGTAAAGTGAGAGAGACAGACATACAGAGACATACAGACATGTAAAGTCATAGAGACAGAGATAGAGAGACAGACATGTAAAGTCAGAGAGACAGACATACAGAGCTGGAGAGTAAGCATGTAAAGAGAGACAGACACACAGAGACATACACAGACATGTAAAGTCAGAGAGACAGACATGTAAAGTGAGAGAGACAGACATACAGAGACATACAGACATGTAAAGTCAGAGAGACAGACATGTAAAGTCAGAGAGACAGACATACAGAGCTGGAGAGTAAGCATGTAAAGAGAGACAGACACACAGAGACATACACAGACATGTAAAGTCAGAGAGACAGACATGTAAAGTGAGAGAGACAGACATACAGAGACATACAGACATGTAAAGTCAGAGAGACAGACATGTAAAGTCAGAGAGACAGACATACAGAGCTGGAGAACAGACATGAACACAAGTCCTGCAGTCAAACAACAATGTCCACTACACTGACCAAGGGATCTGTGGCCCTCCATGTTGAGGATTAGGTTTGTAACCTCCACAAATGTCTTCTCTCAGCAACAAGCTGTGCAGTTTGGTTTTTCCTAAAATAGAATGGGGAGAGAACTCGCCCTGTGAAATGACCAGCAAGGTGGAGGCAATCCCCATGTAAAACTTAAGGAAGTGGGCGGGGCTAGAATCTCGTCGCCTGTCCCTGAAAATAAACTTGCTCGGGTGGAGACGATGAGATAAACACTCGCCCAGGTCCCGCGAGGTCGGGCGAGACTGTGGTGGGCAGATGATGAGGTGATGGACGTGATCGGGTGGGAAGAGATTACACCCAGCATCTTGCTGCACGTGTAATTGCACGACTGCTGTTTCCTGTAGCTCATCACGTGATCCTGTACATCGACTAGCACGTCCCTCTCTTCTTCCATTCATCCTCGTCCTGCAATTTCCACACCTACACACTCACGCGAGCACGCCAACGCGCGTGCACTCTGACACAGAGGGTTGTGCCACGATCAGGCAAACAGAACAGATATTGATGGCCCTCCATCGACGATGGATCAGAGATAAGTGAGTTACGAGCCCCCGCCGATTGCCTCTGAGCAAACATTGCCATATAATTGCTCCAATAAGCACTGGTCTTGACTTTCACTTTTCTGCCTTCGCAAAAGAAGGAATCGAAACGGGTAAAAAAAAATATTTAAAAAAGTTTTCGATGTGGTGAAGAGCGACTCGTGTATCAAGAGCCTCCATCTCAAGACTCAGAGCTTTGCTGGTCTGGTAACCTAGAGACCTTCTGGGGTGTCTAGAGTTTATTTTGGGAAACACGTGTCTGCTTTAAAACCCGTTTCCACGGCCTCTGCCATGTTGTCCGCGGCTTTTAATGCCCATCCGAGATAATAGTCTCTTTAATTACCTGTAGCCTCCTCTTCCTGCATTAAACAGAGGCTGGAATAAAAGATGGCATCGCTGTATCGACTGACATAAGTCTTACGACTCTCCACCAGTGTGGACCTTAGTGTCTAGTGAGGCTGTCACCTCATTAAGGACTAGACCCCTTGACACATCCCCCCTGCCTGCCGATGCTCAGCAAAGGTTAGAGTTCACAACCCTGTCAACTGCACCACTCCCAGTCCCCCATCGACCACCCGGGTCAAGGGACTAATATTCACAAAGATTTATTAAAGAGGCCAGGCCGAGGTTTCAAAGAAGACTTTCCATAACCAGAAAGTCGATGTTTCCCTCAAGAGGGGCGGCGCCTAGAAAACACTGTGACATCCATTGTCCCTCGTAAAGGTCCTGTTGTCTTCAAGTTTCCTGCAGCAGTTCTGTGATGTTCATCATTTCCTGCAGTAGTCCGCAGTCACATCTTGTGCTTTACAAATAAACATCATCTACAAAATGGTCGTCATCTCAAAAGTTTCCATTGTCAGTATTTCTATGGATACCACTTAGTAATTACACATTTTTATTTGACTCTCTCTCTCTCTCTCTATCTCAGTCTGTCCACCTGGAATTTGTAATCGATTTTTCATCCACATCCCATCGTCGTAGATGTC
Organism: Marisa cornuarietis; assembly: GCA_004794655.1. Taxonomy (NCBI): domain Eukaryota; kingdom Metazoa; phylum Mollusca; class Gastropoda; order Architaenioglossa; family Ampullariidae; genus Marisa; species Marisa cornuarietis. The sequence continues at coordinate 1,676,011 of SMMW01000605.1, forward strand.
TGAAATTTTCACCAGAATCACTTCCGGTGACAATGCAATATTAAACAATTCTCAGCAGTCAATAGTAAAAAAAATTTTTTTGTTTCTTTTTCTTCTTCAGAAAAAGTAAAATTTCAACAAGAAATGTAACTGTGAAGACTTTATTACGATTTTGTATGCAATAGTTTCTTCCTTTGGATGGTTGCATGAAAAAGCTGACGAAAACGTTTAAAATAAAATAAGTAAAAAATTTGGTTTAAAATCACTTTTATTTCAATTACTGAAAAGGGTAAAATATTGTTGTCCTTAGGTCACGGGATTTCCTTTAAAACATATAACTTAAAATATGTAAGTGTGAGGCACTCTTTGAAACAATTATAAAATATGTCCAAGAGTGTACCTCACATTTTTATATTTTAATTAATGCGTATTAAAGAAAATCCCGAGACCTAAGAAAAAATATTTTACCCTTTTTTGTAAGTCCAAACAAAAGTGTGTTTAAAAATTGTTTACTTATTTTATTTACAGCTTTACTTCTTTTCGGATTCCCAGGGCATCAGTTGAATACAAACTCTTCCCCGATCACATGGTTTCTGTCGTAAAAAAGATGGAGATTAAAAGAAGCAACACTGGCATATAGCCGTTAACATCAGCGATATGACAGCAGACGTCCCTTCGATACACTGTCAAACGTGAGCATCTCTGTAAGTGTTTCCTAAAAGATTGGTTTCTATTTCGAGGCGGTGACGAGAGCATTGATTTAAATTATAGGGCTGGCCGAGGGGGAGAAAGAGGAGGTGGGGAAGAAGTAGTTGCTGGCACCCACTGCTTGAAGCCACCCCGCAGCCATCTTACTACTCGTAAGGTTCTGTTGTCTCAGTACATGGACCACCCTGCCAATGTATCTTTATTTTGTATATAAACTGACAACGCTGCGTGCTTTTTCTTTTCTTGCACTGCTTTTGATTTGAAATTGAGGAGGTAGGTGTGAGTGTGTTCATGTTCCATGCTGGTTCGTATGGCATTAGTAGCAGCAAGATTGCTACATGGTGGCTTCAGGAAGTTGTATTACAACACGCCCTCGTCTATTAGTTTTAACTCAGTACTGACACCCAGCAGCTAACACGCAAGTCAACCTGTTATAGCGAGTGGGGCCCCATGATGATGCACTGAGTGTCAGGCGACACCCGCTCCTTGACACAATCATCCACGAAAGTGTCTTCCCACAAATCTCTGTGTGCGGCCGTCCGTACAACGATGCTTTGTGACGATGCAATCAAACCAAGATGAAATGTCGAGTGCGCCATATCGCCCTCGGGGAAGCTATCTCTCGCCTCTAAATTGACGACATTGAGAACAGCCCCATCTTATCTTCATCTTCGTCGAGATCTTCGTCGTAATTGTCGTGAAACTTGAAAGCAGAACAAAAACCTATTGTTGTTGAGAGAGATTAGCCGGTAGCTGGAGTGGTTGTGATGATGACAGTTGTGTTCCGAAAAATCAAACAAACGAGGCTTTGCTTTGAAGCTGCGTGTGGACTCAGGTCAAGACTAGAATGCACGAAACCACATCCGTTCACGCAGAATACTTTCAACTTCCAGGCTGATCTCTGCCTTAAATCTTTGAAACTGGCACACTGTCCAAACAAATTCGACTGCATTCTGGGAGAGTGCTAATGTCGCACCCTGTACCCAAATCGAAACAGCAGTCTGTCTTCTCGGGCGAGGGAGACGATGTTCTCGGAGTGTGTTAGGGACTGTTTGGCTCGATGGCTGGAAGCGGGCAGATGACCCCCCATGACCAACCTCGACCTGCTTCAATCATGGCCGCCAAAGCTTTGATGATCATATCACATTGTATTCTTCATTGATATCTAATATCACGTGTCTCCCATCTGTCTACCTGTCCTCAATCGACTAAACGGCTTAAACCACTTTCTACCCTTCTTAGCTCCTTGGTAGAGGAAGCTTTAAAGTTGATGCTTTCTTAAACTACCCTTTAGGAGTGAGGGACAGGCAGATTGTTTGTGCGTGGATTAGAATATTCGTGAAATATCACACACACACACACACACACACACACACACACACACACACAAAATGCTGATTTCCCTCAGCAGATTAAGCCAGTATTCTTTCAGGGTAATGCCTCTAAACATTGTGTCTCAGGTTTTTTCCCACTAAACCTGTCACTCAAGCTTCTGCTAAATATACTGCACCCTCCTCTCAACTCACTTTTCCTCAGTTGTTTCTCTCTTTTCTTCTCCCCGAACTGCTAACGTATTCGTTCCCTGAAGCGCGCGCCATGTCCGTTTATCAATGGCCGCGCGCCGCTGTTGTGGCAGCAGTCGACAGACGCAGTCGTGTTCTGTCAGCGACTACCAGCCAAACCTCGTCCTGCGGAAATTACCTTCAGCCTTCGATTTTGAAGTGGGCTTTCCCAATCTCATCAACTCCTATGGGTGGGCAAAAGCGAGCCAATATCTCCTCTTGTCCCTTTCATCGGGTGTTTGAGATCCTTGTCTCCTCCATTAATCTTGAAAATCCTTGTTGAGATCTTGTCACTAACTGAACGCCATAGTTTTGTTTTGTTTTGTTTTGTTTTCGATCGAGTTATGATCCTTTTTTATCCTCATTGCAAGGTTTTTGCGATGGAGTGGACAAATCTGTCAGACTACAACCGACAGGTGCGTGAAATATTCACGCCTGTAATCAGCTGATATACTTTCTAAACCTCAAACATTGGACAGGTTTCCGGTCGGGGTGCTATTGTGCATGGCACGCTTGAAGGCATCCTGCATTCCCGTGAGGCCCTGCGCCACTTACCAGCGAGATGCAGACGTGCCCAATGACCGGAAATCCCAAAATGACGCATGCGCGTGAAGCTTGCCGTAGGACGATCCCGATTCCAGCGAGAGAGAACGTGACATGCGCACGCATCCAGTTCTTTCCGGGCAAGAAATTCTATTTGCGGAGGTAGATTTCTGTGCTGCTGTCACATACAGTTTATTGGCCAACGTGGACTACGTGGACGACGTGGGGGGTTGGGGTGGATATCCGCTGATTTATTGGTGGGAAACGCGAGCCCATGTCCCTTAGGGCCATTCTTAACCACGCAAACACCCTCGACAAGTAAGACAAAGTTTGATATGACGGTTATATGAAGCCTTCTCCCACCTTGGTCACATGTTCGTCCATATGTTGCTGGTTAAGAAGAACATTTAAGACCGAACAACATGGCACTGCCGTACTTTCAGAAATTGTCTGCGCTTGCGTGCGAGTGTGTGAATGTACGGATCAACAAACTTTCAACAGACGAGACTGAGATGAGTTCAAAGTGCGTTGAGAGGGTTTAAGGGATAGTTGCTGTAAAATGCTGACTAGGACAGTATGAGGAATCAAACATTGTTTGCAAACAGGTTCGTCCTGTCAATATTATCTGAGATGTTACCAGTGCACGTACACTGCGCTTCTTAATTATATTGTAAATAAGTCTGATAAGATTCATTAGTTCTGGCGCGAGCTGTCAGTTTGGATTTGATATTTCTGAAAGCTGTGACAGCCATGGTCTGCGTGGGACAACAAACAAGTAGAAAATTTAGAGAAAAAGCTCTGAAAATAAGCCAGGCTCCCCGTGTTATAAAGAAATGTTCCGTAGATGTACATCTCTGCTTATTTCTTCATCTAACTGTGCAGAAAGATAGTGGGAGGGAGAGAGGGAGGGTGGGTCAAACCAATCGATCTTCAACATAGAAAGCACTTGCACCAACATTCACTCTCTGCACTGAAGTGAAAGCACTTGCACGACTATCCCTCGTCTGCCCTCAGTGAAAGTCTCTCGTGCGGTCGGCAGATCTTAGACGGGCTTCAGTGCCCATGTTTCCCGATGATGGATGACTGAAGGTGATGATAAAATCGAAGCGGCGGGCAACGATCGCTTATCTAGACTGTGCGGATCGTCCCGCGCCCTAAATCTCTCCTGGTGGAGAGGACCTGCCTGTAGCCGCTGAATAGGTTGGCGGAAATTATGCTCCTTGCGCCTGTAACTTAACTGCACTTCAATGTGAATTCCGCCAACTGTGTGATTAGGAAAAAACGGTACGGTTGGGTGGCTGGCCGACAGGGGTGGGGTGGGCTAGAAAGGGAGAGAAAAATGGGCTTTTAAGAAAGGGAGGCCACCGGAGCCACCCAACAGGAAGAAAATGGGACGACGGCTGCAGGGTTTAAAAACAGATTTGTAGTTCCAGTCTGTCTCATAACTGGTGGATTAGTATTTCTTTCCCACTTCTCTCTCTCTCTCTCTCCTTTCTTCTTATCCCACATGCTTTATACTTTGTCTTCCTTGGTCTTCATTTTTTACTTTGTTATTATTTTTGTTGCTCTGTTTTCAAACGTTGATTTCTGTCATTATCCAGTACTTGCAGAATCCGTTTTGAAGGACATGAGTATTGTTATAGTCCTGGAAGACAAGAGCGATGATGTGGCGTAGATGATTTTAATGGAGTCATTTTAACGTGTCTTCTGTCCCCACCACAACCACGACAAGCGTGTTACAGTATGGTCTGTGTAGTGGGTAGGGTGGGGTGGGGTTATTTGCTTGGGTTGACCACTGAAAGTGCTTCCACACAGCAGCGGTACCACAGTATAAAGAACGGTTGAAAGGGGAGAAAACTACGGGAGTACTCACAGAAAACCCTCGGCGTCAAGGCTTTACACTATCTTGACATCATAACCGGCTCCAGACATGTTTTTTTTCGTTTGAACAGTCATACTCTTCGCACCTGTTAGCTTCAGATTTTTGTAAATCCAGCAACAGCGTGATATGCCAAGCAATATGTTTATCGTATGAAACACAGGGGATGTTGCTCAAAGGTCGGGGTTGTAGGCAACCAGGACTGAACACTAATCAGGCTAAATGTGTGTCGGGGATTAGCCGAGGACAGACAAGCTTGAGCCACACAACGGCCACCTCTTTGATGGGCGCGCTGTGTGCAGGTCTGCTCTCATGTTTATGACTAATTGTGTTCTTGTAGAGAGACTTCCTCGCCATGGAGAGAGTTAACATGTTCTAATACACTCGTGCCTACAGGCAGCTTCCTCACAAACACAAGACAAAGAACAATCCGAAACTGCCCATCCCCCAACATCCTGTGGGCAAGAAACACCACACCGAGTAAGCAAATGCATGGTCATCTTCAAGGTTTATCCAGTGAACAGACATGGCCATCTTCCACTTGATTTATCCACTAAACAACTATGGTCATCTTCAAGGTGTACCCAATAAACAGACATGGTCATCTTGAAGGTTTATTCAGTAAACAGACATGGTCATCTTCAAGGTGTATCCAATAAACAGACATGGTCATCTTTAAGGTTTATCCAGTAAACAACCATGGCCATATTCAAGGTTTATCCAATAAACAGACATGGTCATCTTGAAGGTTTATTCAGTGAACAGACATGGTCATCTTCAATGTTGATCCAATAAACAGACATGGCCATCTTCAAGGTTTATCTAGTAAACAGACATGGTTATCTTGAAGGTTTATCCAGTAAACAGACATGGCCATCTTCAAGGTTTATCCAGTAAACAGATAATGTTATCTTGAAGGTTTATCCAGTAAACAGACATGGCCATCTTGAAGGTTTATCCAGTAAACAGACATGGCCATCTTCAAGGTTTATCCAGTAAACAGATAATGTTATCTTGAAGGTTTATCCAGTAAACAGACATGGCCATCTTGAAGGTTTATCCAGTAAACAGACATGGCCATCTTCAAGGTTTATCCAGTAAACAGATAATGTTATCTTGAAGGTTTATCCAGTAAACAGACATGGCCATCTTGAAGGTTTATCCAGTAAACAGACATGGCCATCTTCAAGGTTTATCCAGTAAACAGACATGGCCATCTTCAAGGTTTATCCAGTAAACAGACGTGATCATCTTTACTGGCTGCCAGTCGTGGACCGTATGACCTACGAACTTTCCACTTTGACTTACTCTGCTGTTTCTGTCACTGGTCCTCGGTAACTCTCCGAACTTCCTCCCATCTACACACCCGCACGACTTCTTCGCTCATCTGACACCAAGCTTCTTCGAATCCCATCAGTTAAGACAAAGACTATGGACAGAGGTCTGTCTGCTACCAACCCCCATCAACTGGGAACAGATTATCCGTCAGCCCTCGTCACTCTGATTCTCTCACCTCCTTTAAGTCCAAACTTTAGACACATGTGTTCAGAACAGAGACTTCACTGTGATGTGTGTGTGTGTGTGTGTGTGTGTGTGTGTGTGTGTCAACAGCTATAGACTTGTCTGTCAGTAACACATCTAAACATGTGTGTGTGTGTGTGTGTGTGTCAACAGCTATAGACTTGTCTGTCAGTAACACATATAAACATGTGTGTGTGTGTGTGTGTGTGTGTGTCAACAGCTATAGACTTGTCTGTCAGTAACACATATAAACATGTGTGTGTGTGTGTGTGTGTGTGTGTGTGTGTCAACAGCTATAGACTTGTCTGTCAGTAACACATATAAACATGTGAGTCAACAGCTATAAATGTGTCTGTCAGTAAAAGATGTAAACATGTGTGTGTGTGTGTGTGTGTGTGTCAACAGCTATAAACTTGTCTGTTAGTAACAGATGTAAACATGTGTGTGTGTGTGTGTCAACAGCTATAAACTTGTCTGTTAGTAACAGATGTAAACATGTGCGTGTGTGTGTGTGTCAACAGCTATAAACTTGTCTGTTAGTAACAGATGTAAACATGTGTGTGTCAACAGCTATAAACCTGTCTGTCAGTAAAAGATGTAAGCATGTGTGTGTGTGTGTGTGTGTCAACAGCTATAAACTTGTCTGTTAGTAACAGATGTAAACATGTGTGTGTTAATAAAGTATAAACTTGTCTGTCAGTAACACATATAAACGTGTATGCCAACAGCTATAAACTTGTCTGTCAGTAACACATGTAAACATGTGTGTGTGTGTGTGTGTGTGTGTGTGTGTGTGTGTGTGTGTGTGTGTGTGTCAACAGCTATAAACTTGTCCGTCAGTAACACATATAAACCTGTGTGTTAATAAAGTATAAACTTTTCTGTCAGTAACACATATAAACGTGTCATTACTAATTATAAACCCTCTCTAAGACGAATTTCCCTCCGGCATCTGTGCGCTGCATACTTCAACCTGAAAATGTGAATATGAGTAAATGGCTTTATGTTTGTGTGTGGTATGAGTAAATGGCTTTATGTTTGTGTGTGGGTATGAGTAAAGGCCTTTATGTTTGTGTGTGGATATGAGTAAATGACTTTATGTTTGTGTGGGTATGAGAATTTAACCTTATGTTTGTGTGTGGTATGAGTAATGAATTAAATGTCCCGGGTTGCACACCGCGGCTAATGACTGGATCTCTCAGCCTTGAGTGCGAGGACCTGCAGAGTCTGAACACTACTCTTCCCTCGACAATGCTGTGACAGTCGCTCGGGACAGGTGATGCTTATCTGTCGGCTTTTCCTGCTGTGTCTTAGCAACCAGCTACCTGTCGCCTTCTCCTCCCTCGTCTAGCGTGTCGTCTCTGGTCGTCTGTGTGTCTTCACATTTGCTAAACATTTCGCTACTCAAATATACTCTGTCACGGGTTATTTGTTGTTATGTTTATTTGTGGTTATTACATCTGTGGCCATCATGCCACGTGACTGGATGACCCATCTCGCCCTATTGCATCATGACATGACACGTAATATTTCATGGCGACCTAGAATAAAGAGTCAGTCAGTGTAGACAGTCGGCATGGACTGTAATATCGTGTTAACATTGCGAGGTAGCCATGTTAGCAACTAGGTGAAAAGACATTCTGACTGAACAGGGTAGGTAGTTAGGTAGCGACTTCCCAAGGGAACAACAACATTCAGAGAGAAGCCTTCCGTACAGACAGACCTACACACTAACGGCAGCGAAGAACGGGAGGATACTTGACTGTCAGTCGTTAGCGTATCTCTACTGCAGAGCAGACAGTGAGCCAAGCTCTCGACTGACTCAGGCTCGGCTGGTGAGTCTGTCGCCTGCTCTGGCAAAGTTAGTGGCTGGATGTGATGGAGTGTAGAGACTTTTTTTTCCACCATCACCCATCTTTCACCTAGCTACGGTTTAACATCATTTCGTGAATTAACCGCGAGGCAGTGTGTGTGTGTGTGTGTGCGTGTAAAGGGGGGGGAATATCTTTAGTCTTTAAGGACGAGCAGTGACTGTAGCCGTTAATATTCCTCAACGGTGACTTTCTATTTAACGGTTAAATTGTGTGCGAGAACTTTGGACGAATAATTTTGTTTGTGTCCAACTTGACAAGTTGTGTGCAGTGTATCCCTGGGCGAGGACACGACTAGAGTCTCTCTTCGTGTTGCTGTCTGTTCGCTACCCTGCAGCTTACGGCGAGTTGTTGTCTTACAGGGGGGGGGGGCTATTACTTTATCATCCTATCAGATTATTTCAACTATTACCGATATCATAGATATTGCTGTATTGCTACCTCAGTCGTATCAAGTACATCACCATATCCAATATCATCTGCAATACCACTGCTGTTATCGCCTCTATCGTCATCACCACCATCTCCACAGCCCAACGATTCTCGGATTCCTACTTCGAAGGATCCAGGTGACCACCCGCCCAGCCGTCTGCTTCACATCTGCTTGTCTTCATAGCCACGGACATTATTACTCAATTTTGTGACTTTATCGCCATCGTCACTCACCATGACAGCAGCTGCTACATCAACCTCGTGAGCCAGACTGTGGTGCCAGCAACCTGGCAGATAAATAACAACAACATGGCAGATAAGTGACAGCAGCCTGGCAGTGTCCCTGGTCTGGGTCACCTGCTACAGGGCAGTGCTGCACAACTCTCATCACCATCCTCACCCATGTTTAGTTTGGTTCCGATTTCACTTTTCTGTCTACGTTAGACATTATGTCTAAATTGTTGCTCGCTCCATTTTGTTATTGAAACAGACAGAAGAGTGGCCTCCCTGCAAGCAATCAGTGAGCACTCCTCACTAAAATATTATACATGCTCATGGCCACGTTTATTGTCACAATGATGTTGTTCATTTTTTCAAATGGGAGAAGGTGCCTACTCATGTTTACCTGTAATATATCTCTGTCATATATATCTTTTGGTTGGATCGTTGAACTATACCCAACCTTCCTGCTGTTTGCCTGTTGTCTGTAATCATCTTGTTTACTGTTTATTGTCTTTCCTCAGTGCATCGCTAATTGGAATAATCTTGTAATGATACATCTGATGCCTTATTATGCTGTTCACATCATTGGTAGACCAGGATTTTTTGCCCTAATTGGATACCAGGTTACAAATTATTGTAATTATTACACAAACTCACTCTGCACGTTGACTGTACTCAAGTTACATTTTTCTGCCTGTAGAATGGTGTTGTCTAGTCCCTGATCAGAGTGTAAGCAGCCTGCTGGAGTTCGGGTGGGACCAGGTGGGTGCTTTTATAACCTTTGCTCTGTAAATAGCAGAAAGATCTGACTGACAAAAGTTTTCACCTACCCTCTACAACATTATGCAAGTGGTTTTTATTTATTTATTTATTTATTTATAGTGAGTCTGTGCTCTGTGGTAGGATGTAGCCTACTGTGAGGTTATTTCATGGAGCATGATGTAGGTGTTCTGGGACGTGAACTGTGTTCTGTGATTGCAAAGACATATGCAGAGCTTGACCTACCAAAAAGTCACAATAGAGTGATTTGCGAAAAGTGAAGAAAATCCTTCACCACAGCGAAGACAGGGTGAACACCAGGCTCACCAGCATGACATGGCAAAACCTGTTTAACGACCGACGCTCCTCATTCTCCTACCCACCCAGCAGCGCCACCAGGCGGCTGAATCGATGAGACTCCCCGCACATCGTGATTCCACCCTCCACCCGCTTTCTCCTTGCCTCTGTCCTCCCCCTTCCCCTTCTCTCAGAAGGTGAGAGGGGTGAACATTGTTTCGATGAGAGGCGATGAAATAAGGCACTGATTCTCAAACACGATGATTTGGCCTCAAATCGAATGACAGGGAAGAAGCAGTCGTTAAAATGGAGTCCTTCTTGCCTGTTTCAGAATACAAACTAATCATCCTGAAGTAAAAAAAAAAAAAAAAGCCAAATGGCAGGGAACAAAAGCTATTTTTACATAATACGCCTGCCGTGAAAGGGGCCTAGTGCAGGAAGCACATTGAGGATTGTCTCGTTCAATTATCTCCCCTCCCACATGCACCGGGGATTCTCACTGCCATTGTAAGTGGATTATCGCCGCCTGTGAAGCCAGCTTCCAATCTCTCCTTTTATTCGAGTGGATCTCGCAGCGCCACCATCTCCGTCATCTCCAGAGCTTTGCACGAGGAGGACAAGACACAGAGGCGCCCTCCTTCTTCTGCCTCCGTGCACAGTCCCTCGCCAGCCCTGGTGGGTGGTTCACACAATGCTGTCGGCTAAAATGATATCACAGACAGGATCTTTAGGGGACTGCTTACTGGTTACAGCTAGGTTAAGGCAAGACCGGGTAGTGACTTCAACTCGGGTTAAAGCTAGGTTGAAGTGGGGCTGTGTAGCGGCTTAGACTCGGGTGAATGCTGGGTGAGAGCTTCATTAAAGCTGGGTTAAAGGTAGGCTCTGATTTACTCGTGAGGTGTGTAGCGACTTACACTGATGTTAAAGTTAGTTAAAGCTCTGTTAAGGCTACTCAAAGCAAGGCTGTGTACTGGTGAAAGCCAGGCTGTGTGGTGTCAGACTCTTGTTACAGAAGCGAAGTTAATGCGAGGTTAAAGCAAGGCTGTCCATTGACAGACTCGAGTGAATGTTACGAGAAGTTCAGGTCCTTCCCTAACCTTTTTCAAGGAATGAGGTGTTAAAGACCTAATTTTTCACGGAACCAGTTTTATTTGAGGGTGGCTCCCATCTCCTCTCCCTCGCCGCATTACCTTCCCCAACACTCTATGGAGTCGGGTACCCGACAGGTGGATCCACGGAGGAAAGTTTGTTGCACAGGCATCGACCCACGAGCCTCTCGGTTCCAACGCCCACCCCTCGGCTACCCGTTCCCCCCCCCCCCCCAGTATCTGCTACGATAAAGCTAGGTTATAACGGGATTTAAGTTAAAGCATGCTCAAGCTAGTTAAAGCGGGGTTGAAACTAGGTTATAAAGATGTGAAATCGAGGCTGTGCAGCGACTGAGACTGGGGTGAATGCTAGGTTAAAGCTAAAGCGAAGATAAAACTAGTTAAAGTGAGGTTAAAACAAGTTAAAGGTGGGCGACACACTCAGGTGAAAGCGAGGCTAAACTGAGGTGAAATCAAAGCTAGTCACACCTGCTGAAAGCTAGTTATAGCGAGGTTAAGCCAGGTTAAGGCAATGTTAATGCTAGGATGTGTACCTACCTAGACATGCTATAGTAACCAAGTTAAATTTACTTAAGCGATGTTTAAAATAGGTTAAAGCTAGTTAAATCTTAGCTATATAGTGACTTGAACTCGGGTTTAAAATAGGTTATAGCGAGGTTAAAGTTAGGTTAAAACTAAGCTGTGTAGAGACTTAAAACTCGGGTGTGTAGTGACTTACAGAGAGAAGGAAGGGTATAAAATCATACCCACCCCCATTTAAACAGGTGATCAACACACACCACCCTGCCACCACCTCACCACTAATGAAAACTTATTCGTTTGCGATCGAAAGATTATCCTTAACAGCTTACCCCACCGTAATGGAGGAGGTGGAAGAAATCTTCTACTGCAATAAGGATTTGCTTTCAATTTCGGGGGAAATTAAATCAGGTTTAGCAGTAGATGCACAGCGGTCTGGCTGCCTTCTCCCTTAGCCTGGGTCTGTCCGCGTGTGACTGTCATTTTCCACCACAACGAGCAGGGTCAGGTATAAAGCCTTAGATACTTCTGTATTCCCTACCAACCCTTTAACTGATTTATCTTCATTTTCTTCCTGGAAGTCGTCTCAATGTGCCCTCCATCCCTCCACACTCCTGTGACCAGGGTCAGAACAATAAACGGTCACACGGCGCACCAGTGGTGGTGGTGGTGGTGGTGGTGGTGGTCCGGACCTGCACAAGTGCTGTGTAAATGGTCGCCGGGCCCTGGCGACAAATATTCGCCTCATCGTCTTTTGTTGGGAAAGACGGAGAAGATAAGTGTTGACGGCTATGAATCAGAAGAAGCAGAAGGTGCGGCACAAGGTTTGTGTAGCTTGGACTTGAGACTTCTGCCCACGGCTGGTGAATAAACTGGCAGGACGGGAGGAGGAGGTGAGCGCTCAGAATAAAATAATTCTCGGCAGGTGTAGAAATGCTATTGACTGGCAGCCTTTCATTTACAGGGGAGGCATAAAGAGATGAATGTCGTTAGTGTGTGTGTGTGTGTGTGTGTGTCACCATCCCCACTACCACATCCTCCTCCTACTCCGCTACGCAATTTACAAGAGCTCCCCCCCCCCCAGAATTATACAAGAGAAAGATAAGGATTTTTCGCGGCAATATCTCACTGCAGACAATATAATATTTTCCCCCACAAACAAAGCAAAGGCTTATCACTGTGTCAGCATTCTAAAAAGCATTGATCGTTTTATGAGATTCTGTCTGACAAAGCCTCTTGGCGTGAAATCTGGTCGTCCTCTCTGTCCGGCCAACCAGCAGAACCTCCTCTCGGCCTTGGGAGGGGTAAGTGCCATCGGGCCACCCCCCCCCCTCTGTGTGCAAACAGCTCGCGCCAACCACTGCACCACGCAGACCGACTGCAAGGACAACGGATTCGCTGCTACATAGCCAGGGTTAGCCAAGGTGTCAGGATAAGTGAGCCGTTGCTACATAGCCAGGGTTAGCCAAGGTGTCAGGATAAGTGAGCCGTTGCTACATAGCCAGGGTTAGCCAAGGTGTCAGGATAAGTGAGCCGTTGCTACATAGCCAGGGTTAGCCAAGGTGCCAGGATAAGTGAACCGCTGCTACATAGCCAGGGTTAGCCAAGGTGTCAGGATAAGTGAGCCGTTGCTACATAGCCAGGGTTAGCCAAGGTGTCAGGATAAGTGAGTCATTGCTACATAGCCAGGGTTAGCCAAGGTGCCAGGATAAGTGAACCGCTGCTACATAGCCAGGGTTAGCCAAGGTGTCAGGATAAGTGAGCCGTTGCTACATAGCCAGGGTTAGCCAAGGTGTCAGGATAAGTGAGCCGTTGCTACATAGCCAGGGTTAGCCAAGGTGCCAGGATAAGTGAACCGCTGCTACATAGCCAGGGTTAGCCAAGGTGTCAGGATAAGTGAGCCGTTGCTACATAGCCAGGGTTAGCCAAGGTGTCAGGATAAGTGAGTCATTGCTACATAGCCAGGGCTAGCCAAGCTGCCAGGCTGCATTGTGACCTGTGCAAGGTCTCCAAGATCTGAGGCGGAAAAACTAGTTCTCAGAGAAGGCAGAAAAATGAGTTCCCGTGACTACATAACACCGAGCGCCATTATTGAGACGCTTTTGTGGACATTCTCTCTCTCCTAACATAGCTGTCTCTTCTACCATAGCTACCTCTTATAGCCAGCAGATGTTTTTACTGATGAATTTGTGTTTTATTCTGGTTTACATGATAAACATCATTGTATAAAATATATTGTGACCGAGGCAACACCTTGGGCGTAGTTATGAAGTCTTGCTCCCAGGGCAAAATCTGCATACTTACTTAATTAAGGAACTGTCGTTTTTGAAGTTAGAAAGCGGGACCTACACCTCGCGGGCACTTCTTCATGTTTCTTAACCTCAGGCCATCTTAGCCTCCACTTTATAACTACAGCTCCCGGGGATTAACTAACATCAGTGGGACCTGTACACCGCTTTATAAGTTGGGAAACAAGACGGTTATCCTCCAGTCCCCCACGTGGCCCCAGGACAACGACTGGCCCTCGCCTTATAACTATGGGACCTTGTACGGCTCCCTACAATGAGTTTAAACAGTTGATCTTAATTGTGGTGGAGCCGTCCGTTCATATTCATGCATGCTGGAGTGTGTGCATTTTGTGTGTGTTCGTGGATGTGCGCGTGCCTGTTTCCCACCTCCCTGTCTGTCCTGTCATATTGTTAATTGCAGTCGTGATGTCATGTTTGTTTTCTGACCTTTTGCCATGTGTGTGTGTGTGTGTGTGTGAGAGAGAGAGAGAGAGAGAATGAGTTAGTGAAAGTGTGTGTGCGCGTGCAGATGAGAAAGACTGTGATTACATGTCCAGACATTATACTCTCGCTATCTTTGTCTCAAGTGCCAGTACTGAAGTACTCTTGCTGCCTGTTTTGACCTGTCTGTTGTGCCATACAACTGATGCCAATTCTTCATGAGGATGCAGCACTGCTTACACTCTGAACTCATGGGTAAGGACTGGATTATTCTGAAAGTTCAAACGGTTGAGCTTCAGCCGAGTTGACGAATGTTTTTAACTTACCCAGACGGAACAGATTACTACCGAGCCAATAAAGCTTTGTATTTACAAACAAATATATTGGAAATGGCGGCAGGACGAAAGTGAACATTAAGAGAGATCCCCCCTCCCCCATTAAAGCTTGAAATCATCTTGTGACCACACACCAGCTCTGTTGGCACAAACACAAGAGTCAAACGCATTAATAAAGGCTTTTCAAAGAAAGGAAGCGAGGGCTGAAAAGTGATTTTAACTCTCACTTGCATGATGTCTGCCGTAACAGAGGCAAGCAAGATCAAAGAACTGCGAATAATGGAACAAGGACTGCGGTTACATGTCAAGACATTCTACTCGAGATGCCATTGGCACATACTATATGTCTCGAGATGTCATTGGCACATACTATATGTCTCGAGATGTCATTGGCACATACTATATGTCTCGAGATGTCATTGGCACATACTATATGTCTCGAGATATCTTTGGCACTTACTAAATGTCTCGATATATATTTGGCACATACTATATGTCTCGAGATGTCATTGGCACATACTATATGTCTCGAGATGTCATTGGCACATACTATATGTCTCGAGATGTCATTGGCACATACTATATGTCTCGAGATATCTTTGGCACTTACTAAATGTCTCGATATATATTTGGCACATACTAAATGTCTCGATATATATTTGGCACATACTATATGTCTCGAGATGTCATTGGCACATACTATATGTCTCGAGATGTCATTGGCACATACTATATGTCTCGAGATGTCATTGGCACATACTATATGTCTCGAGATGTCATTGGCACATACTATATGTCTCGAGATATCTTTGGCACTTACTAAATGTCTCGATATATATTTGGCACATACTATATGTCTCGAGATGTCTTTGGCACATACTATATGTCTCGATATATATTTGGCACATACTATATGTCTCGAGATGTCTTTGGCACATACTATATGTCTCGAGATATCTTTGGCACATACTATATGTCTCGATATATATTTGGCACATACTATATGTCTCGAGATATCTTTGGCACATACTATATGTCTCGAGATATCTTTGGCACATACTATATGTCTCGAGATATCTTTGGCACATACTATATGTCTCGAGATATCTTTGGCACATACTATATGTCTCGAGATGTCATTGGCACATACTATATGTCTCGAGATGTCATTGGCACATACTATATGTCTCGATATGTCATTGGCACATACTATATGTCTCGATATATATTTGGCACATACTATATGTCTCGAGATATATTTGGCACATACTATATGTCTCGAGATATCTTTGGCACATACTATATGTCTCGAGATATATTTGGCACATACTATATGTCTCGAGATATCTTTGGCACATACTATATGTCTCGATATATATTTGGCACATACTATATGTCTCGAGATATATTTGGCACATTTGTATATCAGGTGTTTAAAAACAAGGTTAAACGATTTTTCAGCATGAGTATACCTGTGCGTGAGAAAGTGTGTGTGTGTGTGTGTGTGTGTGTGTGTGTGTGTGTGTGTGTGTGTGTGTGTGTGTGTGTGTGTGTGTGTGTGTGTGTGTGTGTGTGTGTGATGGAGTATGTTCGAGTGTAAGAGAGAGAAAGAGAACATGTTTGAGGTGTGTACTACACTCTATAGCTGACCTATGTTTGAGATGTGTATTACACATTCTCGTTCTTCTGTTTGTGCGCGTGCAGTGCGGCGCCATCACGTGCTGTCCGCCTCTTTCTCTCAGTCACTGCTGGTTGTCCAGTCTGGCTCGTGTTTTATTCACTTCATTCTGCTGCCACCGATCTGTCTCTGCGGTCTGGCACAATATAAACATCTGGTGATCACAAAGAAAGTTGCTCGCCAACAGTTAACTGAAGATTTCATCAGTCAAAGCACTCTTGTAGACATCCATCTTGAGTCGCTTTAGAAACTGTTTCTCCAGGATTTTATCGATAAATTTTATTTCAGACTTCTTTCAGAAAATATCTGATTCTGTGTTGGAGAACATGTGAATAAAGCAACACAAGCTAAGGATTCTGTTTAACTGACAAACAGCTAGGCTTCACTTGTCGTGTATGTGTGCGTGCGTGCGTGCGTGTAAGTCGGCAGTAGAGGAGAAACCTGACCACTCCACTGATGCCGCAGGTGTATCCAGGTGCGCTAAGCAGCTAATTAAGGTGGCCGACATGGCGTCCGCTCCATCACCGCCTGGATGCCAGGGAGCCGGCCAGACAACATCAGACAGCACGCGGATGTCTCCTAGCGACGCGCAAAGTGGCATCGGGCGCCATAACAACAAGACAGCCTGACAACCGCCGCACTATATCTCACTCGCCCTCCACCTAGCTTTCCTCTTACTCTTTCACTTGTGTATTCTCGATTTCTTACACAGGCAGGCACACACACACACCCACCCCCCACCCCACCACACACACACACACACGTTGGTCAGTACTGAAAACTTGGGACAGAACACGGGATTTGCAAATCCGGGACGTCCCCTGGTCTTTACGCATGTCAGGTTAAGACTAAAAACATTTCTCGCAAATATCATTTTTCCCAGCCACCCCCCAAAATATCGTTGGAAAAATTTCGAGCTTTCCGTTCTGTGTGGTTAGCACAAACCCCCCCCCCAAACTTTAAAACTTTTTCGAACCTAAACTCGTCCCCACTATCCCTAACCCAAGCCCCAATCCAAGCTCTAGCCAAAAACAGTCAAACTGATCAGGGGTCGAGTCCTCAGACATGCAAGCACTCGCACACACAGACGTACACACGTAGATACCCCTATGAGCATACCCAGCTTCTTATTCTGCTGAACTCGTCATGCAGGGTGAGCGAGAGACAATGGGTGAGGTGCCTAGGGAGGAGGTGGGGTGGGAAAGAGGGGGGCTAGGTTGGACAGAGAGGGAGGAAGCCAGGAAGAGTCTGGTGCAAGTGGCTGTGCCATCAATCTCCTTCCTATCAGGCTAATCGACGGGAGCACAGGTGCAGCAGCCTGGCCTAACACTTGTCCTCATTATCTGACCAGTGCTCACAGCTGCTAGTGAGGACATGGCCAACTGCCTACATACTTTCCTGCTCATGTGTGTGTTGTATATTTGTGTGTGTGTGTGTGTGTGTGTGTGTGTGTGTGTGTGTGTGTGTGCGCGCGCGCGCGCGTGCATGCGTGTGTGTTATTTTTGAAACTCCCTTATAACTACTAACAACTGTGAAAAAAAGCAAAAGAGGCCGGGAACATTCGTTCACTCAAAAAGACTTCAGATTTCAGGAAAAGCAGTTTTTGAGAATCACAAAATAAATACACCAGTCTCTTCGACCACCGGCAAGAAATACATTGGCTCATAATATATTAATACTCATATTACCGCAACTGTTTAAGTTGTCCGCAGTCTAAACAAGCCGAGTTCTCAAGGTTAATGCAAGTTTAATGAGTGGCTGTCGGAAATTTGAAAATATCTTGTACACTGACAATTATAGCAGCCATGCAACATTCTCTTTGTTGAGATGTGCTATAGTCTCACGTTCAGTAACCTACTACAAGGCAATCATCTCTGTTCGTCGTCTCCTGTATTGTTTGCACGATGACAGGGAGTCGAAGTTGCCTCCAGGCCTCGTGTGTCAACCACTTTGTTAGGTTTTCCTCGTACTGTTAGTTTTTCCTTAATATTAATTGCCTGAGATACTTTTTCTAGTTTTCCACTCAAGGTGTACGGGCTGACAATTCATTTGGTGAACCCGCACACACACACACACACACACACACACACACACACACACACACACACACACACACACGCGCGCGCGCGCGCGCGCGATCCTTCCTTGAGGCAAACTTGTAAATGATGTCAAATGGGACACCCAGCAGAAGAGGGAGGCAAGTGTCTCCAAAAGGGAGGCAATCGAAAACTATAACCTCCCGTCAACTGCATGTCAGGGGCCGTAATTGGCTTTGTGCTTTTTTTTCTCTCGTAAATGAAACTAAAAAGCAAGTATTGCTCCTAACGCCGCGTTTTTGAAAGGACAAAACTCTTTTGTGCCGAGGAATATTAGGAAATCAATGGCCGACAGTTAGCAGCCTTTCTCTCCCTGATTCATATTCAAAATGAAAGAGAAAATCGACCAGTGGTACGCTCTCACAATTATTTTTGTCCCATTTCTCTAGAACTGTAAGTTGTTTCAGCGTTTAGCGTGCCTGGGCGTGGCTGCCAGCGTGAACTTCTAGTAATGGTGCCATGGAAGAGGCACCAGCACCAGCACCAGCCTTGAGTCTGGACTGGCATGAATACAGTGAGTGGGGTGTGACCTGAGTACCAGGCGGTACTGGTGTGACTAGAATACACCGGAGTCTTGTGGTAACCTGAATGCCAGGTTAGCTGATTGTGACTGATTATGTCACCTGGGAGTCTGATCACCCGAATACTAGAGGGTGGTGTGGGTATAGTAGTAACAGGATTTGTACAGAGCATTTCCCCCACACGAAGACGAGCTCGATGCGCTTCACGAGAGCCCAGGGGTTGTGGGGAAAGTGGTCATGTGATGTAGTCGTCACAATAGTACAAACAAGTACAACATACATACACGAGCATGCACGATGCACCGGTTAGCAATACAAGTGGGCAGAAGATTTAGAACCTGTGTGAGCAACAGATCACAACTTCTGTGTACAAAATATTAAACCCTGTGCAGGATGAGAGGCAGGTTTGTAAATTGTAATGCTGATTATGACACTTGCCTTAAATGTGAGATCATGTGATGCCAGTTGTAGCTATGAGTCTAGGAGATGCACACAGGACCATGCTAATTGCATCGTTTGACCACAAAAGGGCCTGGCTGGATATATCTCACCACCCTGCAGCTAAAAGGGTGAACTATGAAAAGGTGATAAAAGATCTTTAAGAATAAATCTCTAATTTCTATTATCTGTAATAATTTCACGCTCATTAACGCCGAAGATGAAGACGCCTTTGCTTAAGAATAAATAAATCCATGCAGCATGTTTACTTGCGGTCTCAAAAACCTTACAGAAAGGAGAGGGTGTAAAATGTTAGCAGGCTGCTGAAGTATCCTCTGGGACACTACGATCTCAACTGTAAGCCCTCTGGCGATGAAACAAAGCAGGCCCTTGACAGAAGCCAAGAAAGGGATGATAGGATGCAGTTATGTCGGCCCCCCCGTGGTGCAAGGACGCGCAGGAACAGTTGACGGGGAAATTGCTTGGAGTAAAGTTTTACTTGATAAACGACCGTAACCATGTTAACCCCTTGCCTCACTCCCGCAGCCAACGTGTCCTTTGGTGCCGGACTTGATCACAACATCATCATCACGAGGTTCGCTGCTACGAACCACATCCGGTTAGGAGAAGATAATTTAGAGACTTCTAACAAAACGTCGTTATCCGCTGGCATCGCAATATCATTATACATGATGGAAGGTTTGACCCTTGTGGCCTCTCTCTCCCTCTCTCTCTCTCGCTGGTCGTTCACATATAAACTCACTGCTAAACAGTGCCTGTCCTGCACTTGTTTTCATCTCAACATGTAACAGCTGCTTACACAATGAATTGTTTCGCGCTCAGTTACCGTGTGTAGCGTTTTGGAGCAGCTTACACGTTTCCATGGTTGTATCCCTTGAAGGGAGTTACAGGGGCTGGAGTGGCGTCCCCTTGCCTAGCAGGCTTGAGGGAGGCGGTTCTCCGCAATTTTTGTATTTTTATTAGTTTGTTGTGTTTTTGGTGCCCACTGTGTAGCCCAGTGCTTTTTTCGTTGCGTCGTTACTATGCAGGACTGTTTGAATTTTGTTTACTTCAGCGACTTTCTGATTTCCCGTCGACTGCCGGTCTTTTCTGCCAAACGGTTTCTCCTGAAGATCTTGAAGATCACACAGTCAGTCATTTGCTATAAAATTTTCAAATTTTTTAATCGACACCAGCAGTCTTCTGGTGATGTCAGCTCCGTTGACCCGAGTCTATGCTGATATATTCACAGTATTCTGCGATCCTACAGACGACACAATGGTTGTCCGAGCTGTGGATGTGAACTCAGGGCCGTTGAGACCAGCACAGATGTAGTCTGATAGTGTCTACTGTCTACACCCTAATGTTCGGACTATTCATCTTTCATTTGACTATCTTTGCTGACATTGTGCATCTGTGTGAAACTAATCTTACTGTGGCCGTTAGCATGATGCTCTAACAAGACTTGTGATTATGGAACCAGGTTTCTGTCTGCGAAAGTGAAGCCACTGAACCAGAGATCAAGAGTTGATCTTCTATACAAACATCATAACTTTTTGCTACTTTTAAACAGAACTTTATTGACTTACCAAAGATTTCATGCAATGGCGAGGTTACTGACTGTATCTGTGCTGATGGCGGTCACCTACTTAACATGAGTGGCTGCTATACGGGGTCACAATAATCTCATTGTTTTTTAGATCAACCCCCATTATTTTATGTTTATGTGTTTTACCTTCTTTTCAATTGCTTTGAGCCTGCCTTTGACAGTGGGGTAAAGCGCTATATAAATATACTTTATTATTATTATTAGATACACGCACACGCACTCACAGATACACACATACACAAGGACAGATTCTCGTACGTGCAGGCAGCTACACTGCTGCCGATCCAATAATTCTGACAAAATCAGGAAAAGAAAAATCCGCTTTGTTCGGAGGCTTAAAACCGCAGGTGGCGGTTGTGATGAGGGCGGGGGGTGGGTGGAACGGAGAGTGAGAGACAGTTATAGAGACAACGAGAGAAAAAGAGTGAGAAACAGTTATAGAGACAGTAAGAGAAAGAGAGTTAGAGGACTAAGCGATAATGACAAGAGATAGAGACAATGACAGTGAGATAGTGAAAGAGACAATGAGAGGAAAAGACAACGACAGTGAGAGAGTGAGAGAGACAATAAAAGAGACAATGAAAAAGAGAGTGAGACAATGACAGTGAGAAACAGTGAGAGACAGTGAGACTGATAGAAACAATAAGAGGAAAAGAGTGAGAGAGACAATGACAGTGAGAGACCATGACTCAGACAATGAGAGAGAAAGAGAGGGAAAAACAGTGACTCAGCGAGAGACGGTGCTAGAGACAATGATAGAAAAATAGAGTGAGTGAAAGTAAGAAAGTGAGAGACAGTAAGAAAGTGACGGTGAGAGACAGTGATAAAGAAACTGTGAGACAATGAAAGAGAAAGAGGGTCAATGACAGTGAGAAAAGACACAATGATAGATAATGAGACACAAACAAAAACCTAAAGGTAGCAAACATCAAAGAGTAAGAGATGGGAAAACGACGGGACGAGTAAAGTGCAGAAGAAAGATACAAAGAAATAGAAAATTCGAGACTTTATATTGTTGTTTTTGTTGTAGATCATGAACATTATCAACGTTTTACATCAGACTCTTATAAAACTGTTCCAATAACAGCTGTACTATCATTTATTGTGTTTGACAGACTTTAAAGGAGGTATGGAAAGATCACCTTGTGTATATTTGTAATTGTAAAGATAATCAACGCTTCGGTGGTCATCTGGGGGAGGATGAACATCATTCTCAACAACATCAGAATACAAAAGAACAAAGATCCAGTCTCTTCGTGCTAACTTTCGGAAAATCAAAGAAGCAGCTAGTCTCTTCACGGCAGTTTTGGGAAAAACGGTTGTCAGTCAACAGTCAAGCCTGCGTCCGACAACATTCATGAAGTCTACAAACAGACAAGTCGCCATCTTTAGAGAGCATCAGCCACTCCCAGAGACCGCGTGCTGCACGGTAGGCAGGAGGTCCACAAAGCAGAATGAAAAGAAGTTACAGACAAAGAGTTTCGCACGACAGTCTGTCATGGCCGCTGTCAGCTTCAACAATTACAAACCGGAAGCGGAAACGACTGCGGGTTCTGCGCAGAGGCTTTCGTGCCGACAGGGGAGAGAATTTCTAGACCCTTCTGGGGCCTAAAGCTCGAGATGAACGATGAATCACGGAATTCTGCGTATTACTGATGGGGATTTTAACAGTTGACAGCTGTCACAATCAGGCTGGTGCCAAAGCATGTCACTGTCAATGATTACCGAACGGACAGCTGTCATAATGAGGCTGGAACTAAAACATGTCACAATCAGTGGTTACCGCACTTACACCATTTTCGTCCTGTAATGTTACTCGTTGGGTACAGTACCAAGCAACCTATAACTAGTTTCAGATGAATGCGACGACGACGACGATGATGATGATGATGATGATGATGATGATGATGATGATGATGATGATGATGATGATGATGATGATGATGATGATGATGATGATGATGATGATGATGATGATGATTAAATACAGACTTAAAAGTGTCTAAGACTAATAGGGCTCAACGGCCAAAAAAAAGCACAGGACACTTTAGATTTGCGACAGTCATTCAATCATTCTATCACCAGAATAAAACCTCTCTACGGCAAAGAAAAAAAATGGAAATGATTTTCTCTGATGTGCTGGTAATCTGTTTCGACAGACCGTTTCTGCCTGTTCCAGATTTAGGTCAATGGATGCTGCGTTTTTCGCTCCTTCCTTGCCAGCCTCCTAATGACACAGCATTTGTGTGGCGTTTCACATCGCACCCATTCTTCGCCTCCCATCGATTGCACTTTACAGCTGAACTGTACAGCCACACCGTGTCGCTGCACCTGTCACGGATGGAGGGCAGCCTGCTGCTACAGCCAGGCGCCTACGAATATTTTCAAGTTTCAAACTCCGGCAAAAATCAGCCAAATGAGTGGTCAATGAGGCCATTGAATTATGCGCCTCCCTGAAGCATTCACTACTGTGTGATGCATGCAGTGCCAGTTCGTTTGCTTCTTTTATTATATTTTGTATCGCACGTCTGCTGAAAAGAGAGAAGTAATGACAAAAATGTTCATTTATACTAAAAGCAAGTCTTCCTAATTAGATGAACTGTAGGGAGTAAAGGATGCACCCTAAGAAGAGTCCTTTGGCTGTGTTTTTGAAGACGACCAGTAAATCTTATTTAATGAGTCAAGTGTCGTTACTGTCGTTGTATGCTTTGTTGATGTTCGTTTTAAGACAGTGACACGGAAACTTCTCTAACACTGAACATCATATTAGATTATCATGTACACGTACTAAGACAGGCTTATTGTTGTGTATGGGTACAGTCTGTGGGTACAGTCGGTGGGTACATTATGTGGGTGTAGTATGTATAATCTGCGGGTACAGTTATAGTGGGTACAATCTTGTCAGCATTACATCTTCTCACTCTACTCCCACCCCTGCTCGGTCTCTCGATTAACTCACCTTCTGTACGTTTCCTCTTCCGTTTGTGTGTGGACATACATGCATGAGATAGAGTGCGTGTCCGTGCGTGCGTGACCACCTTTCTTCACTTTGTACATTTCCCCGGCCTATATACATTCTAGCAACCTTCCTATTCACTTACTTAAACTGTACCTAAATACTACTTTCAAACGCCGAAAGTACCTGCAATCACTTTTACAAAACATGATAGAGTTGATGTAACAAGCAAGAAACTCATGACAGCTGTATTTCCAACATCACGAACACCGCTACATCCGACATTTTAAACATCACTTTAACAACAAAAATCTTCGACACATTATAAATAGAGAAGGCAGAGGCAGTAGGCGCGGTTTTTGTTTGTTTGTTTGTTTTTTTAGCTAAATGAGCGTGAGGCAATGCAGGCTTGCATGATGCGTCCAAACAGTAATCTGCAAACACCCAGCTCTCCTCCCTGGTTGAAACTAAGCCTGCAGGGAGGCAAAAAGTCGCGCGCTGAAGCCAACTCTCACGGAAGTGCGAGACAACTCATGATACGACGACACCCCCCACCCCCACACACACCTTCGCGGGAAGCTTGCGTCACGTGGGGCGGCGCCGGGAGGGTTTGTGCGGCGCACGACTGGCCGTGCATGCGTGTCGCCCACTAATTCGCCGCTGGCCTCTCAGGGCGAACAGCCTATTCTTCCGCCGCACTCTCTAGTTCCACCTGACAGCAACTCCGACACCCTCCCTCTTGCTAGTCCCTCCTTCACTCTTTTTTCCCGCCGATGCAAGCACGCACGTGCGCGCGCACACACACACACACACACAGCTATGGCTAACTATAGAAAAGCGTGCTAGTTTGTGCAAAAAGATGTTACTCCTTGGCCTTGGAGGCACAAGCCCTGTCCTGTAATCGATGCCTGTAATTCTTTGATACCAGCAATAAACAACAAACAATAGCCACAGTAATAAAGATGACATAATAAACTTGTTGTAGTTTGACATCAGCAGGTACACCGTTCTTTGACTCCAGTAATAAACAAGCTCTTTTTTTACCCAAAAATATGGTTAACACCAGAAGTGAACGCGCTGCTGACACTAGCAATAAGCCTGCTCTTCTACACTGAATATGCTTGTTTGGACTCCTGGATGTAGCATGTTGTTTTGTTGACACCGGTAATAATTAATAGGTTGTATTTCGACACACATCCTATGCTGTTAAGAAATGTGCTCAGCGGCCATCCATCTCATTTAGAAAGTGGAATGTTAACCCTCTAGGTTCAAGATAAAAATGAACATTACAATGACTGGCTTATAACTGAAGACTGCGATGGCGACAGTGGGTGAAGGTGAAGTTTGTTTTATATTGTTAGTGCTGTGAGATAAACATTAGACAAAGAAACCTAGACATTTTTGGAAAAGAGAAAACTTCCTTTGCAATAAAAAGTAATTAAAATCGCCCTGCCCGTGCTACCCAGCAAGGCCGCCATCGTGGTTTTTCCAACCAAGAGAGCTAACAAAAGACTTTACACTAAGCCAAGAGTATAACTAGATAATGAACTAAGGACATATTTTTTTTAAAGAAATCCCGATGGGCTGATTAAAGTTAAAGCCCGCAGACATTCGATGTGATTGGAAGAGCGGTACATGTACCACGTGGACATGACGGTGTTACTGAAAAAAAAATGTTTATGATGTCTCTTTAGAAGATTTAGAAAACTTTAACACAAAAAACAGAGCCAAAGATTGTTAAAGTATGATTTTCTATTACTACTGACTAAAGTGTATGACTAGTTACCTGTCCGACAAAAATCTGTCGAACTATCACCTGTACAGGCACGTGCATCGCCACCCATCGCAAACATGTAAACCAGAAAAAAGACATCGCACTTACATCCAGTGTATCGACAGATCTTGGGCGCAACGATTTGCAGGGATTACCACGGCAAACAACCAGACATCTCATAACTGGATTTTAGGTAGGTGAGGAAGAGGAGTTTAGGTAGGTTAGTGTGTACACATTCAGGCTGCAGGATGAACACGAGTGGGGGATGTGATCGTTGGCCCGTCACAATCGTGCTGGCAGACAGGGTGGGACAATTACAGCCACTCAATAGCACGCCCTCTCGTTATTCCCAGACCTTCTAATCGCTCGCATTAAAAAATTCATTCTCTGACCCCAGGACCATCCTCTTTTCCGCCAAGCTGTTGTTAATGAGTTGGACAGTCTACTCAAGAACATTGTGCCTCTACGTGACAGCCTACTCAAAAACTTTAAGTGCTTCTACGTGACAGCCTACTCAAGAACATTGAGTGCCTCTACGTGACAGTCTACTCAAGAACCTCAAGTGCCTCTACGTGACAGTCTACTCAAGAACATTAAATGCCTCTACGTGACAGTCTACTCAAGAACCTTAAGTGACTCTACGTGACAGCCTACTCAAGAACCTTAAGTGCCTCTACGTGACAGTCTACTCAAGAACCTTAAGTGAAGTGCCTCTACGTGACAGCCTACTCAAGAACCTTAAGTGAAGTGCCTCTACGTGACAGCCTACTCAAGAACCTTAAGTGCCTCTACGTGACAGTCTACTCAAGAACCTTAAGTGAAGTGCCTCTACGTGACAGCCTACTCAAGAACCTTAAGTGAAGTGCCTCTACGTGACAGCCTACTCAAGAACCTTAAGTGCCTCTACGTGACAGTCTACTCAAGAACCTTAAGTGAAGTGCCTCTACGTGACAGCCTACTCAAGAACCTTAAGTGCCTCTACGTGACAGTCTACTCAAGAACCTTAAGTGAAGTGCCTCTACGTGACAGCCTACTGAAGAACCTTAAGTGCCTCTACGTGACAGCCTACTGAAGAACCTTGTGCCTCTACGTGACAGCCTACTCAAGAACCTTAAGTGCCTCTACGTGACAGCCTACTCAAGAACCTTAAGTGCCTCTACGTGACAGTCTACTCAAGAACCTTAAGTGCCTCTACGTGACAGTGTACTCAAGAACATTAAGTGCCTCTACGTGACAGTCTACTCAAGAACCTTAAGTGCCTCTACGTGACAGCCTACTCAAGAACTAGCCTCACGTTTGTCTACGTGACAGCCTACTCAAGAACCTCGTGCCTCTACGTGACAGCCTACTCAAGAACTAGCCTCACGTTTCTCTACGTGACGACCAAGCAGCTCTGTCCACAATCGCCGGCATTCACATCGCGAAGTTGTCAGTAGTTATGAATCATCGATTTCGTGTCCTACTCGTGTAAACGCACAGTTTGAGGTGACCAAATGTCCCATAAATGTTCTTTCATCCTCGTTTCTTGAAATTCTCTCTCCTCTCTGTCCCCCACTTCTTTTAGCAAAGGTTTGACACCTTGTTAGTGTCATGAATATATATAAGCCCCGTTATCTAAGGAATGCAAAAAGAGGAGTCCGGTCTAATTAGCCTGATGTCCAGCCATTTTTCCGACACTGAACACGATTCAGCACGGTCAGAGGCTGTCGTTAGGAAAAGAAGGTAAGTCGTTGTCTTGGGGGACAAGATGGGGACTCAAGGATTCGCTTGTTGTTTCCGAAGTTTTAAAGCAGTGTCCAGACCACCCAGATGTTTTACTCCTGAGGTTGTAGTTAGAAGGCGGTGGCAAAGGTTTCCTGGAGTAAAGGAATATGAAGTAGTGTCTGCAAAGTCTGGACAGCGCTTTATAAATTCAGAAACAAGATGCTCTACCTTGATCTCCCCATTTTGCCCTGGGGAAACGACTTGCTCTCGCTTCGTAACTACGACCCCTGGTGTCAATGTCGGGGGTCTCTTGCACAAGCTTGGGATCACAATGCCCTTCACCTCCCTATCATCATTGTCCTTTTTCCTCACCTCACCGCATCCTTCACATCGTCAGCTGACGAAGCTGTACCGTGTGCACGACACTCAGTAGGCGGAGTGCTGCATCGTTTTTATCTCAACTCGATCATCTGTACACGTGTCTTCCTCCCGTAACTCGACCCTACACGCCACCTTCCCCAGTAGTCTACATACTCGTTAGCATAATTTATGTGACCGCCAATTAATTGATTTTAATGATTACGGCCATCTGAACACACTGATTACTTCCCAGTTGTTACAACAGTCGGCGGACCTGTCATTCCATTTGTCAGTCCCTCGCGTTTGGATGACTTAGGTCTCTTGGAAAACGAAGCTAATAAATAATGATGCGATTGATCAGTTCCCCGCCTCAAGACAGACAGAGACGGACGGACGGACGGACGGACGGACGGAAGGAATGAATCCTGATGGAGATGGGGCGGACGAAAAAAGGGTTGAACATTCCAGCGAGCACTTTTTACATCCATCCGACCACGGACGTGTGCAGAAGTCCATAATCCAACCACGAAATCTTCTCGTGACACGGTGTGGGCGCGGAGTGGGCGCGGAGAGGGCGCGGTGTGGGCGCTAGATTACCCCTACCACCTCCCCCCCCCCAACCTGATCTTATCTCCAGCCTCAGATTTTGCTGGTTTTCCGCCCGCGGCGCCCCTTCTATCGTCTTCGCTTTCCACACGAGCTGCGCAACACAAAATCCGTCCCTAAACATTTGCACGTGCTGCCGCACGCGCTGACCTTGTCGGGCCGCTCTCGAGTTGCACGTGCTGCATAATAGGGCCAGCACGCCTGACGGTGACGAGCCAGTGGATCAGGGTGTCTGTCTTCATGCTGCCGCGAGGAGGCGCCATGCTTCTGGTAGTCACTGGAAACCCCACCCAGTTACAGGTGATCTCCCTTTCTCTTCAACAGTCACGCAGCGCTACCCTGTAGGCAAACAGTCATTGCCCGTGAAACTGGGAAAGCCACTACATGTAAACAGTCATTGCCCGTGAAACTGGGAAAGCCACTACATGTAAACAGTCATTGCCCGTGAAACTGGGAAAGCCACTACATGTAAACGTGTCAGTGGCCGTAAACAAAGCTGTGGGATCCAAGCTTTATAAAAACTTCCTTTTGTTCTAAAACCTGCACGTAATCACTTTTAAGTATCACAGGAGTTAATATTATGAAATAAGTTTCTTTCACATACAGAATCAGCTTCTAATGTTTTCAACCTCGCAGCAAATGAATCCAACCAGCCTTTCACTCATTAAAAGAAACGAAGCAGCCGCAGTGTTGTTTTGAACTTTTACAAAACCTGAGAGGGAAGTCAATTATTGACAAAACATCAATACAACTTATCACCTTTAAATACCTCCACCTATTTCTCTCTCTTGTTTCTCTCACACTCGCCCACATAATCGTTCTTGTCTTTTCATCTTCATTCTCTCGGACTCGATTGTTGCACAAGCGCTAGGCCTCCATGCTGCCCTGAATCAGCTGTCGTATCTTGTCGGCGTCTGCCCTCAGCTCCTCGTTGTTGGGTTCTATCTTCAATGCTGCTTCATACTCTCCTAAACCTGCCAGGCCACAAGAGAGCAATATGTCAAGTCTTCGGACTGAATTGTTTTAATGTTTCTATCCAACCAGGATTATGTATAACATAGTTAACACAGTGACAGTTCATTACAAATGCCAGCAGACACGTAATCATAATTTATTACTAATGACAACGTTGCTTAAAAAATGATCTACTAAATTTAAATGGATTTAAACTGAGATTTGTGGATTTGAATGGTGGACAGTTTATTTCCAAAACAGCAGATAGACAGACATCATCCAGAGGGTTAACCTGGCGAACGGAGACACAAAATGTTCAGAGATGTACAGAAACGAGTGTGAACACAGCACGAACACAAGACCACACTGACGGTGAACGGTCATGAAACATCCCAGGACAGCGGTACAGCACGCGCACTGTGAGACACACTCACCTTCCACATACATCTCCAGCTCGCAGAAGGCTGTGCCACGTCGGACGAGGGCTTTGCAGCGACTGGGGGCGTTCTGAGGTACAGGGGGATGCAACAGGTCCAGCGCCTTCACAAGGGGACAGGCGCAAGCACGCAAGCACACACACATACACACGCACGCACACACAAAATATTTTCAGTTATTTTTCATTGCACTTTGCAAACACACTGCGGACGATTGCCCGTATGCTGATGACAGCAAGCTATTGTAGCCAACGTTACTTCAACCCCCAGCATGCAAGTCCCCAGAAACTGTTTAATTCCATCCTGTCATATTCACTTGCTATGCCTTACCCTCTCATCAATGATAGACACTATAAACGCACGCGCACACGCACGCACGCACGCGCAATACACAAGTCACTTGCCCGCCTTTTCTTCTTCAGGGTTAGTGTGTAGAGTGGCTGTGACTTTGTTTTCAGAAAAAAAGCAAAAGCGACATATCAGTGTTGGTAACGCACATTGCATACCCTCGGTATACAGTGGCACTGCTAGAACCACTGTTGTCACGGGTACTCACAGGACGTGGTGTGTACTCGGGGTACTAGTGCTAATAATCAGGTACCAGGCACTCACATTGAGGACTCCTTAGAGAACTATAAGCATGGTCCAAATGATGTTTCTAATGATCGCATACAGCTCTGTGCAAGACTATTTCAAAACTCGGTGAATACCCCACGTAAACGTGTCCAAGTACAATCAGCTGTGCTATTGAGGTCTCTCTCGCAGGGTGATGCTTGTACACTTTCCTTCTCATCAAAGAAAGTGGGACTAATTCACCTTGATTTTGAGAAACCGTACATCGTTATCTTTACCCAATCATCAGAAAAAGAAAGATATCGATCTCATAAATAGTTCCTCATTTGTCTGTATTCCTCATGAATGAAGGTGTTTCTTAAAAGCAAAGTTTAATTTTTGATAATGTGCGTATTTTATGAATACTTTTATTTAAAAGCAGACTAAATGCAGTATTAACACCCACCACCCCAAATCACCTGTAGTCTAGTCTTACCTTTGAACAGTCTTCTATGCATTTAAAGAAATTTCTCAGCTTCAGATGGCATGCAGCTCTGTTTGAGTACAATCTAAAGCTTAGTCAAGGATTACAGGGTTAAAAACTTTTATTCCACAGAATCTGCAAATGTTTAAAAGGCTTATTGTGCTATTTTTGCTTTTGATGGGCTGAATGAAGAAGTGGAACTGCTTTATAGTAATAACAACTTTAATACACAGTGAGAAGTCATGTTTACAGTGTAAAGTTGAATTTTCTAAGGCAGAATGAAGACTGAATGCTTTAAAGTAGATATAAAATGCAGTTATATATATATATATAGATGTGCGTGACTATTACAAATCTGTGAATGCTTGAGATTATTTTCATTAATAATTTCCTTTCTATGCATATTTAATGAACATAACTATTTCGTAACTTTACAAATCAGTGCAGAATGAAATAAATTTTCATGTCTAGGCATCTTAAATGTTTGTGCACTGAATTTTTGATAGCTCAATATTTTTTTTACTGAAAATGGTTATCACCCTCATGTAAGAAATATTCTTTTTAGGCTACATTCATTTCTCATTAAAAATATTTTGCTTAGACTACCTTCATTTCTCAGTTTAAAAAAATGTACCTTCCGCTGTTTCCCAACAAATGCATTCAAAACATTTCAACTGAAATTACCCATGAAGGATACGATGACATCTTAGGGTTGAAGCGTATGGCGTGAGTGTAAGCATTGACTGCTGCCTGATAGTTCCCAGTTGCAAAAAAAGAGCTGCAACAGTATGATATACATTAAGATGCTGCAGCAGTATGCTGTACATTAAGATGCTGCAACAGTATGCTGTACATTAAGATGCTGCAGCAGTACGCTGTACATTAAGATGCTGCAACAGTATGATATACATTAAGATGCTGCAACAGTATGATATACATTAAGATGCTGCAACAGTACGCTGTACATTAAGATACCCCACACTTGCCCTCAACAAACCTTCTACAGTAAAACTGATCAAAAGAAGCAACAATAGTTTCTTCAGTTTCTCTAATTCATGAGAAACGAGAGGCAGGCAGTTACAGGCATGTGTGTGCATGCACAAAGGGTTTTAGAGGCCCAAATATATGTGTATGTGTACTCACTTTCCCTTGTCCCTAAGAAACTGTGGATTACGCTCTTCTTCTGACAGGTCACTGTCTGCCAGCAGAGAGACTTGTCGTGCTTCAGCTTGTTTTTGCAGCCACTGTTTACACACACATGTACACATCCATGCACAACCGCACACACACACACACACACATATGGCAGCATATTTCAAATTCTATGCACTTAAACTGTTACGACACAATCTTCGAAATCACACGTGTACTCTGCGAAAATGATAACACATGCTTTAAAATCTTCCTTTCATAAAAGATCAATCATGGCCATGAATGAAAAACGATGCCCTCAAATTTCTTCATTGCAAAGAAACTACCTTTTGGAATAGTATTAAGGAAAGCCCAATTTTTCTGAGGATGTATGGATACTTAAATTCCCAGCAGCCGCTTTTTTTTTAATGTACGGGGTCACTGAGGGGCTCCTTCCATATCAAGGTTGAAACGTTGATGTGTAAAAGGGGAGGAGGAAGAAAAGTTCATCCTTGAACAAAACGGGGAGAAGAACCTGACTGTTTGTCTCCAAGTGCTGTTTTAAGTCCAGAATAGTAATACAGTGTATTAAAATGATTGTTAGACTTTTGAAGGTGTGTGCTTTTCTGTTCAGGTATGTGTTATTACTTTTTAAAAATTATTCTGTCCTTTGTTCGACATGGACTGACGCTAAATCTAATTCAAGAGGAGCGGCAACAGCGATGGACTGTGTATTGTGTTTCTGAGGCAGAAGCTTCAGAAGCGGATTATTGAACTTTTAGTCAAAGACTTTTACTGCGGAGAGAGTGAGGTTAGTGTTATGTGTTTCTTGAATAGTTAAATTACACATTTCTGTTTGTTGATTTTTTATCTCCTAATATATTCATTTTTTTCAAAGTCAGATTTGTTTGTTGGTGTTTTAATCTTGCATTAATGTATGTATAGCCTTTGTGACAAAAAATATATACCTTATTGGTAGTTTTTCATTTATAAATTTTTTCTTGAATACAGTATGTACTTAACAGGAGTTTAAAAATATCAAAACAGTATATAAAATGTCAATGCCTTTGTTATCATCTTTGGCAGACATGTTTTCAATCATGTGCCAGTTTCCTCCATTTTGTTTACTTTCTTCTAAGGCCTACTACAATTTCAAAATAAATGAAAGAATAGGTTTGTGACGGCACCATGCATGGTTCAAATTTTATTAGCTGGAATAGTTTACTGCTTAACAGGTTTTCATGAAATCCAAACAAACAAGCAAAATCCATTAACCCTTTTCTGTGACTTCATACACTTGCACCCCACCATGCCTGACCCCTGGAATTTGCTTTTTGAAGTTCCTGCATTGTTCTCTTCTGGTTTCTTTAGCATTTACCTCACTTGCAAAAGTTTCACTGACCTCCTCTTCAGCCTGTGCAGTTGACTCTCTGACAGGTGTAGGGAAAACACGCTCTGTGAAGTTGACTTCAATCTTTCCAGACAGCCTCTTGGGAGCAGCTCCCATTTCATTGGCTGCCTCAAAGAATATGTTACCGCCACATACTGACACAAAATTGAGAGAAAAAAATAAAATAAATATAGCAGGCAGCATGCAATCTGTGGACAGCAAGATACGTCATAAATTATCATCCTTACTCTGTCATTTCACACCCTTAGCCAAACCTTCTAAACAAACTGACCTAATTTGTGTCAGACATCCACATCAGAGAAGCATACCATTAATACCTGATACCCCACCATCAGACACCACAAGTACACCATAAATACCATAAGACAACATCATCAGACACAATTAAACCATAAATACCATCAGACCACACTTTTGGACACAACAAGTACATCATAAATACCATAAGACACCACAAATAGAATACCCTGCAGACTCGACTGTGAGACACAGCAAATGCATATATTCTGCCCACACGGGGAAGCATCCTGTGTTCAAAGCTTGCTTGTTATTTGTGTGTCAAGCAGAACATAAAGCTGATAATGCATACAGTACTACAAGTTATAAATGATCTCTGACATTCTGTTTAAAATGTTCACTTTAATCCACTGATAAATGGGGATTCTTTCATGGGAAGTTATGTGGAAACTGCATCAGTGATACACCACCACTGTCAAACATTTTTACAAGTTACCTAATGTGCTACACAACAACATAAATCAACAATAAACAGTTTATTACACTTACATAACATAGCACACTGCACAAAACTTAAGCAGTTGAGCAGTTAACTTACACAGTGTTGTTCACAGCACCAAAGTTAAACAGTTTATTACACTTACATAATGTAGTACATGACATCAATATTAAACAGTTTATTAATGAGTACATGACAACATTAAACAGTTTACTACACTTACATAATGCAGTACACAATACCTACCTCTCCTGTGTCTCTTTTCTTTGCCTCTTTTTATCTTTTCTTCCTCCATCCTCTCTGCAAGTAACTTTTGTTTCTCCTGAAAGACAAAACGCAAATCAAAAATACAGTATTGAAATTAAAGAATTCAAAAATTGTTCTTTCTTTAATGATTGCATATAAAATCATAGCTGATTGCATCTTTTCCATAAAAACGCAATTTGGATGGTCATAATGATCATCACTGAGGCTGACAGTATGCTACACGTATCTGTGAGAATCTATGTATGATAATATAATCTCTGATAGAATGCCAATTGTATAAAATTTCTTAATATGTAAATGAGGTTTTCTGGATAATCTTGTGAGATTGTCTTCACTTCATGGAGATTTCCTTTCTTTATGTTAGCTCTTAAATATGCAAACAGTACATGCACTTGATATCAACCTAAGATGCTGTCAGGATTATATACTTTGTCACTTCCTGTTTTGGGGGAATGCAAAAGACTCTTCCAAAGAGTCTAGTGTGAGAAGAAATGACTGGTAACCTTTTTACCAGAAAAAAGATTGATAAGATTATCATTGAATACAAGGTTGGTTAGTTGATTGGTTGGTTTGGTTGGAAAGTGCTTACACCTAGAGGTGATTTCATGCTGTAAGGCAGCGTTTCTCAACCTTTTACTTGTGACGCCCCCCCAGACGAATAAAGGTACGTCCGCGCGCCACTAATACCTATATGAGATATGAGAAAATGACCGCCTTTGCGGCCCCCTTTTCAGCAGCTTGCGCCCCCCTTGGGGGGCGCGCCCCCCAGGTTGAGAACCGCGGCTGTAAGGGAAGAGGGAAAGGGGAGGAAACTGGGGTATGAGAGAAAACCCCCAATGGCCAACCTTGCAAACAGATGTCACATGCAGAGAATGTCCCAAGATTAGATCTGAACCCAGGGCCTCTCACTGCAGTGGTGACAAGTAAGTGTTTTGACTACTACAGTACTGGGCACCCCACTAAATATAAACTCTTAACCTTGACCTATAAACATCTTCAATAGAGAAGTGGGAGGAAATACCATTTCGAGGGGGACAACATGATGAGGAAAGTTGAGAGATGTGCATGTTGTTGTTGCCTGGTCGCTCCCAGGTTATGGGTCTGCACCATGGAGGGCAATAGAGAAGTGGGAGGAAATACCATTTCTAGAGGAACAACATGAGGAGGAAGTAAAAGGCTGGCACAATTAGACATGACAAAGGGAGCACTGCACAATGTTATTTGTTGTTTTGGTGGGTTATTAGATATTTAAGATGTTGAGATTAGAAGTTTTATGTATGGTGTAGATTTGAAGATATTTGATTTAGTGGTGAGAATGGTTTTGAAAAGGTATTTTGTTTGAGTGAAAGATGTTAAGGAAAATGTCTGTATTTTTGGGAAATAGGACCCATTTTAATTTAGGAAGGGTGACTGTAACACCCACGACAAATTAAAACATTTGTCATGTGTATTTAAACATTTTTTTTTAATTTTTTTGAGTAATTTTGTGTTATTTTTTTATTTGAGTATGTATTGATTTTAATGTAGTCTTGCACCACAAGACGGGACCGAGAGTTAGGCGAGGGAAATAAACTCTTCTGGTCCCCCACATTCTTTTTTTTTTATGAGAGAGACGTTGACCAGGGTGGGTCCCTATGGTCTGCCCTGGGATGTGTTTGTCCTAATTCAGGGCAACCGTTTCTTGTTTACGTCTCGTATCTCGTTCTTTTCTTGTTTTCTTTATTCTCTTTCTCTCCGCATTTTTTTTTACTATCCTCTTCCTATCGTGGTGGAGTTAGCTTAGGAGTCTGTGGGGAAAGCCCTGGGTCGCATGTATCACTAGTATGCCAAATCAGGGTACAAGAAATAGTGTACAGAGCTGGAAGAGGGGAAATCCTCACAGATTTCCTGGAACGAGGCCTATGCCTTTTTCCCTTTTCGGTTTTCTTCTTGTTTTGTCGTCCCCGGTTCTTTTCTTTTTGTGTGTGTGTCTTTTCCTAATAATGCTTAAATAAAGAAGAGGATAAAGCTTGTCCCTACAATTATTCCTGTGTGCTGGCGTGACTGCAAGTCTCTTTCCCTCCACCATAAACACTCACCAATTAAGCCCGGTTTACAGGTACACCAATGTGTTCTTCAGAAAATCATGACAAACACCAGTCTCAGAAAGTAAAAAATATTACTTTTCCTACTCTGGGCAACACTCACCAGCTCAGCCAAGCGCCTCTGTTCTTCTTTCCATGCCTCCAGATCAGCATCAGCTCTCACACGTTCTGCTTGCTTTTGACCCTCAATCCGACTTCTTTCCGTTTCCTCAATCTGTGTTTTAAATAATAGTTTCTTCTACAATGCTTTTCTTAGCAAGAAGTGACTGAATAAATAGTACTCAGACCAGCAAAAAAGGCATTTTATTATTTGATATCATTTGTTAACTACTTTTTAAAGTTTCATCAAAATATTTCAAATTAGACACCTTTGTATGTTAGCATCCTGTTTAACAAAATAGCCATTTCTATAACATCTTACACCAATATATTTTTCCTCATATGTAATGTGTATTGTTCAGATTACACAGCTGCATTACTTTTGCAGGGATCTATCTCTGTTGAGATTTCAGATAATTCAAGAATTCTTTCAGCACATGATCAAAATTCTGCTTTATTCTACCTCCCTTATGGACATCCTTTCAATGAATCAGAATCATACACTACCTTCATCATTTCTCTCACAGCTGCTTTCTCATTCTCACGTTTTGCCTCTTCTTTTAATTTAATGGCCTCTTGAGTTCTTGTCTGTGTCTTTGCAATAGCTTTTTCTCTTTTCGCTCTCATGGCTTCTTTGTCTTCTGTGAAAAAGAACACGTACCTTTGTTGTTTCCTATCATCTTTACAAAAATATTTCACTCATTACACACAGGTTTTTATTTATAATAATAATAAATAATAATAAATGAAGATTTGTATAGCGCATATTCACACTCATAGAGAGCATGCTCTTAGCACTTAAAACAAGAAAGAGACATGGACTAAGTGAATAGCTCACAAGGGACGGAAGAATAAACAACAGTACTGACGACAAACAGAAAACAAAGATAGAAAACACAAAAAGGCACCAAGTAACAGAACATAGAATATAGTGATTCTGCAGAGAAAGATGGGGAGAAAAGTAGCAAGAGCAGAAGGGGGGAGGGTAAGAAGGACGAGCATTGTGTGGACTGTGTTAGGAGTAATGCTCAAGGAAGAGGTGCGTTTTCAGTGCAGATTTGAAGGATTCCGTTGTAGGAAGGTGGCAGATATAGAAAGGGAGAGAGTTCCACTGTTTTGCTGCACAGTAGCCAAAATTCCTGTGACCATATGTTGTTGTTCTGGTGACAGGAACTGTTAGGATACAGTCATCAGACGAAGAGCGTAGTTGTCTGGCCGGAACGTAAGGGATGAGAAGTTCAGAGAAATAATCAGGGCAGGAGCCTGCAAAGAAATTAAAACACAGCACAGACAGTTTGTACTGGATGCGAGAACGAATGGATAGCCAGCGCAAAGAAGAGGAGTGACATGGTCCCATTTCGTGGCTCTAAGCACCAGACATGCAGCAGAATTCTGTACTTTCTGGAGTCTCTGAATGAGGTATGATGGGCAGCCTGTGAGCAAGGAGCTGCAGTAGTCAAGCCGAGAAAGAACAAACGCACAGACAAAAGTGTTGGTAGCGTGTGTAGAGAGAAAACAAGAAAGAAAAACAAAGAGAGAAAATGACAGATGGCGCTGATAGTAGGCAGACTGACAGACAGCTGTAACATGTTTATCAAGTGTCATGTCTGCAGTGACCATCAATCTCAGATTCCTAACGGATGACGTGAAGGTGATGTTTGCTTTGCCCACCTTGATGTGATTAAGCAAAGGTTGATGTCTTCTTCTGTAGCACAAGAGGGCTTCCATTTTATCATCGTTTAGTTTAAGCTTGTTTTTTACCATCCAGCCCTTGACATCACAAGCTTCTAGAGTGCTAATAGCAGAGTGAGACTCAGCTAGTGGAGTGGAACAGTAAAGCTGCATGTCATCAGCATAGGACTGATGAGAAGCCTGGTGAGACTGGATGCATGATGAAAGTGGTTTAGTGTACAGGATAAACAGAACTGGGCCAAGTACTGAGGCTTGGGAAACACCACAGAGAAGTAGAGCAGGGTGAGATGTTTGACCATCAACTACCAGTCTGGGTCCTATCAGTGAGATAGGAGATGAACCATGAGAGGGCAGGTCCAGAAATTCCATAGAGGGTGTGGAGTCTATGAAGGAGCAGAGAGTGGTCTATAGTGTTGAATGCAGCAGACAGGTCCAGTAGAGTTAACGGAGAAACATCCCCAATGCCAAGGGCAGATAATATGTCTGTCGATCGTTACCTTAATAAGAGTAGTTTCAGTGCTGTGAAACGGTCTATATACTGATTGAGCTTGTGGGAGAAGATGGTGTTCTTATAAATAGGTGCAGAGCTGTATCAAAACTATTTTCTTTATGATCTAAGAGAGAAAAGACAGGTTGGAAACTGGGCGGTAGTTGTTCAGTACTTGATTTTTGATAGTTGACTTTTGGAATTTACCAGTAAAACATAATTTCAAAAATTAATATATCACGCAAAAACTAAATAAATTTTTTTTATTTATGTTACAAGCAAACTTGTCTGACCTGCCTCCGACGCCTGAAGCTTGCCCCAAATTCTTTCTTCCTTTTTATGCAGCTTGAAAACAACACTGCCATCACCAATCTGAGCAGTGCCAGCTGTATCATCCACTGGGGCAGCCAGTAAGCACTCAAACAAGTAAGGTGGATAACTCACCTGGAAAAAAAAACAAGTAGCTAGAAAGTTTTATAAATCATGCAATAATACGTGATCATGCTTTCGACTTTCATCTATATCCACTTTCAATAACTTTTTTCTCAACACTACTAGTTCCACATTAAAACAATGTTCTCTGAATAAATAACTTTAAAAATTAATTTAAATTGCGCATATTTCTCTGGTTCTTACTTTATCTAGTTTATATGTCTACGATTCCTATACAATAGTATCTGCATGGAGATAAACGATGTCAGGTAAACTTACCTTGAGATATTCCTCTGACGACAAAATATCTACTTTACTCGCCTTAACGCCCTTTAACGGGACAGTAATGAACACGCTTTTTTCAGTCTCCTCCCACAAAAAGTCTTTTATTATCAGAGGCATTTTAAAAGTCTTTTGACATGTCCTCGCACGTTGTTACGATAAACAATCAGAGATCGTGATGGCGGCCATTTTTAACGTATAAACCAATCACCAGATTTGTTTTTTAATGTTTTCAGCAAAACCAATCGAACAAGCTGTAACAGACATCTTAGAGATTGCCCGACGAGCATAGTCTTTAGGTTTTTAGAGATCAGAATAAAGTCCATGTGGTTAAATTTTCTGGGAAATTTGTAAAGTATGAAAGTATTATTAGTATGTGAAAGCACCTTTTTATAAGCGCTGTTGAAAAGTGACGAGATTTATTCAAGGTAGGTAACTCTTGTGGTACGAAATTAAAATGGAGAACAAGTTGAAGACTTCTCAGAGTCAAATTGAGCAACTCCAGCAAGCACTAAGGCTCACTCAAAAACTTAGAACACATGTTTGCCAGATTTTTCGTGATCTTGGAGATGGATTTGCAGAAATTGAGTTAACTGATGACAAACCTGAAAAACATAAAGAAGTCTTGAACTCCTTGCGGAGCACTTTGGAGATTGTAAACAATGATTTGAGGTATGCAATTGTAGTCTGTTTAATAATCTCTTTATTTGTGCGTTCATGAAAATAAATCATTCTTGTATCTCTTTACATGCTGTTGTTTTTATTCCTCGAACTTACTGCATTTTTTCATATTAAAGACACATGGTTAGTACTTTTGCAAACTCTGATATTTGATATTTTACTTCGGTCATGGCAGTGATTTAGAAAAGGTCGGCCAAAACCTTGTCGCCGCAAATCCCTCAGCTAACTGTGATCATGTCAGCCTTGACCCTATCCTGGACAGAACACCTTTGTACTCGCAGCTTCTTCACTCATACAAATGGACAAACAAGGTATGCTATTTAAATTACAACTTTTTTGTGTAGCATTTTATTATTACCATTGATTAAATTGTTGACAGTTTTTCCCATTCATAAAATGCAAAGAATTTTCAGACCTCCAGTTAAAATTCTTGGAGAAAGTTATGGACCCCAGATAAAATTGTTTGTAGGGGGAGGTACAGACTTTGTAGACCCCCAGATAAAATTACTGGGTTTTATCATTATTCTTTTACTTTTCAGTCTACCTTCAGTCACTTTACTTTTTCTGAAATTCCTTGGAAAATTATCTCAACACAATTTGGAGTTTTCATGTGACTTATGAAAATTTTGTTGTATGATGAAAAACATTGTTATAGCAATGGAAATAAGACAGTAATGTTTGGGCTGCTGCTGTTGACATTATTTTTGAGAAAAAGAGAAACTGAGAGCTTTGAGCATGCTATGAATTTGGTTCAGTTTGAATTCATTTTGTGATACCAAGCATTTGACATAAGCAGGCTTTGCCTGTGTAACTGGCATGGTGTACCTACTCCTATAATATACTTTAAGAATAAGGCTTTTTATAATCATAGTTCAAACACTTGTTTTTGCTTTGATATTTATTTTGAATGCTTCTATTCTTGAACACTAGATGCATGAGCATGCAGGCGTAGCATACAACCTTCTGAGCCAGAATGCCCTTAAACGTTCACCACATCAAAGTCAGGCAGGAAGTGGAAAGCGAGCTAAACGTCTTACAAGCACGGCCCATGCTGTACCTCCAGCGTAAGTGTACTATTTTTTAATAATAATAATAATAATGTGAACTTAAGAACAAGCAGCATCACGACCAAGATAGATCGCACTCTCTGCACAGACCGGTAATGATAAATGATATATAACAGACACTGGACGATGAGATTCATACAGGCACACTGAAAAACATAAAGATGAGGTACAAGAGTAGAACGTAAAGCAATGGATGAAGGTATAAAGGGGTATAGGTACTGTACACAGTGTAAACATCATAACATGATAATAATAATGACTCCGAGAAGCGAATGTGATGTGGAAGAGAGTTCCACTGCTTAGCAGCACAGAGGGAGAACGTCTGTTGTCCGTATATGACTGTCTTTGTAGGAGGGAGGGAAAGAATGTGGGAGTCTGATGAGTTATTAACCCGATTTTATAATTTGAGGTTGTAGTTAATATCTTTAGATTTTCTTTGCCTTCTAGTACATTTCTCTTATTTGAATGGTGAAGAACAGTTAGTGGCAAGCTTTTTCAATTTTAACTGATCCATTTACATGCATTTACAGGGTTGTCGACTCTCTTGTGGCCACTTTGGATCGGCAATATGCAGGCATGCTTATTACTGTCTCAAGGCCCCTTGGCAGCTGTGCAGTTATGCAGGTACTTCCATCTTCAAGTGATTTTTTATATCAATGATATCAAACATATGAATGAGTCTCTTTACTTTGATATTAATTATAATATGGACAGATCATAATGGTCAAGTCATTTGAAAACAGGATAGTACATATGACCGACAGGCTGATGCATTCCACTGCCATTGAAACATGTTTGCTTTACTTATTATGTGCACCAATTCTGCAGATTGTTCTTGGGCGTGTATTGAAGGCTTTAGTGGTGCTACGGGGTATTGTAATTGAATGGGTGAAAGTAAAAGGCTACAATGAAGACTTTACAACAGAAGATGGAAGGGTATGTTTCATCCCTGACTGGCTATATTGTTTTCTATGGATCTCTTCTTTGACTTCTATAGCTGTCCTTTTTTCTTTCTATACTTCTCACCCCTACCTTTCTCTGCATGTGCCATCTGTTTACAGGACTGGCTGCCTTGCTGTAATATAGCCTTAGTTGCTGACTTTCCATAAAACACCAATCCCCCTCCCCAGCCTAACCCCTTTTGCCCCTTTTTTTCCCTAGGGGAAAAAATTGTTTCAGTTTAAAAATTAATCTTAAG
This sequence comes from Marisa cornuarietis, assembly GCA_004794655.1. NCBI lineage: Eukaryota > Metazoa > Mollusca > Gastropoda > Architaenioglossa > Ampullariidae > Marisa > Marisa cornuarietis. The sequence goes on from SMMW01000605.1 coordinate 1,718,212, forward strand.
TACAGTAACATAAGACTACATGAGAGCATGCATTTAACATATTTCATGATAACTTGATCATCAGCTTACTGTATTTGCTGTTTCACTAAAAACTGATTATTGATGTTTAGGACATTAAATTTTATCACTCCTTTTCATACACATTAATTTATAATCTCTTGAGCATCTTTAATAACTATGTATTAAAAAATGTACACTTGATGTTTCACTACAGGTTGACATCTGGTCCACATCTCGTTACCAGGTGTTCAGAAAGGTGAGTTAAGAGCTAACTTTGTTGAGAGGGGAAAGGAGTTGATGTCTTTTATCACAATTTTTTTTGCTGTACAAACAGGAGACAATGCCAAGATCATTAAGTAAAAATTGTGTGTCAAACAAAATAAAAACAATAAATAAAAAGCAGTCACTTTTGGAGGGGAGGGGCATGGAGAAAATATTAAGTCACTTGTTTTTGTATTTTAAACTTCAACTCATAGACATGAAAACATTACCAATTATTTCAGTCAAAGTGTCCATACATGCAAATAAGGCTTCTTCAAAATGTTTCGCTATTATCAGCATGCTTTGGTTAGCTTTTGGGGACTTAATCCTCACTCACAGCACTTTGGGCTGTACTCTTGTGAGAAACTTTCCTCTGTAAAAGCACTCCACCCTTTCAGCTTATCCAGTTAAACTTTTAGTAAGTATCTGTTCCCTCAAGCTGTAGTCAACAAAGCACATTCTGTGAAGTCTGAAAACCATGGCTTGTCAAAAATAAATAGTCCCTCCATTTTCAATATTCAAATACAGTAATGGAATGGTGTGGAGACGGGCGAAAGGTACATCAGACCAATATACAGTGTGTGTTTTCTAACATTTTAAGGCAACAGAGGAAAAAATAAGGCAGTTAAAGACAGATCTTTATGTTGTATACTATTTCAACCTTAATGTGATCACAGCTTGACATTTCCTGTTTGTATTTATCAAAAAAATGATTCCTGATAAATGGAATTAAAAATTGACAATTCTTATGACCAACAAACAGATTCCTTTTTAACAAGTTGACATTTAAGTTGCCTTTTTTTTTTTTTACTTAAGATGACAGTGTCTAAGGTAATACTCTAAACAGGTGTATTTATTTTACAAATTTCTTCCATTTACAGATATCAGATCATGCAGCTGCTGCTATGCTTCACTACTATGCTCCATACATGCCAGATATTGGAATTCGGTCTTTTATAGTTAGTATTTATTGTACACAAGCTGGCATTCACATGGTTTTATCATATCATCTAAAGAGGAAACTACAAATGAAAACTATGAGAAAAGCAACTGATTTTCTAATAGGTTTGAAAGAAAATATTAATCTAAATATCTAATGGAAGATGTTTTGTGGAAGGCTAAGCTTTTATTTTAAAAAAGCTATTCTATTCAGCGTGCTGTTAATTTTGATCTGTATATTAAAATACCAGTTTTTTAGAAAGCTTAACATGGATTAATTGAATGGATTAATTGAACTTGTAGTTCTCATGTTAATTCTGACTTGCATTTGGCTGAAAAAATAGTAAATGCTGGACTAAAGATTAGCACAGCACTTCTTGTCTTGTTAATAAATGAATAGTTTAGCACGAAGCAAATAATTGCCTAGAAGGCAACACTTTTAAACTTTGAGCGTTTGAAGTTGTGTATGCACACATACTTATGGTTGCAAAGTAATTCAGATTTATAGACCTTATATGGTTTGTAAATTGCTCATTGTGTGCATTTCTCTAGGTTTGTTTTGTTTTTCAGCTCTGGCTTCAAGGATACTCCAGTCTCTTCTCTGCCCCATGCCATAAATGTGGGAAGTTCTTGCAGAATGCCATGCCTCCAACTTGGAGGGATTTCAGAACTCGTGATCCCTACCATGATGGTTGTCGGCAGTGAAATAAATACCATAAATAATTCTTATCATTTGTGTGGCAAGCAGAGAGAAAGGTGGGTGGTGGAAGAGAGAGTGTGTAGGCATGTGCATGCAAGATTTACACCAGACCACATTAAATTGAAATGAAGGAGGCTAAAGTATGTAAATTGTATTCTGTGTATATGTATATATTTTAAATAAAAGGGTTGCACTCCATATTGTCTGTGTTTATGCTTGTGTGCATGTTTATGCATCTGCACCTTTTGCATCTGCATTTTAAGATATGATGTTTCACAATGTATTAATGTTTTAATTTTAGTAATTGTAAAACTTTGACAATATCATTAAAACTGCACGTTGAGAGAATGACACAATAGCTGACATTTTATGAACTTGAGTGTATATTTTGTGGGCAACAAAACATTTCCCACACAAAAGAGATGTCACTATATCAATTAGATTGGTTTTACATAATGGATATTAAAATTGTAACATCTTACTGTATTCCTCAATAACGTTTTGTGTTGCTGGAAAAGTGACTGGCATTTGGTCTCGTCTTGCTCTCCATTGAACATAGAATGAGCAAAGAATAGTTATACAATTTGCCATTTATATCAGTTACCGCTGATGGACTTTGCCATTGTGCATATTAGATTTTTGTCATTATTATCTTTGTGTTATGAGGGTATTTCATCAATAATTTAGCTCATGCACAGTACACATTCGTCGGTGGATAAAGCGGTAGCGGGTGTTCAGGCTGTTATTCACTCGACTGACTTTACGAACACAAGAATGTACAGAAAGTGAAAAAAGATCACTGTTATGTCATCAACTCTTGTAATGGTAAAATTTGAAGCCAGATGACAAATGACTATTATCTGCTTACCTGATGCCTAGAAACTCGAAAGATGAAACTTGTGGTTGCAAGGGATACCAGAGCTAGAGAACATCATGCTAACAGAAAACTTAACAGCATGCGGTCGACATTTTGTGTCAGGACTTATATAAATGCAGGCCTGACAAGAGGGGGGGGGTCTGGTATACCGGGTCCACGGCTGTGACGGAGGCCCGGCCTTAATGGATTATTTTCCTTCTTAGTTTTCTTTTAAAGAAAGGTTGACGAAAAATTCCTCATTATGGGGATTTGTTTCCTTATGGGGCGGGATACTACAAGTTTGATCCTTTACCGTCAGTTTTCTTCTTTTACTAACCATTCAGGCGTAAACAACTCTTTGTTCAAGTAGTGATGCACTTGTCCAAATGTTTGCAGTCTATATTATATTACTGAATGAAAAGTAGATACAATCAAATTGTAAGCCTATTATTATATACTGGGAAAATAATTTACGATTACAAGTATAAGGGCCTCACCGGGAAGGCCTGCCCCGGGGCTCGTGCTGGCTCCCAGTGTTTAATCAGCTAGATCCCTACATTGCATCGTGGTCTGTACGTCAGTGAGAACATACAAGCGCAGTGGCGTAGGAAGATGCTGGGCTTTGGAGAAGGGGGCAGGGGAGCAAACCACGCTGACTGTATCTTTTCCGAGGGGGCGGCTGCCCTCCCCACCACGGTTCCTACGCCACTGAAGTGTCACTGCGACAAGTACTAGCTCGAACATCTAATTTGGCAGGCTTGGAATAAAATTGCGTGTTGCAGCATCAGGTATTGAATAACAGCTGGAGGAGAGAGCCTCACAAGTGTGGAAAATAGCGCACTGCTGAAAACGTACGCTAATAAACTCCTACATAATGTAAGACGCTAACAAGCCTGTATCTCAGCTGGAGTTTGTATTTGCTTCAGTTTGGGCACATTTTTTTTTTTTTGAAATAGGCTGCTCCTTCTCTTTAAATGAAATTTTCGGGGAAGACGGTAAACTTCATCAATCTTCAGAGTTAGTGTGTTCAGTGCTAAAGACAAGTATCATCCGTAACCCGGATGTAAAGGTCAGCTTACATTTTCTGCGCACGTCTTTCGCGCAGGAAGAGGCTCCGCTAACAACATGGCGACGGCCATGAGAAGACTGCAGTTCATGCAGAGGTCGTTTATGGTTCATCATACACGACATAGCAGTGTTGCCTCCGCCTACCTTGCACCAGATTCTCCTGAAACGCAGGAGTCCTTATACCCTCCCATAAAGCCAAAATATCCTCCAGGACAACAATGGGGCAGCATGACAGCACAGTACGCATGGCTGTGGCACACAAGGAAAGAAAAGAGCTTAGCGATTGCCGATGTCAAAGAGAGAATCAAGGCGCTTTGCGAAGAGGAAATGCGTCATCTTGTTTACAAAGTGAGAGACTTCTATCCTGGTTCATTATCGTACCACAAATATGTAACCAAAACTCGTGTGGTTGATGGTATACCGAACGTTTACCAACCCTTCATTGACGCTGCGAAGGTGGATGCTCTTGTTGCCCGCCTGTCACCACTTGTGTCAGACATCATCCTAATGGAGACAGATCAGCTGGAGCGAAAGAAGTATTTGCAAGAAGGATTTTTCAGCTACCATGCGAAACAATCATGCTTGCTGGTTCGCAACATCCTCGGTACACTTGTATCAGAAATGGCAGCAGAGTTTCCACATTTGCAGACTGCTCAATATGATGAAAATGTGACGATTGCAGCCTTTTGGGATCGGCATGGCTTTCAGCGCACGAGTCGAGTAAAGCATCCCAAGCGCATAATCATAAAGGATGTTATGGACAAGCGGATATCTGCGTCCAAAGGCAAACTTAATTTTATTCTTCGGTCGACGAAGCCTCTTCCAGAGGTAAACTACTTTCGGGCTTGGCATGGTTCCACAGTACCCATCATGAACTGAAAGGAAATTTAAATCACATATCTTTCTTAATGTGAGAGAATGTTTGCTATGATTTGTCACCATGCATGCTTATAGCACTTACACATAGGTATGCACACACACATTACTTGATCACTATCTGTATTGCAGTATACTTGCAGTTTCCAATTATACCAATAATAATAATAAATTTGTAGAGTGCACTTTTAAATGTGTGAATTTATCTATATTGTGGACTATATAGTTTATAAGTATTTTATTTGAGCTACAGATGTAATTTATGCATTATGTTTGCTATACTATTATCATTGTAAAACATTGCAGTTTGTTGAGTGGGATGATGCCTTGTGTAAAGGAAGCATCCCTCAGTTACAACCAGCAGCTCCAGTGGTGTATGGACAGACGGAGGAGAGAAAGGCTAAGGGCAGTGTTATTGCAGGTTTGGTCATGGATCACTTTTACTTTAAATGATATCTCACAGCCCTAGCTACCTTGACGAGATCATCCCATGCAAGACTAGTTCATAACAACACCAAAAGTCAAATCAACCCAGGCCCTAAAGACAAATCGTTCACTGATGCACAAGTAGCCATTCACATCAAATATTGCCAACACAGTCATATATCGTTTGTTTTTTTTTTTTTGGGGGGGGGGGGAGGGGTAAGGCAATTTTATTAATTTACCCCTTGAAGGGAATGGAGACATTGACACTATACACAAAAAAGTAATTCACCCATATATAGAGCGTGAGTTATAATAAAGTAAATATAAATGGTGTTATACCAGAAAAGGAAAACAGTAATATGAAAGGGTGCTAATGATATTAGTACAACATTAGCATCACCTTAACTAGTGATGTTAAAGCTATCACAAATAGATTTGTATAAATTGGATAAGTTTTTTCAATACCTAAAGTTTTTTCAGAAGTGACTGTTCAACTGCATGAGGATATTTAAAATAAAATTCCGGAATTCATATTTTTCTTTCAGTCTTGAAGTAATCACAGTAATATAGTAAAATTCATTTCCAGTAGCCACTATATTCCTTCTCTACTTTTTTCTGTATTGTTTACTAATTGTCTGACTTTCACTTATGAGTTCCATAGTATCATATCATTTTGCTTTTATTTTTAGCACACAATACTTGTCTTTGCCCCTTATGTCATGAGTTAAACCAGGGGACATGAGGTCATTGCAATTTTTTTTTAATTGGTGATGTTTTGGATTATTTTTTCTTTGTTTGAATCAATCTAGTTTTTCTGCACTTGCAAGTTTTATGGAATACATCACTGATATTGTCAATGATGGAGTTGGTTTTATCCAGAATTACTAGGTTTATTGATTTTAGTAGAGAGAAAGGGTTAAGTGTTAATTTCCATTAAAACTTTATCAAGGTTTTAGATGAAGGGGGTTTTGAGGTCCCACCTAGGTGTCAACAGCACCCCTTCCTTCTTCGGAAGCTGAAGTCTTTCTCTGTCTCCCAGAGATTTCTACAGCTTTTTTATACATTCCATGCATTGTTTGAGCAAACTTACCCAGCATCGTACTAAATAAAAATGGCTGCTTGGCACCATATGTCCAGACAACAAACAACACAATTCCATATAAATGTGATTTTCTTTTTAGTCATTGTATAAAATGCATTTGTCTTTGTTTATTCTTTTGTCTAATATTTCATACTAAACGTGTAGCAACTTGTGTTGGTGATTGATTCAGTTCTTGGGTTTGTGTCATTTTGATTTTTGGTATATAGACGATGTGATCTTGTGTGGGAAAATTTTGATCAGGCAAGGGTTGATTTGACTCAGGAATGAGTCAGTAATGCTAGGGCGATGTGGTTTAGGATCAAATGACTACAGATTTTTATCATGGATTGATTCAGTATTTTTTTTTTTTTTTGCAAAGCGTGTTTTTAATATTGAAAGGTTATAATATTCTTGCTGGAAACGAGTTGCTTTGTTCACTAGTGATTTTTCTGCTTTCTTGTTTAACTTCTCTGTTTATTCCCATTATTGTTTTTTTTTCATTGCATTTTGCATTCTTGTTTCTCTTAAGCTTTCATTTGTTTTGATTTACTACTTGTAATTGCCTTATTTTCTGTTTGTTGTTGATTTTACTTTAATGGCTGCCATTCTTCACTGTCACATAGATGTTAGATCTAATTCTTGTTGCTCGTCTCTTTTTTCTGAAACTTAGCCAAGTTTGGTTCTCTAGAGGCAGGGTATTTTTTTTAAGAGTTGAGGTCTTGAGTAATTTATTAGAAATCTTCAAAAAAGCTTAAGCAGGGTTGTGCTCTAATAATAAAAATATGATGTTACTATTAATACTGATATTATTGCTATATGTGCATGCAGATCTCAGTACATTTTAAACTTTGAAAAACTTTACCTAAGTCCATTTTCTTTTTCAAGTTTCTTTGATGGTATCTAATGGTATTTCTGCAGGTCATGTTTATGGTGACCCTTGTGAGTTTGGACTGCTGTCCATCAATGAGACAGTGTGGTCAAGAGAGCTTACTAGAAACTATGGAGAGCAGCATGCAAAGGACAATCGCTTGTGTCAAGGCATCGGATCTTCCTTTGTCTGGCTTGTGGCTCAGGCCTACAATCAGGGTGAGAACATTTGCATAGACACTATTGGAATTAGAGTAAAAGAAGATTAGGCCATTTGTCAAAATTTTCATTTGGTCTGATACAACAGTTTCTGGCATTTTGCTGTCTCTAAAATGTCACTCATACAGTGAGGACAGCACTGTTGACGTATTGAGCTCTGGAAATCTCATCACATTTGTCATGAAGTTCTTTCATGCACATAGCATTAGCAATGACAAGCATTATCATTATTCTAGTTTTCATATTTTTTTATCCTGAAAGACTGCTTATTGGTATCTTATTTTGTTCTTCCAGTCAACTTGTACTGTTTTGTAATCTTTCACTGTGTATGTTCTTTTGCTAGCAGTTACTCTGGTTAGGCCATTTATTGGTTCAGTTAGCTTACATTACTTAGACATTATATGTCTGATGGTGCTGTTCTTTTGGTATTGTGAACCTCTAAACCATACATCTCTGTAAGATTTTGCTGTCCACAAAATTCATCCACAAGAGATCTATTGGCAATAGGTTATAGGTAAAGGCATTGTCAAAAATCAATTGGCCACAGCAATATTCTTTATTTGAATGCTATCATTGGTTTGTTGATGTGTTGATTGGCATGTACCAGCAGTTGTGATGACATGTAACCTTCTGTTCATCTTTTCCAAGTTCTTCATGTTTATCACTGACTGTGATCAAAATTTATTTTTGAGACTCTTTGGGCAGATGTAGTGCTACATTGACATAGCCCATCAACTGGGATATTGTGCTGTGTAAATAAGGCTTATTGTTACTTATTTGCAGATGCTTCAAAGACTCATGACTATCATTATATATTAATTTGAAAAAGGAAAGTAATGAGCATATTTTATACTGTTACTGACATTGTGCCTTTCTCCAGGTTTTATGACCTTCATTGATCTCATGTTGTGCCTTTTCTCCAGGTTTTAATACCTACCTTGATCTCACCTACCCACTGAGCACTCAGACAGTTCTAACGGATGGCAAGAAGTGGCAGTTCCTGTTCTATCAACTCAACACCCTTGCACTGTGGCTGGATGACGAGGCCAACAGTCGCGTCAACGTTTGTTGGAAGGATGAAGAAAAGGACCTCTTTGTGGGCATAGAAAATGGAAAAGTTGTGGGCTTCAATTCAGACATTTTGCGTCAGTTGATAATGTGTCTTGCATTAGCACCAGCTAATCGACCATACAGCCTGCGACCTACATTGCCACAGAATTCAGATGACCCAAAAGAGAAGAAAGACTTTGTTCCTCCAAAACCAGTGAAGGTAGAGGTGGTGAAGGAAATTAAATATGTAGTGTAACGGTAGGTCAGAAATCTAGATTCGTGGAGAGGTGGTTAAAAAAACAGTCCAAGCCTTCAGTGAATGTGTTTTATGGATGTTTTTATAGATATGGAAGTTGTTTTATGTATTTTTTTCAGAGCATTTACATGTTAAAATGTAACAGTAAAAAAATACTGTCCTTAAAGCTGATGGTTTGTTCATAGGTGAATGAAAATAATTTGTAATTATTTTTTTAAAACATTTTGTTGTGTGTGGATGTGTGTAGTTTATGAGAAAATTGGGTTCTTGAGGGATCAAATTTAACAAAAAGACTTTGCTGACACAGGAGTAATGCTATAGGTTTCCGAGCTCAAAGATATGTAGAATTTAACAGTGTTGCCTGAAAATATTTTGATTCAAAATATGACATTTTGATATATGGATCTGTGTGAGGGTTAAAGAAAAATGAAGTGGGATTCTAATACTAAAACTTCAAGCATTTTTATAAGTTAGGGTTTATATTTTTTATGTATTCTGTTTATGTTCTTTGTAGCAGTAACAGAAAAATGAATTTTAGTATACCTTGGTCCGATCAAAAATGTGCCTGTCTATAAATTTTAAGGCCTCATTATTTTTTAAAAACAAAAATTAAAATATAATCATCAGGTAGAAGCATACACATGACAAATTCATTGTCATAGCTTTATTCATGTTCACTAAACATTAAGTAACGATGACATTCTATATCATTACAAAATAGAATGTTAAATATCACAACCTTTCGCATATTTGGAATTTGAGAAATATTTATCTTAGCTACTTTAAAATAGCTACCCCTCTCAGAGAAACATCTCTAAAAGCTACTGTGGGAGAAAATACAGGTAAGGTAAATTTTCTCTGTAAATTAAACTTATATATAATGAAGAAGGTCTATCAAAACTTACATGGCAAACTACAGGCACATGTATTCTAGATGATGTCAAGTCAGTATGAGAAATGTACATCATAAGTGCATTCACAGACTAGGGACCTGAAAGACAATATGTGTGCGTAGAAACCCTGAAACACACGATGCAGTCCGAAGTTTTAATTTCCCTGTATGCTACAAGGACAAACCGTCACTGGCAACTACGTCAGCTTGAAGATGGGAGGATTTTGGGCAGTTTTCACCTGGAGGCTGTGGAAGCAGCTGGTATTGGATCAAGGTGAGCAGGCCTGAGTGGAATGTGACGCATTAAAGATTCAAACCTCAGGGCATTCGATTTGCGCTCTTCTTGCAGCCAGTACAACATTTCAACTTTGTCCCGCTTCATCTTGTCTTCATATGACCGGCCCTAGTTTACAAAGGGGGATAATGAGATAAAATGTCATCTAGGAGCCCTGAGAGATTCCATTTGCCCAGCTATAATTTAAAAATAATGAAGGCAATTAAACAGCTCAAAGTATTAATTACATCCATACAGACCAACATCTCTCTCCCTCTCACTCACGCACAGGGTTACCTTAAAAGAGACAACATCCTGAAACTTTGACTTCATATAATCCAGCTCTTGTCGGATGTCAGCATCTAGCGCCTCTATTTTCTGTAGATGCCCATATGACTATTATAAGCCTAATGGTGACTAATAATTTTTGTAATATCAACTAATCATGACAAGGTGTTGTTGCAGACAAACATTTCTGATGTGTTATTCAATTTTGGCATTTAATTGAAAAATGTCTTCTGTGAATTTTCAGTTTTGTTCTTTTTTTATGTAATATAAATTTGAGCAAAGAAAACAAAGCAAATGCTGCACTTAAACCCTGAGCATAAGGTTCTGACAATGCAGTAGTACACCTCAGAATATACAAACAGAAATTTAATCTTATAATCTGTTAAAACAAAAGTCTGACAGACCGTACCGAGCCACTCTATCAAAAATTCAAACTGCAAAAACTACACACACAAAAATCTAGTTCAAACAAGAAGATAAAAACTATATAGCTAGCTAAGTTATTTAGCTAATAGGCTCCAAATGACCTTTGGTAAACATAATGAACATGATCATGGTATTAGGAGTTACAAGAGTAAGATTACCTTAAGCAGGAGAGCACGATGTTTTCCTTCTTGTAACAGTGATGTGGAGCTTTTCTTTACCCCTGGACAAAGCATCATATATGTTGAAAAGGAAGTGTCTGTGTTTATGAAGGTTTACTAGGAAATGGATGAGTTTAATATGACTTAACTTGGTTCAAGACTAAATTCATGTGAAATACAGTAAAATGCATGATTACAGTGAACACTTGCTATATTAAATGCAGCTTCTGAAAGCTTTAATAGAGCACTATACTTGAGGCCATGCAGAAAAGACCATGATTTTACATTGCACCACACCATGGAAGTAGTATAGACACAATATTTCATAACTTAATTAAACTGCAGCTAGCATTTAGCAATCTGGCAGCATCACTGTTGTCTGCTGTTGCTGCAGTAAGTCACAGACTGCACCATGACCTCCTTCCCCAGTGAAGCTACTATATGTGTAAAGCATTAACAATCTTTCATATGACCCAAAGGTGAGAATGACATACAATCAAGTTCCATGAAAGATTGGACGAGTGTCATCTGATGAGAGAGGGGAGAAAGGTTGCCAATAACATTGTAGATAAACAAAAACTTAACATAAAAACATGAAAATATGAGAAAGTTTCCAACAAAGTGTATTACTGGGAGACTGCTAACAAAAAAAATGGTACACTATTAATTTGTGGTGAATGACAAACAGCCTGTCCCCTTTCAAGAGTCGGAGATCTTAAATCGCACTGGCAGAAGGTAAAGCAGAACATCTCTCTGGGATGCAAGCAAGGGACAGATCAGTAACTCTGAATATTGGTTTATTTTTAATTGTAACAAAATGGTATATTCATTTAATTCGCCATTTAGGGAAAGGGTCATGTATAGATGTTACATAGTTCCTGAAATGCATTAGGCATTAAACTCAACCCACACACCAGTACTGCCATGTCTGCTATCAAATCTGGAGATGTGAGAGAGCAGATGCTTACATGTAGGTGGATGTTTCCAAGGCTCCATGCCATGAAGGTGATAAGTACATTATTAAACCATTTACAGCAAGACTGATGCTAGTGATAACTTACCATTCACTTTCTCAAAGAAACGGTTGGGGTCAGAGGCTAGGCGCTCAAACTGCTCCAGTTTGACCAGCATAGCTTCACGCTGCAGTATCAGATCTGTTATTTTTTCCCACTGTTCCACTGCCTGAAACAATATGTCCCTAGATTAGGAACCATTCTGAGGAAACGCAAAGATCAGCCACTTATTTTAGTGCATACATTACAACTGATCTATTGTTGCATGAACTGTAGCTATAAATACATTTTTTTCAACATAAACTGCAAAGATAAATGGCAGCTACCTGTGTCAGCTTGGTGAAGAATTCTCCACAGCTGTACTTGATGGCCATGTCCAAACGCTGGGCATCTGGCATTAGAAGGGAGTTCCACACCCTTTCCAGCCTCACCTGTGGGTTTTGTGACTTCTGATCCTCTTCCTCCTCCCCACCCTAATGCCATACAAGTATCAATCCTCAAACATACAATGCACTAAAAACAGCACAAAACCATTTAATTTTTCACCCTTCTTATCTGTGGGGGAACAACAATGAAAAGTTATGTTCTCAAATTTCGATTTTTGTACATATTATTAAAACAGTGCACAATGAACTTGCTATGAAATATGTTCAAGCTGCTGATGTCAGAAAAATGAATCACAGTAAAAGAAATTCAAAGAGCAGACTATGTCAACATGTATTGCTGGTCACATGACTGACCTCTGTAGTTGCTACAGCCTCTGAGATCCCTGTCTTTTTTGATAAGCTAGTTATATCCCTGCAAAATATTGGACATATCAGTTTCATAAATCCAAAACTGCAAAATCTAACTGAAATGCTCAAGCAATTTATCACTCATTTTTTTCCACAGTTAACGTAGCTGGAAACAATTACAGAGTAACCTGCAAGTGCTATTATAGCAAATTAAGATGTCATTACTTAACCCTAATTAATTATATTTAAATTGTTAACATATGTGATGTTAGTAAATGAAAAGCTAAGCACCTACCGCCTGATGGGTTGCACCTTCTGCTGTCTGGCAATCAAGACTCTCTCCTGTAGAGTTTTTGCTGATAGCCGTGCAGTATCTTGAGTCTTTTTAAGATGAATCATTTCACCGGTGTCCTCTGAGAAAACCAAAGGTAAAGGTCAAACTATTCTATTTGATTTTTTTAAATGTATATATAAAATAAATCTTTAAGTTATAAAATATGGCTCTCATTATGTTTTCATATCTTTATCAGCCATGCTCAGGAATACTCAAACTTGAACATCTGTATAAATGTTTATGTATGTAAATGTTTATGTGTGGATGTTCTTAAGTGTTTCTTCCTCCTTGCTTAAGCACTTGAATGACTGTCAACACATGTTCACAAATGCCTGAGTGTGACGAATCTGTCTCAGCTACTTAAATGTTAGCTGATGGTACCCAATCAGCCTGTGGTATGTCCCACCACTACTGCTGACTTCAGGACCTTTAGCAGTCATATAAATATAAAGATTTTTTTCACTCTGTCACCATTACTGTGTGATACATTCCCTCTTTAAACACTTGTTGAGACACAGGCAAGGGTTATGTTTGCCTCTGCACATGCTCTTTCTTGCTGGGTGTGTCACTTGTTTAGAGGGGTGGTGTAGCTAGCTCTGATCTAGGTTTAGTTGCTGACATGTCACACCAACATCCAGCCTGTCAAGGCCAGGTATGAAAGGGGCAAGTCAGCATGTTAAGACCAACTGTGCAATACAAGACAATGCTAAAAAGGGCCAGTCAGATGTTTAAATCATTAACAGGCGGCCAGTGTTTCTGCTGCTGATAAGACACCAACTGCCACATCAAGCTGTCACTGAGGAAATGAGAACTGTGCCTGCATGCCCAGGTATGGAAATTTGACTTTTGTGTGCTTGTTGAACCACTGGAAAACATACTTTTTGTAACTAATTTGTTGGGGGTTTTGGGAGGAACTACATTTGTAAAAGATAGTGGATTCCTTTTTTTTGTAAGAAGATAATATTGTGATAATTAATTCTCTGTACCCTTACTGTATAGGTCAGGGGTGAGCAAAGTACAGTCCGCTGATGTCCTTGGACCAGCCCATCTGCCAAAATGTGAAGTGCAAATTTTTTTTGTTCATTCAGCCTAGGGTTATTTGATTGAAATTTATCAAGTACAACAGCATTAGAAATCGGCAGTCTCTAACATTCTAACAGACAATTACAAAGATAACAAATAACACGGCTGACATGTCTGATGCAGTCGTCAGAGAGCACTGGCGGCAGCTGCGTTCAAAAGAAGGGCTGGTCTTAAAGTTTTATTGTGAGTGAAATCAAACAGCTTCACTTTACATTATGTACTCATTTGTTGTCCATTCCATTATCACTAGGTTTGTTGTGTAGTCACCCGGCATGGGTTTTTGGTATTTTACCGGCCCGCTGCTTAGCTAGTAATTTTGAGACTGGCCTGCAAAAAGAAAACTGCTCACTCCTAGTATAGGCACAGTTGTTATTGGTTACATCCACGGTGTAAAGGTGGGCCTGATTAGGTCGACTGGTCCAAGGGTTGGGACGTGGTTTATCCTACTCTAGGGGTGTCTAACCTCCCAAAAGGAACCATCTGAACCCAGTGGCTCAGTTGAGGGCAACATTAATCCCTGAGAGGCGGTGCATAGATGTATTTGTGTAGTCTAAGAACGTTGGTTCACAAGTAACAAGACACCTTTGTCTCCAAGCACTGTACGGTCATTTTGTGTGTTAAGGACGTTTTTGTTTCAGCCAAGGGCAAGCACCCATGCAAGACTTGTTTGTGCAAGAGCTGATTGAGACTCATTCATATTATGTCTGGGTAGTTTGTCCTCGTCTTGCATGTATTTGAGACTGAATTTGAACTGCTGGCTTTTCTTGGTGTGCTTCCACTATTTGTGTGTGTACTAAAACAGGGACTCAAACCTAGATTGCACTGTTCTTCCTTTTTATTTTTTTTTTGTTGTTATATAAATAGATACATTTTTATTGAAAGTAGACAGGGCTCATAAAGCCAGTGCTACTTTTTCATGTGTTGAGTGAAAGAGTATGAAAAAAATCAAAAATGTCCTGGTGGATGTGTGACTGAGCTGACATGCACCCATGTGGTGAGACAGTTACCATGCACCTTAACAGCCAACTCAATCTTGCAAAAATCATGCAACTACTTGACCACACTGACAACAAATGACCAGTAGTGACGCTCACTAACCATAATCATAATCACTAACCTTGCAGATCAGGGTCCTTGCCCAGTCCTCCCAGCATCACACTATTAACATTCCACATGCCTTCTTTGAACTCTGTCTTTTGAGCACGTAGTTCTTCAAGTTTTTTATCATGAACCCTGTAATTTACATGAGCAAAGCAACCTTACTCCACAGATTCAATTAATAAACTTATGACTGTGATCTGCGAAAATTAAATAAATTATTTACTCCGTAAACACAGCCTGCAAGTGCTTTGACATTATTTAGCAGCTATTCTGAAGACACATGCTTTTGACTTGTACAGTCCCAGCGTGCATTCAAACACCTCAGGACCACAACGCAATACTGTTATAATTATGCTCCGGAACTTGACCTCTGTTCCTGACTAGCCTTGCTGGAAACAATTCTTTTTGAAAGACGCCCTCGTGCAGGAACAGCCTCATCCTCCTCATCGTCAGATTCTCCTTCATCCTCAGAATTATAGAAGTGAAATATAGCTCCTAGGTAGTCTGTTTCCTGGTAAAAGAATCACAAGACTTTAAGCACTGGGGCCAGTAGATACAATAATGTACCATGTGACTTTTAGAAGAAATTTTGAAAGCAAACATTACTGATAAAGATGTGAAAATGTGACTACTAAACTAAGGAAAAAATAATAATGAAAATCTCCACATCTTCTTCTCACATCTATTGTATATCATCGTCAGTTATCAACCATTTGATGGTTGCACAATTATGGGCCCCCATTCTGCACCATGAAGAGAAAAGCCTGCTTATTTAGAAACTGCAAATGATTTATGTATGCTTAATGAACTTTTATATTTACTTGTTTCCTTGTATCGTCACTCATTATGACACCAAACAAACTTTATTAAAATACTCATATATTCTACTAAGAAGACAAGGAATTATAAAACAACAGCAAAATTACAAACCATAGTTGACAGGTATTTCATGTAGTCATCACTGGTTATGGTGGACTTCCACCACTGTAGCCAAGATGCATAAGTGCGGGACATTTTGTCAGCCACAAAAGATGGCACACCAGGACTGCTGCTCATCAAATTGGACATCTTCTTTGGGTTGTTCATTACTTCATGAATCTTCTCCATATTTGGTGTCTATTGAATAAATTTATTACAGTTGTGTGCTTCTAAACAGTTACTGTATATCTTTGTACTGTGCCTTGCAATGAGAAATAAAAAATATGAAAAATTATTTCCTTTAAAGAGCCTTGCAAGTTGTTATGAGGGTTGTGCTGCCTTCTGCACTTCGTAAGACAGAAATTGTAATATTACTGTGTGCTGCAAATTGTCAGGAACCACAAAGTAATCCTCGCTCACGTAAAAGAGGGATAAAGTGAAATATATTTTGCAATATCTTCTGTAAAACAATAGGAATGCAAAATTCTTCATTCACTCAAAAAGAAAAAAAAGCACTGAAGAACTATAAACCAACAACTGCGAACAGGAAATAGTGACTTCCAAACAGCTTCACGTATCTGTGGGTGCGTCTGTGTGTGCTCTAGCATACATGTTTATACATGCAGGCAAACATTAATTTGTGTACCTGCCATGGATGGCTGGAGAATGTGTGTGTATGGTGTGTGCCTGCACAGTTACATAGGTGCATTATATGTACGCATGTTAAAATATAACCATCACTGTGTGCCCGTTCTGAAGAATACAAAAAATGCTTGTATGTATGAATGCAAAATGTGTATAAAACAATTTGTAATGTATGGCTTGTATGTGTGTGTTTTAGTCATTTGTTCTCCAATGTCAAATATACCTGATTATTAAGACTTAAAATATCTATACATATCCTTACCACAGGAGAAAAAATATCTTGTCCTTGCAAATTTTTTGGCGGGTTAGATGGGCTGAAAGGGTAAAATGCAGAAAGTTATTGAGCTGATAAAAAAAAAAGCTTTTAATTTAATAAGAAGATGAGTTAAATGCACTCAGGTACATTTATCCAAGAAGATCACAAATCGTAAGATGTAGGTTATGTGAGAACAATTGATTAAAAACTTTCTCTGTAAGACAAAACTACAGTGCTCTTCTGTTAACATCTGCTTTAACAGGAGTTTAATTAAAGAATGTTGTTATGACTCTTGTGAAGACTCATTTCTTACGTATGAACCCAGGTCTTCATATCCTGCTGTCCCCAAGGTGGAGGTTTCTCCTGGTGCAGGCTGGGATTGATGACACGCTGACTGAACTTCTTTGACAGTGTGGCTGATGCCATAGTTCCAGCAATGTTAACAGTTTCTGGTGCCTCCACAATCATGGAATCCTAAACATATACAAACCAGCTTCTTTTCCTCTAAGCAGAAATAATATTCAATCGGGGGAAAATTCTTTGACGTTGGAGATAAGACTAAGATATAGGTCTCTAAGTTTGAGCCAGAAACTATTATTTTTTTCCCTTGTGAATACTATTTTGAGAAGAAATCCTGTAGAAGACTACAGCTGTTGAAGAAAGTCTTCCTCATGATGGCAACAATAATATGCAAAACTAAATAAATTAACATAGTTGTCTGCGTTCTTGCAATTTTTTAAATCTTTATTGATTTTAGTGAAGCCACCAGTACTGTTGTCCTTTCATTTCATCTTTCAGTCGTACAACAAGGTCTGTAGCACACGGAACATAACTAAAAGTACAGTCAGTGGCACCCAGTGCATCCTGGGTCAATTGCCTACTGTTCAACGATGCAATGATTTTTCAACAATTGAAGCGACAATCATAAAAATGTAACCTGGCTGTCATTATTAGCATCTAGAGCAGAGGATTTCTCAGTCAATAAGGTGAGAGGTCATGGCTTTACAGTGAGTTTGTGTATAGCCCTGTAAATATCCTATGTCTGTCTTTAAAATTTCACAACATTTGACTAACATAGGATGATTCAAATGTGCAAATCTATGGTTACTGAGAATGAACATATCTTGCTGCTTGCAGGGAACCATATCAGCAACATCAATAAATATTACAGAAGGACTTGATAAAATGTGTTTAATCACAACTAGTAGCAATATGTTATCTGCCTCTTTTGCGCTTATGGCTGTTATCATGGCTTAAAACCTAGTTGTAACTCAGACTCACATCATCCAGTTGCAGGTGGTCAGCAGGCACTGTCTTCATTATTTCTTTATACACTTCATGTATCTCATCACTAAGAAAGAGGTTTTTGTCTAGATTTTTCACTGTCACAGGGTCAATCTGTGGACAGAATATAGACTGTCAGTAAGTTAGAGGAAGGTATAGTAATCTACATATGGACTATCAAAATGTCAGCATGCGGTTATGCCAGATATCAATTCCATGAAGGAATAGTTTAAGCTATGCTGGCTACGACAAAAGGTTTGGGCATTATGGACAGTGTGGTTCATGATGACAATATGGACAGTGTTGTTAATGATGACAATTATGCATATATTTGCATGTGTCAGGATTGACAACTTGTGAAAACAAATTTTTAAAGATTTCTAAAATAAATTTCTACGGGTAGAGGGCAGGAAAGTAATTTCTAAATCTTCTGCACCTACGACTTTGCAAATCATTTCAAGTGGGCAGTTGCCAAAGACCTATGTTTAATTAAGAATCTTTATCACCTGTTTTTCAATGTAATTATGTGCTATAGTCATATTTATGGTGGTAGCAATGTATATACCTCTTCAATGAGATCATTGTAAACTGTGGCATGGCAGCCAAGGGTGATGGAAGACAGACACACCCGCTCTGATACACGAATGTCTGATGTCAGTACCACTAACTGCAAACAGAGGCCCAGACCATCACATCTTACTTTTTCCCCCAAGATATCTTTTCAAATAGTGTCTTTCTTGTATAGTAGGCTGAGAAAGTTTCTCTCTTTTTTTTTGGTATTTCATGTTTATTCATCACTATAACATTTTTACCGGAGTCATACAAACAATATCTTAAGCTGCAGAGAAATCAGGTATGACAAACTACAAGATGAAAATTATTTCTGCATCTTCATCAAGACAATTACCTGACTCCACTTGTATTACTATTTGAATTCATATCACCTGAGAAAAGTTCTTTGCAAATACTTCCAAATTAAGCATATATATGTTTAAAACACTATGCAAATGTTTACAAGTCTGTCCAAATGCTCTCAGATTCCTGGTGTAAATGTTTACAAGGCTATTAAGTTCATGACTATGCTCTCAAAGTAACTTGCAATCTATCCCTAAATCATACAAATCAAAGTGCCACTTTTAGGTGCTACTAACAAACAAAGAGTCTGGCTCTGTCAAATGTCCTCTCATTAAATCTGTAGACAAATATTATGTCCTAGAGTGGGACTTGAAATCTGTTCAACTTCCTCTAATTTTTGCAGAGAGGAACACAACTCTTCTCTGCAAACCCCATAGATTGTCTCTCTTTTGTACTAAATGGGAACGTAGTTTAAAAAAGTGAAACTCAAATAAATAAAAAATGGATAACATACTCAATTCAAATAAAAAATACGTTAAATGATGGAACTAAATCCTAACAGTCAAAATCATTTTTGCATTATACATAATTAAGACACTTACACAAAACCAGCAAACATTCAAACATGCAATTGATAAAAGCCTAGTTAACAATGGGAACATATTTATAAAATAGTTTAGAAAGGTAACCTTAAAAACCTTCACCTTGTCATTGACCTTGGCTTTAACAGTAGCAGGCTGAGGGTGGGTGGGGGCTTGAATTTCTACTCTGAAAAATTGTTTGTCTGCCATCAAAATTCATTTCTTTGAAAACATACACACATAAAATTATATACATTGCGTTGCCATTTCCTCAAGATTATATTATTTAACAATCACAGATAATATTTAAGTCTAGCAGATTAATCTATAATCAGATGCAAGAGGAACATTCAAGTCGTTTACCAGCATATTAACTGAACAGCCAAAAAAAAAAAAAAAAGGCTTAAGAACGAAAAATAGCATGAGTGAATTCACATTTCACTCTCTTTTCGTCGTTTCTCTCGCTCCTCCAGCTCTGCTTGTGTCTGCTTCAGCATTTTGGGGAGGTCGTCATGGCGGGCATTTCGAGTTATGGCCTGTTGACACATTTACATGAAAAGAAAATCAGCATGCACTTGAAACTGTACACTACTCATCCACTTTTTAAACCCTTTCCCAAATACAGGACAGGATAGATATCTAAAATATATGCCACCTTTCCAGATTGCCAGAGTAATGCAACACCACATATTTGTAATCTCTCGAGTATGCTCACCTGCAGTAATGGTGGCAAGTCTTCCTCATCATTTGTGAATCCTCGTTCATCTTTTACATACATAAGGTTCCTCAGGTCTTCACTCACAAAATTTGTCAATCCCACTTTAGGCTCATTTTCCATCCTCATCTTTGACTTTATAAACAGGCCATCATACAGAACACACATTATTGCCATTATAAAAAAAGACCACAAGATATGCAAACATGTCATCACATCAGGAAAAATGACAGCTGAATGGATATGTGTACACAAGTCCTGTAGTCAAGAGCTAATGCACATACCCACAGATAATTTTTGATGCAAAATAAAAAATATATGTTAAGATCAAAGTAGGATGGTTTTAAAAGCAAGACTAATGGAGAATAATAAAATATTAAAGAATAGAAATCTGTTCTAATTAGAATATGAACATTTGAATTTGAAACAAAAACAGTAAAAACAAAAAATGGCAATAGATTATGTTGCATTCATCCTTTGACTCGACATTAGAGACCTCACTGTTCTCAGGGACAGTTTGTTGTTAGGGCAGTCCCCATTTTCTATTCCTATATTTTATTATATGCACTGCCAAAGCCATATTTATCACACATGCAATAGGCCGTAGAAAGGAAACATTGTATTGTCTTTAAGCTCTAAGTTCCATTGTTTCTCTAATGTCAAGTTTTTGACGTCCACTGCTGACATGACAGGCCTCTATCAGTCTGGGATTCTTGCTGTAAAAAAGGTGCAAATAGTTTTTTCATTTTATGTCAGGAGCATTGCAAACAGTTTAGCCCTGTGAGCAGTATATAAGATGAAGTAGAGACCTGACCAGTGAAAAGACAGAACGTGGGAGAGACAGCTGCCAGGCATGACTAAACGAAACTTGCTTTAGAGGGATGCAGCCATGGCATTTTGTTAAGTCCATTTAATAAAGGAAAGTACATCTGCCAGGCCTCTTCCTGCATCTGTTTAAGTGTGTGGGAGAAAGTTTGGTTACTTACACCATAACCCTACCACTCGGCTACAAATGTGATCTGTGTGGCAACAAAAAATGGTTCAACATGGCAGGTGGAAACTGGAGTCTCTCTTCTTCACCCCCTTTCGCTCTCTGGTGTCTCTCTTACCCTGTCCTGGTGGCTACACAGGCTGTTTTCAAGCTACAGGTTCAAGCTTGTTATTTTTGTGTGCTTAAACAGCTAACTAGCAGGTTATGGACCCTCCCCCAGAAATACCAACCAGGTTCAAGAAAAGAATAAAATTGCCACATACCTCTGCCAGTCTTCTCTGTTCATTTTTTAGAATGGTCAGCTCAGTATCTGTCAGGGCATCCCTCTTCACTGAAGACTTGATACCCAATTCTTCTAAAAGTGTCTCTCCATCTGTCAGTACTGGCTCAGATTTAGCCCGCTGCATTTGACAAAACTGTGAATGTGACATTGTACCAGATAAAGAAACACATAGGGTTAAACAGATTGATAAGGTTTTTCACAGCAAACTTTTTTTCCTGCATGTTTTACTCAACAGCATTGTTGAAAATACAGAACATGTAAAGATGGGGCCACTGAGTGCAGTCATATGCAAATCAGCACAAATGTACAGTATGTACAGAAGAGCATTTAGCATATTCTCATGTGCACGTTCACACTCACACACACACACACACATACACACATGATGATTGAAAAAAATCATTATTGACACTGTTAGATGGAGGACAGATTCTTGCCTTAATTTTGGTGCAACCTTTCTTTTTAGCATACCTTTAGAACAACTCTGGTGGGGGAAGCTAGATGATTTAATGTTCTGTAGACAAACATCAATGTTTCATGTCAAATTCTGTCACAAAAGGAAAAATACAAATTACACTTTGAGCTAAATCTCGAAATAATTGCCATAAATTTTGGCCTATTGAGCACACCTGTTTTTACAAGCCGCATTGCTTTTTAAGCCGCAGGGTTTAAAGGTGGGGACAAAAGTCACGGCTTATGGTCCGAAATTTATGGTAGTCAAATTTAATCTTGGTGATTATTATCAAAGATGACATAGCTCTGATTCAGTACTAAACTCATATAAGAATTTATGTTTTATTTGGAAAGGCAAAATAATTTATTTCACAGCCTTTTTATGTGCTCTGGAATTAAGGGTCCTCTCTTGACTTAGCCTATATTCAAAGTTTCCACAATAAATTTTTCTTTGTACTGTACCAGATGGCTTGACTCCATGGATAGATCACCCTCTACCTCCCTCAACTCCAGCTATCCACTCCTGATTGGTCAGGGATGACCAATGAACAGACAGAACATAAATAAACCAACTCATCCCTTATCTCTGTGTGGCTAACGAGTACACCTCACCAGCTTTTTGCCCAGCTTTAAGTGCACTGGTCGTGGCTTTTTTTTTTTTTGCTGCTCCTTTTCTATAACTTGTTTTGTGGCAACATAAAAGATCCTTACACTGCTTTGTAGGATAGCAGACTGGAGGATGCAGGTGATAAAAGATGAACTGCGTCAAGAGTGTCCCTCACAGAGAGAGAGACCAGTGCAGGTGATAAAAGACGAACTGTGTTGAAATCTGTCTTGGTGGCACCTTCCCACCCTTTCCAAACTAGATGCCAACAGCCTTTGCCCAGCATCGAGATCCAGGAGCTTGTCTGCCAGCGTCACAATCCAACCCTATGGCACAAGGACCTTTGGCAGGAAGCCAACACCTAAGCAGAGTTCCTGATTGTGAGGTGGGGGGCTTGGAGGCTGCGAGTGGACTTTCCAGACTCAAACTGAAGCCGCTCAGCTGTGGTCTTCAAAACCGCCATACAAGGTGAGTGTCAATTGCCCAGGAATGTCGTCCAGTCCCTCTGACCTCCCTGCCAATTTGTCCCTCTTCCAATCTGTAGATTGCTCACCTTTTCCCTTTTGGAATCTCAGGTGGGTCCTCACCTCCATACACTCCTCTTTTATGTTTCTGTCTAACCCTTGTTTCTAATTTGCACTCGCCTTGGCAGCTAGAATGTCAGAGATTCACATCCTGTCCTTTGACTCAGTCTGTCTGCAGTTTTGGAATGATGACTTGGACTCCATGGTTACCCATGTAGGTCATTTGGCCAAGAATAAATTACCCTCACTCAGTCCACATGAAGTTATTCTTCCTCACTTTCAGGAGGATATCCAGTGATCCAGAAAGGCTTCAGGGCACATATACTTCAAAAGATAGGCCTCAAAGGATGGGTTGATCATGACTGTTGTTACACTTGCGAGAAGGGAAGGCCGACATCAAGGTGCAGGTGATTTTTGCATGGATAATAGCAGTCATCCATTTGTCTTCTTTTTTTCTGCTAAATAGGTGTGAACTTTGTTTAGAAAACCTTTCCCTTCACCTGTTATTTATTCTTTGTACAGTCAAGTTATCTGGTACAGTATGAAGAAGTACCATTTTTGGTTGTAAAATTTCTTTCTTTGAGTACTTGGCAGATGACAGCTCATTCCCTCCCTGCTGTGGGTCTCTTTCTCAGTTCAGGCAAAAAAATAGAGGGCCAGCAGTAGCAAGGCAGGAATGGAGGTGAGTTGGCTGATTTTGTGTTCTCTCCATTCATTGGTCATCCCTGATCAATCGGAAGCTGACAGCTGGAATTGTGGTAGCTAGAGGGTGGTATCTCCATATGGTCATGTCATCTGGTATGCATTCAAAGAAAGTTCACTAACAAAATTGGTATTTTTCTATCAGCAACTCTTAGCCACGCAGCAGGGAAAAACAAAATCAAGAAACCAGCCGCACCCTGATGCACGTGAATCGGCTTCTGAGGCATGGACAGGTGGTGTATGCTCAGCTGAAAAATAGCATTAAATTTGTTCTTTTAGAGTAAAATCTTTATTATGCTTTAATGATACAGCAGAAAGCAATCTATGTTCAGAACTTTAATAATTACTGTACAGAAAGGCATTCAACAATGTTTACCTGCAAAATATGTCAGTTTTGTACCAGATAATGCTTTCTTGTGAGGTCATTCCCTGTGGTAATATTTTTTTTTTAAGTTGCTTTTGTACTTTAAAAAATTGGCCATAGATTACTATTAATAAGTAATTTATGCAAGATTTACATTTGTAGTTTAGGAGTAAGAACCAAATCTCACATATCTTAGATAAATCTACCATAAAAATTACTTTGAACAAAGCAATGTGAGCTCCCAGAAAACAACTATAATAAGATCCAAATAATCATTTATAAAAATATATAAATATGTATAAAGAAACCATGAGACAAAAATATTAAGCAGGCTGACTCAAGCAAACGTTTTTAAATGAGTCCAGGATGATCAGTCATTTTGTTGCACTAAATTCTTCCCTAAGTGCAAGCACTAAAACAAAGACCACTGGCAGGAAATGCTTTAAACATTGCTTAGAGTGTCAGCAAAAAAAGACAATTTAAACTCAACGTGAAAAATAATTATGGAAACTCCACATGAGATTTTCTGAATCTCAGCAACATGAAAAGGACTCCTAGGAGGCTGTTTTTAGAGAAAGACTATATATACTGCTTCATACCAATAAACAATGATGGAATTTCTTGATTTGGCTTCTCGCATAGTTAGAACACTCGGTTTTGACATTCTTTTTAAAGCCTACTATGGGATTTCATTTTTGAATTTAAAGTGTCCATTGACAATCACCCACATTCTCTTCCTTGTCTTTTCAATCTATCAAATCTCATCTTTAATGTTGACAGAAACTAACAAAAGGAAATAAAGATACACTTTGCACCAAAGTACACTTTGTTCTTCAGTTTTAAAGCTACAGAAAATATTTACTGGCTTAATGAAAACAGACATTTTTAAAGAAAAGAAATATATAAAAATAATAAAATATTAAAAGCTCTACAAAGCAGATAAGAGAACAGAAAGAGGATTTCCAAACAATGTCTCTGCTGTGCATATGAACTTATTTTCTGCTCAATAGTATATATCAATGCTTAAAATATTTGCAAATTTTTACTTCAAATGTTTGAAAAGTGTGCTGCTGACCATAGCACCAGTCCTAGCACAATGTTTTACATACATATAAAACACACAGACATACACACAGATACCCACATTTACAGAAAAAAACACACAAGTATATAGATATAGATACAAGGTGTGGCAGAAAAGTAATGAGACTGATTAGAGAGGTTGGGGAACCACAGGAATGCCTTTTGAGGTCAAAATTCCATGAGGGAGAGGGCAGTGTGACATGGGGGTTGTCATGATGGAGCATCCATTTGTCTGCAATGTCTGGTCTCACGCGAATTACCCTTTTTCTGAGCCTTTCAAGGATGTCTTTATAAAAAACTTGGTTGACAGTTTGTCCTGGATGAACAAATTCTTTGTGAACTATTCCCCTTCTGTGGTTTCCCAACCCCCCTATTCACCTGACCTCAGCCCCTGTGACTTTTTCCATTTTCCTAAACTGAAAAATTTCCTCAAAGGACGTCATTTTGGGACTTTAGAGAACATCCAAAAGAGTGTAACAGACATGCTGAAGACCATACCGGTTGAAGACTTCCAGCGCTGCTACCAAAACTGGGAACAACGTCTCCATCGGTGTGTAGCTGCCCAAGGGAACTATTTTGAAGGGGATAACATTGATGTTTGAAAAAAATAAAAACTTTGGTAAATAAAAAATCAGTCTCATTACTTTTCTGCAACACCTCATATATATAAACAATGAAAAGTATAAACTAATAGGAAGTACCATGGAAAAAAAGAGAACTTCAGATAACTGAGCAAAAATTGTCAAGGAGAGGCAAAAGATCTACAAGGATTCTGTTTAAGAGAGCAGCAGCACTAAAATCTGGACATCCAACTACAAGTGGCATGCCCAATGTGGCCATGTAACAGAAATACTGCAAGTATAGTAAATGTGGATGTCAAACAGGATGCTTAGCATGCTATAAATAGCTAGAAAGTATGTGTTTTACAGGGCGGAGTTGAGGCCAGAGGTAGGGTTTGGTTTGTGTGGCTGAAGCTTTCTGTAACTTCTAGAAAGTCTGCAAAACAATCAAAACTACCCTTGGTTAATAGACAAGAACCATTACTAATAGCATTAACAGTCACAGTTCAGGCAAATTCCTTCCCCAAGAAACAAAATCCGTTTTGAATTTCATGCAAAATTGTAAAGCGTAGACTCTGAACGATGCACTGATCATTTTTAATACATCGGTCAAGACTCTTCTTCACATTACATGTGACGGATGTTTACTTAAAGGGTGAAATGGCAAGATAATTGTTTTAAAGACAAAATTAAGAATTAATAATGAACACCAAAGTAGCTTTCAAAGTTCCTGAGCCATGTTGACATTAAGGTTGGAATGCTAAAACAGAGGTTTCCAAGAATGTACAGGAGATTCTGAATGATTCTATTAGAGGGTTGCTGTTAAAGCTTGAGTAAACAGTATATTGTCCCTACATTATTGCTTCCACCAATCTTCCCAAAACTCTATGTATGCATATGTCCGTTATATGTGTGCTATGTACACAAGTGTTTAACTAAAACATTTTTTCTCAGGTAAACAACATGACTATAAATATTTATCTAATATATGTTATTCCATTGTTACATATCTCCATATCTATATGCCTAACTGTAGCCTTGCACGTTGTGTATGTGATAGAAGCTGGCCAAGAGGCCAGCTGAAGGCCGGTTGGCCAGTAGGGCGGCCAGTTAGCAGTGATTGGCTCCCGGGTTGGTTTTGGGTCCGGGAGGGCGGAGGGGAGCCACGAGAGAAGGACGGGGCGACACCCCTCAACCCCACCTTCCCCAGGTGGACACAGCAGCGCTGCCGTCCGATACGGCCGGGCACCCCTGCCACTTTAGCCCTCCCGGGGGATATAAAAGGGAAGGGAGAAGCTTGACGGAGAGAGACGAGAGAGAGAGAACACGTGAGAAGGACGCAAGCCAGACCCTGTTACATGTATAAGAATAATTTCTAGGTATTGTCATGGGCTAATTCTTATAGCTGATTTGCATTTCTTATCTGAAAAATATTAAGGCTAAAGGCCACAACTTCACAAAGTGGGATAATAAAACCCACAAAAGTAGTGGTGAAATTATTTTAAAAGAAAAATAAACTCCTTCAGGCAGTAGCTAATTCTATTCTCTTACTATTCCCCTGCAACTGGTGTGCACAGAACCTTAGAAGCTCTCCCTCTCAGGGATGATAGCTGCAGCTGCTCTTCATGTGCATACCTGCAAGTTGCAATGGCTTGACCACTCTGTATGAAATAACCCTTTCCAGAGCCTAAACCGTTGGTCTCATTAGACAATTAAAATGGTCTGCCTGCAGAAAAATACTAGTTCCTTGAGAATACTAAGAAAAGGTAAAGGTTGTCCCCTAATCTTTTCAGGTCGTCGGAGGGCAAGATGTTAGAGACCTCACTTTTCTAGGAGCCAGCTTCATTTGAGGGCAGTGCCCATCTCCTCTCCCATGCCGCCATACCTTTTCCAACCCTCTATGGAGTCAGGTACCCATTCTCGCTGGATGGGCCAACTAAAGGAAATTTGCTGCACTACTTGGGTATCAAACCAGCACACCTCTCAGTTTGGATGCCAGCACTCTAACCAATTGGCTATCCACTTACTAATAAGACTATTATAGCAAAAGCTATCACTCAATGAAAACTGTGATAGTGATAAAGATATTGTTTATAATCTGCTAGATTGTGACACTTGTTTTGGATATGGGCTGGATATAAGGTCTCTATAGGAAACAGAAAGGGTAAAGAAGAGGTAGTTTTGACCTATCTGATCAAGTCAATGTTAGAGACAATCCATGTTCTAGCTAGTTACAAGTGTAAGTTGATTCTAGAAATCTATTAGCTTTCAGCTCCATTATCTTAATGAAGGACATACAAATACAATGAATATGATCTCTATGTGCTTACAAATTATATCCAATAGACATGGCCACTGAAACTGGTGTTTCAGATCTCACTCGTGTTTAGAACTGATAGAAGCAGTCATAGCAAGAAGGTGGAAAACATTTCTGACAATGCTTACCATCCAATGCTGACCTCATGCTGCGTTCAGGTAAATCTGCCACAAGCTCCATAAGTTTACTGGTATCAAGGTATGGCATTGCATCTGCTATCTGTAATGTCACACATGGTTGAAACTGATCAAAATACCAAAACCTGGTATTTCTGTTCAGTGGCAAAGAACTCTATCCAAAAGTTGCTCTTGACTAATGAAGTATTAGCTCATCTAACTTAATATCCTTAAAGCTGCAAATTATGTAAGTTTATTTACAAAGTATCCACAGACCTTTCTACTATGAAAGAAACATCCCTGACATTTCTAGTACCTATATCCAGTTTTCAGTCAACACAAATAGAAAATGACCATCTTTCTCAACTTTCAATCTATAAAATGAACATATACGTTCTGAAAAGAAAAAAGTCCAAGTGGAATATTATTTGACACAAATAATTTTCAAATAAATCTTTTGTATTTGTTATTTATGTGTTAAAAGTTTAGAAATGTAGCCATGATCCATCCTACCTCGTCCCAACTAAAGTCAAAAGTCACATCTCTAAAACACGGAGCACTCTCTCACTAGGGCTTTAAAGCCTTTATAGATCCTGTACTGGCTTAAAACATTCACTGGTTTTCATAATTTCAACTTCTATTTTGATCTGGAAACATTTAGCAATATTTGGAGTACACAAATTCTATGACATTTCCCTGAGATTTTAAAGAATTTGTTGATTCGCTGACTTCTTTTTCTGGATTCACTAACCCATTATGATCTACAGTAACAGCTACCTACATCTTTCAAATCTTGCTCTATGCTCTTTGTCTTCTGTACAGAATCTTGTGAATATGGTCGACTACTATGGATCTGTAAATCAAACACAAAAAAAACAAACACACAAAAATGCAGACATAAATCAGTATTTATAATGCCAATCAAAGCACCATAAAATTCTAAATGTTAAAAAATCTGTTTGTTATTAGGATAAAAATTACAATATTCCTCGCACCATACAGTGTCATGAGTCGTCAAATGATTTTTGGGTTTCACAATGTATGGGTGATCAAGTCATGAAACTCTATGCTCTAAATCTCAAACATTTAAAATATACCCTTTTCTGTACTCACAAGATAGCATAAAATTCAGCCTTCAAAATATTTCCCAGTGTATAATGAAACATTTCTAACCATATCTGTATAGCTGAGTGCTTTAAGTTTTGGACTTGGTTCCTCATGCCTGGAAATACGCCACTGGCTGGAATGCAGCGATCTTGAATTGTTTTTTCCTCTCATGTCTGCCACAAGGTAGCGCCTCATAGTGAGTACGTTCAAGCTGTTAAAAAAATGCATGTAATATAAATCGTTATTGGCAAGACATTATTACTTCTACATGTATGAAAATTTTTTTTAAATATGTACTCAATAGCAAGATGATGACCATTTGTGGCCAAAACACAAGAAGATATGCAGGTGTGCATGCATACATATATCTACACTTACAGACTTCCAAATATGCATGGACACATGTACATGCATAAACACAGCATACACCCTATATATATATATATAGATCTCTTGTGATGATGGAGGCACAGAGGGTGAATAATGCATGTCGAGAAATATGCCAAGTCATATAGTTAAAACTACGATTTCTTACTATCTATCAGCATCCAAAGCAAGCTGGGCCTTAAGGCGACTCATGTTGGCTGGTCCACTGAACACACCTCGCTCATTCAAAACTGGAAATAAATGTGTGTCTTCACTTTTTGGCAAATACTTCAAATAATTTTATCATATATGTCTCTGCTACAAGTGCCTTAAGACTAGTCAATATAGTGCTTGCAATATCATCCTCTCACGCATACACACATGTATGCATGCACATATGTTCATGCTCACACATACACAGACTCAATTCTCACAATATATATATACACACACAGTTCTTGCACATATACAGAAAAATGTGCTAATACAGACTCAGTGCTTTGTGAAGATAATGTTGAAACAGCTTTTCACATACTGTCACAATATGAACCGCAATTCTTCGGTTCAGCTCTTTGTTTTCCTCTGGAGACTAACAAGGAAAAAAAACTGTAAGCACAGAACTGATTATCTCATAAAATTTATTTTATAATAATAACCTGTCCTAGTGTAACAGTGTCCTTCTTCTACCTGATTTAAATCACCACACTTGACTGATAAAACATAAAAGTATATTTAATTCAAGTACCTCTGAGGACACTTCGTATACAAGCCAACCATTCTTAGACAAGATTGTCACTACTGCTACTGAAGAAATCACACCTGATTTCTTGATGATGAAGTTTTTGAAAGTTTAAGGAAAGTACAGTACAGTTCACAATGACAATGAGCACAGCTTTGTGTTATTCGGGCCTCCCATAATAAGAGCTTTCCTAGGAAATTCTTTTTTTCAGTCAATTTTCTATCTTCCCCTGATGAAATTTTTGTTTAAAGTGATCTACCAGAAAAGGGTCATCTATCTGTCGATGAATATCAGGCCAGATGCTGTTCACTTCCCCCATAATAATGGCAGCCTGAAAAGTGAAAAATAATGTACTGTTATTTTTAATTATCATTCTGATTTCGAATTTTTTATGCAATGAGGTTGCTTTTACTGATATTCACCCAAGCTCTCAAACACTGAAATTAAACTGATGTTTAGGATAGGTGGATTGGTGTGTTTGTGTGTCATTACTGTTCTGTAATCCTATTGTAATCAATCATGTGCATTTCACACTGGGCTGTTATGTTTTTGAAACTTTAAGCCCTCTAAAATCAACTCAGCCTAAGAAAAATATGTAAAAATTAAATTAATAATAAAATTGCAAACACACTAAATTTTGCTGATCCTCCACAGATAAATATGGTACACCCTCTCTGGCAACAATCCTCCGCCGCACATATCTGGCCATCTTTTCAAATGATTTTGGCTGCACCTTGATTTCTTCCTGTACATTTAAAGGAATGCATATTCAGGATCAGAATTTATTTTCTTGAAAGCATCCAATCAAAAAGACCATATGATGATTGTAACGTTTTGTGGCTCAAACTCCTGTTTATTTATTTTATTAATTGTTCAAAAGCTTAGGTAGAACAGCAGCACGTTCTTGAGTAGCCATGTGACCGTGTGACACAGACCTGCATATCACATCACACCATGATGCAATAAAGAATGTGAGACTTCTTAGTTACAAAAGATTAATTTTTGGACGCCCAACACAGTCTAATTCAGGTGAGAATCCACGCCGATTACATCACAAGTAAGTTTTGGTCGGCATGGATCCCACGTAGCTATAACTAGTGTCGCTAGGCGATCACCTTAGTGACCCAGCTGCTTAGCATGCGATTGGTCAAAAAACCTGTGGATGGGGAATTAAGTTGCAGCTTAACGTTTCCTGGGGCATTCGGCGGAGATCTTGCAGTCAAGACTGACCTGCACACCACCAGCAGACATTTTATAATGGACGCTGACATCTCTTTACCGAAGATTCGTGAATTTGGATGGACTTTTCCATGCAATCTTACAATTGTTTTGGGTTCGCCGGTCAGGGTTACAGGTAAACCCATATGCGGGCTGTCCACCTACCTTGGATATACCTGACCGGCGAAATGACAAAGCAGACAGGTGACATTTGCTGGGGAAAAGGGGACCTTAACCTTCAGTATTAGTCAGTTTTATTAGTTCTAGAGAGTTCTCTATTTTTTTTACCATCTCATTTCTACTTTTCTTTTGGAACATTAAATGTTGGAATCGTTGGCCAGCCCTTTTTGTATGAAAAGGAAGAAGAGTGCCGCGAGCATAGCTACATGTAGATGTACACTCATGTACATTTATAAGTGCACTCTTCACCCAAAACGTTACAGTGATATCAAATACAGCAATGACCTTAAACTTTATATAAAAAGCAGTGAACAAAAGCAATGAAAATGATTTTTAAATTTTAAATTTAATATTCTTAAAAAGGCTGAGCATAAATATACACTATAGTTTCATTTAAATGAATAATAAAATCAATGTCTAATAATGTAAATAGCTCAAAACATACAAATTTCAAAGTTGCTTAATCCTCTTGGTTCAAGATAAAAATGTTGAAATGACATTACAATGACTGGCTTATAACAGAAGACTGCGAAGACGACAGAGGGTGACGTTTGTTTTTTATTATTGCTGCTCTAAGATAAACATTAGACCAAGAAACCTAGACATTTTTGGAAAAGAGAAAACTTGAATTTTGCAATAAAAAGTAATGAAAATCACCCTGCCCGTGCTTCCTGGAAAGGCCACGATCGTGGCTTTTCAAACCAAGAGGGTTAAGGTGTTTGTTTTAAGTTTGCCTGTTTAAAGTTTATCAGGCATAAGTTTTGATCCATAAGTTGAATCCAATAACTAGCTTTATGACTCTTACATTTATTGGTGTTACAGGTCTCTCCAACTCTGTGATCTTTTGTGGTTCTGGTTCTAGTAAATTGTGACACCAAACAGAAAAAAATGTTTCTGTCAAATTACTGTTTGTCAGTCTTCTTTTCCAATATCACATACTCACACATCTTTCACCACCATTTCATATTTCAAATAACTGACAGGGTAACAGTCTTTAAAAGTAAACAGCACTTTGTTTTATGTTCACTTTTAAAATGAATGTATACAAAAATTACCATCCTCATGTGGATATGGTGCAAATAGTGACAAAGGCCCCAGCACACTGTTGATTCTCTTTTGGACATCAGACTGAAACAGATTTATTTTTTGATATATTGCTCAGTATTTGTGTAAGCTATCCAACAAAAGTAAATCTTTATAATTTTGTGGCATTCTAAATTTATCAATAAGTTCTGTGTGTGTGTGTGTGTGTGTGTGTGTGTGTGTGTGTGTGTGTGTGTGTGTGTGTGTGTGTGTGTGAAGAGAGAAAAGAGGAAGATCATGGACACATGTGCCTGATATGTACACAATAATGTGCTAAGAAATAAACAGATGCCAGTCCTGGTATCTAAGCATGGCAGTAATGAGTTTATTTAAATAAACTTACATTTCCATAGGCTGGCCATTTCAGTGAGTAAAGATCATTTTCCTTTTCAGGATGTATAAATGATCTAAATCCACACAATGGCATCTCCAAAGTATGCTGAGATGCAAAGCGTTGTGCCTGCTTTTCACGTGAGGTTGGCATCTTTCAGAATCTTAAAAGGACAAAGAAAACACGAGCTCAACTATAATTTATTAGCTGGAATATTGCCTCTATGCCACACCCATAACAGTTTCCATGATTAGCCTTGACATGGCACTTTTTTGTAATCTTCGCACTGGTCTTAACTTTGTCCAATTAATATTGGGCCAGTGTTTATGTTTGATGGATCATAACTACCTATGACAATATCAAAGAAGGCAGAAGATAAGTAGTAGTAATTCTTAGTGCTTAATTATCTCAATAATATGTTTGGTTGTTTGAGTTTTATACTGTATCAGCAATGAAACCTTAGCTCACAGCTACTTGATATGAAATATTGCAACAGATGGTGACTGTGGAAAAGAAATTAATAATAGAGTAACTGTTGAATCAAGCTTTGGCAAAGGTGAAGTATGTGGTCACCCAGCGTCAGTCCCTCTACAAAGATCAAGATATTCATGAGTAAAATCATAAATGTCTTTCAGTGTACTGTAATGGTTAAAACACTAATTGGTTAATTATCGCCACTGCAAAATTAAGAGAGGGCCTGGATTCCGATCTCGTCTATGTGACACATGTATGCAGGGCCAGCCCTTGTGGGTTTTCTTCACTTTCCTCTCCCATAATAGTGCTAAATCACCTCTTGGTTGAAGTCTTTTCCTGCCAAAGCAAACAACCATCTGCAGGCTGCCCCCAGCCATCTCAGTCTCTTACGAGAATTACAGACAAAAATGATGAATGAACATCCCCAAGACGCAATATCTAGAAAGAACTACTGCCTACGATATAAACTAGATTAAACATTCCTAATTTTTAATAGAAGAACTACAGCTATAACAGTTTAAAGCGCGCACTAAAAATCAGCTTCTACTGCTCACTGAAATCTCAACGTTCATGCTCGAATAGTTCAACCAGTCCGCCATGATAGCTTACCATCGCAACATGCTGAATGCCGACTGGTAAATAAAGCAATGTCAAAAGAAGCTCTTAAAAGGCTTGGTATGACTTTAAAAACAGCAAAGATATAGCTCACTGTATGTCTTGCTCCAAGAATCTGTCTATATAATAGTTTCATAAGCAGACGTCTGCATGACATTGGGAGCTCGACGCTGTTGCCAAGCTGAGTGCCTTGGTGCAAGCCGAGCTTGGTTAGCCAGGAGCTTCCGCCTAGCGCATTAAAATTGGCCCAACTTTTAGTTTTAATAAATCCTGCATAAACTACTATATATTAAAATAAGGTAAAACAAGTCTATGAGTAATATCGTCTCAACACACAACTCAGTCTTTGTATATGCATGTTTTATTTACACGCTCTCGTAGTCGAGCTGCTCCCAAACCCGTCTTTTGTCCGTTTACAAATGTTTCTAGCAAAATTGCATCCAAGACAAGGTTATAAGTTACTATCCTCAGACTCTGAGTCACTAACGTCTAGACTGAAATAGGGTCTAATACCTAATCCCATAACACTGTGTGTTGTGTTTTTCGATGGCAGTGCTGTGCGCTTATGTCCCTTATTTGAGTCGTTCTCGACTGTAAAAAAGCAGTGTTGGTCAAATTGCTTCCCTAGTTACTGTGTTAATTGCTGTATATTTTAAGGACCACAATAACTGAACTTAAAACATTGTGCATTAGCTTATAGCTTTTGCTGCGGTACACTTCGATCAGTAGTCGAATTTTAAGTTTGCACGAGCATCAACCATATTTAGAATAGAATGATTCGTCGTGCTTAAATCTGTGCGTAATCCAATGTTTTTGAGCAGAAAGGGGGATCAGCGATGGGAAAGATACATGTGGTGTCCTGTAATAATGGAGCACACTGTGCAGCCCAGCAAGTGTTGCTGGGACAGCCTCTGGTGGGTGTTGCATGCACGGGTATCAATGTTGGACCGCAAGGTATTTGTTGTGAAGTAGATGCAGTAAAATACTTTAGTTGCATGTTGTCATGCTGATCGAATGACTGAATGGTCCACTTGTCAGATTGTTGTTTCAGTTATAGCATTGGTTTAAGAAGACAGTCCGTGAATATACAATGATCAGTACTCAATGATATCCAGTCAAGTGTTGTCTTAAATCACAGCGATCTTTATATATAGGAATAGTGATTCTCCTCACTCACACACACACACACACACACACACACACACACACACACACACACACACACACACACACACACACACACACACACACCGAAAATGTATAGTTTCTCAGCGGTCTCCCTCTGACCAAACAAGACTAAAGGTAGATGTAAAATATTTATCTTGCAGCCTGAAACCACACACACATACAACATGAAGACAGCAAGATTCCAAGGATAAGACTTACGCACGAAGAGAGATTTATTTAGGGCTGTGCTGTTCATTTACAGTGCTTTGCAATACATAAGCAACTTATTTTTGGCGAGTCTATTTGACTTATTTTTTGTTCATTACCACATCAAAATGACCATCTTTTGGCAGCTAGATCAGATCGATTGTGACAAGTGAAATATATAAACAATGAATAATGTCTACCCCAGGTTACCTTACCCTTGTGCTGGTTAGCACTACAGACGGTGACATTTTTGCCTTTGACGTGAAAACGTCCCCTGACATTGTGTATCGAGGACTCGCGCGCTTGCTTCAAGCTGTCGATCTCTTAAAAGTAAGGATATTTTCTTTTTCTGATCCCAGTGTTTGGAATGTTTTTTCCCGAACCCTTCATACGGCGATCGTCTAGGAAGTTTTCAAGGCTGACCTTAAGATTTACAATATGTAAATACCTCCAGTAACCCCAATGATCTCTTCTTTTCCCCATCACGTCTCACAGCTGTATAAGTTAGCCAGAAATAAATATGCTGTAAAAATAAAAGACTAAATCGTTATTTGTACAGGAGCACCTATATAGAGGCTGCTAGTGGAAATCCCAGAAAGACTTTTGACATTGTAAACAGCCTGCTGGGTAAGAACGGGACTAGTCCGGTTCTTTCTGAGGTGGATGTCAAGTCAGCTGCTGATCAGCTGTCTTCCTTCTTTGTTAATAAGATAAAGGAAGTTAGTGCCGGACTTGAGAGTGCAGCTTGTGAGTTGCTAGAGTGTGAGGAAGACTATTCTGTGCCATTTGCTGGTGTTCCGCTGACTTCTTTCAGGTCTATTGATGAGAGTTACTTGAGGAAACTTGTAGCAAGATCAACAAAAACTTCATGTGCTGTGGATCCTGTACCAACTAAATTTCTTCTTCAATTTTTGGATATTTTATTGCCTGTCATTTTGGACATTATTAATGTCAGTTTGAGAGCAGGTTGTGTTCCACGGTGTTTTAAACAGGCCGTTGTGAAGCCCTTGTTGAAAAAGGCAAACCTGGATCCCTCTGACTGTAAAAACTATCGTCCAGTGTCAAATTTATCATATATTTCCAAGCTACTTGAGAGCGTGGTCGCAGAGCAGCTTATGACCCATTTTATTACTCATGGCTGCCTAGATAAATTTCAGTCAGCATATCGTCCTGGCTTCAGCACAGAAACTGCTCTTCTTCGTGTGACCAATGACATTCTTTGTAGTGTCAACTCTGGCAACTTAGTGCTGTTGGTATTACTTGACCTGAGTAGTGCATTTGACACCATCAACCACCGCCTGCTGCTCCAGAGACTGTCATCAGAGGCTGGTATCCAGGGCGCTGCGCTGCAGTGGATTGACTCCTATCTTGCCGATAGATCCCAGAGAGTGATTGTCGGCTCTGCCAGCTCTGAGGCAGTTCTTCTGGTGTGTGGCGTGCCACAGGGATCCGTTCTGGGTCCATTATTATTTTCTGTATATACTTCACAGCTTGGACGGGTAATTGAACGTTTTCAGATGGGACGTCAGTTCTTTGCTGATGACACACAGATACTCAACAGTTTCCCCCCCCCCCCCCGACCCAGCAGTGGCTCTTCAACGACTTGAATCTTGTTGTGTTGCGGTGAAGGCCTGGATGACCAGGAATCGTCTTAAACTCAACGACGACAAGACAGAAGCGTTACTGTGCGGCCCCAGGGCCAGAAGGGAGCAGATCGGCATTAGTGCCGTGCAGGTCGGTGACGCCTCCATAGCCTTTGCTGACTGTGTGCGGGACCTCGGGCTGTTTATTGATGCAGAGCTCTCCATGTGCAACCATGTTAGTTCTGTTGTGGTAAAATCCTACTACTTTGTGAGGACTTTAGGTAGACTACGGCCCACGCTGACTCAGGCTGCTGCCAACTCACTTGCTGTGGCTACCATCATATCGAGACTGGACTACTGCAATAGTGCATTGTGGGGTATACCTGCTACACAGGTAGATCTACTCCAAAGAGTTCAAAACACAGCCGCCAGGATTGTCACCCGTGCGAAGTGGTCCACTGAGCACATCACGCCTATCCTACAGAGCCTTCACCGGCTCCCAGTGAACAAGCGCATTGATCACAAAGTGCTTTCGATTGCACAGTCCTGCATGTTTACAACTGCTCCTGACTAAGAGGTATAGTCCCTCCTTACCAGCCGTCACGTGGTCTGCGCTCTGGCTAACAGTCACGCTTCTGTCTCCCTGCAGTGGAAGACACAAGAAGACACTGGAGCCAGGGCCTTTAAAAACACTGCATCTAAGCTTTAGAATGCTCTGCCATCGTCACTGTCCACCATCACCTCAGCAACCACGTTTCAAAAAAGACTAAAGACCCATCTGTTTATTTAAGACGGACTTAAACAACCAAGCAACACTTCTGTCTCTATTTTTTTTTTACTTTCCTGTTGTTTTAGCTATTTATTTAGTTTTTTGTTGTTTTTGCTGCGCAATGAGCATTCTTCTGAATGGATACCTGCGTATTACAAATGGACATCATCATCATCATCATCATCATCATCATCATCATCATCATCATCATCATCATCATCATCATCATCATCATCATCATCATCATCATCATTTCTCCTTTCATTCCTCCCCCTTCCCTCACCGGTTTTGCAGTTTTTATTACAGTGTTTGTTTCTCGTGCTCCTCTTCTGTTCAAGTGCACTCACCTCACACGAAAGCGTGGAAAATGAATAGAGTTGTTTCTATTATTATTTCTGTATCCTGCTCTCGTGTCTCCCGTGTAAAGAATAATTTTTTGCTCTTTCTTAAAATTTGATAATTGAAATGTTTATCTTTCCCCAGGTTGTTCACAATAGTGCGCCGCTGGCAGCAAATCTGTACTTCCAGTTTGGCATCAAAATGCAGAACATCTTTGACACTCAGGTTATTTAACAGAAAGTGCAAGTCCGTCACACTGTCCGACCATCAGTCTGTTCGGTTGTTCTTCCGTGTGACTGTTTGTCTGTCTGTCTCTCTGCCTGGCGGTCTGTAAGCCAGTTTTTTGTATTCTTTGTCTCACACACACACACACACACACACACACACACACACACACACACACACACACACACATACATACACACGTGACCATGCGTACCTGCTTGTTCTGTGTTCCAAGCTAAACATTATACTACACAAGTCTTACTTTTTTAACATTATGATGTTGTCATACTTCGTATATTATCTTTTCCCTCTCGAAACAAATGATGGTGAAACACGAGTTGTATTTGAAGGTGGCGTTCGCTGTTATTCTGGAAGATCAAAGTCTAGTTGGAAGACGTGTTTCATTGCCGGCTTTGTGCGACAAGTGCGGTCTCAACGGCTATCGCCCTTCGGTTCAATTCCAAGTACGTTTCGGTGTTTTTGTATTGCCTTCAGCCATTGATAATTCAAACGATATGCTTGGATTGGAAGGGAAATCGAAATGGTTCAACCCACCCTTATGATTGTTCACAATCTTTGTCCTTACATTTTCATTCAGGGTTTTTAACAATTAAATTATTACCTTCTTTGCCGTCCTGTCTAAAATCATGAAGTCGCTAGAACACGAGACACGAATTCTCTGGAAGATGTGAAAATATTTATTCCTCTCTATGCTGTTCTAAACTATTTTAGGAGAGTTTGGTATAGGTCACACCAGCAGGATCGTCTCCTTTTATCCCAGATAATGTTTACTTTTAGAAGCTGTTAAGAGAGGACTGCAATGTATGGGCCCGTAGGCCGCTGACTCGAGAGATGCTCAACACAGCAGCTGCCATGGCGCTGCCTCTGCCAGCTTTGTATACGAAGTTGTTACGGTAAGAACTGACAACACAGTTTTCATTAGTCAGTGAACAGCTGTATATGGCGATGAATAATAGCGAGCCCGCAATCTATTGCCCTCTGTCATCAAGTGCCACGGATGACTGGCTTTAGGCACAAGTCTGCCCTTTTCTTTGAACTAAGCGACCGCTTTTATTTAAAAAAAAAAACTGATTTTAAAGTGAACGGCTGAGAAAGACTGTGAAGATAATCTGGCTTGTCACAAAGTGTCCTAGAAAATACAAAGCGACCTTTACAAAAATAATGACAGACTGTACTGTTAGTAACTTCTCGACTTTGCTGTGGCATACCGAGGGGGTGACTGAGGTGGGCACCTGCGCCCGAGCAAGAGAGGGGCGCCAAAAAAAACCCAAACCTTTTACTCTACTTCTATTATGTTAATTATGACATATTTAGATACATTTGTACTTGATTTTTCTCAAATTGGGTGACTTCACACTATACCACTATGTTCACACTGGGCGGTCCGGTGACGCAACAGTTAGCGCCTGTCACCAATACAGTGAAGGTTGGCTGTCCTGGGTTCAGTTCTCGTCTCGGGCACGCTGTTCTTTCTCTGCATGTGGCATCTGTTTACGGGGCTGGCTGCCTTGCCGTGATATAGCCTTGGTTGCTGGCTCGGCGTAAAACATAAATTTATGTTCACACTGAACCATCTGCACTTGTGTTTTTGATCCTAGCCACGAGTTTTGTTTTCTCTGTGAAAGGGCTATGGAAGAGAAGAGCTGGGAGAGGTTCCAAGCGCTAAATGTTGATACTTGTCTTAGCCTTATCAAAGGGCGATGTCAGGGTGCAGAAAAAGAGCATCTCCAGCAGACCGATACCCATGGTTCTCGACACCAACTCCCGGTACTGAAACTGTCTCCCACAGAGAAGGTGCTACTCACAGACAAAAAGTCTTCTGTGCAGCACTTTTAACGTCTGCTTCCAAAAAAAAAGATGAAAAGGGGAAAACAGACCAAGAGCAAGCTTCAGGAGATGTAACATTCACGTGAACTTTGATCTCTTGTGTTGAAATAATCTCAGCAAATCATTTTTTTTTCTTTTTTCTGGACATAACGACCTGATATACCGGTGAAAATGATCAGCACCAAAACAGTGGTGAAACAAACAGAATATTTTAAGAAACAATGAAACATATAAAGGAAAACAATATTGAGAGGGTGTTACATAAAATATTCAAGGTCCTGGAGGTAGTCCTAGTCTTACAGATTATTTGTCAAGATATAAAACGTTGATATAAAGACCAAAGTAAAGAAAGTCTTAATTTTTGTTTAAAAAGACAACATAGAGATTTTCAGGCCTGCTTTCGGAAAATAAAGGCTATTGCTGCTTCTGCTTCTGTGAATAAGCAGATGTAAAATGGTTTTAATCTTGTGTTGCGCGTTTTGCTGTATGGAAACAATAAGCGGCATGAAAATGTGCTGGAATATCTGGTACCCATCATATGGTTTGTTGGTGAAACATGAAACTGGGATGGGAATAAGTAGCAGCCATGTTGCTGGGGCATGTAACATGCACCGAAATATGCAGCAACCATCATGAATTGAACACGCAACACACGAATGTAATGTGCTAATTGTGCATCACACAAGCTTACTGAAAAATATCCAACAGATCATTAAAAAAACTTTAAAATTGAAAACTAAAAATAACGAATAGACCATACAAAACTTTAAAAGTGCAATTTACACAGGCGAGAGAGGAGAGAAAACTCGCTTTGGCCAACTCGTCCTCCTACCGCACTGGGAGTTCACACAATATACAGTCACTGGTTTTCTTCTGTTGCTGCCTTCTGTGCAAACCATGCACGTGCTGTGACACGTACGACATTTTCAATCAAGTTTATCTCAGTTTATTAGAATACACAACTTTTTGTTGTTCCTCATCATCATCATCATCATCATCATCATCACTTCCTTAACTAGTACTGGCTGGACTTGAAGCAAGCCGGCCCACCGGTGGGGTCGACCCACCAGTACTACATGTAGTCGTCTTGTGGTCGACCCACCATGCAGTACTGTATGGCTGTCTTGGCCGGTGTGCAGATGTGTGCAAAGTGCGATCGAATGTGATTGCGATGAAATCTGTGCGTGTGCGTTGGGGGGTTGGAGTGGAATATAGAAGCTAATCTCAGTTGTTACGGGGGTTGTGATTATGAATATGATGATTTATTGTTTGCACTGTAGGAAGATTCTGGGGAAACCGCTACCCGACACTGCCTGAAAAAAAATAAAATTACGTTTTACAAGATATCGCTAATTTTTTTTATGTCAACTATTTTGCCCTTGAATGGAAGTTCAGAAAAAGCTTTTAGTACACTTGTCACACTATCAGTTGCCATGGAAACGATCCAAAATGGCGCCAAAACAAACATTTTAAAAAGCTTAAGCTTGGCGAAAAGGCTCAAAATTCTTTTGTATATAGTTAAGTAAAAGAAAGGTCTACAATCTTACCAAGGTAAATTACCAAAATTGACTTTTTTATGAATTATTTTGTAAAACAGTGTGTTAAAATTTAAGAAATTTTGATGTAAAACAGTATAACTACTAAACTAATAATTTTTTTTTTTAAAACGCCTTGGTAGAAATGTTTAAATATGTATAA
This sequence comes from Marisa cornuarietis, assembly GCA_004794655.1. Taxonomy (NCBI): domain Eukaryota; kingdom Metazoa; phylum Mollusca; class Gastropoda; order Architaenioglossa; family Ampullariidae; genus Marisa; species Marisa cornuarietis. Next base: position 1,760,314 of record SMMW01000605.1, read on the forward strand.
AGACCCTGGACTATATTGTGCTTCGTTTTTCTGCATCGATCTTCTATCCTCAAATCGTCAAATCGTTGCCAGTTCAAATCAATCTTCGATCTTCATCAAGTCGTCATCAGTTTGAATCTTCGTCAAATGTCTGCAATCAAGATCTTTGTCTTCGTCTTCTTCCTCAATCATCGTTTCTGTCATCATCCGATTGATCGTCGCTACTTTCCTGCAGTCCCCGGATTTTTCCTTGGACTGCTGGCCATTGCGGGCACAACGGGCGACGGACGGCGAACAGGCTGAGTGCCCCCTTTGTACCTCTACCCGTCTGTGCGCAGCCCCAGGCCTCTCTAGTCCTTGTTGCCCCCCCCCCCCCGGCAGTGAGTAGTTGGGGGAGAAGGGTGGTTGTGACGTCAGGGGTTTATTTTGTTTTGGGTGCACTCAAGCGTGGATTGCGCCCACGTGCGGTGCTGGGTTTGCGCGGGTACCCGATATAGTTTGATTTGGTTAATCTGTTGGGTAGTTAATTTGCTTATGTTGTATTCTCGTGGTCCTTCTTTTGTTTTCTTTTCGTTGATTTGTTAGTCGCTCACGTCTAGTTTACTTAAGACGGACTTAAACTTAAACAACCAAGAAACACTTGTGTCTTTATTTTTTACTTTCCTGGAGTTTATCTATTTATTTACTTTTTTTTGTTTTTGTTTGTTTTTTGTTTATTTTGTTTTTGCTGCGCAATGAGCATTCTTCCGAATGGATACCTGCGCATTACAAATGGACATCATCATCATCATCACAATTAAACTTTTATTTTGTACTAGCTGTCTTTACGTGTGTGTGTGCGTGCGTCTGTGTGCGTGCGTGTGTGTGCGTGTGTGTGTGTATATGCGTGTGTGTGTGTGTGTGTGTGTGTGTGTGTGTGTGTGTTTTCACTGAGGAGCGGTCGATTTGGTTTCTTCGCTAGCATCGGGCGTTTGAGTGCCTGATGTATCTGTGTGTCTGTGTGTGGCTGTGAACGTGAAACCCACGGCACGTGAATGCGTAAACGGACACACAGCAGTGACAGCACAGCGTGAAGGGCGTGTGTCACATGAGCTGAGAATTAATTGTGTTGTTGAGTATAATGTGACCTCAGCGGAATGCCCATAACAGACTGCATGCTGTGTCTAGGAAAGCTGCCCTCTAAGTGTGTCACACAATAGGCGAACGATAATAATTATCTCTTACTTGCCTAGCACTCATTAAGTCCTACTGTTTGTTCAGTTTTTATTCTTATATATTTGTAACCATTATATGCTTTGCTCCATATCCTAACGGTACAGCATTTTCCACGAATGGCAAAATATTAATAGCCGTCACTTTTCGGAGGATGGGGTGGGGGAAGAAGGCGATCTGATTTTCCATAAATTTTCTTCAAAACCTGATCCCATCTGAGAGTAGCTGCATACATAAACCCAAACAAATACATTTAGCACAGCTGCTTGTTCTGCCTGAAAGATAGAATGTTTATTGGAGTGACTAGTTGCTATAAAGTGCGGAGAGCAGTGGGGTTAAGCCGGATATTGTGTCAGTGAGGTATAAAAGAGAACGATGACGGGAGTGTTTACTACTTGAGCAGAGAGGTGGTGAGATGAAAGTGCGTAGCTACACGCCACAGATGGCATAGAACACACGGATGTACAGGGGACAGTGGAGCCTGTACTAGGAACTACACACCCACTGACCCACAGCATCCGGAACAAGCGGAGACGGAATGAAATGTGCTCCACCTCCAGGATACGAGCATTTGTGGTGAATGCTACCGATGATTCTTGTCCCCTTGAAGTAGACCATGTAAGTACAGATATATAGACTGTGTGCATGTTGAATGAAGACTGGCTCATGATGAGTTGATAGCGCAAATCTGTAGTCTACCCGGTTCTTGGAGAAGTATTAATTTACTATGAAAACAACTCTGCCAAAAAGTTACGACTAGCATAATAATTTCAACGATAGTTTAAATAAATAATTATTTAACCACATACCATTTCAGCGAACTCATAATACAGAAAATAAAAGATCACTCGTCTAACCTTTCTCTTAGTACCCAGATGAAAACTTGTATGCTGTAAGGTATACTTTAAACAAGCAAGCAAATAAACAAACAAACAAACAAACAAACAAACAAACAATAACAACAAAGCCGCAGTTCTGGAGTTGTATTTTACAGTTCTTTCTTTCTTAATTTAGTCCTTTATATTTTACAGCCGGGTTACAAGATTCAAAGTGTCAGGCAGCTAAAAGTAGAGCGTTTCTTGGAGGAAATCTGCTAAAAGTGGACTTGACCAGAAAGTGTCTAAGATCAACATGGGGAAAAGGTTGACAACATTTCTGAATGCCTTTTTGATAATGTTCATTAGCTGGCAAAATACAACGTTTGCCTCATATGCTGACGATTCAACTTTTGGCGAAAAAGATGGTCAGTCCAGCTCGTTTTCGTCGTCTTTGTTCCAGTCACTGGTTCTCAACAATGATTTTAAAGACGAGCTGTACTTCGCGTTGGTCCAACAACTAGGCGAAATTAATGCCCCCTTTATGTCACTCGTGCCACCGACAAATTATACAGCATCAGGTTTGTTGGAAGTGTTAAAATATGTACATCGGTTTGACCAGGCGTGTCTGAAGATGTGTCTCTGTCCAAACAAGGAACTGGCAGTTGATGTCCTAATGCCGTACGTGCGTGACTGGCTTAATAGTTCCCTCAACACCCAGCTCAACGTTTCAGAGGAAGTGATCATCGAGTTCATCATGAAGGAACTTCACAAGGGCGCCGATCAGCCCCAGTCTTTTGCGTCAATACTCGACATCTATCTGACAATGAAACAACACACTTTAGCCTCCTTGGTGCTGAAGTCATTCAGCCATGACATGACATTCTGCTGGCTTCAGTCACACGAGACTCTTCGCTTGGACGCTGTGACGGAAATGCGACTGTTTCCAACAGCACGAATACCAGAAGCGGAATCTGTCTTTGCCGGAGGAGACAACAGCAGCAAACACTTCACTGTTAACAATGAAACCATATTTAATATAAACGTGCAATGTGAGCCCGGTGCTAAAGTAATACTAACGAGAGAAACGCATATTGGGGCCTACGGGTGGTTGAAGATGTCCGACTGTGGCGTCTTCAACGAAGGTCTGCGGAGTTCATCTGACATGAGACTGATACAACTCTCCATCGCTGGCAGCGATTTTTCATGGGTCAGAGATGTCATGTCAGGGGGCGTCTTTTGCAATCATAATATAAATTCCACACCAGCGTGCAGTCCTGCGGAGTTCTCTCCACAGAATGCGACAGAAATTTCTGCAAACTCTTCCACCATTTTGACCAGAGTGCGAGACGTTTCTCTGAGAAATGTCCCTCTTCTTCCGAAGGACCTCAGTGATGTGTTCCGGTGGTTCCAGAGAGCCAGACATTTGGAGCTGTTGAATAACAGCCTTGGCAATGTGACATGTAGCCAGCTGCTACCCTCGCCAGTTGCATGGAGGATTCTCGTTGTCTCTCACAACGGTCTTCGATCTGTGCCCACGTGTGCACTGAGGCCAGACTTATTTGTCTTGACGCTGTCGAACAACGCCATCACCGATATATCCCCCTTCCAGTTTCCACGAACAGTGCCCGCCCCTGATCTGAGCATTCTCAATCTGAACGACAACCAGATCAGGGACGTAGGAATAATGGCGGATATGAATGTTACCATTCTGCTTCTAGCTGGCAACCATATCTCGCATCTACACAAGCTGGCGTTTACTCGACTTTTGGAACTTCAAATGTTGGACTTGAGTCGAAATCGTTTGCGCGTGCTTGACCCAGGGTCGTTCAAGACACTCATAAGCATGACTATACTCAGTCTGAACGACAACGAACTGGAATCTTTCGACCTTTCCGTCACCCCGCCCTTGCTCCTTAACTGTTCTATTTTTCTGATGAACAATCGGTTTTTGCACCCACCCTTCAAGCAAAATAATTATACAGTGAGGGGACCCATCCGGGTCTACGCTGGCCACAACCCTTTCGCCTGTGACTGCGACATTGCCGGCTACCTGGAAGTCATGACGACATCACCTCAGACTATTTTTAAAGGCAGATCTGACATGACTTGCAAGTACCCACCAGCCCACTTCGGCACCTTGCTGGATGATTTTCAGCTCAATGTCGACCGATGTCCTGTTGTGCGCGACTGCCCGCCCACGTGTACATGTGAGTTGTCTCGCACTGCCAACGTCATTTCCGTCGACTGCGTCTTACAAAGCGGCGTTAATCCGCTGCCTAAAAAACTGCCTGGTACCCATAATCTGTCGCTTAATTTTCGCCATTCAAGCAGTTTTCAAGTATCAGAGTTAAGGCTCACTGACGCAGAATACCTCGAGAGAGTGGTCAGTCTGAACGTGTCTGGCGCAAGGGTGCCGGCCATATCGGAACTGATCTGCGAGGTGGTGTCTAGAGCTCACCTGTTGGATTTCTCTAACAACAACATATCCCGCCTCCCTCGGTGCTTCCTGTCGAGACCTAAAGAGCAGACTACTCTCATAATGTATCTTGCCGGAAACCCATGGGAGTGCACCTGTGAAACCGCCTGGCTGCAGGCCTGGATGTCATCTATGGTTAGGAGAGATGACCAGTCGTCATCAGTGTGGGTGAAGGACGCAGAGCATGTGATGTGCAGCGCCGCCACACAGCCCAACACACGTGTGTCAGACTGGGACGCTACTTCGTGCGAACCGCACAATTACCTCCCCTGGGTCGTTGTTCTTAGCGTAGTCATTGGGCTGATAGTAATTGTTGTCCCACTTGTGTACTTTAATCGCTTGAAGGTGGTGGTCTCACTCCATGCCACCTACCACGTTCGACCCTTTACGCGAACTCGCCATTTTGACGAAAGCAAGTTCCAGTATGAAACCCTGGTGGTGTTTGGCGAAGACGAACTTTGCGCCACCTGGGTGGTGGAGATGCTCTTGCCCAAGATGGAGGCGGCGTGTTACCGTGTGTGCGTGCCCAGTCGAGACTTTCTTGTTGGCGATTCGATCGCCGAGACGTACATGAAAGCCGCGGACCAGAGCAAGGCCGTGGTGTGTCTCGTCTCGCGCAAGACAGTGCGGGAAGAATGGTGGCGCTACGCCTTTCAGGTCGCTTGTGCCAACAACGCCCGAGATCCCAACGCCCTGCTTCTCCTCGTGCTGTTGGAGGTGGTGCCAGACGCTGACTACCCGCAGGAAGTTTTGGCTTTTTTGAAGTCTAACACCTACCTGGCATTTTCAGACAAGTGGTTCTGGAAGAAACTGTTCTACTATCTGCCTGATCCCCCACGTCATGAAGCTGCTACTGCTGTTTAGACATGTTGTCTCATGTTGGTGGAAATCACACACACACACACACACACACACACACACACACACACACACACACACACACACACACGTGCTCGGTTAAAAATGTATGCAACATAGGTTACAAATGTGTTATCAAAGTTTTAAAGTTGTAAATATATGTACAAACAGTAGGCCCCTGCAGTAATAACTAAAACAATTTTTAAAACTTAAACTTTATAATAGCTTTAACCAATTGAAAACATCAAATACTAAGAGTCGTCAAAAGTTTAAAAAAGAAAAGTGTATTTCCCTTTCAAAATTAAACTCCTGGGTCCAGTTGCACAACACAGTTCTAATTTTTAACACTCTTAGGCTTTAAATCCATTTAGGCCTGTGGTTTTCAAACTTTTCCAGAGGAGTGCCACTTTCGAAAATTCCAAATGACCGAGTACCACCTCCCGACCCTACCCCCTACGAATAATGATTTAGCCAGTAGTTAGTTAATTGTTAATATGATAATCTCCATATATTTGTCACAGGAAAAAAATGCGTCCAAAACGAAAGAACTTGATAGTTTGCAGATATGCAATGAAACAGTGCCCTGCAAACTGTTCACATTTATGACCTTTTTAGACTAACAAAAAATTAACTCTCTTGTGTTAGTTATCTCTTTGCTTTGATTCATCATCAAAAGTCATAAAAGTGTTTCATTTAACAGTTGTGATTTAACATTCTTAAAATAATGGACTATCACCCATTTCATTACCAAACAGACAAAAGAAATTAAGCTTATGACTTGAAGGATAAGTGCATGTTTTGTAACTTTAGAGAAGTAGTGCGAATGAAAGGACCACCTCTTTAAATTAATTAAACTGATAAGTTGGTATGTTATATTAACAGTTTTGTACTAGACCTTGCAGTTAAAAAAAATTACAAAAATTTTGGGTACTGCATGATTTTTTCGGCGTATTGTGTGGTTACTCTATAATTAGTTCTTTTTATTTCTTTCTGTTTCCTTTCCATAAAACAAACTATACAAATTGAACAGCTTTTCCATGAAATAAAGTGTTCATAGTATAAGTCTTTATTCAACTGTTATTGCTATTATATAAGTCACATAAATATTACAATATTTTGACCAACCTACATATAAAGAGAAAATCTTGAAGGCATTGAGACTGTATTCTTTGAGTTAGTGGCACTGTCTATTAGTAACCATGGAAGTAAATTACAACTGTGACAGTGTAGGGACATGTGTTGCTTATCAGCCACCTAAAAAAAACAAACAAACATAAAACTTTCAATGATTATTCCACAGCCCATGAGCATGTATTTTTCACAGAAAAAATCTTGTGAAAACACATTTTAAACGCTCAAAAATACGATGCCGTCTCACTGATAGCACAGAGTACAAGGGTCTGGCTCCCAATATTCTTGGCGCCCGCTTAATGGCTTAATATTCTGACGCTAAGACATTCCTGCCTCTGGGTTGCGACATGTGGCCATATGCAGGGCTCCACCTGTAGCAATGACAACGAACATACAGCCCCAGTAAAAAATATATATACACATGGTGCTCGCGTACCACCAGTCACACCTTTAGGTATAAGGTAACACTTTTTAAAGCGGTTTCTTTCTTCCCGTCAGCACAAGTTTTGATATGCGATTGTGCAACCCATCTAGTATGGCATAGGAACAACTTTTGAAAAAAAACATTTCTAAATTGACTTTGAATAGTTGTAAGTTTTAGAAACATGTGCTACGAACCGGTGGAAAATGTCCCGTTTGGAAGTTGTGTGTGTGGTTATGTACTTGTAGTGATACGTGGACATGTTGACGTTCGTTCCTTTCTTCTTTTAAACAAACGACACGATTGTACTTTTTAGACACTGGAGAGAAAGAAACGAACGCCCACGCATCCACTGGCGGGAAACTGTACGACACCAAGAGCGAGAAGTGCGATGACGCACACGCATTCTGATGTCATTTTCTGACGTCGTGACAAGAATGCGCACGCTCTGACGAGCGTTGACGTCACAATCGACTGATAACGCCTCCCTCAGCACCGCCATGATGGCGTGCAGCTCATCATGTCCTGTGCACAATGGCAAACATAACATGAATACACACGAGCTTCATACTTAGCTGCTGCGTGAATGTAAGTCTTGGGAAACTAATATGAAGTCGATTTTAAGCTTTGCTTCACTAGCACTGTACGGGTAAGAGTTATACTCCTTATACATTTTTTAATTTGTAAACAAAATGACTTGGATCGGTAGCTTTTTTTTTTTTTTTTTTTTTTGGCAGACCCGCTTAATGGGAAAGTGTTTGCTTTCTGATATTCTTCGGCAGGGCTTAGTGAGTTCATCACACATAAATGTCAAGAAGGTCCATAGTTGTTTTCACTAAACCTTACAATGGCTTACATTATAAGCCGTCATAAAGCTTGCATATAGTTTACGCTCAGTCATTTTATCTTTACGTAAAACATAAATACCAGCTCGAAGTATTGAAGGTTTTTACTTCCGTAAAACTAAGAGTTCATGTTTGAGAGAGTATAATAAAAATATTGTAAAATTACAATTAATTAAATAATTATATTATTCGGGTGAAAAGCTGGATTTATTATCTTCCAGAATTGTCTGTAGGATGTGTAAACTATGACTACCAAGGTGGCTAGTCTTTCTTCGCCTTCCTCCTTTCATTTATAACTAAAAGCTGAACCAAGTGCTATTTTTGTTATTTGTTCAGATTTGCGTTCCGCGAATCACGTTCACATCAGAGCGAGACAATGAATCTGAAACGTGTAGGAACGTCGACGTTTAAACATGTTTCTTGGTTCGTCTGGTTGCAGTTTGTTGGCTACGGTCAGCATGGGTCACTGGCCGTCGCTACACTCCCGCATGACTTCGCAAATATTTCTCCTGACGGCCGTCCTCTTTTCCCCTGCTATGGCCATCGACCTGGGCAGCGTCCTGACTGCACTCGGTGGCGGCAGCAAAGTGGAGGAGACTTGCTCTCGCGAGTGCATCTGCGTGACCAAAACCGCCGAGAAGATCATACAGGACTACGTCGCACGCTACCTGCCCGACATGGGGGTGCACATGCAGCCAACGCTAGAAGAAGATACCCGATCCTTCGTGACCAGTCTGACAGCGTGGGTCGGCAGCATGGGATACATAGAATGCCATCTGCCCAGAGGTGCCAAGCACAATCTGACAGATCTTCTAGGCACATCCGCTTTTTTTTTCAAGGGGCTTCGAGTCATGTGCGAGGAAGAAGCAACGATAGTCTGGGATGTATCTACCTTAAATCTTTTCATCCACATTCTTGACTTTTCTGGATGCACGCTAGAGGCAGCCACTGGGGAACCCACTATGGGTGTTCCCGCGAATCTCTGGATTTTGGACCTGGACAGCATCAATTCGGGCGCAGTGAAAAAGCTGGACTTTAGTCTTACTTCTACGTTGTGGTCGCTCCGGATCACTAACTCCTCGCTAAATCATATCCCTCAAAGTCTGGCTGCTCACTCTTTTCCATCGCTGGTGCATCTTAATCTAGCCAGCAACAAGCTCATCAGCTTTAATTGTGAGATGAAGATAAAGTTTCTTAGTTCTCTAAACCTGCAGAATAATTTTCTTACTACAGTGCCCGACTGTATTCTGGACGGTTCAATCAAAATAGGTTACATCTCATTGCGAAACAATCGCTTATCAAAGATCGAAAATCTCTTATATAATGAAACGCAAGACAAAGCTTCACCCACACCCAGAATGACATACCTGAACCTGGCCTACAACAACCTAACCTTCTTTGGTAAACTCCGCCCAATAAAACTTCTTATCAGTCTGGACGTGAGCAACAACCATTTGATTGCTGTTGGCGAGGAAGCTTTCTCTCTGCATAGAAGTCTTGCGTGGCTTGATCTTAGTAGCAATAAGTTGCAGCAGCTCCCAGACGGGGTGTTCAGTAAGCTTACGATTTTGGAATATCTAAATATTAGTCACAACCACCTGCGTGCCTTCCCCTCTGATCAGAGTCCAATCAGCTCCCACTTGCTGAGTCTGGATCTGCGCTATAACAAGCTACAATACCCGCCTTTCGCTGACACGGGATACATCGCCCCACGCCTCATGAACACATACGCAGCCTACAACCCTTTCAAGTGCGACTGCGACATGAGCGTATTTTTGGAATTTCTTGCAGTTATTAACAGCTCACAGCACCACAACTGGTTCGCAATGGGGTACTGGAGTCAGGAGGCGAGCCCCAAAGCAAAGCAACCTTACTTAGACACTGAAGCCTTCTTGTGTCACCAACCTCCCGAGTTTTCGGGACTGAAGATTCGTGACCTCAGCTTCAAAAAGGCATGCCCATTGATGCAAGGCTGTCCAGTTAGCTGCCACTGCCAGCTGATAAAGTCAGATTTCAACCACGTGTATGTGAACTGCTCACACGCAAAATCGATGAACAGTCTTCCGATCGATATGCCCATCATTGGCGAGAAGCCCTTAGTGCTGGAGCTCAGTGGATCTGGCCTCAAAGTCTTGGACTATCGCCCGTACCTGCATCTGGTATCAGAGCTGCATGCGGCGGGCGGGCGGCTACAGACGGTGACGGCAGGGGCCATGCAAGCCTTGGAAAACGCCTCGGTGCTCGCGCTGAACGACAACCACCTGCGCTCCTTGCCCGCTGTCACTCTCAACCTGACTTTCGAGCATGCTACCAACATCTCGCTGCACGGCAACCCATGGACGTGTGGGTGTCAGGATCTCTGGATGCCCACCTGGATGGCACTGCACGCCAAGATACTATATGAGCCCACCGCCGTGCGCTGTCGCTGGACGGGCAAACCCGTCAACCAGTTCACCCCCAACGACCTGAGTTGCGGCATGTTCAACTTTCTGCCGCTCTTGATCGCCTTGTTCTTTTTGCTGGGCCTTATCGTCGTGTTCTCCTCGCTGCTCATGAAGTTCCGACTCGAGGCACTGGTGTTTCTCTATACCCGCTTCCGGATCCGGCCTTTCGATATGTTCCGCTACGACAAGCAGCGGGCGCTTTTCGATGTTTTCGTCTCGTTCAGCCAGCACGACACTCGCTGGGTGATAGAGAAGCTGGTGGACCAGCTGGAGAACCGCGACAACCCTTACCGGCTGTGCATCCACTTCCGCGACTTCCCAGTGGGTGTGCCCATCACGGAGAACATCGCCTGGGCCGTGGAGAATTCACGCTGCACGTTGCTGGTGCTGACCAGGGACTTCTTGTCCAGCGAGTGGTGCCGCCACGAGTTTCGCATGGCCCACGCCCGCCTGCTAAAGGACCGAAGTGCCAAGCTTCTCGTGGTTGTCCGCGGGCCGCTGGACCCTCGCAGCGTGGACCGCGAGCTACGCGCCTACATTCGCACCCACACCTATTTGCGCGCAGACGACAAGTGGTTCTGGGCCAAGCTGGAGTACGCTCTGCCGGATCCCCAGGGCAACCTGGCTCCTCCCGGTCCTGCCCCTGCACCCGTGGAAGGTATTGTTGAGGCAGTGCGGGCTGCGGGTGATCTCAAAGCGTTTGTTACTCCTGAAGTGTAATCTTCGCCGACTCTTCAGCAAACTCGTCAGATGAATTAAAACGAGGTTCTCGTGGCAATTTACTGCTGTAGAAAAAGAGATGCTCATTTATAAGGTGTTAATTCGACGAATTTATTTAGAAGAAATAATTCGATGCATAAGTTGTTTACATGCGTAAAATAAAAACTGGCGTTTTAACCCAGTGCTTTTCGAAAGTAACAGCATGCGTCAGCATCATACTGCGGTGTACATAACACCAGCGATTAGTAGAGTAAGCGGCCTCAATCAGGCTAACAAAACAGGTGTCGTGCATGTTTTATGTATAATAATTGCCTCGTCTAGAAGAGGTCAGTTCGTTTAAGTCGCTTTCAGTCATATAAACATTTTCAAAGAAACAAGAAATAAACATAAGAATTAAGAAAGAGAAAAATATTTTTAAAATGCAAAAAGCAGCAGTCAACGGGGAAGGGGGTAATAAAGAAAAAAAAAGACACCAAATGTCTGTAATTACCAACAGCTGGGAAACGCCAGAAATTTAGAACGTCTTTAGTCGGCATTTATTTCATCAGGTCACCATGTGTTTGGCAAATGCAAAATCAAACTTGGAGAAAAGATAAAGGTACGACAGTCTGAGATTGTTGGAAAATCCATGTTCATGTTACTGTGAATAGGATAGGGTAGAGGAGACCACAGGAATGTCGACACTTTGCTGTCAGTGAAATTTATTCACGGTGAGAAGGTATTAGGAAAGAGACGGTTTGTTTTGAGGCGGGAAGGCAACAATTAATTAAGGATGGCCCATCAGCCTTGGTTTACCACATACCGTTACCGGTGCCTATTCAGATAAAAGAAAAGCCTTCATTGAAAGAAAGGCTGTATTTTGCGGTGTATCGTTGTCTTTTCTACCGTGTCTTGTAACTCGAGGTGTGTGATAATTTTTACATACATATTACAATCTTTCTGATGGATATATGGAGTAGTTATACACTCTTACATGCAATCGTGTCCAAAAAGCACTACTCGCCTCCCAGCACCCACTTTCTCATGATCTTAAAGGAAATAATTTTCACATTCGATTATAATTATGGAACTGTTTTTTGCGCACTTTAATATACGGTATTGTGTAATGCATTATGGTTCATGTTTTTCCTTTTTTGATGTGTGCGTGCTGATGTGTTCATGCATTTGAACGATCAAAATTATTGTTACATCTGCTTGTGTATAGTATCAGAAAAACGCTGAAGAGTTTCAGCGACTGATGTTGAAATCTGTGAAGGATGTGGCACAAATTGGTGTTTTACACCGAGCCAGCAACTACGGCTATATCACGGCAAGGCAGCCAGCCCTGTAAATAGATGAAAGAGCGAACACTAAACAAAGTGATAACTACATGTATGTCTACACACAGTATAGGAAAGTGAGCGCACACAATATCACACTGACCCAGCACCCTCCGTGCCAGGCTGTCTTCGCAATACTGGTTCTCTCCAGGCCATTAGTATTTGGTTGGTGAAGACTGATTTCTTCAACTAAGTTGCAAAGCAACGGTGAGTTTATGCTCGTGTAAACTGATCGGATAAACTCTATTAAATGTTCACGTAGTGATGCGCAGTGATATAGTGATGTTGGGTAGGAATGCAACAGTCGGAATGATGAAAAAGATATAACGAAAAAAAAAAAAAAATTCTGTACGGCACTCGCCTCGGTCCACAAAGCGATAAGACAGACTATGAACAGGCAAAACAGATCACCCGGGTCAACATTCGATTGCACTGCACTGCGACTTCAAATGCACGGCAATGCGAGGCGATTAGAGACCTTCCTTTAGTGATCTAATGACGAAAACACTAGAGTCGTCTTTCACAAACAGGACTGGGAACAAAGCTAGATGTACAGTAGTCTCCATAAAGATGTGCCCGGCAAGCACTGAAAGGAAAAGACAGTCACAGTGTTTGGATACTGTTGAGTTCACCATCCACCAAATACGCGCGCGCAAACATTCACACATATCACAAAGAAGTCGATTTAAGTTTCACAAATATATGTCAACGTACCGATATGTAACGATTCATTTTAAAAGTACGCATCTAAATTAGTTTGGTCAGGCCAAAAATTGATAGGCACCTGTTTAAATTCTGAACAATCATACTTCTTTTGCTCTTTCTGATAAGGAAGGTAAACCAACAGGCCAAGAACAACTTTATAGCCAAGACTAGCATTTCACACATTCCTGCTCCTGACTTTCACACTAGATCTCTAACACTAAACTATCTAAAATCTACGACATAAAAAAAGATTAATTTAATCCAAATACATATCACACGTTGCTATAAGAACAAAAAAAAAAACAGATGCTTGCTTTATTGTATTCCTGACAACAACAGAAGAGCAACTTGCAAAAGAAAGTGAAACTACAAAATCCAATATCAACCCTAAACATATGAAAATGAGTGCTGTGTAAAGTACATGGCATAGTTCACAAAACTACGAAGCCTCACCTGAACCTTTTGCAACTCCAAGCAAGCAAGACCCTAAAGGAGATATGCCAACAGTATGTATCTACAGTGATGCTGCAGGTGAAATAATCCACCATACACCATGCTTTCTTCAATATTACCACAAGGAATCAGTATTTCTTTATTTAAAGAAACACCACATTCTAAGGTTTCTTGCTGAGCTAACCAAAAAAAAAAAAGTAAATTGAATAGCAGAACCTACATTACTGGCCACTGCACTGTATCATTCAGTTTACCTCAAAATATTGGAGCATTTCTCTTGTTGTCCTTTTGATGCCATATGAGGTAAGACAAACTTAAATCACAGATTTACAGGGTATCTTATTTTGTTGCTGCTGCTTTTTGAGGCGACTCTCAGTAATAGGCAAAGAGCAGTTAAGACAAGAATAATCCAAACCTAACCTAGCTTGCAAGTTTCATCTGCTCTGCACTTTCAATCATCTGAAAACCCATGGCAACTGGGTTCTTTTCTGCCAGTTAGCACAACACTCTGAAAATCCAGGTCTACAGAGCAACTATGTGAACTTTGAAAATATCAACAGTTGCATATTTACATTCACCTGAGTGAAACAAAATTACTGATAAAATAAAGAAATAAACATAAAATACATATTAACACAAGCTCAAGATTTAACAAGTTGTCATGTCCAAGGTAAATGCACGTTTCAAAGAGAAAAAAATAGGACTAAATATTTACAATGACAGTGATATGAAACTTTTTACTTTGCATTACATCACCAGTCTCCAAAATAACATGAAACAATTTGTATGTACACTATGTATTACAACATACTATGCACCTTGTGTCACATAGTCTTCTTCTGTGTCAAACTGAAGGCTTATTCACATTACATCACATCCTTTACATCTCATATTTGCATATTCAGGCACTCTTTGTAATAAGTCCACAAAGGGGAATCTATAAAAGTAATGGAAACGTGGGAACCAAGGTAAAATTAAAGAATCCACCCCACACCAGTTATTCCTTCATTAATATACAGCTCTTGGCTCTGGAATGCCTTTTTTCCCCTTGCAACAAACTTCTTTGATCAGAAATGATGTGGAGAATGAAACAGTTTTATTTCAGATTTAGCACTAACTATAAGTTTATTCAAATACAGGCATTTATTCTGCATATTTATTTGATGAAAATTGCTATATATATATATATATACGTGAGTGTGTGAGTATCTAAACTAGATAGTCCATTACAAATCAAAAGCCACAACTGATTTACAAAGACACAAAACTGTTGGTCACATTTTACTCATCTTTCACAAATGGCAGAATAATACATTTTAGATCTTCAGATTTTGTATAATCCTGTACAAAACAATAATGGACAAAAAAACTACATAATCTACCCACTCATCAAGGTAAAACATGTTAAATGCAACTAATTTATAGAAGTATGTGCAACATTTACAATACACTGATAATATGCTTCACATAATTTTGGATTTGGCACATTCATACATGCTTTGCAGGTACATACACATTAAATTCAGATCTTCCATGTGTCAACAAGAACCAGAACACACACAAAATAAGAAAACAAAAATAGAAGCACACATCGTATAGCAAGCAAAAACTGAACACTTTCAATAAGTGATGCCACAGTGCTTCATCTTCTGGGGAAAAAAAACAAGCTGGTTGTTGCTGTCATTTACAAACCAAATTAAATAGCCACAGAGGAACAAATAGCTCCAGGCCATTAAAATGTCTCCAAAGAGCACTTCTTTTATTTTGCTTTTGCTTTGGGTGTCTTAACCTTATAAAAAAAAGGGAGAGAAAAATTATGTTTGATCGTCTGTGAAATAACAAAAATGCAATCTTCATCTTCTCAGCTGGTAAGGCTATTAAAAATGTTTATTAAGTGAAATTATACTTGTGGCTAATCAACCAGAACACTGATTTAACTGAAGACTGACTTAATTTTGCTTTTTTCATATGTGCTGTTTGGCTAAAGTTGCTGCTATATAACCAGATCACTCAAGGTTCTAACCCAGCACTAATTAACTTCAATAAATCAAAATGTAAAATGGATAAAAATATGAAAGAGGCTATCATTATTCTTTTATGCACTTCCACACTTTAAAAATCTAAAATTGCAAGATGGAGATTCTAATAAAATCATGTGGTGTAACCCAATGCAATTCTGCATTAATCTTTTATCATGCACTCAGTTAAAACATTGCCCCGAAAGATTCCATTATAACTGGAACAGAACTATCGATAAGCTTCTTTCCAAAACAGTTACACAAAAAAGACTGAACATAAATTTATATGAAATATACTAAAGAAATAAAAACTAAACATGCAAGAATGTTTTTGAATATCCTAACAAGATGCAAAAACAACTTTGTTAACATAAGCAAATGAAAGCAATACTTATTGTCTGGCATGAACTAGAGCAAATGGAGGCTTTCGTGGTCTGATAAAAATCCAAATATACTTAGCAATTTTAGCAGGACATGTGAATGGTGACCTGACCACTAATAACCTAGAGAGATACTAAAATCATAGCAGATCTGAAGCAGATTACAGGTCATATTTACAATGCAAATAGATTTTCAGAACTGGTGATGTTTATCACACATGCTTGCTTGTACCTTGGCACAATAAAATGAAAATGTTCACCATAAATGCCTGCTTCCATAGCAACTGACAGTATAGAGACACATAGCACAGGACATTCTCCTGAAATGCTTCCTGTTCAGAACCAAAGAAACCCTTCAATAATTAATGTATCATAAATTGTTTTCCTCTAAACTATGCACCCATTTTTTTCAACATTTGTACCATTAATCTTCTAAGCACCATGTAGGCTGCCAATTTCTGTGGAACTGAGCTATAAAAAGCTAAAATGACAATAAAGTGCTGTAATAAAATATTTTGTATATCACACATTTCAAGTCTGAAAATATTTGTTTAACGTTATATTTCACAAACCTTTTTTTCCTCCTTAACTTTTTGACAACAGATTTCAGATCTACTCAAGCTTTTTCAACTAAATTACAAGAAAACCTTTTATGGTTGGAAAAATGCTCTTTAACTTTGTGTGCAGATCATCATTACCTTTACTGTATATTTGTAGTTCTGTGCTTGAACACAGCTCTTATGGTTGACCTAAATATTTAAAAGGTGTAATATGCTAATTCGGTAGAGTTATGGGTTGAATCAATCAGTGGACTTTAGTGGTATATTAGGATTGTAACCATCGCCTTCATGCAAAACTCTTTCTGACAGGACTATATAAAGAATTAAACACCCTGGCTAAAAGAAAAATTTCACTGACAAAGCAAAATGCTCATGCCAACAACTCAATAAAGGACACTCAGCTGAAAAAGACAATCACAGGTATCAACACTGCTTTACCACGAAACAATAGCTTTTAGCAAAGAAAAACACGGTGACATTCCGTGAAAATGCTGTTGTATCATCACACGTATGGTAGTAAGATAAGTTTGGTTTATTTTTTTACTTGTACATTTTCTTGCCTCAGAACACTGTTTTTAAATATATAAATGCATATCTTAAAAAGTGATGATGAGATGAGAATTTTTGAATGTCTACATTACACTAGGTTGCAAGTCTGGGTAAGGACAACAGTTTTCAACCATTTTATCTCCCTTTGAAAATGTATAAACACTTCTGATCCATCTGTACTGAGAAGCAAATCTTCACTGTAACAACTGCCATGGTATCTTTGACAGCCTTGCCTAACTCTCAATATGTGACACCTTTTCTTGTGTTCTAGCAATGTCAAAATCATAAAGATAAACAATGTCATTCATGGCATAAACAGAATCCTATATTTTTAATTACAATATTTGCATAGCTAGAAAATAATGTGATACAGGACCTTAGGGAAAGGAGGGAATCCAATGATAGCAAAAGTAGTTCTGCAGATAAAATGTCTGTCTTTTGGTGGAAAGGACCAAAGTTGATGATACCTGCATAAATGACTAGGATGAAACAATCCTTGAAGAGGAAGTAAGAACATGAACACCTCTGCTTAAGAGACAAAGTACTGAATTTGCATTTGAGACTAGGCATCAACAGATTTTGGCTTTGTATGTAGCATTATCTGTAATTGACACAATACCTGCCCTGTAGGTTCAGGCTCCTACGTGGCTATGGCAAACATGAAAGCGCTAGGTAGAAAAGGCAAATTCTTTTGTTCTATTCAAACATGTAAGAGGAGTATATAGGCATTATCAAACTACAAACATTTAATCATGAAAATACATCACAACCCTATATTAACTTTGTATCCACTGTATGGTGTGGATATGTGTTTGAACAGCAACAATTACACAATGAAAATCAGGACTACGAACTAGGGAAAGTAGTCATTAGCATTTTCCAGGTACAGTGTATATTAATTTGGAAAAAAATTATTACAAAGAACTTCCTGCTTTCATTTCATGAGCTGAGACAGAAATGAATGCTTCTTTGAATATCATCATGTTGGTGTGCAAAGATTAGTAGAACTTCTGTTTTTGATATCAGCTTTAATCTCCATTTAAGTTAAATACTGTTGTTAGATATTGAATAACAAGATAATTAGAAAAATGTTTTTTTAATTTATTAAAGGAGGAACTGTTCCAATATGAACTAATACATTTCAAAATGGTTATTTTGTTAGATGCATGGCTTGTTTTCACCATCATATCATCTAGGGCAATTAACTACTGATAGACATTCTGTGCTCTTGGAGCCACCAATACACCAGGAAAAACAAAAACCAATGAACAGTATGAATATTTTGGTTTCGGTCTGACACTTCTGTGTCAGAAAAAAGTTTTCTCATTGGCATAGAACATAAAACTATGGGCAAGGCAAAATATTATAGCAGCGTTTCTCAACCTTTTACTTGTGACGTCCCCCCCAGACGAATAAAGGTACGTCCGCGCGCCCCCCTTAGCCACTAATACCTATATGAGATATGAGAAAATTACCCCCTTTGCGGCCCCCTTTTCAGCAGCTTGCGCCCCCCAGGTTGAGAACCGCGGTATTATAGTGTTAATAGTTTTAACTTTCAGGAACTGATGATAATGAGAGTTTTGTTTTGTTTTAGACCTGCATGTTTAAGAATACTTCATGAAAGGAGAAAAAAATTTGGATATCTTTTAACTGGAGAGGCTGTTATACTGGATTCTGACACTATGTGATTAGTGTTTGGAGAGGCTGTGAGACTGGATGCTGACGCTATGTGATTACTGTTTGAAGAGGCTGTGATAGTGGATGCAAGCCGAGGCTGATAAATGCTTCAGCAAAACCATTACATTCACAGCAACATGGAAACAATGAATGAATGAAACAACAGAAGGAAGCTGTTGCATGGTTAATATCTGTTCACAATGGAATGTTATGCCCTATAAATAATAAACATTTCACCTTAAGTAGGGTCATAAAGCTCTGCAGAAACATTTTTGTTTTGTTCCTACAAAAGCCTAAATATATACAAACATTATGGTCCTTTCTGATGAATGATATGGTGATAAAATCCCTGCTTTAGCCAGTTTTCCCAGCACCTAACTCAATGGCAATGACCCATTTAAAACTGCAACTTAACTTTTAATTCAGCAAATGAATAATAACACTAATGGAAAACCTATTTTCAGTTAATTTTTTTTTCCTGGACTGATAGTTTTCAAGACATGGTTGTAAATCCTAATCGTTCAATACTGCTGTTCACTTCTGTAAAATGTATCAAAAACACCAAAAGCAAAATGTAAGTCATAAATTATTCCTGTTACTTCTTTTAAAAGATACTTTTGGCACTGGAAAAGTGGCTAGAGTGGGTGCTAAAATGTGGACCACAATAGCTTGGAAGTGAGACTAAGAGTAGCAAGTTTATTTTTGTAACATTTTTTTAGTCATACATTTAAGTGCATTTGTTGGTTACCAGGCCAATTCTGACAAGATGGCTATACAATTCAAATAACTTTTGGCAAACCTGAAACAAGAACAATTGAAAAACAAATGCTGACCAAGGATGAAATTTGTGGCATCTAAGAATAAAAGGTCAAGACACTGGTTTGGTTGCCACGAAGCAGTAAAATAGGAGGCAGATCTCTTGTGAGCGTGTCAATCCATGTCATATACAAACCTGCTGAGCAGGTTCCCTTCCGAGGCATTGGCAATGTCCTAGAATAAGTGATAAAATAACCATTTTTAATGGAAATATATATATATATATTGATTTTTATGGGGGGGGGGTATGACAGGAAAATGTCTAAAGCAAAAATATACCTACCAAACACCCAACACCTTGCATGCTATCTTTTGTCTTCTTTTTTATTTGCTCTGTTTTTCTTTACCATTGTACTATGCTTGAAGCATCAGGCATGCTTTAGATCAACTACTAGTATTACTACTACTAACTCTGTAATTTTTTTAAAAACATTTAGACTGAAATTCCCTGCCAGTGCACTTATGGCATATGCAGACAAACAGAACTTCCAAAAATAAAAAAAGAAACCCACCTCAACTAATCTTTTTCAAAATACTTATTGACTCTGTTGCATGTGTGTGTGCATGTGCAAGAACATGTGTATATCGTGCATGGTGAGTAGATTCTAGCTAAGACCTGGTGCAATGGTAAGAATTATTATTATTAAACATTTATCTGTACGATTGTTTTGGATCTAAACATTGTGAATCTTATTTTTTTTAAAGACAAACTTACATGACAATAAGAGACGCTTCACTTGACTTTTCTATCAGCAGTTCCTTTAACCTGATATGCCGGGTTGTCTGAAAGTAAAGCAATAAGCTTGTTAAAAATAAAGCCTATAGTAGAAAAAAAATCATAGCAAATGTTTACTATCCTATTTAAATACAGAGACCATGCTATTTTGTTGTCTTCATCGTCTGGCCTCAGGACATCCATTTGAGATGTTGAAGCTCTACATTTTAGCCGTCAGTCACTCTGCTCTAGTATGAGCCTCATATCAGATAAAAACAAATTATGTGACTTTTGTGTCTGCAATGCAACCTTTTTATACAGTAACTACCTTCAGAACTTTTAAGACTGCCTTTGAGACCTACATCTTTCATGAATACCTTCAGTAGCTGTCTCCTTTTCCCACCGTCTCTCCCCCTCCCTCTTTATTTTCGTAGTTTACAGCTATGGTACTACATTTGTACTACTAAATATGTCAACATCAAATGACGCAACTAAATAAACATGAGCAATGCTGAACAAACAAAACAACAAACTGCAAAACCTATCCACAAAACACAATGCAAGTAATGTCTCCGTTTCGTAATGACTTGGGAACTGAACTATCCATCTGCTCCTCAACTTCTGCTGACAGGCCTACGGTCATTCTCCGCTCCATACTGGAGACCCATGCTCCTGCTGTGCAAACCGAAGTTCACCCCAACAAATACACACCGTGGTACTCCAGCATTTGCACTGAGCTGCGGAAAGTCGACGAGCTGAGAGGATGTGACCTAGGTCTTGGTTGACTGTCCATAAACAGATGCTAAACGCTGCCAAGCATGCAGTCATCCACCTTGTTTATTCGGTTAAATCTGCATTCCTTTTTTCTCACATTAGCACTTGTTCATTGAGTAGGAGTAGGGGGGAGGGATAGAATGCAGGAGCCTGATGAGGAGCAAAGGTTTTGGACAGGGGTGTGGACAGACAAGATTTCAGTAGTTGGGGGAGGCACCTTCAAAGAATCCATAGCATAGATTTTAGAGCTTGTAGTCTATTCTAGCTTTAATTGGTAGCCAATGAAGAGAATGAAAAAGTGATGTGACCTGTTCAGATTTTCAGAGTCCCGAGCAGCTGAATTCTGGACTTTCTGAAGCTTGGGAATGAGGTATTGTATACAGCCAGCAAGAAGAGAGTTGGAAAAGATTAGTTTAGACAGAACAAATGAGCAAATGCGGATTTGGTGGTTGAGATAGTATGGCAAATGGAGGTGATTTTCCAGAGCTCATAGTATGCAGAACAACAGATGCAAGAAACAAAAGGAACATCGGCATCGCCTACCCGAACAAAGACAGGCAGCGAAGGGTAAACTCTGGCTCTCCTCTTTGAGAAAAATAAAAGCTTCTGCTTTTTCATCACAGTCATGGTGACATTCTTTACTACTGCTTGACTGGACAATCTCACCCTCAGGTGAAGACTAAACTTAGCTCAGAAGCTTTTCTTTCTACATGACTAAATCATTTTTTTTTTAATGTTTAAGAAATATCCATGTAAGTTTCATATATTTTTTTTTATATAGCTAAATCTTAGTAGAATTCAAATTCTCTTACTCTGCTTTAAGCTTTCCTTTATTCATTTACATATCCAGGAAGGGAATGAAATTGGACGGGGGAAAAAAGCTTCCATAAAGTAAACTACCACACCTGGTTTTATCACCACATATCTTGTAAAAAAATCCAGTTAAGAGGTAAAAAAAAAAAAAAAAAATCAATTAGGCAGTAATCAACAAAAACGTCTGCATCAGTCTCAAAAACCATCTTAAAATAAAGAATTTTGTCACTGAAGACTGATGTAAGACTTCCGATATCTGACTCACTATTTTGGAAAGAAAGCGTCCTAGGATAGAAAATTCAAAACCATTGCCCAGAAACAACCCCCCAAAACAATGCCAAGGACGATTGCTGCAGTAAAACGACTTCTCCAGTGATATCTATAATTATTACCCTTAGTCTACATATAACAAACAGAATGTTTCTTTTAATCCTCCATTTATTGAGCGATCCCTGTTCTCACGTGTACCTACACAAACATAGTTGTCGAGTGACTCCTATGAGTCAAATGCTGTACTACAAAAAAGCTGAAGAAGTCATATCTTACATTTTACCAATCTCACGTACTACGTTAAAACATACACCCCTTTTCACTGAACTGCCAAACAGATGGACCCTGGACTATGGCTTACCTTTTCATGTAAGATCTCCATCTCCTCTTCTGTTGTCTTCCAAGGAAACTCTTCTTGGGTTTCACCTTTTTGCTCATCTAGCAACCATGGAGCCAGGTAGGAGTTGAAGATGTGCACACTTTTAATAGGAAAATGTAAAAACTTATAAAAACAAACAATAACACATCCTTAAATAATCTTACGTTCCGCACTGTTTAGCCACAGACTTCCAACTCAAGCACGCACATTAATATTCACAGCTTGCCACAAAACAGAACGTTGCCCCATCCACAACAAATGTACACATTTTTTTAATGCTTTGGCTTCTAGCTACAGAGATCCCTTTATTTTGGAGTCAAGTGGATTCACAGCAATAGTGTTTTTGGCATGGGGTAAAAAAAAGCTAGGATCGGTATTTCAGAGGTAATTCTAGGATTTCAAAAAGAGGGACCCTGGGGCCCTCTCAATGGAAAAAAGGGGCCCTTCAAATGAAACAGGGGGCCCCTCAAAACAAACACATTTTCACTGCTTTTTCCAATAAATATTTGGTATACAACAAAATGCTTTATTAATCACAAGAAATTGAAGATTAATCACATAGATATCTTGTTCTTTTTTATCAATAAATTATCTTTCATCATCATTAGTGTGATCATAGCATCCTAAATTTGCAAACCAATTAGTCTTTGTGTCCATCTCATTGGGTTATGAGCTAATGTTTAGACACTTTTCTTATGTCTCATTAGTACAGGGGTTTAAATCTTTTTCTCCTCGAGGCAACTTCTATGAGAAGAGTTTATTAGTTAAATGCAGTTAAACCAGCTTACCTTTCCTCTTTTGGTGGCTTGTTTACTTCTGGCAACACCTGCATGTCTTTAACCTCAATACGGAATTTGGTTAGCAATGTGGCAAGCCTGTAAAAGAAGTAAGTTTCAACATTTAACTCAATCATGTCAGCTCACTTAACTCTTTACAGTTCAGCAGTTCCTGTTCATCTTCCAAGATTAAAAAAAAAAAAAAATCTTCAGCTATACATACTTGATCAAACCGTAATAACACATCAAGAAGAGGATGGATAAATAAAAAATATAAATAAATAAAATTATATATATGAAAAACACTTTTAATCTTTTCTTTGTGTCACTCCCGAAGAAGCAAACTTTCTGACAAGCAAAGCAACTGTTTTGCACACTGGAATATGAATTGGGTGGTGTCACAAAAACTCACTGTCTCTGTTCTCTATCAAGTTCTCCTTTCCTGGTGCCTGGGGTGAAAATGCGCATGCGGCAACCACGCCAGTGTGCTTTGTTTGTCAAGAGGTATGGTATCAGCAAAGTAAGACCTGACAAAGGCATCAACAGCATTATTTATTGCACTTGTTACCTATTACTAAGAATATCAGCTGGTAAACATTTCTGATGAAAGTCACAAAGACCTGCACTATACTTCTAGTACTAGCAGAGTCCCTAAATAATCAAAATTTTGTAAACAGTTTTTCTTGTTAACTCTTTCTTAACATCTTTATTGTAGGTTAATAGGTGTAAATACATTGTACTTCGTGCCATCACTCTGGTTCTAAGAGATGAATTGTTTTGCTTTTCATCCATATGGAGTTAGTTTTGTCCATACTGTTCTATAGCTATTCTTGACCAGTTGATATGCCAGAATCTTAATTTTATTATTTTATTTTTTATAAATAAATTTTTAAAAAATAAATAAAAATTACAATGACTAGTTGCATTAACTTGCACAGCAAACAAAAGTGAGTATGCAATATGACTTGTTGAAATAGCTGGTCGTTTTCAGTGATAAGGTGCTGACACAAACAGGATGTATAAACTTTTCATGATAGTCAACTGCTTAATACAAATAATCCAAAAACTGCTAAGAGAACTGCAAAGTGATATCCTGGGTAAAGAAGCTGCTTGGAAGAGACAGGAGGAAATATGACTGCTAAAGAAAACATTTAAAATAGCACATGAGGTGCACACTGACTTACCTCCATCATCAAAAAGCCACCAGACATCAATTGTTCCTTTCTCTTTTCTGTTCCGGAATTTATTCATGGATTTTATGACCTCTGTGTTGATCTTCTGAGGACCATTGCTAGATTTCTCCACTTCAACCTTCATATGCTTTTTTTGCTTGTGAAGCTCAACTGACATTTTTGCTGACTGGGCACTGACTGGGCTACCATTATGCTCACTAGCATGTTCATCATCACTGGCCTCTGTTTACACAAATACAGCACAACACTAAAACAGATGTGGCTTTATCAACATAATCTCATACGGCTTAAAACACAAACAACTTGTGAGAAGTATAACAAGGTCTTTTAACAGGATAAGGAGATTCCTGAGAATATTTGATTATTTTAGAAGACATTTTTTAAGCCCCACCATTGATCTCCACAACTTAAAAAGAAAGAAAGAAAACTAAATCAAAAAGATATAAACAAGGATTAGTGCTTAGATCTGCATCTCAAATTTTACAGCTTGAAAAACTGGTTGCCTGGGTCAGAGGGTTAAGGATTTTCTATCTACCCCACTCCAATACACCCAAGAGTTCTTTTCCTTCCAGCACTTACAGTAAAAATACACAATGAATTCATTACACATAGGGTCATCAAAACAAAACTAATACATAACTAAGCAACTGTCTGAACAAAATCCATAGTTTATATATTCTGGTTCAAGTGATCTACGCGATGAATATTAATAAAGCTCAAGAAGAGAGCTTCACTAAATTCATGCCAGAACTTTATGAATGACACATGACAAGCTAGTGATGTTCAAACAGACAGATGAAAGTGAATCTTCAAGAACACAGAGGCAGATGGAACTGGGAAATCCAACAGAATGCAAATTAAGGAATTTTTTATACTTCTATTTTACTACTATCATTTTACATCTCACTCACGTCATTAAATGCACATTTTCATGCTGAATGCACATACACTGGTAATTCCAGCCTGGCATGAATGGTAAATATGTCTTTGTACTCTTTTCTATGAAATAAAAAATTAATATAAGAAAAGTTTATGGTTTTCAAATTTTGAGTAAGATTTGAATAACAAACTATTTTCCTTCATGATATTTATCAGGACTCTGAGACAACTCACCATCATCAGAGTTACCATTTTGGATAGTACCATCTCCATCCAGCCCCATGCCAAATCCTTCTTTAAGTCGAAGAATACCCACACCACAATTCATGTCAAAAGCATCACTGTTAAAGAAGAAAAAACACACAAACAAACATATACAAAACATGAAAGGAGAGTAAGATCTGAATTTTATTAAGAAACTGATTTCATTTTGAGCTTTCAGTAATGTTTGCCAAATAAAGAATTATGTTAAACAGTAAGCACCTTTTCTTACAGTGAAAATAAATGCTAGAAACAGAGTTATTTAGAATAACACTGAAGACCTAACACCCTGCCAAAAAATTACTCTACATCCCTTCTCCTCTGGTTCATGTTATATTTGTGCCGATTCAAATATAAAAAAATGCATGCAGAAGAAAATTATGTCCTGTGAGTATGAACAAGATGGCCGCTCCCATAGTTGTGCAATATCTGCTGGTGAAGCTGGTGTATAGATTTTGTGCTTTGTGTGTTTGACTCCAATTCTACCGGTATTTGCAATGGCAGATCTAAAGCTTTGTATGCATTACTGTAGTAAGATTTCACTGTGTTTCTCCATCTCTTTCTCTGTATCCGTGGATCTATCAGTAGCTTGCCATCATCATCATCATCATCGTACACCCAGGAGAAGAGGTCAAAGAGGTGGGTCTGGTATGGTGACTAAACAAGCTTCACCTTAATAATTGCCACCTTAATCTACCTTTGAGATCCAACAGGCCTCCTTTCGTTCTTGAGGTGATCTGAACATAGCGGGAGATTTCGATACCATCTCTTTGAGGGTTATTGAATCCTATCACCAAGGCTGATCTACTTGCTGACTCCATCCTTACGTATGACTGACAGTTTTTTCATCCTGAAAACTGGCTTTGTGATGGCAATGACCTTAAGTGCAAAAAAATCATCCCAGCTGGCTATTGGATCATGTCCTTCTTTATTCATCAAGAGCAAAAAAGCAGTTATCAACATGGATTATCTCCCATATACATCTCCATGGAAGAATGTAGATCATGTTTGTGAGTACCTTCTTGCATTCTTCCCATCTTTGGCGACCCCCTAAGTTGACAGGAAGCGGATGGCCGAGTGGTTAGAGAGCTGGCGACCGAACCGAGAGCGCGCTGGTTCAATTCCTGATAAGCGCAGAAAAACTTCCCCCAGTCGACCCAGCTGACGGGAATGGGTACCTGACTTCATAGAGGATTGGGGAAGGTAAGGCAGAAAGGGAGAGGAGATGGGCACCGCCCTCACATACAGCTGGCCCTGAGAAAAGTGGGGTCTCTAACACCTCACCCCCCAACGACCTGAAAAGGTTAGGGGATGACCTTTACCTACGTTGACATTTCTAAATTTCCCAACAAAATCTTACCTCGAAACTCAGCTGTTAACCTGAAAAGTCATCAAAAAAGAGAAAGCTGGAGAGGAGTCAGTTCACTCTAGCTGTGATGTTATGTTGTCTTGAGGTGACCTAAGGCAGTGCGTCCACTGTATCTACTGCTGTTGTATGTGCGCGTATGTATACAAAAGAACTTACTCATCCAGCAAAGCAATGACAAAGTCTTCAGTTAACTGTGATCAAAGGATTTTTGTCTTGACTTTGTATTTTTTTGTGTTTGTTAGGGGCAGGGAGCCAAGCTCTGGCTAGAGAGCTGTGCTATACAAGCTCACTGATTTTATTACATCTTCCATTGAATGTTTAGAGTTTGGATCTGTGTGAGTACAGGGCGTTGACTATACTCCCAACAAGAAATGAGTTTCTTGCTCCGTGGATTTTCTTGCCTGCTTGACCATACTGCCCCTAGCAATTATTATTATTATATCTTGTTTTTGTAAAGGGCTTTGAGCCTGCCTTGATAATGGGAAAGGTGCTATAGAAATCACCTTTATTATTATTCACTAAGGTCCATATGTATAAGTATGCACTTATCTGTATATTGCTACAGTGTGAGCACTACCTGTAATTGTCCTTGTGAATTAACAAAGTTTATTTTGATTTTATGTAAGGTGTGTGATATGTTCTGGCCTGTGCTTAATGATCAAAGCTCCAGAGAATGTTCCATAAAGTTGTCCACCAAGGTGATAAAAGAAAACTGTAATAACAAGGATTCTCAAAAGTGCAATCTACAAATACTACTTACTGAATGATATTGAAGTACTCAAGCACTCTTTCTGGCTCATCTTCAGTCCAATTGCTTTTAAAACCCATGATGAGTGTATTTGGACGCATCTTGCCGAGACCAACATTCTGGAAAAAAGTATGAAGCCAAAATGATAAGCAACTAAAGTATGGTCAACTCTGTAATAAGAAATATTGCAAATTAACAAAACAAAAGAAGCATTTTTAAACGTTCTAAAACAATTAATAACCCTTCTAGTCTTACCACCATTCACATCGTTATACACTTGGCAGGGGATTTTAGTATATGATATAGTAAACATGAAAATGATTTCCCACAAAATACCTTGAAGAAAAAAAAATAGAATAAAAGTCTATTCCAAGAAATATGAGAAATAAATATTTTTCAAATAAACCACTCTAAGTGATGTCTCTTCACCTAAGTGGCTGGAGGGGACTGCTATCTTTTTGTCTTGTCTGTGGATCAGTGCTTTTTTGTGTGTGTGGTGCAGTTACATTTCTTCTTGACTGTTTTTGCCTGCACCAGACCCTTTCCATAAACACACAGATTCCTATGACTTTCCACTTTCGTGTGGATAGGAGCTTCTGCAGCCTGGATTACAATTTTTCAAATCAATTATGTAAGCTGGGAGCAACTTCTAGCTACACATCTTTTCTCTCATTTGATATTCTATAGACATGTTTGCATGCTATGTTGCAGGCATCTGTATGTGCATGAGCGTTTTCACAAAGCCCATAGGGACATGATATGGTGCTATATCTTTATTATTATTACTATTATTATAAAACAAACCTGTAGCAAGCTTTGAACGCCATGCTGGAATGTATCAGCACTAGTGGCAGAATAGAAGGCCTTGATATGGTGTTTTGTGAAGTAATCATATGGTGCATTAGAATTAAGCTGTCTCAAGTTATCACTTTGCTGGCCCTTTTAAATACAAAAAAGGAAGAAAAGTTGTAATGTGTCAAAAATCACTAAGCTTGGTTCTAATACAAATGCAGCATCAACAATCTCAAATTAACAAGAATAAATATCAAAAAATTATATCACTAAAATACTAAGGATAATACATACAATAAAAATAATACCTAAATAAATAATCATCAAAATTAATATCTAATAAAAATGACAACAAATAAACATAATAAGCCCAGAACTTAAATTTTCTTTTTGAAATTCAAGCTGCAACATTTTCACCCTCTTCACAATAAGGTATGAATCTGATCTATGAGGTGCTGGCATGCACTTACAGTGATGACATTTCCACAGATCATAAGGCCAACTTTCTTGGTGATGTGGTTTACAAAGTCCACCAAAGCAGGACGATTATCAGGAGACCCAGACAGAACCAACGCCTGTGGTCTGTGATAAGGGAAACTTTATAATTCAGATTCAAAATAGGCATAATATTTTATCAACTTCATTTTTAGAGTAGTTTAAAAATAACATCTGCAAGTAACAAATATTTATGCAACATTGCTGCAAATTGGAAAAACAGTTTAAATAGGTCGATTAAAAACAATTTTTTTTAAAAAGAATTTATATTATAAATATTTCAAGGGCTCATTACCTGAAATTTTTTATATGATCCTCTGTGTGAAGAAGTTTTAATGTAAACTGAAGTGCATTGCGGTATACATGAGCTTGTGTTGAAGACCCCCAGTTGACATCTGGAATACAAAATGATATTTGCTTACCCATCATTTTCTTCAACTTAAAAAAAAAAAAAAGTGGACGACCATTTATGAAGAGGCACAAAAGAGAATTTCACAGGACTCAAAAGGACAGCAATTGGGAGGGGGGCAGGGGATTGGTGTTTTATGCTGAGCCAGCAACTAAGGCTATATCACCACAAGGCAGCCAACCCTGTAAACAGATGTTACACGTAGAGAAAAAACAGCGTGCCCGAGACAAGAGCTGAACCCAGGACAGCCAGCCTTCACTGTATTGGTGACAGATGCTAAACGTTGCACCACCGGACCACCGTAAAGGCCAGCAGTGGCCTTAAATCAGTTAACAGATTATGTTGTTTGCAAAGGTACAGATTCACTTAACCGTTGTCCTAGACCAAAAAAATACAATAAAACGTCCATGTTAATACTTGCTAAAATCTACCAAAATTAGATTGTAACTGAGAATGGTCATTCCACAAACCATGACTTCAATTGGATGTTCTCCTACAAATTCAAGTTCATTTAAATGTTGAAAACAAAGCTCTTAAAACCATAGTTTCTTTTTATTTTTGCTTTTGGTCAATCACGCTTACTGATTCCACCACTGTTGCGTTTGGCTGACAATTTGTAAGGAAACTAATCAATCAATACACATGTACCTTGGTAGACAAAGAGACTTTCTTAAAATGTGCTGTATTTATTTGCATACGTATTATTACTGAAAAAAGTTGTAATAGACCAGAAACTGTTGGCCGTAAGACATGTCTGGAAACATAGTTGTAATACAGTTGACATTTATATGGCAAAATACATTTGTGAAAATTTTAATGATGAAGGTCTACTGTAATAGCAAGTTTTGTTTATTCCTTGATATTCCTCGAGGAGCATAGGGTCACAACAGTGTGATAACAAATATTACATAACGTTAGTGCAAATTGACGACCTCCCAGCAGAGTCAGTCTAAGATGGCAAAGAAGCAAAATGTTAAGCAACAAGATCTGGAAAACAGGGGACTAAGTCACTGAGCCATTTCTCAAAAAAAAAAAAAAAAAAAAAGGGCAATCTACAACTAAGCCAATCAGCTTCATCAGCCACACAAGCAATGTTAAAATTATTATAAACAGACTGAAACCACATACAGAAAATATTGTTGCAGAAAAACACCTCTGACCAGCTCTTCAACCTCAGTAATAGCCAAGAAGTACTTACAACACAAACAGAATCTAGCACGTCTTCAGAAACATCATGATGACACTTGACAGTGTAACATTCAACTCTATGGGCAACCATGAAAAAGTATAAGATTAATGTCCACCTAACCCAACTCATCAACATCAATATAACAAGACTACCAGTGCAGTCCTCTTGGCAACATACTCTCCCCTGCATTGTTCAAGACCTCCATTAAAAGATTCATGGCAGATGAACATGAGGGCTCAGTCAGTATAGACAGCACGATGGGTTAGCTGGCAAAGAACACAAGCTTAGACATTACAAAAAAGTATCATCATAAAGAGATCAACGAATAAAAGACTCAGCTGATGTCCAACATTGGCAGGGGAATCAGAATCAAAGGTAAGAAGCTAAAGACTGTCCAGAGTTTCAAATGCCTGTGGTCAAGATGAAACCTCAAACCTGAGGACCCTCAGAATTGCACTGACAGCAACACTACCTACCACACTGAATAACATTTGGAATGACATCTCCCTCCACTCCAAAGGCTCATATACTGCCTGGTCACCACCATCTTCATATATATGTGGGACTTGAACCCTGACATGAAATATGAATATAATCTATGGAAATGATTTGGATCATTTGTGTCTCCTGCAAAGATCCTAATATAAATAAGGAAATAATACAAGTTATTGGGTCTTATGTCAAGTGTCAGACATTTTTAGAGGGCTTCTGCACAGACCTTGATGGGTATGGCAATTAAAGCCAGGTCCTTCTAGCTCAGGGATGGGCAAAGCCTTTTCTTTGCAGGTCTCAAAATTCTAAGCTATGTGGATGGCCGGTAAAATACCCAAAACCTAAGTCAGGTGACTACACAAGAAATCTAGTGATGATGGAATGGACAACAAATGAATACATAATGGCGTTCACTTCCTGAATTTATTGTGTAAAGTGAAGCTGATTAAATTCGCTCACACTAAAACTTTTAAACCAGCGTTTCCTTTGAAGGCAGCTGTCCCTGATGGTAACAACTACAGACATTTACATCATGCATTCTGCTTAGAACTGTTGTCTCTTAGATTTTGGTATCAAGACATTGCTGATACCGATCCTCACTCTGTGAAGGTCAACTTCACAGTAAGTCTGGCGGTGACAGGAAGCGAACTTTTTAACAAACAGACAGCAAAGAGTTTCTGTTAATGGTCTTCTCTCAAACCCTGTTGTCACCTGTACAGGTTCCCCTCAAGGCTGCTGTTTGTCTCCATTATTGTTCATATTCCATACTTATAGTCGTAGAATAACTACTTACAAATATTACTACTTACAAGCACTACTTACCATCTTCGACAACAAGCTTAAATAGGACATCAACACTAACGCCTGTTACTCCTACGGAAACCCAAATCTTTCTCTGTCAGCTCTGTTATCCTCACTCAGCTCTATCAGTCCTTCATTGAAAGTATCATCACTTTTTCTTTCATCTCCTGGTTCCACAACCTCTCTCTAGGGAATAGTCTTGTCTCCCCTGTTAATATCTGTTCCAAGATCACCGGAACCAGGCAGAGGGACTTGGCAACTTTCTGTCATAAGCAAATCCTTAGGAAGGCATCCCCGTATCATATTTCCTATCATGAATTCTCACTCTTGCGACCAGGCTGTAGGTACGCGATGCCTGTATGCAAAACCAATCGCCAACGCAATTCATTCATTCCACGTGCCATTCACCTGAACAATTCTACTGACCGTGAACTTGTACTAGCCTGAGGTGACCTAAGGTCAGCACTATATCCACTATCTATTGTTGCTGGGAATGTGTGTGTGTGTGTGTGTGCACGCACAAGAGAGAAATAAATTATTTCAACATGTATACATTATCTCTTTTTATATCATGTATATGTCTGTATTATCTCTTTTATATCATGTATGTATTACTGCTAGTACGAGCACTATTTGGAATTCCCCTTGGGGATAAATAAAGTGGTATTGTATTGTATGTAAATTTAATATTGACAAGAACTTTTCGAGTTAGGTTTACCGATGCCTCTAATGACTACAACATGTTTCTATGACCATGTACCTGGTTCTTAATCCATGTGTCTACCCCATCTGTGTACTTGTAAGGTATGTTTGTTCAGTCTTGCCTTGTTGGACTGGATATGAAGTACTGCTTTTAAGTCTTAATGGTGGGTTGTTCATTGTGTTTTCTGACAGGTGAGCATGAAGACTGTGTCTATTACCAGTGAAAAAGGCACCTTATAAATGCTGAATATTACTATAAGCTGAAATGGTATAGGAATATACTGCGATCATTAGGATTGGAAAAATGATCCTGCAGGGAGGCAGAAGATAGGACAGACAAAAGAAATCTGACATCTAAGAGTAGACAGACCTCTTGTTCAATGCATCCAGATATAATAAAATTTACCTCACCATCAAAAGCTAGCCAGGATGTATCTCGAAAAGCAGAGACCACACAAAAAAGAGAAAAATCAGTGGTAATATTGTAAGGTGCCCCTTACAGCCAGCCTAAGTTTAAGAGGATGACAATGATGATGATGAAGAATTAATGTACATTTGATGGTAGCACAGACCTTTGAATCAATTACATTCATACACAACTGATCCACCCTGCAAATTATTTGGAAATAAAGTATGTCAAAGATTCCCTCAGCTTCTCCATGGTAATAAAATTCAAGACTTACAAAAAGTAAATAGGCAAAAATAAGCATGAATCACAAAAAGACATTACAAATTTTAAAAACAGGTTATGATATATAAAAAATCAAACTTACTTGGCTTGGTGTAGTGAACATAGACAAAGAGGGCACTGATGACACTGAAAGTTATAAGTGCAGTCCACCAGTTGATAATGAACATGACAGCCAAGCAAACTAAGGCCCCAAGTAAGCTGAGCCACATGTTGTAGTATCCGAATGCTGGCCTCCACCCTTTCGAAGGGAATACATAAGAGCTAATAATGAAAAGATTAAACACTATCCCAAAATAATAGGAAAATGTTTCTTATTATTAAAAGATTAAAATTTCACCTTTAAAAAGCAGTCATACTAAATATTTGCAGTAGAATATAATTAATGGGTCTCTCCACTCTCACCATGCACATGAAAATGAAAGCTGATACTGTTCTACTATATATGGTTACTAAAAGTTCCTGCAAAGCAACTAGAAAAACACAAGTGATAGGTACATTGCCAGTGGCTGTAACTGCAGTCTCGCATTCATCCAGCTAACACACTTAAAAAAAGTCTTTGCATGTAGATGTTAGACCAAGCCTATTCGAAAGTGGGAACAACATTACAATTTTTCTACCTGGTGAATTGGCCAGAGATGCATCAAAACAGGAGTAGTTGATCAGTGCATAGGACATCAAGAAGAAATTGGATATCACGGGAGCAATAGAATTTAAGTCCCCTGAATACAAATAAAATCTTAGTTAACCATGTTAGGTTTCACATCTTTCACACGCAAATCCACAATTAATACCTAAATTAATATTTGTATCCACTATTTTATGACAGGTTCTTTCATGCCTCTTATCACCAATAAATTGAAGTTAAAACTATACTAAACGCACTTCATAATAAACTTAACTTTATTCACATTTCTTGAAATAATCAGTTATCACACATGCACACACACACACACACAACACTGGGCGGTTGTGGTGGCACAACAGTAAGAATCAGGTGTCATGGGCTTGTATCTTGGCTCCGACATGCTCTGAATGTAGGGCTGATCATCAATGGTTTTCTCTGGTTTCCTCCACCCTCTGTGTGTGTGTGTGTGTGGTTAAGATCTGAATGAATTTGAAAAAGTACCTAATGCCTGCTGATGCACATGCACATTTGACGTGATCCCCACCTTTGTTGGTAGGATATGGCACTCTACAAATAAATATTATTATTATTAATAACCTCCTAAAAGAGACACTAACCAATCAGGGTAAAACCCATTCCAATAGCAAAGGCAAGAAGGTACGCTCTGCGGGGATTATCACTTGGACCATAACCCTTGGCAAATATATGAATGTACGGGAAGATGCGATCCTTACACACCGCCTGCAAAGAGAAGGAAACCAAAGATTCAAACAAAATAAGATGCAAACTGATAAACACATGTTTACACTCATTGGCACTAAACCTTTTCTTTGAAACGAGCATGTGATGTTTATTAAGAACTTTTCTTACGCCTCTTCAACAACTTTCTTTGTAAGCTTCTGTTAAGCCTTCGACTCAAAACAGTGTGATCATGTAATGCTGCTGATGCTTACTAAGGCTAGACACACAAGAGGTAATACACTGTCATAAAACATGAGTGACATAAGACTTGCCTGGAAGACTTTGGGGGCTGAGACAAGACTGGCCAAGGCTGAAGAAAGGGTAGCAGAAAATATGCCTGCTGTAATCAGAGGCCCAAATCCTGAGATCATCTCCATCACCTACAGAATACCCAAACAAAATACCATAAATTTCAGTCTATTGAGCGTGTGTGTGTGTGCTTCAGCAACTGATCTGAATGCTTCAATTGTATGTGGCTTTGATTTAAAATTGTGAACATTTAACACTGTAACAACATTAATAGTTAACACTTTAACATGGAACTCATTGAAAAATTAATCGGAATCTGAAAAATCTGCAAACAAGCCACAGAGTTTAAAGCTGGGGGAAAGAAGTCATGGCTTATAGTCTGAAACTTATGGTAATACAATCAGTTAGTTATAAGCAAGGAGTTATAATCAATTTTATGTTATCTTACATGTATAACTGATTCAAACATGACATTAGAGATACCCAACAAAAGACTCTGCTCTCTACAGCCCTTCTCCTAAAATGAAATTAAACTGCAAGTATTTACCTGAAAG
The DNA here is from genome assembly GCA_004794655.1 of Marisa cornuarietis. Classification (NCBI taxonomy): domain Eukaryota; kingdom Metazoa; phylum Mollusca; class Gastropoda; order Architaenioglossa; family Ampullariidae; genus Marisa; species Marisa cornuarietis. The sequence goes on from SMMW01000605.1 coordinate 1,795,612, forward strand.
TCATGCAAAAGACCATAAGAACAGCCACCTCCTACAAGGGAACAATTTCCAACTAATTCAGCTGTTAAGACATTTGATGCTGCTGTTGTCGATGGATCCACTGCAAATGTGGATGTTGGTGCAGTAGAAGTATTTGTTGCAGCATCAAACACAGTGGGCAGTGCTGATATATTGGAAGCAACTGAAACCACACCCGGTATAAGGCCATTTGCCTCCCGAAGTATAGTTGCTCCTGCAAGCCAGGCAACAGCCAAATAGACAGATGAGGTAATGAGAATGGCCAGGAGAGTACCCTTTGGTATTGCATATTGGGCATCCTGCAGAAAATGATAAAAAAAAACACTACACTCTGTTATCAACACATTATCAGACACCCTCATTCTATGCCTCAAGACATCATTAATTACTTTTAATTTTGTTAATGCCAAACTTCTAAGTTTACAATTACAGCAACAATCTCAAAATATTTATTATAATTTAGACTATAGCTGCACATTTTCAAAATGGCTAAAAAAAAGTAATTATTTCATAAACTGCTCTTCACTTAAAAACAGTTTTATGTGGAAAAGACTGGGAATAAAATAAAATGTCAAATCCATTTCTGTCATCTACAATGGGAAGAAGAGGTCTCCTTCACCTCATAAATGTTATTTATGAGGCTACACCCTCACCTTTAAGTCACCAGAGATATTAGCTCCAGCCAGGATGCCAGTAGCTGCTGGGAAGAATATGGCAAACACTGAAAAGAAGTCTTCTCCCTGTTGAAATCTGGGGAAAAAATTTTCAGCAAATGTCTCTCCTGAAAACAAAATGATCAAATATTTTAAAAACAGTGATATATATCATTTGTTCCTTCACTTTTTTACATTAAAGGCAACATCAATTCAATAAAGCTTGCAAATGTATTTTTATGCACCACTAGCTTGGAATTTTAAAGATCACCTTTATAACTTACCTTTGTATCCTGTGAAACCTCTTGAAAATGTTTTAGTGGTTGGTGGTATGAATGTGCCAATCAAAAAATTGAGAAGAGCAACCACAAGGATAACCAGCAATACCAACTGAGTCTTCAGGGAAAAAAATAAAAGAAAATTATCACACACTATAGCTACAGTATAAAGATTTTCAAACTGTATTATCAAATGTTTTTGTCAACATGACATTAATATTAAAGCAGATTCTTTAATTCTGAGCAAGACTGTAAGTACCAGCATACTTAAATTGGATGCAGTCAGTTTTTTTTTTATATAGCCTGTGTTACTGTTTTATGTAAAGTGATAATCTAACGTTACCACTGCCATTTCCTCAACAAGGATTGATAACAAAATTTTGTATTGATGTCAGCTATCAAGATCACAATGATAATCACATGTTAACTGTTGTCTACTTTCTACTTGCAAATGGTCAATAAAACCTGCAAGTTTATATAAAAGTAAAACAACCAATGATGTCAGCTTTAGGTCTGAAAACCCCTTGCATTTCATGGATGACAAACACTGTAGAACATTCTTTAGCTCTTCCTACACTAAAGCATTTAGCTTTAGTTTAAACAAAAGAAACTGATTAGTTAAGAGTGATGAAAGTAACATCTACCCTTGCTTCCCATTCCATTCCAATGATGGCAATGGCCAGCAACAGGAACATAGTTGCTGAACCAATAATCCTGATATCATTGGTGTCATCCACCATTTGTGCTCCGTGTGTCTGGAATTAAATCATGTCCTTTTAAACTATAATCTGTTCAGGCAAATAATAATAATAATGACTGAATTTGTAAAGCACATTTCCCTGTGCAGATGCAAGCTCAATGCAATGCACACAAAAGACTACAAATGAACCAACACAAACACCATAAAAAAACTAACAAACAGGGGTCAGAACAGCATGCTTGATTATGAAGGATATCTTTCTTAAAGAGATGGGCCTTAACAAAAATGTATAGAAATTGAAAAAGTGCACACATATGCTATGAAAAGATTTTTGGTATGGGTACATGTACTCCTAACATGATGATATACGGTGATTTTGGAAAATACCCACTTTGTGTTAACAAGTTGTTTAAGATATTGGAGCAACATGACTTCCATGGAGAGCTTACAAAATGTAAGAACGAGTGAACAATAATGGGAAGCAAAACTGGGTATCTGAGACCAGGCTAATTCTTTTAAGGTATGGTTTTGGAGCTTTGGTTAAATTGAGGAGTGGGAGCAATAAACAATTTTATTAATTGTTTAAACAAAGAATAATTGTCACTAGCAAGAATGGAATTTTATAATCAATAACAGTGACAGATTTATTTTCTGTAAGTCAATAAAATCTGCGACACACGGAGGTATATTTCAATTCAGATGTTAATATATTCATTAGAAATGCACTGGTGTGACTTTGATTTAGAATTTCAGACATTGTCACATGCCTTAAGATATTCTGACAATAAATAAGACATGCCCTATCTGTCACATCAAAGTTATGATCAATGGCAACGGCAAAGCAGAGATCTATATGAATGGGGTACAGCTCGAAGAGGTAAGCAGCTTCAAGTACTTGGGAGCCACTCTCTCCAAGGACGGCAGCTCCACGCAAGATATCCGCATCAGGATCGCAACAGCAACAGCAGCAATGGCTAGGCTAGATAGGATCTGGCATAGCCACAAGATAAGGTTCACTACCAAGTACAGGCTATACAAATCCCTGGTAGTGCCGATCCTGCTCTACGGATGCGACACGTGGACTCTACTTGCCGAAACAGAAAGGAGAATCCAGGCATTCGAGCACAAGTGTCTGAGGAGGCTGCTCCGGATCTCATACAAGGAACACAAAACCAACGACTTTGTAAGAAACAAGATTGCCACACTGGTAGGACACCAGGAACCTCTACCTCTACTATCAACAGTCAAGCGACGTAAGCTGGTCTTCTTTGGCCATGTAACCCGGCACGACACCTTGTCGAAGACTATCCTTCAAGGCACCTTGGAGGGTAGCCGACGCCGCGGTGGTCAGAGAAAGAACTGGCTTACGAACGTCAAAGACTGGACTGGTCGTCCTGTACAGGACCTGCTGACTATTGCCCAAAACAGGCAAGAGTGGCGGGCCCTATCAGCTGCCGCGTCTATCCATGTGCTCCCCCCAACGCCAGGTGCCAGGCAAGGGACGACTGACTGACTGACACATCAATGATGAGGACCAGTTTCATTTTGCATTATGTTGTCCATGTCTGATACATTTAAGAAAAAGTTTCATTTCGAAAATGCATTACATTAGACCAAATGACTTAAAACTACTGATGCTTATGTCAACAAAAATGAAATAATGCTGTCAAACCTTGCCAAGTTTTTATATTTAGTGACAAAAAAAGAAATGCCACTTTACGCTTAAGATATTTTTCATCTATTGTGTATTATATAATTATTTCCTGTAATATGTTGTAGGCTAATCTCTTTGAATGGGCCCAAACGCCTAACAACATAAACCATTTGTATTCGTATTTATGTCCAGCATAATGCCTCTAATTTAGTTTAAAGTAACAGAAAACTTTCAGATCTTATAAATTGTTGGCCAAAACTAAAAGCTAAAACCAAGTAGTATAACTTGACATTTTCTGTGGTATTCAGGATTTATGCAAATCTCACAGCAGTCACAGTTGCTCCACACCTAACATTTACTTTACTGATGCATCAAATGAGAATCCATCTTTCCAGCACGCAACATCATGTAAAGATGGGTCACGTTTCTGTCCTTAGCAGCATTTTCTTTCTGATTCTATTTTTTTCCCTTTAACAGATGTTTCCATAGCGATATAGATATCTTACTTTAAAAAAAAAACAAGTAGAATTACAAACATATTACAAATCTGCTAATGTCTTGGCTGCAAATTAGTATACCGTTCCCACCCTCATCACTAAAATAAAGATATGCAAATCCCTCCACACGGGCTATTGTGCACTTTATACAGATAATTTCAACATGAATGCATTTAATTTTTATTTTACATTTATAATTTTTATATCTAACATCAGCTATTTTAATTTGTAATCTTAAAGGCTTCAGATCCTGTCAAATTCTAAATTAAATTCTGAGATGTTTTGCTCATTAGCTACATATAATATTAGTAGCTAATTTGTGCATCCTTACAATGAAACTGATTTGTTAAATTTTTCCTAACTTTTCCTGTGAACCATAAACATTGTAAATGCTGGGATAATCCTGACATTTTCACTTTTCCATTAGTTGCCATTCTCCATAGACAAATCGACATCTTCTAGTTCTATATCAGCAAAGGCTTAAATCAATGGTTTCTGTGACCTTTCCAGCTTTCAAGGACAAAAAACAATCAGAGTAGTGACATTATATTTTACTTGTAAATAGTTTGATAACAAGGATGTCGCTGGTGGTTTATTCATTGATGCAGTGCTCTGGGTGCATATTAAATGCATCCAAACTGACAAACTGAATGCAAGTTGAAATGACAAATTAAAATTTTTTTTGACATTTGCTTATGTCATCAGGACTGCAACCACATGAGTTTCTTTGATCAATTACTAATAAATATTTGCCTTCACTATTATGAAATAAAACACACAACACAAAAGACTAAAACTGTCTTTGTGCAGTTTTCTTTTGATTTAGCATGATGGAACCACAATCCAAGTGAGGAAAGTTAGACCAAAAGTAATAGGTCAAGCATACCACAGACTTACAATAGCTGGGTATCAGTTAGGGATCCCTATTATTAGGCATTATTGTTGATCCTTTGAGATTCATTTAGTCCCAAAATCTGAGAAACTAATATCACCTTATCTGTAACATATGAGCTTCAAAACTTGACTTTTTCATCTCAACACAGTCAAACTTATGATGTCCATGTGTTCATAGAAATGGCTAGTTAACTTATGGTTCCAGTTCTTTTATTGGCTGTAAACTTTTTACAACATAAACACATCCATATACAACCCTAAATTGTGTTGTTGACCTCATTCTATGCATGATGTTTGTAGATGTTTATCTCAAGAAAGAAAAAAGGGTGTTATCCAAATTTGGGGAAACAGTAACATGAACAGAGCTTTACACAGTCACTAGAAAGAAAACAAATTGCACCCTACTAGATCGCTGAGGTCATTCCAATAGCTTTTGAAAAACAAACTAAAAAGTGTCTGATCCTCTGCTTCTTTTTTTTTTTCTCTGCGAAGAACACCTCTCTCCAAGTCAAAAATTGTGGTGTTATTATAGACTCATCACAGTCTCGTGAACTTCATATCAATCAGAGATGACAGAGAGAAGGACTGCCATCGTGTGTGTGGTAACATGTAACTTACAATGGGCATGCTGTGGCTTAAGTTGTGCACTTACCTTTTCCAGTTTGCACAGTGCGTTCTAGAGCTACAGCTATTTTGACCTTTTGCCAGGGGAAAAAGCTGAGTTTTTCTTGCGCACAAATTCAACACAGATAAAAGTATTTTCATGTAAATTGGGATAGGTTTTTTCCATTATTTTAACGAATTCTTTTCCAGCCATAAACTTTGTTAGGAAAGCTTTGACTATAAAACAATCTGTACAAGATTGAATTGCCTATAATCTTCACTAAAATGACGAGGTGCAAAGCAAGAAGACCCAATGTAAACATACAGCAACTTTGTCTAAATGTTTCTCTTCAAAGATTTCCATCCCGAACCTCCTTACAGTCAAAACTTCCAGAAAGACCTTACGAAAGCAGAAATGCAGAAAAGCATTACAAAATGGAGAGAGGGGATTAAAAAAGTTTTGGCAGTGAACTATTTTTTGCACCAGGGCCCCTATACCTGCTCATCACAAGTAAAAATATTTGTTCAGGATGTGAAAAACAAAGTACAGGAGACAGTTAATTGACAGTTAAATGTAAATGCTACTATAAATCCTTTAAAAAGGCCTTTCATTAACACCAATAAAATGACACTAAATATGATGCCCTTCCCTTTAGTTACACAACTGAGGTCTTCAAAATGTCATCACAAATTCGGTACACATTGAGAAACACTTCTAGAAACCTTTATCTGAACTAAGAAATGAAGCTAGTGAAATCACTTCAGGCTGTTGTAAACAGTTTCAGATTAGCTTACTGAAAAGGTGATCTCTGTACCATGAAAATAAAAATAAATATTATGAGACAACATGTTCAATGCACCTAGAGGTTAATTTGAACCTTTAAGGATTTCTTGCTATTAAAGTAAATAGTAGTATAAAAACATAGGAGTTAGTTTTTTTATGCCAAAGATTTATATGCTTTCGCACTGCATAAGAGAAAGCAGAAGCGGACTGTACAACAATCAAAATGTCCACAAAGCAGAAAAGAGACCTCCGGCGGTATTGTTATATCAGTGCAGTCTGCAAAAGCCACCTCTTCTGAGCTTTGCAGGATGAGCAATTGCCAACTCAAACTGTTTTGTGTAGGCAACTTTGTTTGAAGCTTTCAACTTTCAGCTAGTCTCCACCTTTCAGAAATAGTTTGTGTAACTGGCTACTTCTTTTGTTCAGTCCTCTATTCCACATCTTTGTCCATACTCTGTCACATTCTTTATGTAATAAAGGATTAAAAAAGTGGTAGAACAAACCTTCATGAGATCACGCACAGTTTCAGCAAAGCCCACCACATACATGGCAACAGCCACAGCATTGGCCACAGAAAAGACGAGACCAATGGCACCACCAAACTCAGGTCCTAAGCTTCGAGATATCAAGTAGTAGGCACCTCCTGTAGAATAAGGCAAAGAAAGTAAATTAATAGAAATGGCACAGAATGCATGGTGTCAGCTCAGGCTAAATACTTTTTAATGTGCTAATACAATATACCTTATGCAATAAACAGTATTTATACAAGTGTGAGTGAACTACATTCTACACTTCCCAGATCTTCTTTAACCATGATACATTATGTATGATTAGCTCAATAGCTACACTCAAAAAGAGACAAAGGAGTCTGTAAAATACACATCAATAATTAGAAAGTTTCTAAAGAAGACAGTATCAAGTAAGAAAACCTTTTTTCCCTAATTTCTAAATGGCCAAATCTGGCAGTAATATGCTTTTTGTCTATCTATGGGAAAGTTGCAGGCTAGGTTCGTTTGGTGTAGATTGCTCCAAAGCCAATTTTCTCCTTTATAGGATGATGTTCCAAATTTAAAAAAAGCTGTGCAATAATTATACAGAAGATAGGTTGAGAAGAACAAGTGCTATTTTTATCTCCCCTTTCACTTGAAATGCCATGTACTTGTTGCTTAACAGGAGCTGCTAGCATGTTATTTTGCCATATTGCAGTGATAGATCAAAAGTTGACAATAAAACCATAGCTGTAAAAGTTAGTGGCAGAAGTCAACCAGGACTAAGGTGGGTACCAGCTAGTATTTAATTAAATGCAACTTAGAACCAGGATAACAATATCCCGTAAAATATTAATGATACATAGTTTTAGTCTGCCACAGAAATTAAGATTGAGACTTATGTATGTCACATACTAAATACTTTATTACCATTTGTGATTGGGAATACAAAGGTACAGAAAATATCAGTGACAGAATAGTGCACACAATGTTATCTGTTACTCTAGATGCATTGATGTCACCTAGGAATTGTCATTCAATACAAAACCATGCATTTTAACCAAACAGAAGCGGAAACTGGAAAAAATATAGAGCAGACTTGCCGTGCAGAGCAAAATGCAAATACTTAAACTGGACAAGCTTTGACCCAAATTCTTAGATAAGCTGATCAGATTTTGCCATGTCTACATCTTAGTTTTTCGACATAAAACTAGAAATGTGAGTATCATGTAAACAGATAAACAGGTCCTGACATTTTTCATCTTGCTTTTGCAGCAGCTGTTACAAATGATATGCAGGGCAAAAATCCTGAATTTGTCTATTTATACAAGCACTTTAACACAGTTTTATAATTAGAAAAAAGTGAATGACTTACCTCCTTTGACTTCTCCATTGGTGCAGATGGCTGACATGGATAGAGCAGTTAGTGTTGTGACCAATGTTGAAAGCAGAACAATGACAGATGTCAGACCTACACCTGCATTTCCTGTCACCCATGACAGACGAATGAACAGCATTACACCCCAAATATTTAACAGGCATCTTACCTGAAAAAGAAAAAAAATCACACATCTCTTTTACAGTCAGTTATTATACTATGATTATTCAACATAAAAATAATTTAGATCACTGAAGTAGAAAACAGCCACAACAAAAAAAAGAGTAAACATCAATTTAATTGTTACAAGCATTAATAGCTAACCAGATCTTTTTTTCTGTTCTAATGCAGGACAGCCGATACCTCTTTGACAGGTCAGTTTGGTTTATACATACATGAATATTAACATTAAGCAGAAGGCAAAAAAGAAACATATGTCAATAAGGTGTTTAATCTGCAGGTCATATTTAGTGAAATTTTTAATTATTAACATTTTACAAACACAAGTAATAATCTCCACAAAACTGAGTACTCTTTATTTGAATGAAAGAAAATATCACTCTAAAAAAGCAATCTTTGTGAAAGATATGCTTACAAGTACACCTTTAATCCATCCAAATTTGATAGAAGATGCTGGAGGTTTGTCTGGCATAGTAACCACGACCTCTTCAGATGCCTTGTCTTCAGCTGCAAGTAGAGGTTCCTTATGCTTTCCTCGGAACTCTCCATCTTCCTGCAGAAGTGCAAATCGTTATGTTCACTGTAATATAAAATTTCTTCACAACAAAGACTTCTAACTGTTGTTTCCATGTAATTGTCCACACATTTCTAACAGTGAATAGACTCTTGTGTAGTGTGTAATTGTCACGCTGGCAATGGGAGATTAAATCATCTAAGCACTGAATTTTTTTTATATACAGCTTGTCATATACATGTAGTTCACTTACTTAAAATGTAGGTTTAGCTTCAAGAAACAACCTATTCAACAATTAAGATATATATCATTCTTTGTATCATGGCTACACATGCCCCTATCGGCTTATAGCCAAATAAAGAAAGAAAGAAAAAGACAAAATATTTCTGAAATAAAAATTCCACTAGTACAATCATTATGCTATAGTATCTACATGAATAGATGACTACTCCAATGAAAGATATTTGTCTCTAGCTCAAAACACAGTTGATGTTATTAGTTTCAAGCATCAGAGGACAATTATGCCTCTGTTAACCCTGCTAAAATTAAAGAGCTCAAGCTTACACAGGACCTAATTATTGTGAGTCACTGACAGATCGTAATTTTTTTTAAGTAATGGCTAAAATTACCGGTTTCTGTCACTTCTTATACTGGACTGACATTTCCTCATTTAGTATTTTTGTTAAATGTAGTGATAACTAATTAATAATAAGTTTCATTTTTTTCTAAGTAACAATCTCTCAGGTGCTTCTTAAGATCAGTTCTGTTACTGACGATAACAAAGGCACAGAGCAAATCTCTCAATCTCAATCCAGTCAGCTATATTGATTTCCTCTGGTAATCATTTTGGCATTTTTAAATTGTTATTCTTTTTTTCCCGTGACATCATGTTAGCTGGGACATTTTTACATGATTATTCTGAAGCAAAGTTTTGACAAAGATGTCATACATTAAAAAAGACATGTTTTGACTTAAGAAGCAGCCCTTCTTGGGATGAATGGTATGCCAAAAAAAAAGGGGGGGGGGGTGAATGACTGAGAGCATAACCACCTGGCACAAGCTCTGGCATTTGATATTGCTAGGGCCCTAGCTATCAGGTACCCAGCATCTATGCCTGGCCAGTAGAGGGGTGCCACTTAAGACTAAGACTAAAAACCACTTTCAACAACTTCCCGTGGAAACCACTGGTAGATACATGTCTGCCTTGCATTTCTCACCTCTTTCCTCAAGTCAGAAGAAATTATACTTTATTACATCATTTAAACGACACATCATTGCACATTTAATCACATTTTTAACAGACAACGTTTAGTCTGTTTCTTTATAGATTGGACTAATGAAAAGAGGGAAGTACGAGTAATGTTAGTAATGTTTTGCTAATACTATTACAAAACACAGCAGCAGATATCAATCATAATTTAACACTATTATTTACCCAATTACATCTGACAACAGCCAGTTTTGACTGGAACTTTACAAGCTGAGAAAGGTCCTAGTTCTTTTACACGAAAATCTGCATCTAATTTTGTAAACAATGTTTGTTTCTGTTTTTTGTGAGGGATATGATTATAAAACATTATTCATGCGTACTTTAGCCCTTACTAACATATCATAATCATTACTAACGTAACACTGAAACCACGAACACTGTAGCAGACGACAATTGCACACGTGCCACTCACCATTTCTTCGTGAAGTTCGGCAAGTGTTGGTCGTGACTTCATGCCAAGTCCAGTTGCAGAAAAAATATTGCGATAATTATCCACACATGGTAAAGCTTCGATAGTGTTCAACATATAATTCCTCGTCGTCGTTTCATACGACTGTGTAACGGAGTCTGTGCTGATGGAAAACGCAACTCCTGGCGAGTCGGGCACGCTGTACTTACGACTTTCGCCTGCATCACCACTGCCTGATATTGAATTGTCGCCACTATCACGACGATCAGTTTTAGAATCCACACGAGCCACTTGAAATCTTGATGAACTTTTTTTCATGTCTTCATTAACGTCCTCCATGTCGCCAGGACTTGACGTTGAAGACGATGGTTCCCCACCGGCTGCAACAGTCAGACTGAGCATCGTACTCTCAGCTTGCGCCATTTTTTTAATTTATCCAAGCAAGAGCCTTTTGATTGGGCAACCGTCTCGTCACGTGGTATCAGCGTCAGCTGTGGGGAGGCAGCTGTAGTCAAGTCAAAAACTTATTCATTTCAATGAAATTTGATTTTAAAAAAAAACAAAAACAGATTTGGCACGATTAAGTGTTTTCTAGGACGTTAAAGATGACCATTACAGGTGTTACTCGTAAGATGTTTTTATTTTCTGTTATTTTGAAGCGTGAATGATCGGCAATGGAAGTAGTCGTCGAGCACTCGCAACCTTTGTATAGTTTGCTGTTCGCGGTGATAATAATTATATAGTTTAGCGTGTGATTTTCGGTGCATACGTTTAAATAACCTACATGCCAAAAAACTCAGAACTCTGTTTCGTATTGGATTGAGAAAAGTCAAGATGAAGTTGTTGCACTTTATTTCTGATTTATGTTCGGATTCGGCAGCCGATCTCGACGTACAGTTCGCTGAAACATCACAAACTTAATTGTAGACACGTCCGTGGAAACATGCATACGGTAGACGGAGTATCGTCTGCGACCAAAATGCCACTTAGAACTGACATTGCATAAAATATCATGTGCAAAATTTTGTTGCAGTCTTGATAGAAAATGTAAGTTGAAAGGAAAATATGTCAATCAAAATGAATACATTAAAACTTTGTGACATTGAAAAATGGGCTGTGGACATAAGATGGGTCGTGGAACGTTCCAAAAGAGATTATTTATCACCTCTTTAATTTGGGCTGCCTACGTGCACACAGCGCACTAGAGCAAAGATCATGTCGTTCAAGCAAAGACAACGGTTGGACGGGATCAGATATTATATGGTTGCAGCGTGATATAGCGGCTTCTATAGCGCCAGCCTCCGCTACATTATTACATGTATATTATGATCATCCGTCATCATGCCCCGTGTCTGCCAGCGATGGGTCCTTCCCCTTTCAAAAGTAGCGTATCATCCGTTCAACCAACTAAGTGTTTACATGGAATGGTTGAAAACACTTTTATTACAGTCTGCCCCTTATAGTATGTATGATGGCTTACGGAATACTTGCAAGTCGTCTTTTTTTTAAAAAATCGTTTACTACGCCTTCTTCTTTCTGCTGTAACCCTCGTCTGATCATTTTGATGACCCCTTTCCCAAAAGTATTATGTGTAAATGGACAATACAACCACTCAATGTGTTAACTGAAAACTTATATCTTTACCGCCTCGTGTTTGGCTACCTCTGTCCTTGGATGCTGATGTGGTAGCGCACTATGTGTTCATGGTTCCAGTTTCTGTCTCTTGATATGTTGTAGTCTTTACTTGTTTGTAAAAAAAAAAAAAGAAAAGAGAACAGCGTTGTGCAGAAAAACTTTTGTTACTAATTCTGCAACCTAATTGCCATTGGTCAGGTATTGACTATTACGCCGCGTCAGCAGCAACGCTAGTCCGGCCACATACAGAGAGAAATTACTTGGACCAGAAGAGACATCTGAACCACCGTCCCCTTCTTGTCTTGTCACAACCTTTTCACTTACCGGACCGTCGACACAATGCCGTGATGTGTAGAGGAAATGTACCAAGGCCAGGAAGTATACTACAGCCAAGACTGCAGAGTCGTCATCTTGGGAACCAAATATCTCAAAACTAAATTTGCCGTCCCAGATCTTGCTTGATTTCCACTAATTTTCCAGTGACTTTTATCAGCAGGAACTTGTCACACATAAAGAAACACTCACAAGTATATTCAGTCAGCATGTGCGTTGCGTATTTTGGAGAGCTGGAGTACCAAGACGAGGTCGCGGTCCTTTCAGAACGGTCCTGTTGAAAAGTCTGTCAAGTATAGAAGAGTTAGCAATCTTGCTACTTTGGTTGAACGACCACGCGCACTTCGTCTGTCAGTTTCTTTTCATCGGTTTTATAGTCCCCGTGTCCTTTGTAACTGTCTTCCCCCCCCCACCCTCTCCTATTCCTTTCACTTCGTCGACAACGAACAAGAGAGACCCGGGTGTGGAGGTGGTTGGAGGGTATGTTACGCGTTGCTGCCTTGTAAAGCTTGCTGGTCTGCATTTGCTCATCCAAGCAAACAACACGTGGTCACAACTCTCCTCTTAGCCTGGAAACCATAGACCTACTTGAAAGTGTGTGTGGCTGGGTATGTTTTCCCCCCTCTATTATAAACATTGATATAGAATAGAAGATATGTAGGTGTGGTATGACTATGATATAACTGATATGTATATACATTAGTATATGTCGTGTTGCATGTTTGAAACGTGCGAAGTGCCTTTAATAAGTGTGGGGGGTAATAGAAGTTCATTCAAATTATCTATCGTGTGTTATAGTTTTTGCCTTGTGTTAAAAGCTATCTCTGTTTGCGTAAGTTACGACTATAGGGCTAGGGACAACACTACAGCCTCTGTTTCTATTATTAGTCACTTCTTTCAGCATAGGATAGGGTATGATGAGAGGCTGATGAAAGATTTTGTGTACATTGGCAGGGATGTGTTTTTTCTGTGTATATGTTGTTTTATGTGGTAGTATTTTATGTTTTGTGTATGTATTATATAATAATCAAAAAATTTAGAAAAACATTGCCACAACTTAGAGAGTTTATATGGTGGAAGATTTTACAAAGGTGTCGGATGCGAGATGAGGGCAGACTCTTTACGCTTCACGCTGTACTTTAGGAAGTCAGGTATGAGAAATCCATTCCACGTTCAACTGAGATAAATTACAGGCAAACAACCACTGCTCACTAGACTCTCGTGCAAAGGTTTCGTTCGACTGTGATAAGCAATTTTGTTTGTCTTACACGGATATGGCTTACTCTGCGACATCATTCATTGACGATGCTGACTATTGTAGCTGAGATTCACCCGATGTTCGTCACACACACACACACACACACACACACACACACACACACACACACACACACACACACACACACACACACATAACACAAGACTATATATAATTATAGTCTTCAATTGTTATCTTGCTATCATCCGTCCACCACACAATTTGGGCGAGAGGCGTGTGTGGTGACATAATGGGGGTATATGATCCACAACAAGTGCAACACTCTTCATGTAGAATATTTTACCAGGTCTGAGTCTTCGGTGTTCGTATTTCGAGGACAGATTTTAAGTTTTTTTTTTCCCCCATGGCATGGGCAGGTGCGATACTATCGACTTTCGCTCGTTAAACTCGGCGAAAAATCTTGGTTTATTTGTTCACCTTAAAGTCTAGGTGCACGAGCAGTTCACATCCCTGTTTACAGATTTACAGACACTGGGTTCACGTTCACCGACCTGTCTGCGCTTATTTAATGTTTGCCTCATGTTTGTTTGTTTTCTCAGCAGAAGGAATGGAAAAGCAAGTAGAGAAAGCCAAGGAAGATTGTATCAGCAACATTACTGTTCAAGTCTCATGGTTACATTTCGAGTTTTCTGGCCTTGACTGAAGCCAAGAGGCTTTGACCTCATGCAGTAAGGGCCGCTTGAGCTGATTCACTCATGGGTTGGGCTTCACAAGTGCTCATATTTCCTTTCCTGGAAGAGCCCGTCATCTCCAGAAAGTTAACGAACCCTGCGGGCACTTGAGTGCATGGAGCGTGAGATACGAACGCTGGTGCGGCCATAAGAGCCTTCAGCTGCCTTTGATGGTCCACAACTTTCAATTAATATTCTGCATAAAACATACTTTGCACATCATGCCACGTCGACAGCCTTGAAATGTACATGTGTACAGCATAAACGGTCTTTGCAAAAATACGCAAAACTACTTTGCAGGCTTATGACCCATCCTGTCCTGTTGACAGTCCACTTAACAATGTGAGTTGTACAGACGATTTCTGTGTTTACATGAACCGTGACACACCACGGACGTGTATAGGGTGGACTGCTGTCTGTCTGCCGAGACCAACGCTTAGCTTCTTACGAAGTCCTCCGCTGTTAGTGTCGGCGAGCTTTAACGCCAGCCTCGTTCTATGACTTAAAAAAAAAAAATCGTCTGCAAGCAGTCCAGTAAAACAAGTTCGTGGACACACCATGCCCTGCTGACAATGCACCTTGCAATATGTATCTGTACAGGAGGTAGAAATGTTTAATATACAAACAAGCTGTAGACGTATTTCATATGTAGAGTGTACCACGAGTTTTTAAAAAAAGATACTTTGCACACAAAACTAAAACAAAAAATTGTTGGGGGAAGAAACCACTCGATTCTGCGATAACCATTTCCGCCGTTGTGGCTGACACACACGTTTATTTTATAACAGTTCGATCAATGGTACAGAGCCCATGTCTCCGGAAACTTAAGGAGGCGAACTTTTTATGAGGCGTGAGAAGAAAAAGAAAATGAATGGAATAACAGTAAAACCTTCAATAAGGCAGTGAAGAAAGTCGATTGTTTAACATCCATAGGGTCATATTCTCCTAGGGATCTGTGGCGTTTACAAGGATCCTCTGGCTGTCCATTTGAAAACTAGCGACATAAGGAATGAAAAGATCTTAAAACACGGGATGGTAGCTTGTGGTATGAAGTCTGCACACAATGGACAAGTTTTGGAATGACCTACGTAGACAAATGTGTCGGCGACAACATATGGTACAAAACTTGAACAAACGGTACAAACTTATTATTTCGCAGTAAAGTCTCCGTGAAATGCTAATTAGGTGTTTCGTGTTCAGTCTCGTGGTACCTGTACTGAGAAAGTCATTTGTGTGCGTTTGGAAGGCCGTAGTTACAGCTACAACACCCAATATTTAGGAGTTCAAGGGCTAGTTGAGTACACACTTTTTTTTCGAATGATTGTGTAAAACGCAGTGCAAGATACTATTTCGTAAAATGGGGGCGAATACACCTCTTCGATTCTCGAGATACATTCCTGCGATGGGCAATCACCATACGCAATAAGGGTCAAAATCGTGACCTCGCTTTTGTACACAGATAAAGGTTGTTGACAGGTGCTCCCTGTTTCTCCACTTGACACCGTAGACGTATCCAGGTATCTTGTATAATCCTGGCCTCTGTGTTGTTGACCTCTTTCTGGACATGATGAACTTTGCAGGCGTGTATCTCGAGAACAAAAGGGTGGTATTCACCCAGATTAGGGGAAATAGTATTTTGAACTGAGCTTTACTCAAAAATGTTCACTACTTTTCCTTTAATTTTGTCGGGTGATGCATGCAGTGCAGGAGGGCATAGTGCCAGATGTCAGACTCTGTCCATTAAGTGTAGGCTGTGTATCGCTCCTCATCCCTCCCCCCCCCCATCCCTCCCCTGTCCTGCCTCTCTCCACACTCCGTCCGATGACGATCGTACGCGTGAGATCGGTGATGGGCAATTTCAACGATTTCCTCCTTTCGAGGAGCGTGGCGGTGCGGTTTAGGGGCTGGGTCAAGAGGGCATACAGGTTTGGCGTGTGGCCATTACCTTCATCTTCTAACAGCGCGTGCAGAGCGCGGTGCGCGCGCTATCGCCACTCGAGGGGATCGATGACGCACGTGGCAGCGTGACTACATGCCGGGGCTTATCCACTTCCTGCAGTTCCGAGTGTTTGTGATTGCTGTAGTCTTTCTCATGATGTTATTAAGTCTAGTGTGTTATTGTCTTCTTAAGCTTTTTTTTTTGTGGCAGAAAATCGCAAGTCACGACGAGACGCAGTAAATAATGGCCGGGGGTTCGAATGTAGCAGGATATCTTACTGCATATACATCTTTTGCTTGAACGTGTGCGTGTTTTACAGAGAGAGAGAAGGAGAAAAATAAGACAAAGCAAATATGCTTATTTGTTTGATATTGTAAACTTGGTGGGCTGTGTGTGTGTGTGTGTGTGTGTGTGTGTGTGTGTGTAAGAGAGAGAGAGAGAGAAAATGAATGAGAAAGAGAGGGGAAATTAGAGAGAAGTATATCAAGCTTTAAGGTATAAGCCGTTGCCAGTGTTTTGTGTATGTATGTATGTGTGTATGTGTGTATGCGCTAGAAATGTTGGTGGAACCAATCAACCAACCGTTAAAGAAACAGGTCATTGCATCATTACTATGCACGTGCGTGTTCATAATCATCCAAACAGTGTAAACAGTAGTAGCAGCGAGGTAAGTCAGTGCAATCATTATCAACTTTCAAACTAGGACAGTATATATATATATGTGTGTGTGTATAATTATAACTGTTCGCTATAGCGGTTTGCTGTTCTGTTGGAGTTTATGTCTTTCACAGCCAATCATTCAAGATGTCGAACATGTCAGTGATGTTCCTCTCTTATCCAGTCTCGTCTCCTTTCACGTCTGCACTTTCATGTACACACTCTTTGGCCTAAATTAACTGTTTAGATATTAATTCCGTTTCTTCCCAATATTTTATCCCACAGTCACCTCCTTTATGTTCATTTCCAAAAGCCTATATTATAGCATGTGTGGTCACTAAACTTCTTAGTTTGCAATAACAAACGTAGGCTGTGTATGATAAATATTTGTAGAAACGATTTCTTCCGAGCAAACTCCTGAAAACGGCCTCCAGTGATGTAATAAAATAAAATGCAGGCATAATAATGAAATTCCTTTCTAACTCCACCTTAAAATAAAAACAGAAGCTCTCACTTCTCGGCATGGCCTTAAATCTTTTCTGTAGACAGGAGGATTACCGTAAAGGATGCTAAAACGCGGACGTGACAAACAGTTGTTCAGAAAGAATTTGCTTGTAGTCTCGTGTGTCTCTCACCTTTATGTTAATGACACAGTACAACTAGTGCAAACACTGATAGGCATGGATGTTTGTATTTTTCGTAGAACCTCGTGATATGAACACCATATACATCCTTAATTTTCGATTTAACAGAGTAGCTAGGATCCGAACATGGTCATAGAAAAAGTGTAACATTTGTTACACCTCGTATTAAGAAATATAGTACTTCAATCCTTTCTGAGCCATGCTGCTGAAGTTACTGTGTTGGTAAGTTTTGTAGAATAAGTCTGTTTTATTTGTAATTATGTGATGTTGTAAGTTGTGTATTGCGACACATTCTTCAAATCGTTTGATGCTTGATTAATTTGTTGCTTATTTTCAAACTGCGCACTTGTGTGTCTCCTCATGGTGTGTGAAAGGTGGTTAGAGATACTAGCTGAGCTGTCAATAGCTTAACTTTATCTGTTATTATTTCACTACTACACGATGTTTCTAGAATCAGAAATGTTTCTGAAGAATCTGGGCTAACTAATCTAGAGCAAAACTAACAGCGGAATACACTATGAAATGACAGTACGTGCTTGTCCTGACATTTATTAATGCGCCTGAAGCCGCCATGACGCAAGGAGAGGAGTGAGGACACGTGACAGTGACATATATCCCTTGTATCCCACATCGCAAAAAGAAAGAATGAAAAATTAAAATGAGCCCAGACGTATCTAAGCTTGATGCATAATTTTTGAAGGACTAGGGGAAGCTGTGGAGATTTCACAACGTGGGTGTTCGATGGCTTGAAGGTATCCACCAGACAAAGGGTCCACATTCTTCAGGGATTTCATCGCAAGTAGTCATAGTGTTAATCTTGAATCTTCAAGGGATGTCACTTTGTTAAACTCAAATTAATAAGTTAATAAGAGAAAGCGAGGCACCTGCTAGCTAACCGACATAAAGCTTAAGAACACATTGGGAATGTCTGCAATACATCATGGGAAATGGTGTCCCGTTACAAACTGTTTGAAGGGAGCCTAGTAATGATTATAATCCACCACCTATTCACGGGGTCGTCAGTCTGAAACAGACTCCTCCTCATTCAACAGTGAAGTCGTTATTTAATAATGGAGTAAACATGTACATGTTGTCACCTGTAAACAGAAATTTAAAGCTGCCTGAGAATTTCATTTCAAAAGATTGAAGTGTGCACTCTCTGATAATTATATATATTACAGTATATGTCTTATGACACTTCTTTCAGTCAAAGTAGGAAGTTCACGATGCGAATCGCCGTCGACAAGAGATTTATTTTTCTCATTTCCGTATAATAATATGCAAGAATGTTGTGGTTTGGATTGTTTCAAAGGACTTTGTCCCCTGACAGAACAGAGAGGGTCATGTAACTTCCTCCTTTCAATGTCCGCAAAGACACTACAGCTTTCTCCTTTCTCACTTGGGTCAAGGAAAAGAAAATACTGGACAGGAAAGACCTGACACATCTGGTCTGTCTTCCAAACCCTAAAATTCCTGGCTTGGCCTGATTACCTTGTCTTGAAGCCCTGGCTTTTTGTGCTTTTCTATCTCTAATGTGCCAGAACACTTCTTCAACTCTTGACATTTTTGTTATGTGGCTTTCACTTGCAATATGACACATTATCCCTTCTGTGAACAAACAGTTTTGCTGAATAAGATGTAAAGTTGCCTAACTGTATTTTTGTGCACTAAAATCTCACTCACTGGAAGGGAGTTTTCCTTATAGATGAACACCCTAACTCTTGCTCTCTGGGTTGTTTCTGTTGTGAAGTGTTTCAGTGCAACAGTGACTGGACATTGAGAGCAATGTTGAGACAAGCGATTAACCACATGTAAGCCCCGAACTGTTGCTGTCTGGATCTCTTCTGTGGTGAAGTGTTTCAGAGTAGTACAACAGTGACTGGACAATGGGGGCAATGTTGAGACAAGCGACTAACCACACGTAAGCTCCAGTAAAACACTGGACAAAGGCTGCAATGTTTAGTTAGACGACTGACCGACTAGTCGAGCTCCCCCCTCTCTTCCGCCTTTGGAAGGTCTGGGGACTAGATTGTGTGATGCCCCTGTCCGAGCTTCGAGGAGTTATAACCAAAGTCAACCAACATTAAAGTTACGTGCAGAACTTTTAGGTTTCAAAGAATGTTAAAATTTCAAACGGCTAATCACAAGGTTGAAAACAGTTTCATTAAGATTTTATTTAATGTTATGTTTTAGCACACCAACAGAAAAAGTTTTTTGTCATGAAAGAGGGTGCCGGTTTGACTGAGCGTTTGAAGAAGTCCATTGGATGCTCATCTGTAATGTGTCACTGGTATGTAATTTATACTCACCTTTTATTTCTCCATTTGTAACAAGAGCCGGTAAGCGAAGCCAACGATACAGTGTGAAGCTAGACAAGTCTTGGCCACCAAGTCAGACAAATAAAACCACCAACATAACAGAGGCCACGTGAGGTTAAAGCTTTTATCGTATACAATTTTTGTAAAGCTTACTTAAATCATTCGTAATTCATCAGTAATATTTCCTTCAGTATATGAGCCATTTACCAAATTAAGAATCAATGTAAGATTTACAGTCTGTCACTTCTGGCTGCTTGCAAAGAAACCTTGGGTCATGTGTACAACATGTTGCTAGGTGCTAGCCGTGTGGCTAATGCCAAGCAGTCAGCCAACTATACATAAACCTGCCTGGCTGGCATAAACCATCTGGTTACTGCTTATCTCAGAGTTGTGCCTGGCATTAACCACCTGGTTACTGCTTATCTCAGAGTTGTGCGCCTGGCTCCTCGTCTTGCAACAACGGCATATTGACTCCAGGGCGCTCAGGGAGGAGGGGAGGGGGGTGGGAGATGGCGTTTTTACGCCGAGCCAGCAACTCACGGCAAGGCAGCCAGCCCTGTACACAGATGCCATCTGCAGAGAAAGAACAGTGTGCCCGAGAGGAGAGCTGAATCCAGGACAGCCAACCCTCACTGTACTGGTGACAGGCGCTAACCGTTGCGCCACCAGACCCCCCCCACCACCACCCACCAAGGCGCTCAGGACTAAGGTGTATGGCAATTTTTACTAAATGTCATTTGCAGTCAAATCTGCAAAGAAATATTGTTTATATAACCATTTCATAATTTTTCTTAAAAGGAAGATGAGACAGCTGCTGACGAAGTTCTACCGTAATAATGATTGGAATGTGTTTGCTTACTTATCCGGTTTTTCGAAAAAAAGATCAAGCAAAGACACTTACGTCAGTACAGGATGTAAGCTTTTGTTAGTAGGAGTTACAATGCCCTCAGTGTTACATTCAAAACCTGAAATGAAAACAAATGAAATCGTCCCTGACCTTGCACTCCTTGTGACCTTTCATGTATCACATTTCTCGATTTCCTAATGGAGATCACTAAGGTGCTCTACTGTTATGTCCTCCACAACACGTGTGCCAGTGTCAGTTAATTGCGGGTACCAGGAAAAGATAACATAATCGATTGCATCTTTAAATAAAATTTTCAAATGATCTTTGAACATAAATCCTCTTCTGTACAACATAAAGAAGAAATCAAACATTTGCGAGTTTTTAATGCACACCTTGGAGTTAACATTTTGAAATAATAATAGCATTGATAACTAGTGCCTTAAAATATCACATTCTTGCACACCTGTTTCTTGTCATCCGCGGTCGCCAGGAAATAAAAAGGTTGAGGGCAAGAAACAGTTGTGCTGCGTCACCAAGTCGTCATACAGGAGGCAATCTCCACCGGCGCTAACTGCCTGAGTTGTCGATGCAGTCGATAATCATGGTCCATAATTAAGGCGTCTCCCTTAATGCCTTCTCCTCTCATTGCAGGATTACAGGGACCGGACCGCGTGAGCACGCACATGCCCCTGAAAGAGAGAGAGAGAGAGGGCGAAAAAGAGAGCACGGCCGAAAAGAAAAGAAAGGGGCTCATGGACTCCTTTACACTTTGGTGGAACGGAACATCCGGGTCACCCAGCAGCGTTTCCTAGCTACACTGTATATTTTGGGTGTATTGTAGACTATTTACACCGCTATTGTTTGGGCAAGTCGCTGAATAGCCTATCATAAAAAAGTAAAGATAATTGGTTCCATAGCTTACAGTGATATAGAGGCAGCAGACTGTAAGTGGATCGCTTTATGTAGGGCACCCATGTGAGTAAATAAAGTACCATGCATGCTGTTGGGCGGGCAGGGGAGGAGGGGAGGGGAGTTTTCTGGTCACAGGCCCGGCTAAGCATCGACCCCTTGACCTTTCGCTCGGATGACGATCGCTGACGGA
The DNA here is from genome assembly GCA_004794655.1 of Marisa cornuarietis. NCBI lineage: Eukaryota > Metazoa > Mollusca > Gastropoda > Architaenioglossa > Ampullariidae > Marisa > Marisa cornuarietis. The sequence goes on from SMMW01000605.1 coordinate 1,817,357, forward strand.
GCCTGTCCAGCAGATCATAACATACACAAAATACTGACATACCATAATATTCACACAATACTGACAATTGACAACATACACAGAATACTGTCTGTCGACAACATACGTAGAATACTGACAGACTCAACATACACAGAGTACTGAGTTTCAGTGGCCTTAGTCATGAAGCGGATGTTACGCTACCCCAGGCTTAGCTCTGGACCGGAAGCTTTGTGGAATCTTGTAATGGAAAAAGGCACAGACCTAGTGGTCCACAGCTGTGGCTACACAGTGGCTGGTACTGCTGTAGGTATTGAGAGTAGGTATTTTCGGTGGTATGTATTGATGAGTCAGTATTGAGTCGTGGGTATTGAGGTATTGAGTGGTAAGGATTGAGTCGCATGTATTGAGTGTTAGGTAATGAACCCCGGGATTCGAGCGAGCCATGCACTAGGTCATAACTAAAACTCAAAAATGTTCACTGCCTAAGACACTCTTAAAGTGGTTTCCGTGGAAGAAATAAATTTCAAATTGTAGTATGTGGAATACAACAATCTAGCTACGGAAAGCCATGACCCAATGCCCCCCATTTCCTGCCTAAAGAAAGCGTGTGAAGACTGCTTGAAAGGGGTTCATTTGACCGGGGCAATGGGTAAACGAAACGAGTTTAATAACGCAACCCACGGGACATAGTTTGGTGCTTGTTTATTCGGATTCTTCCATTGAACGAGATTTTACTGAAATATCCCCGTCACCAGGTCTTGGCATCTGCTTTATGCTGTAGCCGTCCTGCTTGTCGATAGCCTACATTTTGGGATGAGTCACTGAGATCATTTGGCCACCAGGCTTGCTTGTTGTGCACAACATCCTGTCAGGCGACGGCGGAAATTTCGACTTTGATATTTTCTTCCTTCAATCCTTCCCCGTGCTCTGCTCGCTTTCCGATGGGAAGAAAGCTGCAGCAAGCAGGAAACGTCGGCCCGTACAGTAAACCGACTCCGACTGCGGTAACAGCAGCGACATCTTCCGCCTTGCGATGGACATGTCGCGGGACCGACACGCCAGGGCTTCGGAAATTTCTAGAAAACAATGGAACAGCAGCCGAAAAGGCGGGCTCCGGCAAGCGGTGGGTGGGAGGGTGGTAGGGACACATGTTGACGCTGGTGACGGCGGAAGAAGAAAGAGAGAAGGCGGGTATGGGAGGTACACCTGCAATACAGCCTCGTCCGCTACACACATCTATAACCGCTGCAAGTCCCACGCAGGGACGACATGTAAGAAAAGAGAGTAAGAAGCCTTATAACCGCCGACATTATAACTGGACAAAGGACTTGCAGATCGGTTTATTAGCACCTACACTACTTCATAGCCCCGGGGAATGCTGGAGAGATGATACCTCCATCTACCCACCCAGTAGTCGCTTGATTGAGAGTGTTAATGAGAGCAATTACAATTACAGTTAGGGTCACGGCATCGGAAGAGGTTAAGAACAGCAGCTGTTGTGTTTGGTGTTATCCCCCTGTCATTTTTCTGCATTTCGAACACACCCTATGAAGGAAAACAACTCAGTCGCTGAGCACACGTAGCCTCGTAGGCAATTTCAATCAGGTTATGTCTGCTTCACGATCGTTTTATTTCATCATCTGGTTTTCATTCCCGTAATGATAGTCGTGAGTCATATACATCTAGTTAGCGGAAGGGCAGTGACATCTGCATGAACATCATTATAGAAGCTCCTGTTACGAGCGAGGACATCCTTTTAGACTGGTTGTTACCCCTCAAGGGCTGTGTGCTCCCAGAACGCTTCACTGAATTCCTTAAGGCGTCCTACGTCGAGTGAATCAACATTAAGGCTAAATGATTCACCTCCCAGGAGCCAGCCTCAGATTTCAGCACAGGGGACACGCCGTTAACACATCATAAAAAATAACAACAAGCAGGTATTATGGCACAAGTACATGTAAAATCTATGTGCATAAATACACATAAAAGAAAATGTAGGTAAGAGAAGAAAAGAAATATCAATGGTAGAAAAAAAGACAAAATAAATTTTAATCAGCAAATTCGGCACCGTGAGTTCATGTATTTCCTGAATATACTTACTTTTCAACATTAATTGCCTCTCGTGTCTTTCCTGTCATTTATTGGAGGCGGTCCGGTGGCGCAACATAGCGCCTGTCACCAATACAGTGAAGGTTGGCTGTCCTGGGTTCAGTTCTCGTCTCGGGCACACTGTTATCTTTCTCTGCATGTGGCATCTGTTTACAGGGCTGACTGTCTTGCCGTGATATAGCCTTAGTTGCTGGCTCGGCGTAAAACACCAATTAAAACAAAACTGTCATTTATTGTCCTTACCGGGCCTGGCTGGGTTATGTTTAATTTTTCATCAGGTGACCCCGTTTGGTGAAAGGAGGGTTAAAAAAATCACTTAATTAAGCATCCACAAGGTAAACATATCCTGCTAATAAGTCAATACCATTTATTTCGACTTTCTCCAAGAAAGTGTTCTATATTTACAGACGTACTTTACAACAAGTGAAAATATCCCCAAATCTCAAGGAAATGTCAGTGTTAGGGATTATTTATGCTTTAGTTAAGGAAAAGAAGGGTTTGTCAGTGTGTGCGACTGACTAGATGATAGCAGGAAAGTAAGACAAGAATTGATCTTTTACGCCGATGCAGCAACTAAGTTTAAATCAGGGCCAAGCAGCCAACCCTGTGCAGACAAAGAACACCTTGCCCATGATCAGATCTGAACCCCAATCACCCGTTCAGACCTTGACTTGGCCTCACCGGACTACACTGAGAGAGAGAGAGAGGGAGAAGAGAGGGCCATAAAGATTCCTAGTCGTAGTCAAATTAAAACATCGACAACTGATTCGAGTTCGAATCCATCTCCTTCCTGTTAAATTATGCATTCTCACATTATCGTCGTCTGCGAGCATGCACCAAGACACACCCGGTATAGTCACTTCTTTGACAAGCAAACTGACCATAAAATAGACATGTCGCCTTTCAACCTGAAGGACTTGGTAGCCACGTCTCCGACACTCTCTCTCTCTTCTGTCTGCCACATTTGCTCTTTTTCTTCGTGTGGCATCTGCTTACAGGGCCGGCTGCGTGGTTATGTATATATCTATGATATATATATATACATATATAAAGAGAGCTGTGCCATAGTTGCTGATTCGGCGTAAAACACCAATATCCCCCCTCCCCTTTTTCTCCGCCACATTTGCTCACAATGTCCACCCCACCCCCCATTTGTCATGTTCACCCGGCTGTTATGCGCACGCCATTTAATATACTGAATCCCTAGTTGTTAGACTTTACCCACTTATATGCTGATCAGATGGATGTCATGTATACCCTGTTTAAAATCCTGCTCAGCTCGCTGTTATTAACACCCTGTTTAATAAGCTGCTCACTTTGGTATTATTCGCACCCTGTGTATTATGTTGCTCACCTAGCGGTTTAACCACATCCGGTCTGTCATACTGAGGTAGCTAGTCACCACACCCTATCTCTGTCATGTACCTAGCCATAGTGATAGTCCGTCTCTCCTGTTGTTGTAGCCATTCTCTATACCCGCTCTATCATGTGGACCTAAAGGTACCCCACACCATTTCTGTCATGCTTAGTCAACATGTTTCTGTCACGGTTAGTCATTGCTTATGTTGATATGGCAAGTCTCTTCCCCGCACCGCACATATGTAATGTTGCTGTGGCAATATCCAGCCTAAGATGCTCATCTAGCTTTTGGCCTCACTCTATCTCTCGTGTCGTGGCCATTCCCCGTCTATCACGTGGAGGTAGCTATGCCCAGTCTATTATGTGGCTGTACTCAATCTGTCATGGTAATATAGCTATGCCCCGTCTATTATGCGGCTGTACTCCATCTGTCATGGTAATATAGCTATGCCCCGTCTACTATGTGGCTATACCCCATCTGTCATGGTAATATAGCTATGCCCCGTCTATTATGTGGCTATACTCCATCTGTCATGGTAATATAGCTATGCCCAGTCTATTATGTGGCTATACTCCATCTGTCATGGTAATATAGCTATGCCCAGTCTATTATGTGGCTATACTCCATCTGTCATGGTAATATAGCTATGCCCAGTCTACTATGTGGCTATACTCGATCTGTCATGGTAATATAGCTATGCCCAGTCTATTATGTGGCTATACCCCATCTGTCATGGTAATAAAGCTATGCCCAGTCTATTATGTGGCTATACTCCATCTGTCATGGTAATATAGCTATGCCCAGTCTATTATGTGGCTGTACTCCATCTGTCATGGTAATATAGCTATGCCCAGTCTATTATGTGGCTGTACTCCATCTGTCATGGTAATATAGCTATGCCCAGTCTATTATGTGGCTGTACTCCATCTGTCATGATAATATAGCTATGCCCCGTCAATTATGTGGCTATACTCCATCTGTCATGGTGATATAGCTATGCCCAGTCTATTATGTGGCTATACTCCATCTGTCATGGTAATATAGCTATGCCCAGTCTATTATGTGGCTGTACTCCATCTGTCATGGTAATATAGCTATGCCCAGTCTATTATGTGGCTGTACTCCATCTGTCATGATAATATAGCTATGCCCCGTCAATTATGTGGCTGTACTCCATCTGTCATGGTAATATAGCTATGCCCCGTCTATTATGCGGCTGTACTCCATCTGTCATGGTAATATAGCTATGCTCGTCTATTATGTGGCTGTACTCCATCTGCCATGGTAACATAGCTATGCCCCGTCTATTATGTGGCTACACCCCATCTATCATGGTAATATAGCTATGCCCCGTCTATTATGTGGCTATACTCCATCTGTCATGGTGATATAGCTATGCCCAGTCTATTATGTGGCTATACTCCATCTGTCATAGTAATATAGCTATGCCCCGTCTATTATGCGGTTACAGAAGAAAATAGTGAAGTGAGTGAACGAGTAAATGTGTTTATGAGCACAAAAGAGTTCCTGAATGAAAGGGTTACTTTTCTCCTCTTGTTGCCCCTCTTCCACAGGGTGAATGTAGACAAAACACATCGTGCTGAACTCTTAACTGGCGAGAATTTTTACCTTCTTGACCGGGTTTATCATCAAAATCTAAGGTATCGTGTTTTAAAAAGAATCCACGATCTAGAAGCTGTTTTTTTTTTAACTTTTGTAAACTTAATCCCATCAGAACACGCATCCGGTTAGTTTTAAAAATACTTGTTTTCAATGAGCCAAACAGGAGACAAACAGGTCGTGACAGAAAGAAGGGAGGAACAACAAGTGCAGCCTATATTTATATTAAGCTGGGGTCTCAATAAAATTTGCTGTTGAAATACATTTGACCGTCAGAGTACCGAGTTCCAAGCTTTAATTTATCGTTCCTCTTTTCAGAAGTGAATGTCTATGCATATATTCACAAAAGAAATAAATATTAAAAAGCAATAAAGGCAGACACTAATGTTACATTAAAAGAACAATGGGCTGGAGGTATAAAGTAAAGAGAGGAGGACAAGGACACAAATAAGGTATGCAGTGCATGAAGGAAGGACTGAGGTGGTGTGGACTGAGACTCAGACAGGAGCAGCAGACTCTCCAGTATGGAGAGATAGGGGGGGGGCTTGCACAATATACGTAGCTCTATTATCATTATACATTTAAACGAACGAGTTTGATGGACTTTCTTGGATTTTTTTTTTAAATCCTAGATGGTATTAGACCCTGCGCTTTGCTTCTCCGTCTTTCGTCTACCCGAAGACATGCCCTATAAGCAGTCACAGAGGACTGACGCCATTTAAACAAAAATTAGACCGCAGTTAAATATTTATTAGAGTTTTAGAGTTCCGGCAGCCTGTATTTTTGTTGACCCAGAGTCTGTTGTTGTCAACTTACTATCCCTGTGGATAATCTAACTACGCATGTCTGTAACCGTTGATCCCAATACATGGTTAATAGGAACTACCCGTGTCTGAGACTCCATCGTTTCCTGGCACTGTCATAACCACGGGTGTGAGCTAGTGAGCTCGTCTCCAACACAGCTTGTGAGGCCACCTTGTTGACCTGTAAACAATGCACAGTTTCATGTCAACATCACGGGAAGATTTAGTGACAAGAGAAGACTTTTGTCATCACAAGGAGCTGTCCGAGTATCACATACACTTCCCGCAGTGACAGAATAAACCCTTGTGGGACTTCGCTCAATGGTTTTGCTCTCACTTCGTACGATTTATTTAATGTTACCCGGGGATTAGGAGGTTGATAGCGGTGAATGAAGGGGTCTGCCTCGTCTACTCTGTCTGCTGGTCGAACTGTTTTATGTCTTAGCATCTAAACATCGCAATCTTTCGCTTTGCACACCCTGCACACTGACTATCAGGCTGTTAGGGGAAGCGGATGGCCGAGTGGTTAGAGCGCTGGCGTCCGAACCGAGAGCGCGTTGGTTCAATTTCCGATAAGCGCAGCATACTTCCCCCCAGTCGACCCAGCTGACGGGAATGGGTACCTGACTCCATAGAGGGTTGGGGAAGGTAAGGCAGCGAGGGAGAGGAGATTGGCACCACCCTCATGTAAAAAGCTGGCCCCGAGAAAAGTGAGGTCTCTAACACCTCACTCCCCAACGACCTGAACAGGTTATGGGATGACCTTTAGCAGGCTACGAAGGTAGAAACAGTGCAGCCAGGTGTTTTTCAGTGTTCGTCTCACTTCGGGCCACGGACCTCTCCATTCATGACTGTAGGTCCGTGCCTCGGGGGCGTGGGAGGCGAGTGTTTTGCAGGTAGTTTTCAGCGATTCATTTCACGACAAATAAAAGCTATTCACCACGGCTACCTTAAACGGCTGCTGAAATTTCAGTCACAAAACACTGAATCACATCAGAGCTTGGCCTTCATCTCTAGTATTCGGTCTGATATTTCCAAGGAAAGACGAGCGAACACTGCTCACTGAGTGACAAGACATTTTCTGTAAACAAATAAATCAGTGCGTGACGCGGGTATGATTGTGCGGATGTTGTTCATCTTTGAGTGTTCGTGCATGCATCTTTCTCTGATGAGTGGACCCTAACAGCTGGCACGCACGAACGTGTGTGTGTGTGTGTGTGTGTGAATCTGTCTGCTTGCTGCACATTGCCAGCTGTGTGCTGTGGTGTGATTGAGGCAACATCCAACCAATTCTCTTCACGCCCAGGTCAACCTCCTGTTCGTTGCGGAGACAGCAGTCTATGAATTACGATTGATCATTCGACTTTCCAAATAAGTGCTACACGCTGGTCTCATCCGTCACCCTATCGACTGTTTACCGGTACTTGCAGATAGAGAAGGATTAATTTCCTGGGTGACTAAGGCCTGGGGCTTCTGCCTATTGAAGTTGTCAGCCTCTTTAAGAGGGAATCCAGCGTGAATACCAGCCTGTCAAAGAATTGATAACACGACTCATTCAAAGAAAATCGTTAGCTTACCAGAAGATTTTGTCGACCGTTGTGTGATAAGACTGAAAGATTAGGTCAGGCTAAATAAAAATGCGCAGTAGGAATAGTCTTCTGAGTTCACGTATCAGCTTATCCGAGTTAAAGGCTGACACGAGTGCAAACTTTTTAAAGAGAGTGGTTTATAGGTGGCACACTCGTTGACCAGGCTGTACCTATCTCACCCGTCCATTGTCTCTGGTCAACGAGTGCGCCACTAAACAACACGAAGATGAAGTGCAAGAGCAGGAGTAGACATAATTCAATGGATGAAGGTTTAAAGGGATATAGCGACTGTAGACAGTGTAGGGACTGAATGCACGTGGTTACATAATGTGTCACATGACAGACGATATTGCAATATGTTTTCAGAAAGAGTTTGAATGTAGACGTGGAGTCAGAGTGACGAATGTGATGTGGAAGAGAGCTGGTTTGTGGTTTGAAGGTGGTTTGAATTTGTTGCAAGGATTTGAGGGAAGAACTATATTCCCTTCTTGAGTACATGCCTTCCACCATCTCGGTTTTCACCTGGGCTTTGTAAAAGGTCAGAATCACTTTTTGCGTCGTCACAGGGGCTTTGCTAAGAATGAGCATGAGATCAAAGACAGTAAAGACTAAGAAGTGTTTACTTTATTTCATGAGACCAAAGACAGTAAAGACTATGTGTTGCTTACTATATTTCATGAGACCAAAGACAGCAAAGACTAAGTAGTGTTTACTATATTTCATGAGACCAAAGACAGTAAAGACTAAGTAGTGTTTACTATATTTCATGAGACCAAAGACAGTAAAGACTAAGTAGTGTTTACTATATTTCATGAGACCAAAGACAGCAAAGACTAAGAAGTGTTTACTATATTTCATAAGACCAAAGACAGCAAAGACTATGTAGTGTTTACTATATTTCATGAGACCAAAGACTATGAAGTGTTTACTATATTTCATGAGACCAAAGACAGCAAAGACTAAGAAGTGTTTACTATATTTCATGAGACCAAAGACAGCAAAGACTAAGAAGTGTTTACTATATTTCATGAGACCAAAGACAGCAAAGACTATGTAGTGTTTACTATATTTCATGAGACCAAAGACTATGAAGTGTTTACTATATTTCATGAGACCAAAGACAGCAAAGACTATGTAGTGTTTACTATATTTCATGAGACCAAAGACAGCAAAGACTATGTAGTGTTTACTATATTTCATGAGACCAAAGACAGCAAAGACTATGTAGTGTTTACTATATTTCATGAGACCAAAGACAGCAAAGACTATGTAGTGTTTACTATATTTCATGAGACCAAAGACTATGAAGTGTTTACTATATTTCATGAGACCAAAGACAGCAAAGACTAAGAAGTGTTTACTATATTTCATGAGACCAAAGACAGCAAAGACTATGTAGTGTTTACTATATTTCATGAGACCAAAGACAGCAAAGACTATGTAGTGTTTACTATATTTCATGAGACCAAAGACTATGAAGTGTTTACTATATTTCATGAGACCAAAGACAGCAAAGACTAAGAAGTGTTTACTATATTTCATGAGACCAAAGACAGCAAAGACTATGTAGTGTTTACTATATTTCATAAGACCAAAGACTATGAAGTGTTTACTATATTTCATGAGACCAAAGACAGCAAAGACTATGTAGTGTTTACTATATTTCATGAGACCAAAGACTATGAAGTGTTTACTATATTTCATGAGACCAAAGACAGCAAAGACTAAGAAGTGTTTACTATATTTCATAAGACCAAAGACAGCAAAGACTATGTAGTGTTTACTATATTTCATGAGACCAAAGACTATGAAGTGTTTACTATATTTCATGAGACCAAAGACAGCAAAGACTATGTAGTGTTTACTATATTTCATGAGACCAAAGACTATGAAGTGTTTACTATATTTCATGAGATCAAAGACAGCAAAGACTATGTAGTGTTTACTATATTTCATGAGATCAAAGACAGTAAATACTAAGTAGTGTTTACTATATTTCATGAGATCAAAGACTATGTAGTGTTTACTATATTTCATGAGATCAAAGACAGTAAATACTAAGTAGTGTTTACTATATTTCATGAGATCAAAACTCTGCCCTTTAAAGGCGCCATAACCTTTAGGTCAATCTACAAGTGCTCTTCTGGCGTACAATGTGAAAAATCACACACAGTATTAATTTTTATTCAAAATAAAAACACTAATGACAGTACTATATTAACTTGTCAGCAGCAATGAGCTCTGCTGTGTTTAGATTATGTCAAATCCGGTCTGACATGCCCGTTGTTATTGTGTCCGCCGGTCTCTGAATACCTTCTGTAGGTTTATTTGTTTTCAAAACAGTATGGTACGAGCGGAAGGCAGACTCCAAGGCGGGTTGTCATGCTCGTCATCAAGATTCCTGTCACCAAGGCTGGGTCCTATCTTATCGCCCTGTGAGCTCACAAGCTCGGAAACAGTTCGCTGGGGATTGTTGCCTCAACCGGGCTGAGGGTTGAGGGCGGCCAGACTCACGTAGTCAAGCTGTAGATTAGGCCTCCTGTAGTCACGTGGTCCTAAACACGCCCTTCCGGATGCATGCATGATGCTGCACTGCCCGCCATGTGATCATGGACGTGTGTGTACGCAGGACGAACGTGGTTTACACGTGGCAAACACGTGGTTCCTTTTCACGTAAGGAGCACGTAAGGGAGAGCTAGCGCCTGCACGTAAGTCTCCCGGAGGTGACGCTGACACCGATACCTGCGTCTGAGGGGATCTCACACCTGACTGACACCATCACCACTAATCTCCCTCACCACACAATGACATTGTCACCACTATATAGTCTCTGGTACCTGACAATGACATTGTCACCACTATATAGTCTCTCGTACCTGACAATGACATTGTCAACACTATATAGTCTCTCGTACCTGACAATGACATTGTCACCACTATATAGTCTCTCGTACCTGACAATGACATTGTCACCACTATATAGTCTCTCGTACCTGACAATGACATTGTCAGCACTATATAGTCTCTGGTACCTGACAATGACATTGTCACCACTAGTCTCTCGTACCTGACAATGACATTGTCACCACTATATAGTCTCTGGTACCTGACAATGACATTGTCACCACTATATAGTCTCTGGTACCTGACAATGACATTGTCACCACTATATAGTCTCTCGTACCTGACAATGACATTGTCACCACTATATAGTCTCTCGTACCTGACAATGACATTGTCACCACTATATAGTCTCTCGTACCTGACAATGACATTGTCACCACTATATAGTCTCTCGTACCTGACAATATCATTGTCACCACTATATAGTCTCTCGTACCTGACAATGACATTGTTGGCTATAAACATAAACTGACAACAGCCAATTCGTTTATCCTGGCACTGACAGTCTCTCTCGCAGTTATCAAAAGTACATTTCCATATTGCCACTCAAAGGAAAACACAGAGTGTCATCACATCACTCCAAACTCATACATATAAATGGACATTCCTGAAAGGGGGCAAGCAGTCTGGCCATCTGCATGCATGTGTGTGTGTGTGTGTGTGTGTGTGTGTGTGTGTGTGTGTGTGTGTGTGTGTGTGCTCTCCAGGAGTCGATTGTATATCTGGATTGGAGCCGGGATGCTATATGAAAAAGTTCTAATCGCACATTAAAAGATTTCGGTTTTCTGGGACAATGCAGGTGGCTATGCACTTTCCTAATAAGGCAGCACGAGGTTTCCAAGTAAGTTTATCATCAATAATTACTCCTTAATATCTGTAACTCTCTTACTACTTCTTAATTAGTGTATTATCAAAAATCCTCCTGTCCCTTCTAAAAGTCATTTCTTTGGTTTTATTAACATTCAGCTCTAATAATTACCATCACATCATGCAACAAAGTGGTCAGTCTCGTGTCTGTAGCAGGAATAGTCATAATTGACAATCAGTCCGGTTTGATAAGCAAGTTTAGCTTTTGGCACTCATCATTTCTGTTGACATTCAGCTGTGTATAAGGGAAGAGAAAGAGAGAGCCACCCCTTGTAAAGCCCGGTGTTTGTGTACAGACCATCAGAAATAACTATTTCAGACATTAAACAGTGTCTATACTCTCCGCTTACTTCTATTGGTAAACTGTACAGAGTCCTAGACTATGGTTTGTCAGCGTGTGAAAACTATAAATAGCTCTTCAAAAACTGTCATCACATCAAAGGTTAAAGTAACGGGAGGTAAGTCGTTTAGTTCTTGCACAGAACTTTTCTTGGTTACTGGCACAACGCAGGACATTTGTCAGATGAATGGGACAGAACTACTTAAAAGAGACATGTTAAAATATTAGACTGTTGGCAAGTTGGTCAGCACAGAACCTTAAGATAGAAGGCTTTACTTTTTCAGGACTGGGCGCTTTATGAGTGTACACCTTATTAAACTGTCGGCTCACCTCCAGGTATCAAAAAGATATCTGCAAATAATAACAGTTCCAAGTAGTCTGCAGATAAGCGGGTTTTATATTATATAAATGTGCACATATACGCACATGCATATATATATATACACATGCACACATACATCTGTAACAAGTACATCACACAGACAAACATACACCAGGCCCAATAGCGTAGCCCTGTATAGCGGTTGATGAACGGGGGGGGGGGGGACTAGGTATGAGGGTGTGTGGGGTAGCTAAGGCCAGACACCTGTCGAAAAAAAAAATTTACGTTTTACAAGATATCGCAAATTTTTTTATATAAACTATTTTGCCCTTAAATGGAAGTTCAAAAAACGCTTTTAGTCATGCGACTAGTCATTTTAAAAGTACACAAGGGTGGATTGGCTTGCACTTTTGTGACTTCGCCGACAGGATGTGCTATGAGTTCTTGATATACATCAGGTGGATGGGTGGGTAAGTCAAAAGAAGCGGTGGAGGGGGAGGGGAGCAGCAGTGAGAAGGGGCAGACAGCCTGCGGTCGCTCAAATACCCGGATGACCCCAGAAGTGCCTGGATGACCCCGCTAACCCGGACACGTGCAGGTGAAGTTATCTCCCACTGCCCACTATCAGAGCCTGAGAATCAGGTGCGACTGGGTGTCACAGGGTGCGACTGGGTAGTCACAGGGTGCAACTGGGTAGTCACAGGAGAGACTGGGTAGTCACAGGGTGCGACTGGGTGTCACAGGGTGGGACTGGGTAGTCACAGGGTGCAACTGGGTAGTCACAGGAGAGACTGGGTAGTCACAGGGTGCGACTGGGTAGTCACAGGAAAGACTGGGTAGTCACAGGGTGCGACTGGGTAGTCACAGGAGAGACTGGGTAGTCACAGGAGAGACTGCTTGAATGTTTTATGCTCTCTATGCACGACAAAACCTCAGAAAGATATGCAAAAGTGATACACAAACACTCGCATAAATATACTCCTGCAAATCTGCAAACACACGCTGGCACACACCCACACACTCCTCCACACACACACACGCGCGCACGCACGCACAACAAATCAAATGCATACAAGACGTATACATAAAAAGCACACACCAACACAAACACACAACATCCAAGAAATCCCGACTATCAAAGGTCTGGCCGTGCTTTTATCTTTCTCTTTATCTGCATAATCTGTACCAATGTATTGCATAGCTTATGCCAGTCACTTTCTTACAGGGCTGCCAGCTCGCTTCATGATCGAGGCATCAGAGAGTCTAAGAAGGATAATAGGGTCTCGAGGGAACAAAATAAAGAAACCGTGGGAGAAAGACAAAGCTGCGGTGCAGGTGATCGATGTCGTTGACCTAAGAAAAGCTATTTTCCCAGCACCTGATAGTCCTTGATCGTGGAAACACGATCTTCCTTCGTGCCCCCCCCCCCGAGACCAAACTCTCCAGCGCACTAACCACATGATAGCCCCATTGTTCGCCCCGCAGTACATTAAACCACCCGTGCACAGACTTTCTACCCGTCTGCTGACCGTAAACCACATGAACACACACACACACATTCTCGCCAACTTGTCACACGTACCTGTGTGAGGAAAGGAAACGGGAAAAAGTCGTAGTAAAGGGTCGGATAGACCTGAGACACAGAGAAAGAGTGAGAGTGAGCGGGGTGGGGGATGACAATTGAGATAAATAGCAGCCTTAAAATAACGTGGAGAATTGAAGAACATGAAAACTATGACAAGAAAATTATGGAGCGAAGATGGAGATAAATCTGAAATATTTAAGCATCGATCATCTCTACCAACGTTTAAGATAATAAGGAAGTGTGCCCCCCCCCCAAAAAAAAATGTTGGAAGATAAATATCAACAAAATATTACACCATCTAATAACACTAATAGCATCCACAGGAGAACGAAAAAAAACCCCAAAGACTTAATGACATGTCATTATTATGATGTTCTGTCAATTATTCGTAAGATATTTTTTTTAAAAAACCCACAAATTTGAGAGCTGTTTACATTTGGTATGACAAAATTGTCTGAATTATTCGCAAAAAAAATAAATTCACAAAAGGATATTAAGAATGAGGACAGTTGACAGATGACTCTTACCCAGTAAAACCTTGTCTGCGTAGACAGAAAACTGGGTGACAAAAAATATTAAAAATAATTACTAAAAGACAAAGGCAATCTCTGTCTTTTTTACTACTGCTGCGACGGGACACCCTTATTAAACAGAAACCATTATTTAGAATTCTTTGTTCTCTGTAAAATCCTTCTAAAGAAGACAAAATTAATCATTGTGATAAAAGAATTCAAGGAGGTGTGAGGAACATTACTAACTAGTTTGGCTTTGCTGTTGTGAGGTGGACCTCATATTACCAGTCAGTGCACTTTCTCGCTTCTCCGGTGCAAAGAGTTTAATCAGTGCGGTTTTATATTTAGGGGAGTAAATGAAATGTTTACCCTGACGAGCGTATATTCCAGAAAAATAATGAGTTAGAGCCAATTGTAAAGTATATATAGTCTTTCTACGCACTTTAGACAATGTGATGTATCTACACATTTTACCCCCCCCAACATTCTTGTCTTGCGCCCTGTATGCTGTACACATCTCCAGTCACACACACACACACACACACCCTCTACTCTGAACACCAGTCACACACACACACACACACCCTCTACTCTGAACACCAGTCACACACACCCTCTACTCAGAACACCAGTCACACACATACACACCTCTACTCTGAACACCAGTCACACACACACACTCTCTACTCAGAACACCAGTCACACACACACACACACACCCTCTACTCTGAACACCAGTCACACACACTCTACTCTGAACACCAGTCACACACATACACACCCTCTACTCTGAACACCAGTCACACACATACACACCCTCTACTCTGAACACCAGTCACACACACACACCCTCTACTCAGAACACCAGTCACACACATACACACCCTCTACTCTGAATACCAGTCACACACACACCCTCTACTCTGAACACACACACACACCCTCTACTCTGAACACGTCACACACATACACACCCTCTACTCTGAACACCAGTCACACACACATACACACACTCTACTCTGAACACGTCACACACACACACCCTCTACTCTGAACACCAGTCACACACACATACACACCTTCTACTCTGAACACCAGTCACACACACACACACCCTCTACTCTGAACACCAGTCACACATACCCCGTGTCTGTAACCGAAACTAACCTGTATTGTGCACGCATGAGACATGCAAAGAAGTACTAAATAGACCATCGCCAGAACATCCACCAGAGTTAGAACCAGGCAACCAGCTAGACGTCAACATGGGGCCGATAAGCAAGCAAGAGATCCGTAACGCCCTGAAGAACCTTAAGACTGGTAAAGCAGCCGGAGCAGACAACATCCCGCCAGAAGTGATGAAAGAAGGAGGACCGGCACTAGTAGACCAGTTACACAAGCTTCTGAACTTGATATGGACAAATGAAATAGTACCATAAGAATGGAAGAAAGGCATCCTGGTTAAACTACCTAAAAACGGAGATCTGTCCCAGTGCGACAAATGGAGGGGGATCACCTTATTCGGCTTATTGTCTATCCCGAGCAAACTCCTCACGAAAATCATGCTAGATAGAATGAAGGACGCTATTGACAAAAAACTGCGAGACGAACAGGCAGGGTTTAGGAAAGAGCGCTCCTGCATAGACCAAATTGCAACACTGAGAATCATAGTCGAACAATCCCTAGAATGGCAATCCTCCCTCTTCGTCAGTTTCATCGACTTCGAAAAAGCCTTTGACAGTATTGACAGACAGGCAATGTGGAATCTTCTTCGGCACTATGGGGTGCCGGACAAGCTCACCCAGATCATCAAGGAGTTATACAACGGCTTCACATGCCATGTCATCCATAAAGGAAAACTCTCTGAGAGCTTCCCAGTGACAACTGGTGTGAGGCAAGGCTGCTTGTTGCCCCCCTTACTTTTCCTGGTTGTGCTTGACTGGGTTACTAGAACAGCCTATGCTAGTGCAGGGAAAGATATTCAGTGGAAACCGATGACAAAACTGGAAGACCTGGACTTCGCAGACGATCTGGCCCTGTTGTCTTCCCGTCTGCAACACATGCAAGAAAAGATGGAAGCACTGAGTGAGACATCACAAAGAGTAGGGTTAACAATCAGCCGAGAGAAAACGAAACTCCTACGAGTAAATACCAAACAAAAAGAAGACATCACCATTGAAGAGTATGCTGTGGAAGAAGTAGACAAGTTTGTCTACCTAGGTAGTGTAGTCAGCAAGACCGGAGGCACAGACGAGGACATCCAGGCTAGAATTAGAAAAGCCCAACAAACGTTTGCAATCCTCCGCCCAGTCTGGAAGTCAACAGCTATCTCTAACAACATCAAGATCCCACTTTTTAATTCCAACGTGAAGTCCGTGCTGATGTACGGCTCAGGGACATGGAGAGTGA
Source organism: Marisa cornuarietis (assembly GCA_004794655.1). Taxonomy (NCBI): domain Eukaryota; kingdom Metazoa; phylum Mollusca; class Gastropoda; order Architaenioglossa; family Ampullariidae; genus Marisa; species Marisa cornuarietis. The sequence goes on from SMMW01000605.1 coordinate 1,833,759, forward strand.
CCCAGGCTAGTTCCGAAAAAAATCCAAACGTTCGTCAACAAATGCCTCAGACAGATCCTCCACCTTAGGTGGTCTGACAGAGTGACAAACGAAACACTGTGGTCTAGAACGAACCAGCTATCCATGGAAGTGCAGATCAAGAAAAGAAAGTGGCGATGGGTCGGACATACTTTACGAAAAGACCTTTCCAACATAACCAGACAAGCGATGGACTGGAATCCCCAAGGGAAGAGGAAACAAGGGCGACCAAGACAGACATGGAGACGCAGCCTAATGCAAGAACTCAAACTAGCAGACCTGACCTGGGAGGCAGCAAAACAGACTGCCAAAGACCGCGGAAAGTGGAAGACGACTGTAGAGGCCCTATGCTCCACTAGGAGATAAGAGGATCTAAGAATGAGACATGCAAACCGTGAACAGTGTACACCAGACACACCCTCAACTGTGTCCACCCTGTGCTCTGTATATCAGTCACTCATTGTTCTATACACTAGTCACACATACCTTGTACTCTGCACACACCAGTCAGGTAGCCTTATACTCTGGAAACCTCCTGTCCCATGTTTTGGTTGCTGATGTAGTCTGTGTACAGGTAATTCTCGACTTATGGTCAGGTTAAGTTCTGACTGATCGGTCAGAAGTCAATTTGAAGGCAACTCGGTCTTTGTTCTACATCTACAATACGCTGATGGGTAAAAATGCTAGAACTGGCGATCATTCTTAAGTACAAATACATTAATTGTGGTAATTAAACAAGAGGACTAGCGTCAGGCAGAAGAATCAATCTTCCTCTTTGGAGACATTTGAAGATAAAATTCAGGAAGTAAATTTATTGGAAGGTACACACGGGACAGTCTCCATGAGGCTGAGGAGATGAGTAGGAGCATGGGTAGTGAGTATGTGTGTGTGTGTGTGTGTGTGAATAGTGGGTACACCCAGCTGCCAGGCAGCGTAGGGGATGTTTTCTGGTGTGTGAGTAGGTGCGTGTGTTGCCTAATCACAACAAACACATGCCATTCGTTTCGCTGAGTATTTGATACTGCGTGAATAATGAGGAAATGGTAGTGGTCTAAGGTGAGAGTGGTCGCCAGTCGCAAAGGTCGTAAATCCCTGACGACCTGTCACCTGTACTGGTCACTGATGTAGTCTGTGCTGAGCTTTTGTGACTCCGACTGTGATTGCCTGCCGTGCGGTGGGTCATTTATCTTGCGTGTTTATTTAGTACCCCCTGCAGCGCCGGTAACGGCCTCTTTGGACAGATGCTCGATGATGTTGGTGAGGGTAACTGCGGATGAGGTCGATAACGGCGACGATGGTGATGATAATATCAAGCAAACTGAATATGTTAGTCCATATCATGCCGACTCACCCGGTTGACTATTACATTACATTCCTGACTGCACGTGCGGGGGGCCAGAGGCCGAGAGAATGCTGCTTCCGGCAGGTGGGACTGGAAACGTAAGACGGGGGGTGGGGTGGGGGAAGCGCGTGTCCGGGCAGCAGCAGGAGGTGGGTCTGGGTGTTGCAGGTACAGGCAGGCCACGGGGCTGCTGCTGCCATCTACTGGAACACGTTACCGCGTGCTATTGATTGCGAACACTGCCTCTCTCTCTCTCTGCTATCTCTTTCTGGTTGTTATGTTTATACAATCGTCATAATCCAGCCCTCAGGTGTGCTTTCACAAGTGTGTGTGTTTAGAGGGGGGAGGGAATTTTGTGGATGGGTGGGCGGGCGACTGCTGCTTTCAATATTTTCCTCTTTTATTTTCATAATAATACAATGAAAGATGCTGATTTCATAGGAAACATTCTATACTTGACGTGAGAGTGAGTTTGTGTGTAGAAATGTGTGTGTGTGTGTGTTTGTGTGGAGGCAAGGATACGTGGTTCTTTCCTTGGTTTCGTATTTTTATCTTTTTTTCCTGTAGGCAAGCGACGAAAGATACCGATTTCAAAAAAAAACTTGTCTATTTGACATGAATCTTTAAAATGTCTTGAAGTGCGCCAGACGCCTGAACTTTGGCCTTTTCAATGTCAACTGCATCCTTCTTGGGAAACGCGCCAGCTTGCTCCTAACAGAAAATCTGCCCTCGGGAAACTGATTTGTCTGTGAACGTGCCGCTGCATCCTGTTTCTGTTAAGAAATTCTCTGTTAACTTGTTTCCTCTAACACTGAGACTCAAGAGCTGTGCTTAAACCCTCGCCTATGACGTCACAAACAGTTGATGTGATTAAGAAATTAGTGCCAACATGTCCATCAGCAGGTATTTTTCAGATAATTCCACCATAAATAAAATAGTTTCAGAACGAACCATAAAACCTTTGAACACGTGTGTGCTCACGTGCAGTGAAGTGTTCATGGTGGCTGACGTGGAAGGCTAGAACGTGAGTGAATGACCCTAACCCTAACTCTAACCCTAACCCTTACTCTAACCCTAACTCTAACCCTAACCAATAAATGTGTTGAAGAACAAAACTAACATGCAGAGGGACCTGTCTTGCTAGTATTTATTCGCACTAATGAATATTTCTTTTTTGAGAAACGCATATTTTATTTTTATGATTATGTTGACGCCATCTGCCTCCCACGCACACACTTTTCTCTCTCTCTCTCACACACACACACACACAGGCACGCATGCACGCGCGCGCGCATACGCATATACACAAGAACTCCCAAAAGCAAGGGTATTTTATTTGATGTTCTTACGTCCCCTTCCACACCTTTTCTCTATATTTGCTCTGTCCTCCGCCAGGTGTATCTCGCTCTTTTGTTTATTTCTCAGCCCTCGTCGCTGTTTAGTACACGTCGGCCTAACACCGGCAACTTGTTCCACCTGTGCATTCGTTGAGCCACGTCCTTCATCTAATCTCTTTGTTCACCTTTACCTTGGCCGAACCACGCCCTCAGTCTCACCTGCCATCTATTGCCTTCAATTTCCCTCGCCAGCCCGTCTTCCAGGCAGTTGCAGATTTATCGAAAGCTATCGACCGCCAGGTAAAGTGGTCTGGAATCTGCGGTAACTTCCCCTTGGGTTCTGTTCATTCTCGCTGAAACCAAAAATACTCCGGGTAGCCAGGACAGCGCGTGCCTGTTGGTCTCGTTCCGGAGCTTACACTGCGCGTGAGTGTCCTTCAGCCTAGACAACCTTGCCGGAAATAGTCCTCCACCCGTCACCGCTTTCTTCTCTGGAGTTTTTTTTTCTTGCATTCATTTATTTTCATTCCTTCGTCTGAGAGGTATTTTTCCACCTTTGCATGCGTCGTGCACTACCTAATCCCGCTTGTCTCCCACGTTGTTGATTTAATAGGCGCTGGTAAATGGCTACAACCTCCCTGTCTGTAGTTGTAGTCAGACACCGTGCGTAGGGATTGCTCACCCACACACACATAGCTACGGCGTCTGCACCCACTCACTCGAACATCGTCGACAACCACAGACTGCTCAAATCGATATGGTCGAAACCGATTCGTCTGGAAAGTACTAGAATGGTAAAACGATCATTCCCTGGGGTTTGCCATCCACTTGGAGGACCGTCAGTGCACGGCTCAAGTTCGTGCTGGTCACGTGACTGCTGTCCACTTATCTAGTGTTTTCACGTGGGCGGATGCGAGACGTGATGGACTCTAATGGCATTGGAGACCAGAAGCCTGGGAGGCTTCTTAATCTCGTGGAGGGTGCACGAAACCAATCATTTTGTAAGGACCATGGTATCCTAACTCGTAAAACACCAATGACACCTTTTCGCACCTGTAAAGCGGCGCAAGCTAGTGTGGTTAGGCCCTGCGTGCTGGCACAACACTCTATCTAAAATCATCCTTCAGGGTACTTCGGAGGTCGATGCCGAGGTGGAAAGAGGAAAAACTAGCTGGCAAACGTGAAGGAGTAGACTGGTTGTTCCATGTAAAACCCACCCATCACCACCGCTCTAGACATACCACTACGTCTTCCAGGTGTTCCCCCGTAAACACGTCATCTCCACGTCGCTGTTGCTGCCACTAACACCCTGGGTGAAATCTGATGACAGGAATTCTGATTTCTTGCTAGGTACTTTTTTTAAGTATTTAAATCCTTGTCAAAAGGTGTAAAGCATATCACGCACACAAATGTCAAAGTGCAGATCAAGCATATCCCAGTGCACTCACCCAAACGCTAATAATGAAAGCCACACACAACAAGAGGCTCTGTGCTACCCGTCCCAAGCCACCATCTTCTACCCGTCACTCTCACCACGTCTCGTTAGCTTACGATCCTGTCGCGCATAATTCAGCATTTATTTAGCGACCGTAAGACAAGATGCTTGCTAAAATGAACATCCTTCCTCCCTCCCCCCCTTCTTCTGGATATGTTCCTTTCTTACTCATGACACCTGCCATACGACCTTTCCACCCCTGTCTCGCCATGTCATGTAAATCTTCCTTCCATATAAATGGCGCTGAAAACTGCAGCGCAGTTAATACAAGTTGTGGGGTTTTCTCGTTCAGAGGAAGACAGCTTCACGCGTGCGAACTCTCGTGCAAAACAGTGAGGTGAAAGGTCCTGTGCTGCATCACAAGGAGTAGTCCCTAATGTCTGCCCCTGCGTGTCGTGCATTTCAACGCCGCGCGCCGCTTGAGTTGAATGTATTTCCGCCGACAAGAGGAGCGTTGTTGGCGTGGCAAGGCACACCCTGTACCAACTTTAACCCTTCCCAAACGTTTTTTTTCCCAACGTATGAGATTTTTTTTTTGTTTTTTGTTTATTTGTGTGTGTTTTGTCTGTTACTTCAAATGATGTGCCGTGAGCTCGCTTCATTTTGTTCGATTATCAGAAATGTTACCTTTCAAAGATGTGTGCATGTAACAATGATAATAATTAACACTGCTCTTTCTGATAGGAATTAGCAAAGTTACAACACACACACACACACACACACACACACACACACACACACACACACACAAATGATAAATGAATGTCGGTCCTCTCCTATGCTTTACCTTCGTGTGACAGTGGGTGTGTAGAGAACAAGTCCGACATTAATGATCGCGCAGATGCTGTGCAAAGCGTTTGTGCACATGATCCTAAAACTAGATGTTTCAAATGACAAGTCTGTATACACATTAATTTTCATTAAGAGTTGTTTTTAGAAGAAAATAATGGTGAGGAGATTCACAGGATTAGTAGCGTGAAGATGGAACTGGACCTCCGTGTGACAACCAAGCTGCAGTGACTTTAGCAAATGAGGTCAGCTGACTGTTAAAGACTATCATTATTACATCAATCATACTTGTGATTTAATCATGCTTTAATAATAATAATTGAAGATTTGTATAGCGCATATTCACACTCATAGAGAGCATGCTCCTAGCGCTTAAAACAAGGAAGAGACATGGACTACATGGATAGAACACGAGGGACGGAAGAATAAACCACAGTACTGACGACAAACAGAAAACAAAGATAGAAAACACAAAAAAGACATCAATTAACAGAACATAGAAAATATAGCGATTCTGCAGAGAAAGATGGTAGAAAATTAGCAAGAGCAGAAGGGGGAGGGTAAGAAGGACGAGCATTGTGTAGACTGTGTTAGGAGTAATACTCAAGGAAAGGGTGCGTTTTCAGTGCAGATAATAATAATAATTGTTGAATACTAGGAGGAGTGTACACATTGTTGGGTCTAAATACACAAAAGAAAGGAAGGAAGCAGACGGAGGGACGGAAAAAGGAAGGAAGGAACGAAGGAAACAGCATTCAAGAGAAAGCTCTCCAACGTCCATGTCTCTTTAAGCGTTTGTACTCTTAATGCTACACCTGTAAGTTTATGATTAGATTATTGAATACAAACAAATGTTGCCCAGTTTGTGGAGGGAAAGCTGCGCTCAAGATACTATTTGAAATTATTTCCCCAAATCTGGGCGAGTACCCGGGTTGAACTGTCTTTTAGAGTAACGGTAATACGTCATAGTTCGATCCTATTGAATAGTGGGGAGCGAGGTTGGGGTACGATCCACTGTTCACAGGGGAGTGCGGAGTGGGACCTGGAGTGATGTGTCTGTAATGAACTGCCTTTAAGGATGATAGGGATATTGAAGTGTTTTTTGTTTGTTTGTTTTTGTTTTGCGTCGGTTAAAATGTGTGTGACTGGGGTAACCAGACGACAGAAGTGATGTCACGGTACCTGCACAGCTCCTCCTGCTGGCACGCCCTTTGTGTGATATACCCCTCTTCCATTCTCAAGATACACATCAGATTCATCAGAGACAATTTTTTTTTTACCCCACTAGACCTTTAAAATCAATATAACCGGTAAACAATGTGGCTTCTTGTTCAGGCAGCTCTCTGGTCCCAAGAGACATCCCGCTGACATTTACTTTTTTTTCTTTTTTTTTCGATGCTGAGGGAATACCAATGGTTGAAGTCTTCTGCAGTCGTTAAATGCAAGGGATAGTGACTCTAGGTACATGTATGCTGGTTCGAACTGTCGGTTGGTGTTTCTTTAACGGCTATAACTTAACTTAGTATGCAATACTTCCTTCAGCATGAGTCAACAGTAAATTTGCAATCATACGAAGAGATTCGTGCAGCCGACACTCCAGTTCTGCTGAAATGATGGACTTTACTTGTCTTACAATGTTTTTATCACTAGAACAGTGCGGTCAGTACTAAATAAATCACTATAAATTAATCACTCCCTAGTCTACGAATGCAACCACAGCAAAAATAAAAAAATCAAAGACACAATATGGAGGACAATTAAAAGTGTTGATAACAATATGGACCAGATATTCTCCAAATGAAAAAGAAATGGAGCATATAGTTCTTCAAAATGTTAGATTGCAAACTTAATGCTAAAATATTGGCTTCTAAATATACTATTCTTTTTTACACCCCTGGGTGTGATCCACCAGCTTTTTGTCCTTCGTTGTTTTGATATATATTTATATATAGATATAATGCTAACATGAGTACACCAGCATTGATGAACTCCGCCCTCGTCATTAAACAGGAGCGACAAGCGTCATGCACATCGTTTCCGTGGCTTATTGAACGCTCGTGGTGGGACTAGCAGCCTCACCAATGGGATGAACCATCGTTGGTTTGTCGTGTGTCCGAACCTTTACCCTTTTATCCTATACATCCTTCATTTTGGGAGCTTCAGGTTTTTTTGCTGTCTGTAGTGAGTTTATTTAATTAACAGGCTTGGGAACATCAACGTTTAAGACTAGAGGATCAAGTGGCTGAGCAGAAACAAGTGGGGGTCAAATAGTTTATTCAAACTGACTAAAACGAGAATAGAGTGTTGGGCTCTTATTCTAAACATGTTCACAGCTGTTGTACTAACACTCAGTCTGTCGACAGGCCACTGTGACCCAGCATTTCACTGAGCTAAACCGTCAATGTGCAAAGATCGTTCTGACCCAGTCTCCCGCCATGGGACTTGAGCACCACACCCTCCTACCTGACTGCACGCTAACCTGAAAACGACATTATCTTTGAATGATGTTCTGATAAGTTTCTTTTTTTTAATTTATTGCAATTTTTTTTAATCACGTAATCATTTACCTTCCTCAGCCATCTGCCATGCTCAATTTTTTTTTCTTTCATCCTTAGTGCAGTCACGATGCATACAGTTTCACTACGTTGAAACACTTTCAATAAACTGTTTGTAAACCCTTAGTGGGGGTCTGTCAGTGATACTTGTCGAGTCTTCATTATCGACTACCTGCCAGGCTTTTGAGACTTCTTTCTGTTTATAAAGTATCAGCGTTAAGTTTTGGTCATCATGGTCGCAATAAATGCTTCATCTTTTGCTGAGTCAAGCAGATGCTCGGACATGGTGGACATCAGCTTGCGACGTCTGTACTGTGTCCCTGTTGGTTATCAGAAGCAGCTTTAAATACTTTAATATTATGGTAGCATCAGAATGCATCTCAGATTTCCACCTGACATGAATCATTGTCAAGCTTCAAATCGTGACTCAGAATGTGGTGACAGACGGCAGGTCGCCCTGCTGACAAGTTATAGTTGTGATCTCTCATTAAGCATGAGCTACAAGCTTGATCCAAGTCTCGAACGGTCCATGCCAATATTTACTGAGAAATCAGTGATAATTATCTGTGAGTGAACTTTAAATTATTACAGAGAGAAGAACGTCCATTGATTTGACTTTATTTAGACTGGTGTTCAATTACCGGGAATTTCGTCTCTAGTAAGGGGAGTGTATACCAGTGAAGGAGCAAGGTCTCACCTAGAGTTGCTTCCCATTTGTGCTATTTCACCATCCCACCCCAACACGGATCTATATTTAGGAATCCGAGAGATCCCCGCTTTGCCTCGTGATTGCGCAATCTGTGAAATTAGGTATATAAACACCGAACCCAAGAGTTTAGCTACTTGCGAGGGCCTACAGAACTGAGGTTCTAATTATTTATTATTTGTAAATGGGGTCGCTATGACTTTAGTTTTGATAGCAAAACTGTGCTATAAACTGTAAAAGTACTTTCTTTTGTAGTTTCATTCATGTCAGCCTATTTAAAGTTACCTTTGTATCTGCTATCATTATTCTACCTCTACGTGAATTGAAAATTGTGCCCTCCTGGCACTCAGCATTCTTCATAACAATTGCTTTGAATAGCTTAATTGTAATTATTATTTTATTTTCATGTACTTAAGTTATAACTTTTTGTAGATATATTTTAATTGGTGTCTTCACGACAGTTTGTTTCATATAAATTAAATACGACAGGACTGTACAAAAACTCAACAACCAAGAAATTCAAGGGTCTACCTTCCCTGAGATGACGACCACCCACAGCAGTCCGTCACGTGACCTTACGTCGCTGAGTGTGAGCGAAGCTCTCCGTCTGTGCGAAAAGACGAGCGACATCGACACTATCCTGCTCTTGACCCATCACCCAGCGCCAAGTGTGCGCAAGCGAGCCCTCGTGGAGATGTGTCCTTGTCGTGTTCAGGAGGACCTGTCGGAATTCTGGGAGCGTGTTTTTCAGATGATTTCTGATGAAGACCCTAACGTCAGGTAAATACATCAGCATTACCAGAGTTAATTGTCTATGTTATTTTGTCAGAGGTTTGGGGTTAGGGTTTGGGGTAGGGTTAGGGTTAGTTTATTAGGTAGAATTGGGCAATTGAGTGGAGCGAGCAGACGATAATGCCGCGAGCCATTTCTGTTATGGCCGCCATGTTGCCCCCCCCCCACGCCCCACCAACTATAAGAAAGCTGTTCCCTTTCATGTAACATCTTTAAAAGCAATATTACAGTCTTCAAAAACTCTCCTTGTGATATTTCAAAGTGCTATACGTGTCACTTTAAAATTAATGAATCAGTTACATATTTGAAATCATATGTTGACACATCTCTGTAATTGTCTGGTTGCAGATACCAGGTACTTCATACCTTGTGTGATGGCTCACCTACACACCTGGAATTGCGAGTGGCTGAAGCACTGGACACATTCAACCGAGACTCTGACCCAAAGATTAGAAGGAAAGCGCACCAATGTTTGACCTCGTACTGGCGCAAGGGGAAATGGAATATCATGTGAAACTTGTGTATAATGGAAACAGACCATCAAATGTAACAACAAGTCTGTCTGTCTGTCTGTCTGTATCTTGCGGTGAACTCTGAGCGGCACTATGGGAACATCATGTCATCCTTGTATACGGTCAGTTTTAAATCACTTAAGACAATAACGGTCAAGCACCACGCTGAAGACGTTCAGCTCAACAGCAATTTTGAGGTGTTCCTCCCAATATTTCTTTGTGGTACAGCAGTGTAGAGGCCATAGCTTGATATTGTTGTGCAGTGGCGTAGGAAGATGCTCGGCTTTGGGGTGGGGTGGGGGGAACTCCATGCTGACAGTGAACGACGTTCACATTGCCTTCCCAGCATCTTTTTTTGAGGGGGCGGCTGCCCCCCTTGCCCCCCCCCCCCACTGGTTCATACGCCACTGTTGTGATAGTTAACAGCTTCGCGACATAATGGAAGCATGAAGCACAAGATCTCATAATGGACAGAAACGAAATTACATCCTGTCCACACCATTTCAAAGGCAAACAAGAGACAACCAAAACTGTCTTGCTAATCAAATACGGGGAAATAGGAAAACATGTGGCGAATGATGCATTGTCAGGACAGCTGCGACATTGATAAACATTAAACAAAAGGAGCGATCACGTCCTAACCGCAGTCTGCAAATGCCTGCTCCAGCGTAGGGGGGTGGGTGGGAGGGAAAGCAAAGCGGAAGCTGTGGGTTGGACGAGATGATGCTGCACGTTCTGGACGATTCGTGTGTTGCTCCAAATGATGATACAGTGTAGTACCGCCTTTCACCATGGAGTTTCGATTAATGGTCCGGTCGAAGACCTAAGCTTTTAATTCATTACACAAATCTAGGTTCTGTCGAGGGGTGTAAATAATTTACCTGACCATCACGGACCTTTATTTACCGAAGGTCCGTGCCTGACATATTTGACAAGAGTGAATCACGCGCGGGGTCCAGGTATTTGACATAATCACTGGCCAAACATTTAAAACACTCCAGAACATTTCTGCAGTTTAATTCCTGTATTACTTCCTTAACTTACTGCGAGCAAGCAAAATTTAGGCAGTATATCTTTTTTTCCCTACAATTGATGGTGATGTACGTGCTGTTAACGGCCGGTCGAGAAACGCTTCAAATTATTTTTCACACATCATATCCAATATAATATTTCATGTTTTTTATATATATATATATATATATGTGAATAAATCATTTGAACAAAGAGTACGTAATGTACGTGTTTTAATTCTGGTCAATTCGTTTATTTATATCGTATATGTATATTGCGATGATGCGAAACCCCGGGTATAGGTCTCTCGATCTTTCTCACGCACACACACTGCCGTATATACGCGCACTGTGTAGACCATTACATCTACCGACACAGTCTGTATAGACTGCTACAGTGCTGCAATTATAGTAGTATGGGGTATGGCACGCACAGACACAGGTACACACACGCATTGCACACACACACACACACAGGGATAGAAAGGTAGGTGACATACCTTGTGACCGAAAGAGAGTGGGAGGGGGTTGGGGAAAACCACTGGCCGAATGGCGACCCGGCCGAAGGAGAGCGGAAGGGGGTCGCCTAGTAACAAGGACCGGGCTTCTAGAAAAGTCGGGTATGAGGGGAATGAGAGGGAGAAGAGAGGAGAGTCGAACGGAGAGAAGAGAGGTGGGAGGATCGCCCCACCAAGGAGTTGTTAGAGCTTGATGTATATGCTTTCGCCTAGTCAGACCTATCCTCTGACGCGCTAGTAAATCTGAACCCACGACGGTGTTGTGTTATCATTGTGGTGAGACTGAGAGCGAACCTCATCCCACCCTGTTACATTTTTGGCGCCCAATGTGGGGCACTGGGCGAAACTTTGAGTGAAGCTTAGTGCCGAAAATGGAATTGACAGAAGAGGAAATGCAAGTGCTGGAGGCCTACAGGAATCTGGCGGTGAAGCCCACAGCAGACACCGCCGCTAACCTACAACAGTGGATGGCAGACGATGCCGAGACAACGGGAGCTACAGTGTCGAAGGCGAGCGGGCCGCAGATACCACGACTGCCACCCTTCTCTGGCGGGAGAAGCAGCGACACGGCGCTCGACCTCTGGAGGTATGAACTGATGTGCTTGCGGGGACGATATACTGATGACATTGTGTTGGAGGCTGTTCGCCGTTCATTGAAAGGAGAGGCGGCAAGAGTGGCCATGCGTCTGGGCCCGCAAGCTACACTAGACGAACTGCTGAAAAAGTTTGACAGCATATTTGGTCTGGTGCTATATGACCAGGACATACTCGGCGCCTTTTACAACGCGCGCCAGGAGGCCGGGGAAGACGTTACTCAGTGGCGGTGTCGCATTGAAGACACCCTGACACAAGCCCTGAATGCGCGCCTCATTGAGAAGCGCGTGTATGACGAGACGCTGCGCTGCAGACTATGGGGTGGCCTGCGTCAGCCCCTCAAAGACAGGACTGCCTACAAGTTCGAGATGGAGGCCGACGTGGATAGCCTATTCCGCTTCATACGGCAGGTGGAGAGAGACGCCGAGGAACCAGCCCACAGACCAGGTGCTGGTAGACAAGCAGCAGCTAAAGTGGCACAACCGACCCCCAGCGAGGACTGGAGGGCGGAGGTGCAGAAGCTGTCGGCGGAGGTACAGTCGTTGCAGGGGCAACTGCAACAGAGGCCAGGCGACGGGCCCGCTGCCAGCAAAGAGCCAAAGCAGCGGCCGCCACGCCCCTCCTATGAGGACGAGGGGCCGACATGTTTTAGATGTGGTAGCAAAGGCCACATTCAAGTTGGGTGTCGAGTGCGCGCTGACCATCTGCGCACACCGTTAAACTACAAGCTGGTCTGCAGAAGGGAGTAACCGGTAGGCCAACACACGCCAGCACGCGGCCCCGGTTGGGAGGAAACATTGATAGGACCCAGCACGTGTGTAGATGTCTGTATCGAAGGTGTAGCCACAGCAGCGCTACTAGACACGGGTGCCACTGTATCGACTGTGACGGACACATTCTATCGTCAGAAACTGGCACACCTGGCCATCCGCCCGCTTCAAGAAGTGTTACACATTGAGTGTGCAGATGGCCGACTGCTCCCGTACATAGGGTACATCAAAGCAGACATACGAGTGGAGGGGGCAGGGGGCGGGGCTGACAGCCTCCCTTGCCTATTGTTGGTGGTATCATCGGCCAGGTACAGCGACAATGTTCCAGTGCAGCTAGGTACAAATGTCCTGGAGCAACTTATGCACCAGGCACAAGAGAAGCATGGACCCCAGTTCCTGCAGGACGCACAGCTGCAACCATCACTGCATCGTTCTTTTAATTGCCTAGCGATGCGAAACAGAGCTCTGCGAATGAATCGTAATAGACTGGCGTACGCGCGCTGCTTACAGACCATCAATCCAGTCAACGAGGTTCCGTGCGAACGCGCCACAGGTATGACCAAGGCGGCACCAAACTGTGTGGACTCAATGACTATCTCGCCACATCTGACAGTGAAACAGAAGTCGGGCATCGAAGACATGATTAGCAGCCACACCGAGAATTTTGCAACCAGCAAAACGGATGGTGGCCAGGCCACACGTGTGAAGTGCAAAGTAGAGCTAGCAAACGGCTCAAAGAAAAAACGGACTCGTAACCGCACCATGCTGCTACCAGTGGGCGGCATATTAGAGGATGAACATCAACAAGAAGGTGCGAGAGATCACTTGCCTCATCGCAGGCCACGAAAACCACGCCGCTCGCTCAGAAATGACAACAGAGCAGATTCATCGGCCCGTGAAAGTGAGAGCGACAGCGACACATCTAGCACTGTGCTCGTACATACACGGCCATCAGCCACCAGGTCAAGAGGGCAACCGATGGCGAGTGCAGTTAGTAGCGAGGAAGAGCAGGGTAGGGACGAAAACGAGATGGAGCTACCCCCTCCAGTCCCTGATCCAGATTTGGAAGCCACCACGCAGCCTCCATCGCCTATCGTCAACGACAGGGAAGTCCCATCCGCTCAGGAAGGGGGGGGGGAGAGAGGATGAGGAGGGCGCCAGGCAGCATACGGTAGTCACACCACCACCGTCACCACACCACGCCCCTCGAGTGTCAGCAAGGCCACGTCTGCAACCAGCGTGGATGAGAGCAGACGAATTTGCAGCCGAGCCCAGACGACTGCCTGAGATGCCAGAAAATTAACTTGTTGCTAAACAAACTGTCTGCAGAAAAACTTCCTGAGATTGTTAAAAGCATGATAATTGAGGCTGTCTGGCCACTGTTGTAAACACACACAAACTCGCACGTTATTCGGACTTTATGAGGAAAGGACTTTGACGATATTGTGATTGGATATATGTAGATTCATTTACTCTGTATTTTATATATGTTTATATTAGAAAAACCGGGTTGCAGGTTTTGCCCAGTCTTTGACCCTCGTGACTCTGACCACCGTGGATACACGTCGCCGTATGTAACTCATGGTCGCGCTTCCAATTAAAATGACAAACTATTCGGTCTTGAGTCTGAGGTGAACGTTCAGAGCACTAATTTGGACATTAGGGGGCACGCAGTTTTTTTTTCTCAGCACTTGACATCTGTTAACAGGGCTGGCTACCTTGCCGTGATGCAGCGTTAGTTGCTGGCTCGGCGTAAAACCACCTCGTTTCAGTGAGCAGCATATTAAAATGTCACATAACAAAATTAAGTTTAACCTCTTTCTGGGTGAGAAAATTTGTTAAATGGTTGGATAAGTGTTTAAAATTCAGAACAACTATGAAATGTTTGAAAAAAGGCTGTAAAAGGTCGACAAAAAGTTGGAATGCAAACATTAATAACACATTACTTTGATGGGCATGATAAGCGTTTCAAAAACATTTCCTGCGAATATTATTTGAACATTTCTCGAGAACCATTTGTAAACGATTATAAAACGTTCAAATGCTATCTGGGATGGCGACCCGGCCGAAGGAGAGCGGAAGGGGGTCGCCTAGTAACAAGGACCGGGCTTCTAGAAAAGTCGGGTATGAGGGGAATAAGAGGGTGAGAGAGGGAGAAGAGAGGAGAGTCGAACGGAGAGAAGAGAGGTGGGAGGATCGCCCCACCAAGGAGTTGTTAGAGCTTGATGTATATGCTTTCGCCTAGTCAGACCTATCCTCTGACGCGCTAGTAAATCTGAACCCACGACGGTGTTGTGTTATCATTGTGGTGAGACTGAGAGCGAACCTCATCCCACCCTGTTACACAATGATGGCTACTTGTCTAGTCAGCTGCATAAAACATCTCTTCGCATCGTGAAAACACAAGTAAAACATCCAGCAGCAGCCATTCTACAGAGATTCCATCGGAAGACAACGCCATGGCCAGAAGAAGGGCAATTTCCGTCAAGCGGTATTGTGCGCAGTAGCTTCAGGGAACCTCAGTCTGGGTTGCATAAGATATCCTCGCTCTCTCTCTCTCTCCACAGCGCTCGTTCATCCTCTGAAAGTTATGGGCATTTGAAAGTACGGAAATAAGATACGAACAATTATGCTGCCCAACTGGACACCAGCAGTTAGACAAAAACTCTTTGCCATCGATCTGTATGAGTGTGGACTGCATTTTTGTCTAATTAGACTTAAGTAATGAGCAGTGTACGTGCCATTAGTACTATTTTTTTTTATTGAAAAACCGCGATCATCTGCACACACAAAAAAACAGCAACAAACAGTATAAGTGAATATCATTTACGCAAGGTCTTTTAAAGCTCTAAACTGTGTGTGTGTGTGCAGAGAGTGAAAATGCAACAGCAGCTAGAGATTGTTACAAGACTTTTAACCAAACGAATTTAAGTCTTACATACAGGCCTGACGAGAGGGGGGGGGGGACAGGGGGGTCTGGTGTACCCGGGCCCGCAGTTGTGAAGGGGGCCCGGCCTTCATGGTCAGTGGATTTTTTCCTTCTTTTCCTTTCTCTTTTTCTTTTAAGAAAAGGTTGATGCAACATTCCTCACTCTGGAGTTCTTTTTCTATGGAGTGGGGTACTAAAGGTTTGATCCTTTAACATCATGTTTCCTCATTTACTAACCCTAACCTGTAAACAACTCTATCTTCAAGTAGAGATAAAATCTTATTTCACTTGTCCTAATTTTGTAGTTTATGTTACGTTACTGAATGAAATATACATATTGACGAATTGTAAACATATTATTATATACTGGGAAAATAATTTACGATTACAATTACAAGGGGCCCGCCAAGTCATCTGCCCCAGGGCCCGTGCTGGCTCTCGGCGGCCCTGCTTACATACCCTATGCTTTCACGCCACGCGTGCAAGAGCATCGATCTTTTACTCATGCACCCACCCCTCGAGCCAAAAACGTCGATCAAGTACGTATTATGATTATTGACCTGGCAAAACTGTTAGAATGATTGCACGATGATAAAGATGTGATCGTCTACTTCAGGGGCCAGTTGCACAACACGTTTTTTTTCTAAACCTCTAAACCTTAAAACTCTTCTGTAGAAGCAAAATCTCTTCTTAGCCAGTTTGATGCATTGCAGAAAAACATTCAAAAATTGTACTAACAGGACGGAAAGTCAGACTTAAACAACTTTATCTTACTTAATAGTTTTAGTTTTAAAAATTATAAAATTGTGGTGTGCACTTTAAACTAATTATCTAAATAGAATTATAAGGCCTGAAAGTGTCTAGAAATGTGTTGTGCAACTGGCCCCAGTTCTTTAAATCGCACGTTGCCGAACTTATAAAAGTGATGGTAGTGATGTTTGCATCAACGTATGTGTGCGAACAGACGCCTCTATCTTTTATCTTTTTTTGTGACACCAATTAGGCTTATTTATTTTGTGTTGCCATTTTCAATGCCTTTCGTGCGAAAAGATCGCTGCCGCGAGATTGAGTTTATGTCGCGCAATGAATTTTGACCAATCATAAGCAGCCTGACGATTAAGCCCTGAACGTTAATGGCGTCCTCCACGACTCGTCAGGTCTGTTATTGATAGATTGTGGAAGACGAAAAATGTATCTTTCTAATAATTAGCAAGGCCTCTTTTTATCTTGATAGTAATCTGCAGCTTTTCCTTGTTTGAAATAGTTTTTGCGATAAGTATGAATTTTTATATTGCTTCTGAATCTCTTCTATATAGCAATAGAAAATTTAAGTAAACAGTAATAGCACAGACTCCCAAGCAGTCTGTGAGTGAAAGTAAATATTAACAGTTTTCAACTTTGAGAGTAAAATGAGTTTTGATCGCGTTGAGGAGCCATAATAATACTTCACAATTAGGTAATGTAGATTAAACATGTCGCTATCTCACATGGCGTTGATCAGTATTGTAGGAAAAGTTTAAGTAATTTATGGTCTTTATAAAATCTCACACACATACTATCCCTCCTGATTCCTAGCTCTGCCTAGCCCTGTGCTTTTTCATGTCAGTCTCACACACACACACACACACACACACACACACACACACACACACACACACACACACACACACACACACACACACTTTCTCAATTCATTCATTTAGAATTTTCTTGTTTGTCACATAGTTCTTTTTTATGTGTGTTGAGTGAAAAGTAAAATTTAAATAAAATTCCTACATATTCTGAATCCATTGCTTTTAAAGGTGTCCAATTTGTTTTATTAATTTTTTGTTAGTAATTCTGTTTAAGTGCTGTGTTCAAATGCTTTTATATTAGTTTAATGTTATGACTTTCCATGTTTTATTATATATCATCAGCAAGTGTCTTGAAAAGAGGTCCCAGTCTTTTGTAAACATGTCTGAGGGTGGAGAACAAACAGAAAAAAGAGAACGACCAATGTACAGCTGGGTTGATGTTACTACAGAGTTTAAAAATGCTGCATCTCAGCTTTCACTGGGAGAACTTCTCCATGACTCATCGTAAGCATTGACATTTTTTTAATAATAAAATGTGCACTTGTATCACACCGCATCACGACCAAGGTAGGTGGACTCTCTGCACTGATCAGTACAACTTAGTTTGACAGTTTTCACTTTTTTGATAACTTTCTCTTACAAAAACATAACTAATTATTCATTTTCTATACACATGGCTGTGCTTGCAGAGATTTAAACATGGACAGAGGATGAGAAAGATTTCAGCTTAAAGAAATGGAAATCTCTTAGCTTCATTTATTATCTAAACATTAGATAATATTACATCAAATTAACATATTAAAGCCACTTTAATGATGAAAAGAATGTTAAAGAAAGTGTTTTTCTACATTTCTAGTTTTAACAGTATTTTATCTGTGGCATGAAGATTCTGTTTAAGTTATTTGGCTTTATCTTGGTTTATTTTTACCTCAGTTTTGCATAAAAAGCTATATTTATCCCATGGTACTGTTGTAGATTTGGGCTGTTTGAAGCCATGTCAGCCATTGAAATGATGGATCCCAAGATGGATGCAGGAATGCTGTGTAACCAGATCAGCCGCAAAGTATATAACTTGGAGCAAGCAGTGGAGGTCAGTTTGTCCTGTGTTTTGGTATAAAATATTAATAATAATAATAATAGTGAAGATTTTTATAGCGCATATTCACACTCATAGAGAGCATGCTCTTAGCGCTTAAAACGAGGAAGAGACGTGGACTAAGTAGACACAGAACAAAGGGGACGAAAGAAAACGACAGTACTGACGTATTACTACATTTCAAAGCCATGGCAATGATAGTGGGATCTTTTATATAGTTTTTCCTAGCTGAAAAGCTTTGCATCGCTGTTGTCATTTTCATGAAGGGGTTACCAGGAGCTGACACACACAGTTTCATAATCAAAAGTATAGTTATGCCTGGTATCCAGTGTTGTATGTCTGGGTATCAGCTTGCTTAATAGATAGCATCTGGGTGGACAAGAAATTTTTCTTTCTTTTTTTGAAATAGTTGTTTATTTTTTAATTATTTTTTTCTTCATGAAACAATACTGTTTTGTTGGCGCCATCAATCAGCACTTTGATTTTCAGGAAGGTTTGGTAAAGATAGACAACTTAACACCAAACGAGCTCATAGGTATCATGGATGCTTCACTGGCTACACTGGTAAGTCTTACACCAGCGGTTCTCAACCTGTGGGGCGCGCCCCCCAAGGGGGGCGCGACGTGCTGACAAGGGGGGCGCGGAGGCAGTCATTTTTTTAAGTTTCTCACATCTCAAACTGGTAATAGTGAAATTAGCTTGCTAAGGGGGGGCGCGCGGACGTGCCTTTTTCGTCATGGGGTGGGGGCGTCACAAGAAACAAGGTTAAGAAACGCTGCCTTAGATGACTCATTCGCCAGGTTCCCTTGTAGAAAACGTATTTTCTACCTTTAGTTAAGCTTTTGTCGGACCACCAACAGTGCACTGGTCAAGTTACCACCGCTCCAGTTAATAGCCGGAAAGGATGGTCAAGGCGGGTGGCTATAAATCTTAACCAGTGGCACGTGGCAAGCCGACCTCAACAGGAAGGCACGAAGATTTTAGTATGTGTCAGCTTCCCTGAATCGGTCAAACATCAAAGGGTGACAAGGGACACCCCACATGCAGGTAGAGACAACTGGGCCTCTGAGCAAGAAAGGTTGACCACTTTCTAAATTTGCGTGCTGGCGAGAGGAGGTCCGCATCGCGGGAAAGGGAAAGACATTATTGCGCGACAGTGAGACCCAACCTTTACACTCCCGTTTCCTTTACTAATTTACTTGCTGGGTTCCGTAAAGACAGCAGTTTTAACAAAAATTTGAAGGTGAAGTACACGTGTTTGTTCTGGTGAAGATAGCCATGGATAAATTTGTGATACAAAAAGGAACTGATTGCGGTGGCTTTTTGAAAAGAAAAAGAGAAGAAACGAGTGATGTGCAAGTTTTGGGTGCTGGAGCCGATGAAAAACCAGGAAGGCCTGCTACAAAAGTAAGAAAGTATGACAATGAATACTTGAAAATCGGTTTTAGCAACATTGTTGTTGATGGTAAAGAACGGCCACAGTGTGTTGTTTGCCTCGCAGTATTAGCTCCAGACAGTATGAAGCCAAACAAACTACGGCGCCATTTGGAAACTCGGCATGCGGAATTTGCTTGCAAACCTCTCGAATTTTTTGAACGAAAATTGCAAGAATACAAAAGAGACAAGAAAACATTTGCCTCACATACATCCATTCCTAAGAAAGCTTTGATGGCTTCGTATCAAGTTTCCTATCGCATTGCTCAAAACAAAAAAGCACATACGATCGGAGTCATTAATACTGCCTGCAGCAATGGACATTGTACGGACCATGATAGGAGAAGATGCTGCTACGCAACTGCAAGCCATTCCTTTGTCAAATGACACAGTTCGCCGGAGAATAACCGAGATATCTGAAGACGTGTCTGATCAGTTGATTAGTCGTATAAAAAGCCACAATTTTGCTTTGCAGTTAGATGAAGCTACTGACACTGCAGGTGACTCACACTTGATTGCTTACATTCGTTACGTGTGGGAAAATAATCTTCTGGAGGACTTTTTATTTTGCAAGAAAATTGAATGCAGAGCAACCGCCCAAGATTTATTTGCGATTGTTGATGACTTCCTTAAGGACCAAGGCATTTCCTGGAATTCCTGCGTCGGCTTATGCACAGATGGCGCTCCTGCAATGGCTGGAAAGAAACAAGGGTTGCAATCTCTTATTAAAAAGGTTGCTCCAGACGTAGTTTGGACTCACTGTATGATCCACCGTGAAGTTCTAGCTTCCAAAGATTTGAGTGTTGATTTGAACACAGTGTTAACGGATGTCATCAAAATGGTGAACTTTGTGAAGAACAGTTCTGCCAGATCTCGCCTGTTTTCTCTCATATGTCAAGACATGGGAGCCAACTATGATGCGCTGCTCTTGCGAATCAAGGTGGTTGTCACGTGGAAAAGCTCTCACGAGAATCTTTGAATTGCGGGAAGAATTGTGGGTGTTTCTGAACGAAAACTCTTTCAACGAAGCCGACCTGCTTAAGAACGACCGATGGCTGCTACTAATGGCATATTTATCGGACATATTTGAGAAGCTGAATGTTTTGAATGCTTCTATGCAAGGGAAAGACATGACAGTATTACAAACAACCGATAAGATTAATGCTTTCGTCCGAAAAATTTCGTTGTGGAAGGAAAAGATACGCCAAGAAAATGTTTTTGATATGTTTCCGTGCTTGTGTAAGTGCAAGACTGATATTAATTTGAATATTGAACAGGTGAAGAACGTTATTATTTCACATCTAAACGGACTTCAAGAAAAGTTTCAGCATTACTTTGCTGAAATTGATGTAACTAAATATGATTGGATTCGTAATCCATTTCTTGCTGATCCAAGCACAAGCGGGTTGTCTACGGAAGAAGAAGAGCAGCTTATCGACCTTTCGAGTGACCAGTCCCTGAAAATGGTCTTCCAAACAACAACAGTGCCGAAATTCTGGATTGGCGTCAAAGGAGAACATCCTCTCCTTTCTCACAAAGCGATGAAAGTTCTTCTGCCTTTTTCAACATCGTATATGTGTGAGCAAGGATTTTCAGCATTGGCAGCACTGAAGTCGAAATACAGAAATCGTCTGGACGCAGAGGCTGATCTACGAATAGCAGTGGGTACTAACATCGCACCCAGGTTTGCTTCTCTATGCAGCAGCAAGCAGGCTCAACCTTCTCATTAATCAAGGCGAGTGTCCACAAAAATTATTAAAATACTATTTATTAGCACCGCAGGATTTGCTTTCGTAATATTTCATTGGCAATTTTACTTCTTGTAGATACGAACTTTGTTCTTCCGGTGTTGTATTGATTTTCTAAGGAAGCCTTGTCAAGGGACAAAGAAATCTGTTGTATTGGCATTGTATTTATAGATCCATATTTGTGTATTGATCAAGTGAAAACGACATTATTACCAATGTTTACAAAATTTTAACTCTTAATTAGGAGGCGTCTTTTCACCTTCCAAGTAGGACCTTTTATAGTTAATACCGTTTTCGCGAGAGGCGTCTGCAACAAGATCGACTCAAAACGCTCTCTTGGACCCCCTAGTTACCTAGTAAATAGTTGGTTCGGGGGGAAGGGGGGCGCGGACGTACCATTTTTTGTCGAGGGGGGGCGTCACAAGTAAAAGGTTGAGAAACGCTGTCTTACACCTTTCAGCTGTAATTAAAAAGAAAGTAAATTCCTATTGCTTGATTTTTTAAAGTGCCTATTCCAAAGCAAGGAGTTAACTATGCTGCTTGTTTTCACTCGGAGGTCAAATTTGGTGCCCAGACCTAATAAGAAGGGATATGCCTTTAAGAACTCAGTGCATGCATTCATACACCATTTTTGTGAACAAACAAATGGCAAACGACCAACTTTATTTATCCCAATGGGCAATTATAACTTGGAAAGTGTGTTCAGTTATGAAAAACAGAAAAAGAACAAGTGCTAGTTACAAGACAAGGATAAGGCAATTGGTACATTATAACAAAACATAAAAACATGCAGTCTTACATCTAAATCTATTCGTAGAGCACACACTGACAGCCTCATATATCCACATGCTCACACAACCAACAATTTCTGAACTGCAGAGGGTACAAATGATTTCTAGTGCCTGTTACATAACACACCATAAGGTTTACCTGTGCAATTCACATCATATGGGGCATATTAGTCTCTTTCATTTTCTTGCATTACATTCCTGCTTTGTCCTCTGTTTCATATTGACAGTCCTTTGTCAGAAGATATAAATCCATTTTGTTTGGTCGGATGTTTTTAGGTGACTTGGTTGGAGGGACACTCACTTGCACAGACTGTCTTCACAAACTTGTATCTTCACAATCCTTACATCATTGAAGACCGTTGTTTAAAGGCCTTCTCCATTGTCATGCTAAAGACAGTGGACATCATTCGAGAACGAATTAATCGTGCTGGTTGCTTTGAAGAGGTATCACTGATTTATTAACATTTTCTTACCTTCATCATAAATATTTTTTTCTTGAAGTTAAACATGCTTACTTGAATGCAGTTTCAGTTCTATTAGAAATACTTATTCTTAGTCTGTTCCTTACGCTGGACATCTTTGGTGCCATGTTTTTCAGGAGGATTTTCAGCCCATGTCCTATGGTTTTAAAATGGCAGGAGATGTAACAGAGGTTAGAGCAGCTGGGATGCTGAAAGAAATTGAAGATGAGCTTGGCAGAACTATAAGAGTGAGTTGCTATCTGTGACAACGAAGTACATCCATTTTGAAGTAATTAGACTGGTGGGGCAGATACTTTAGTCAATGATTATGATGTATTTTCATGTTCTCATACACAAAGGCCTTTATGGAGTGCCTATATAAAGTCTTACAATGAAAAGCAGCGAGTGAACATGGTAATACCGATTACATCTTTCTTTAACAGACAACACGTCAGAGAGCCAGAGGATCCAACGAGACCTCTAGTGATGAATCAGAAACTACGGTAACAGATGTTTTAATGCTTTTCTATGTTTGTTGTTTCTTTTTTTTTTAAAATTTCGATCATATGGTTTTGTGTGGTTTTTGCTAGGAGATAGTGTTTGCATTTTTGCTAAACTCTATGAACTCCCGTCAGGAAGAGAGATGCAAGTCACAAACGCTCATCATCATTTGTCCACATCATTATTATATGTAATGCTTTATAGAATGATAATGTATTAGTATGGACATACTATTTTAAAAGAGGACACAGCTGTTTTGAAATAATTATTTCTAATCCTTTGGCCTTGTATCATTCATATTATTGAAGAAGGTCATTTTTGCAGCACATCTTGGCTCAGGCAGTTCACAGCCGTGTTCGCTTCTATCGACATTTTTACGCGCTTCTTCTTCTCTTCAGCAAAGATAAGGTGATTTGCTTACCTTCTTGATGTTTAATATTGCTTGATCCTTTTCCAGGTTTACTCTTACTTGCTTTGTCTATAGTATAAAATATGAGTAGGTTGCAAAACAAAACTTGTGGATGAGGTAGTCTTTTGAAAAATACAGTTGCCATCAGTGGCAATCCAACCATGCTCTCTTATTAAGTTGGTTTCTGTTTTCAGGCCTATTGGTGGATCAGGGTGGTGGTCACTATTTAATCTTCTGTTCATATCTCTTTTTCTCTCTTGTTGTGCCCTCACTGTGAGATAGCCATAGTTGCTGACATGGCATAAAACTCCAATTAACTAACTTCTTGCTGTGTCTCATCAATGTCATTATCATCTGTTGTCATTTAAAGTTTATTGTTTTCCTCATTCTTCCCTTCCTCTTCTGTGTTACAGACTGAAGGACTTCCACAAGCTCAGAAATTGATTATACAACTCCAAGAGTTGGTTCCTTTAATGCATTCTTCACTACATCTAGGCATTCAAGCTCCTAACAGAGAGGCCTCCAAAAATGGTATGGGGAAAATGATGTGACTGAAATCATTATTTCTTATGAATATTTCCTGAGGAGGGTTCTGTTTTGTCTGGCTGTATTATAATCATTATTTATAAGCCCAGTGCAACTAACAGTGACACACCCAAGGAAAGCTTTAAAAACTGAGGTAATCTCAAATCAGAGATGATTGTAATTATATGTTAAAGCGAAAAGAAAATGCAGCCTTTGTCTAGAAGGCTAAGTGTTTATTAGTCTTCTTTAGCCAATGATCTGTGCTTGAACTATGAGCAGCATGGTAATCATGCCTGCTGTGAAAGTATTAGGACCATTCCTAATCTGAACATTGAAAAAGTTGTTTTTTTATGTTTACTTTCAGTCAAGATGACATTTCATGATGAAATTTTTTTTTTGATCTCACAGATTATCCAACCATCATGGGATTTGAGCCCCTCATCAATCAGCGCTTACTTCCACCCACATTTCCAAGATATACTGTAATCCGTTCTCGTGCTGAGTCTCTTGATTACATGACCAGTTTGTTACAGCGATTGCATACTGTAACCATGGTAACAGAGCTGACGTCCTTGCATGCAGCCCTGGTAATACTTGTTTGATATTCTAATTTTACAATTTCAATTAGGAGCTGGTAATTTGTTTTTATTTGTCCTAAAATACTTATAACTCTTAAAAGCAGAACAATCATGTTCTTAACCCTCTTAGCACAAAAAAAAAGTAACATTAAAATGACTGAAGACTGAAGACGACAGTTGTGAAGTTTGTTTTTATTATTGCTGCTCTGAGATAAACGTTAGACCAAATAACTTATACATTTTTGGAAAAGAGAAAACTTGAACTTTGCAATAAAAGTTATGAAAAAACACCTTGCCGTGCTATCTGGCAAAGCCACAATCGTGTCCCATCTTTCAAAGAGGGTTAAGACCCATAGATGTGGAAAATTTTTAACAAATGACTGGGTGTGGTTCATTATGAGATATTTAACTCCTAAAATGTTAGCCAATGCATTTCCTTTTACCCTGCTGTGTTTGCAAGAAACAAAGCTGCATAAATCAGTATGCACAGGTCACAGCTCTAATGTCAGTTGTAATTTAGATATAATTATACCATCAAGGCTTTGCCACAGACACATGCCTGCTCAACACTAACGCAACTGATATTAGTGCGTTCTTTCATTCCTGGCCAAGAGCAGGCTATAGGTGTCTTGTGCAGACCCTGACTATTTTTAATTATAAAAGGAATTTCACAGCATTAGCTGCATAAAATACACAATAATGAACAAGAAACAATACCTCACACTCATTATAATTACACAGCACTCACAACTCTGACCATTGTACTGACAAAAGTTTTTTTCCCCAAATCACAGTAGATGTCACTGTCGAATACCGATCACAAAGGTTGTATTCACAAAATAATTCAGTCGCAGTCACTGGGGACTGATGTTCTCTGGATTCACATGTGTATATATATGTGTGTGTATATATATATATATCCTGTAAATAACAAAGAAAAGATGCTGCCTCTAGGGGACAGATGTTGTGAACACCAGGACCCCCCTCTTGGGGACTGAGTATCATACTCTCTTTTCTCAGTAGTGCTGACTCTTGGGCAAGCAAATCTGTCTGCATATCTTCCTAGAATTAGTTGCTGTGCCTATTAATAATTTATAAAAGGGATTGAAAAAGGATCTACATACAATAACAAAATTCAATGAACTGTATGAATCTGAAATACAAAAAATGTGGCTGCTCCTTCTTGCTGGGAACACAGCCTGTACTTCCCCCACATGTAGTGTCTGGCACTTTCGATGTCTTCATGGAAGGTCAGGCGCTAGCCAGTGAGGGTTAATTATATAATCTCACTATTCCCTTCGAGAATCTTTTAAAGTTTAAACTATTTGTAAAAGGGCTGAGTACTCACTGAACATATGCAGATCAGCCTGTCGATCCATGACAGGCTACAGTCTGTTGTAGAAAGTCTGATTGTGTGCTACTTAGGTATGTCAGTATACTAACATGATGTCATGGGTTGACCTATTTATTTGCCTAGGGGAGAATGTCAACGTTTGAAGGCTTGGGTCTTGTAAGCTTGAATGTAGAGTTTTATCTTTTTATTTGTTGCTGGTTTGACTTTCTTGTACCTTAAAAGTCTTCCCTTGTGAAAGATGTTCTACAGTTTTGTAAGCAGCTCCACCGAATGCTAAAGAATGGAAGAAGAATATGTTGTACAGTTTGTCGTAAATTTAACTTTCATTATCATTTCCCCCTAAAGATAATAGCAAGATGTTTCCGTCTGCTTTGTTGTTAAATGATTTATAGACACAGACCAATTTTAAACAATTATTTCCAATAGCTGTTTTTTTATAGATGTACTTAGTTGTTAACAGCTTTGCCACTGTTCTCTGTTTGCAGGAAATGTTTATGGAGTTTAGTAAATCTCTTCCTTGTGTGTTAGCGCGGTCTATTTTACAGGTAAGAAAATCTTCAGATTCTAGGGAAGTTTTTAGTGTTGATGTGAACGTTGTACTTCCAGAGAAGGCCATTTCATTAAATAACCAAGAATTTGACATAAACATCCTGCAAAGTCTCCAAACTGATACAACATAGATAAATCCTATAGAATATAAGCTTTTCACTGTTTTAGTGCAAATCTCATCTTAAACACTGCAGATACAGTTGCAGAGAATGTAATGTAGAGTTTGTATTTACATAACTTGCCATTGGTCTGTTGCTTTGCCAGTCCTGAAAAATTTTGTTCACCTGCTAACTTCATCATTCAGTTATTCTCGACACTTTGTAATTGCTATAAACATTCATGAATTTTTAAAATTAAAACTAACGAAATTTGTAAGACTAAATTTGTTTTTCACAGTATTGCATTGAAGTAATTATGTACAAACAATTGGAAATCTTCCATTTGCTACAAGAATATATGAATCTTTGACTTGATTGTGTGAAGCTTACTCTGCTTCCACCCAACCGGCGCATTTTTGGCATGAATCCAGTTGTGGACGCCCTGAAAGAGACCATTCGCAGCTTTATTGCCCCTCCGGTCTTGTCTCCTAAGTAAGTGCATCATCATAAGACTGCAAGCTACTCTATGGAGTGTTATTTCAAAGCACTACAGACTATATGGACAAGCACGCAAAGGGCACTTTCATGAGGACAGTTCTTGAATTAGGGATTATGTCAGTAGACGCAAACTGTTTTGTCACCAGGAGCTACTTTTACAATAGCTGTCAAGCTCAGATACACAATCTTTCCTCATCTTTACCCCTGCATAAGAATTCATGAGCTAACAACTACACATGTATATGTTTTTTTATGATCTTTTGTTACTAGATCCTCCCTGTACAACAATTCGCAGGCTAAAGACTATGTAGATGCACTGCTTACTCGAGCTGCAAGACCTATGTGCACTCTTTTTCAAATCACTGGTCATAATCGAGCACGCCAACGGGACAAGTGGGCCCATGTACTTGAGGACCTTTCAAATCTTCAAGAGGAGGTAATGTCTTCTTGTCCTTTAAGTTCCCAGTACCTCCCCATCTCTCCCTCTCATACACACACACACACACACACATTTTCTGCAGTCATACTGTTGGCT
Source organism: Marisa cornuarietis (assembly GCA_004794655.1). Taxonomy (NCBI): domain Eukaryota; kingdom Metazoa; phylum Mollusca; class Gastropoda; order Architaenioglossa; family Ampullariidae; genus Marisa; species Marisa cornuarietis. Next base: position 1,861,277 of record SMMW01000605.1, read on the forward strand.
AGTGCCTTGTTCCGTTTGCTCATTTTGTTTTTTTCGTTATTTTTAGCTTTCATAACACTGTCATTTCTTCATCATTCCCTGTCCATTTTTCTCTTTTTTGCCAATTAATCATTGGAAAATAATGTTATAATGTATGGCATGTCATTATTTGGAGTTTTTGCATGACCAAACATTCTGAGAGCAAGTAGATAATGTATTATCACTAAAGAATCAAAATTATGAAATCATTGATCAAGACTTTTATTAATTCTTTGTCTGGTGTACGGTACTAGGCTGACAAGGTGGATGCTTACCTGCACAGCCTGCTGATCAAGACAGAACCCAACCGAAGCCACCTAGCATGCCTTGGTACCTGGGTGCTGTACCACACACTGCAGACCATGATCAACTACACTCTGGCAGGTTTTGAGCTGGAGTTGTATGCACCTTATGAGTATCACTATGTGTACTGGTATCTCTCAGAGCTTCTCTTTGCCTGGCTTGTCTCCACTCTCCATCGAGCTGACAACTTTCTGCTTGAACATGAGACTCTGTCTGGTGAGCAAGAATAATAGTTTTTAGTAGATGTGTCGCAGGAAGTTTTGTCAAACCTTTAGGAAAAAGCTCAACGGTATTCTTGTTAAGGAGTTTGTGCATAAGACCATTTGGCATGCTGCTTTCTTTGTTGTTGTTTCTTCTTTAATTTTACCAGACAACCTGACCACAGGAATTTAAGGGCTACAACTGCTCTTTGGCCAAGCGAATGTTGCCTTGGGACTAACCCTAAACCTTCTTGGAATCTAGTCTGGGGTGCTTACATATCTGAACTCAGGCATTTTTGAACCTCTCAACTGGGCCTCCTTTAATCTTAACGTTCCCTCCCTGGCGAATTCGCCAAGGGCTTTTTTCTAATTTTTTTACATTTTAAAATGCGTTGTTTCGGATGTTTCGATTGATCATCTTTTTATGACGTAGATTTTACGTTTGACAGTAATTTTCTGCGTTTTCCCACGGTACCTGTCTTTCTGTTTTGAAAATGGCTAGCACATTCCAAATATTGAAATTTCGCCCGGCAGCTTTGGAAATTTATATTTATTAACCTACAGTAAAGACGACCATCTGTAATACACCGTTTTAAAGAGCATTTTTAAAACATTCACTTGGTGTAAATTTTAAGATACATAGGTTTAGTCTTCGAGTACTAAATTCAAATGAATTGTACACGTTTTAGAACTCTTGAAGGTCAGTTTCAGAAATCAACAAAAAACTTATTTACACAATATATACAAAGTACCAAACAAACAAATGTTTTATTAGAATATACATTAGAATTTAAATATTACTTACTATTTTCTTCTCCTGAAGTACAAATCCATGTCAAAGTGAGTGAGCACCAATGCACTTCGAATCTTCAAAATGGCACTTGACCAATGTTTACATTCTTCTTATTGTTAAAAAACGAAAACTTTTGATTGGCTGCCAGTTCCAGGGAGGGAATCATGGTGGAACATTTCCTAAATGTTTCAGTAGTTTCCTACCTTATGTTATTTTCATTTACGCTTATGAAAGCGGCTGCGGGAGTTTTTGTATGGACTCATTATCATGGCATTTTCTGTTGGGAATACTATAAAAGTGTGTTTTCAAGCAAACACAACATAAGGCTGTTCCTTTTCTTTACATTTTGATCTATCATTTTCAATTTTAATTGTTCTTCTACCTCTTTTAGTTAATTTTTTAAGATTTTTTGAAAAAGGGGTAAATACATCCGTCCAAGGGGGTCAAAGCCCCGCTTAGCCTACCGTAAGCATAGGATTAAGCACTTGACAGAAAGTGGGCTTGGCCTTGGCCGTGAGAATATCAAAATTACATGCCCTGTCAGAAGACTCCAACACTTTTGAGCAGATGGATCCATACAGTTGCTCACTGACCTGTTGTTCCTGGCAAAGAACTGGCTTTCTCATGTGAACCCCTGGCCCAAAGTGATCCAGCCCTTGCCCTCCTCAGAGCATGAGGATCCAGCTCAGATACAAGAAACAGTGAGAGCCCTCTGAGAGAAGGATGATCCCAAGAATTTCAGCTCGGTCTTTATCCTGCTAGATCAATGCATTCCATAGGTTAAAAAGTGCAATTGTGGCAAGCCTGGCCTTTATGTGGAATGTCGCTCTCACAGGCATCATGACTCCTGTGGGGTGGCATTTAGACTCCACCTTTGGGGTATTCTACCTCCATAACATGTCTGCATATTCAGCCATCCTACATCTCTTCGGCCCGATTTCAGGTGCTCAACATGTTATGGCTTAATTCTACAGGTGGAAGGTGGGTGAGTGAGGGTGGTTGGCAGAGCCGTCCTCCTCATAGTTATTTTTCTATGGTCAGGTCATGTGGTAAAGTTAAAGAAGAAATAAAATTTTTATTCCAAATTGTCTTTCTTCGATACTTACCAGGCAACCTGACATGGATACCCTCCCAGCCGTTCACACTTCTGCCTTGAGGTTTGATGAAAAAACTGCTGAACCCACATGGAAGGGTGTTTTTTTTAATAGTCTGAGGGCATCACTGGGCTTAAGGGGAAGAGCACTCTAGCTTAAGCTGCTCTAGCTGCTGTTTCCCTCTTGCTCAAGGCAAAATTTGCTTGGTTAAAGAGTAGTTATAGCCCCTAACTCAATATGGTCACCTCCCTTACAGACGATGTCTCCATTAGTTGCCACATTTTGGCTAGTTTTAAAAAAACTAAACAAAATAACTATATATCACAAAAATATAATTTTGAATTAGTTTTAATGTCACATTTAGCAGAAATGAACTGTTTTACTTTGAGGAAGTAGTATGTTTTTTTTTTTTATATAGAAAATTCACATATATCAGCATACCCGAAACTGCCTTTCAGATTCTTATTTCGGAAGTGAAAACTTGGTATTTACGTAAAATGTTCCAGTTATACACAAGTAAACTTTTTTCATCCTAATGTGAATAAATATTATCCAGAATCAGGAAAATCATAAGATACACAGTAATTTGGCTGATTTTGCCAATGAAACTGACAGGAAACGGGGGAACATTGACCCATGTATTCTCTCATTTTTTGCTATACCACAAAGAATTTACATTTGTAAAAGACCGGATATCCAGTCATACAAACCAAGGGAAGTAACTTGTAGAGAAGTGATTCAGCTTAACTTGTAAAGAAGTGATTCAGCTTTACAGTGAGCTATTTGTTGTTCCTGTACCATTAACCATTCGTGAATTTAAAAAATAATAAAAGCACTGTGTGTGGTGTGACTTCTTAAACAAGGCGACCCACCAAAACTATGGTCAGGTCGTCTGGTAAGTATGGACCAAATTTACAATTAAAATTTTATTTCCTAGGGAAAAGCACACGTAACACACACACACACACACACATACTCTTTCTCACTCAATCATTCTCACTTGCATACACAAGAGATGAGAAATAAAATTGAAGTATGATCTGCATATTTTTACAGACCAACAGAAGGGCCGCAGCAACAAAAAGAATAAGAAGAAAAAGCGTCCACGAAGCCTTAGCCGTGAAATAACAGTAGCACAGGCACAGCAACAAATGTTTGGTGCTTACTTTAAGGTGAACAGCTTTCTTAAATACTTTATCAGAAGAAGCTGTAGTCTTACTATCTTTGTCAAATTGGTAATTTGTGTGTGATTTGTCATTTTTCACTTTCTGCTACACTTCCATAACTTCATACTACTGTTACTACTGATAGAAGAAGTATATAGACTTAAAAAGGAATAGCAAGGGAGCTAGACTAAATGATTTACAGATGGGGAAATACTAAGCACTCTCTTTTTGAGCTGGTTTTTCACACAGCTCTGTAACTTCCATGGGTCTTTACCTGACCACTGCTGCTTGCCAGTTTTAGACCTGACCACTGCTGCATGTCAATTTCAGGCTGTGATGGGGCTGCAGCTTGATGGCAAGATGAAGCACCGACAGTTTGAGTTTGACAGCGAGGAAGTACGGTACAGTCATCGCTTTGCTCCCTTTGTCAGTGTTGTCACACCATCCATGATACATTATGCTCAGTACAAGGTAGGCAGCTCTGTTAATTGCATAGTTTCACACTAAACCACTGTTTCATGTTGGCTGTAGTCACAACAGGCTTTCAAAACTTTTTATCACAATCTTCTTGGATATTAAAAATGCATTTGAAAATATGCTATCATTATTTTCTGCATGGTCTACTTAAGGGTGAAATATGCCACTTTGTGTACCCTTTAGTATTTGCGTTGTTTTATTGGATAAACAAATATATATACATATATATATATATATAATATGACTCCAGCCTTACAATTACATAGTTTGATTGTGTCATAGGACATGTCAGACCTTTCACACAATGGCATTGAACCTGCTCCAGAAGATCTGTATGGTGCATCTTGCAAAGGTTTCCATCAAGCAAAATGTCTGCTAGAGTCCCTGCTGATGCAAACAGAGGAGGTGAGGAGTGTAGAGTGAATAGCATGGTGTGTGATCTTTCTCCTCACTTTCCTTCATCACTGTCTTCATATCCCTACAGTGGACCTAGAAGCTGTCATCCTAGAAAAAATGTGTGTAGCCAGTCATTAACAATACTGCTGTAAAAGATAAATCAGAAGACGATGAGATGCATAAAAATTAGATTGTAAAAATTTGTCACACCCCAGAGATTTGTGATGATGTTAATGTAATAGGTCCAGTCTCTCCTGCGGGTCGCAAAGACAAACTTTGTGGTCATGAAGCTGCTGGTCAGCGGACACAAGAAAGAGTCAGTGGTCAGTATATCTCATTTTCTCTTGCTTGAGGTCAGAAGAATGAAATCAATGTCTGTGCTGTCAGAGATAGTTATTCGGGGCTATTGCTTGGAGGTGGCATGTGCGTTCAAATACAAAAAATAAGTTAATTTTTATATAGTATTATTGTGACAATATTTGATTTATGGGTGTTCTCGGATTGTGGTTTAGTTTTGGATTGTGCATTTAGATGATTCAGTAAAAAATGGGTGCAATGGGCATTTGATGAATATACTCAAATTCTTACACTGGTTTTAATTAGGTTATTGGAAAGGCATAGTGTTTGGCTTGTTAATTTTTTTTCTTTTTAACAGGACCCACCAGAATTTGATTTTGGACAACATAAGGTGTACCCAGTTATCAAAGTGGTGTGAACACTTGCACAGTAAGGGATAAAGAACTTTCTTCTGGAGTTGACTACTTGGTGCAGTTTTAGAAGAGCGGTGTTATAGAGGGTATGTCTGTTGTCTGCTGTGATCACAATCTTTGGCTCATGTGTCAAAAGTGGGAGTCACTGTGATAGACATTTTGACTTTCCTTACCCTACTCCATCCACCAAATGTTCCACTCAGTTCATTGAGAATTGTGAGTGAGGTTTTTTGTAAAAGATGATTCAGCTAGGAACTGTTTGCTTTTGTTGTTTTTCATTTAATTTTATTAAAATGGTTTATAAAACAGTTTAAGTGTGTCGCTTTTCTTTTGACTAATACAGTAAAACTTCCCTATTAAGACTTGATAAAATCCATCAAAATCAGGTCATAAAAGCTCTTAGTAGCTAGATTAACCAGTTTGCTTTCATTCTGTGAACCATGACTTCAAAAAACCTATAAAATTAACTTCATTCATTTAGATATTGACAATAAAGCTTTTAAAACTATATCATAGGATTTTTCTTTGTTGCTTACGTATTCTACAATTGTTACACTTGAATGAAACTAAGAGCATTCGATTAATGCACGTGTACAGTGGTAGACAAAGATGCTGTCTTAAAATGATTTCCACAAAAAAAGTCAGTCGCTTTTGTTCTTTTGTTTTTAACAAATATGTGACTTCTGCAAAAGGTTGTTAATGAAACACAATTAACTGATGTGCATTTGTAAAGAAAGAGCCAACAATGAATGGAGGAAGGGTCGTTTGGATCTAAACCATATTACACCAGCCATTTCAACCTCCCACCTGACTCAAATCAACACCACCGTATCAACCCACCTATGACCACATCTCATTCTAACACTGAAAGTTGAATCAATCTAGGCTAAATGAATGTCCAACCAGTGAAACCTGTTTTATTTTAAACTCAGCATCTGCATGTATATTTAATATGATACTCGAAAGAATAAATGGTGACAAAGCTTTTTTTTTTTAAAAAGATTGATTAAAGTGAAAATTGAGCTTATGCACATGGAGAGATTTGTTCTCTGAATGCATTTTGTCAGCTAGTTATTTTTGTTGAATAAGAGGCGGATGAGCTCCACCTAGCTATGCCCTTGCTCATGAAAGGCGGGTGCACAGGTGGCGTCGGTCGCCTGTGCAGTCGAGGTAGGATTTCCTACGGACTAGTCCCTGTTTCCTCCCCCCGCCCCCCAACGAGGAGGTTTCCTCTTCACGGTGCGGTCTGAACTTGTTCGAATGCATAGCTCTTTTGGTAATCTTGGATGTCAGTAGCTACTTGGTGATGAATGACTTTTGGGACTATGCTTATTCAACTTTTGGTGTTAGGATGATGTAGTCTTATGTGGGACAATATGGTCATGGTGGGGTCAATCTGACTTGGGGAAAAGGGTTGATATGGCTGGAGCAATATATGGTTTGGGTCAAAATGACCCAATGAAAAAAGTCTCTAGGGAAGAAGTCTCTTTTAAAACATGTTTTTCCAACATACTATTTCTGCACAAAACAAAGTCAAAATAAAACACTGTCGGTTGTTAAGGCACACTGGGGAGGTAGTCGTAACAAAGATAACGTTTACGTAGCCAAATACGTTTGTGAAAAAATTTTGGGTCATCTAAGAGGGAAATTAAGGTCTTAACTCTCTTAAAAATATATTGGCCAGAGACGGTATGTTCTTTTTATAAAAGATTCCGTCTTTTTTTTTCACTAAAACCGGAGCTAATAAACTGACAATTCTAGAGAGTGTTTATTTATGCATGTTACATTTTTCTTAAATCCTGCATAAAGAAGACATGCAATAGCCTTTCGCCATATAAATTTCACATTAAATAATTTTTTAATAGTTTAATTGTATTACAATTGACAATATATTGATATTGGACATTATAACATGACAAACTACAACTCTGTTCCAACACCAATGTACATACTGTATACAGAAAGACTGATCTGATCTTAAAAGCTACACGAATGAGAATACAATTGTGACTAGTCTATAATGACATACAGCACATACTACTCGTGGTCTTATAAAACACCAAGAAATTTCTCAAGGTAAATCTATAGTGGGTACATATGAAGAGAAAATGTGCCAAAAAAAAGTACAACACAAAAATAATAAATTCATAAGTCACAGTCAATTTCTGCTGAAGGACAGGCATGATAATACAGCACACCTAAACATCGTAGCCTCATTTGAAACAGTACTCAAAATATTCACATTGTGCAAAAGTGTGCACACATGCACCCAAAAGACTACTGTAAGTTACACCTAGAAATATGTCTTAACACACTAGATGAAAACATCTAAAGTAGTCACATCCACAACAGCTAGACTGGAGAGCTTAGTCTTCTTTGACTTTTTGAAACAATAATAAGATTTGTAACTTTATAAGGCTTTCAACAAAAAAAACCCCCAGCTATCATCTTGTGCAGTTTATTTTTCACTCTTCCCTTGAAATCAAATGTTTGGGGTTTTAACTAGTTCCCCTTATTTACAAATTTGAGAACAGTTCTTTAAACTGGGCTGCTGCCTCAAACATGGGAAGAATATACTGTTCAAAGAAAAACATAATGGAAGGAGAGAAAATCAAAAGCCGTGTTAGTGGCAAGAAATAAAAGTGAGGTGATCCTCTAGACACCTCTATACTTTATACTTCCACATAGTTTTTCAAGTTCACTTCCAGTGCATGTAAATACTATCTAGACATAAAACTTTCAAAAAATAAGAAAAAAAAGCCTTAAGGTCTGTTTTCCAGAAGCACTAAATTTGCTATTTGCATATGTGTGTGTAGTGTGCACCGAGTAGCTTCTAGCTGGAACATAGTATAATATCAGAATTAGTATTATTTTTACCCACATACTATTTAAAATTTTTACAAATGCATTTACTTACATGGTGTAAAATTCATTGTTTTGTGTACTGGGATTAATTTTTGTCATCATTTTTTGTTCCAATGTTCTAGTCTGTAATATTCTCTAAAACCAAACCAAACAATATCTTACAAAGGAATCAAATGCAAAAAGAATTTAATCATTCACAAACTGCTACTACAGGGCTTGAAAACAACTGCCATTTTTACCCTACAGACACAAATAGCACCCTCTCCATTATTTCTATGTATCATGGAAAGGATCAACACAATTTCCTGCAACATGCAGCCAAGCAAGCAAGCAAACCATTCATAAATAGGAAATGTGAAATTTGCCAGACAAATGTTTCATCCTGTAGCTCTCCTGGGGCTGTATTTATGGGTAAGAAGTACAGTACTTTCTGAGTCTGCTGTAGCTGTGGCCTGTATGTACAGTTCCATCAAAACAGAACATCTCCCTTCAATACCCACAACAAAATGAAACTTCCCTACTGGTACATTTGAAGGTGAGCTATAATAATGTACCACTGTTAACAGTAGTGATATGTACAATATAAATGATGGTAGTCACATCTGTTTCTTGGGCATAAAGCAAAATAACTTTGGAAGAAACAAATGCAAAAAAAAAAAAAAAATGAGGTGCTACTAGGATGACTTATTAAGATAGCATGAGGTGAACAGTGATCAGTCAGGAGGAATCTTGTTTGTATCAGGAGTGCATGTTCTAAATTGTCAAGAATGTCACATTACCCGTACCAACAATTTAACTGGATGATGAAAACGTCTAAGCATTACAAGTCAGTCATTTGTTTTTGACAGTGATTGTCCAGAGTAGGCAAAAACCAAAAAAAGCACCAAACGTCTCAGAAACAAAGGCACTGCAAGACAGAGCAAAGCAGCCTAGTCTTGCACAAGTTTAATCTGCATCTTGAACTAATAAAACCAAGATTTTCTAGGTGCTGTATGTCAACTTTGGTAGTTCTATACCATATCACAGGTCTGAATTAAGCCCCAGTAGTCCCAGATTTGAAGACTCACACACATGGCAATCTTCGTCAGCTTGGATTACCAGATTGACATACAGATGCCACATGCTGATTCTGCCTGATGTTCAACAGCCTGCACTATCCTGGCTTCAGATTAAAGGGTCATGCGCAGGGTTATCAGCATCCAACAAAATGGACCATCCAGTTTAGTCATGAGACTTAGAAACAACTAGAAATTCTTTCAATCTTCAAAATCACAACAAGAAATGCCGAGGCAGTGCACTATCTTGAAAATATATAAGCTTTCTTAAAAACAAGTAGTTATACCAGCACTTTACATTTTAAGTATGCTAGACTACGCCCAGAAGGTGCACACACAAAAAGCCTAAAAATAAAAGAGAAAAAATATCTCCAATGGCCAGACTGTTCCTTGATATTAATAAACAAATCTTATGAAGAAAATGTTCCTTTTGACCAGGATCATTTGCAAAATACAACCAGGAATTTTTACGGAAAAGCTAAGTACAACACAAAATATCCTACACATATCTACATCTATGTACATGCACGGCCTACCCATACATACAAACACACATTAGGATCAAATGAAGTTTGCTACAACGCTTTAACACTACAATCATGATGATGTACTGGAAAGCGTTTGCAATTAAAATTATGTGTGAACAAAGTGTACAAATAAATATTTAATATGTTAATACCCAAATATGGAGCTACACAAAAATATACATGCAAAAATTTAAGATGAAAATAATGGTACTTGCACAGGCTGAATACCGTTATCTGTATAACCGTGACACCACAAAATAATGTCCCAGTCAGAAAAATACTGACTACAGTGTACCTTGCACATCATTTGTAATCCACAACATATGTCTGTAGACTACAGTGCTTTGCACAAGTGTAACAAGAATACAGCATGACATATCTGCAACCATCAAAGCACTCAAATCTTACACAATCACCTTAACATAAACATGCACATATGACCAATGTCTGGAAGCAGCTTTGTACACATTCAATACGATAAACTTGGGGAACAGCAATAACATTATTTTTGGCACAACGTTAGTATAGTGCCACTGTCATCACTGCCATGACAAATGGTGGAGTAGTAACAACATTCAGTTAACATCTCAACCTCAAATCTACCCATGACCCTAAATAATTATTTCAGGTGATTCTATCTGACTAAATAAAATTTCTCTTATGTACATAGTGGTGCCAGATTTAAGTTGTACATTTAAAAAAAAAAATCAAACACTTCACAAACATCTACAATCAAGGATGAATGACAATCATGTAGCAGAAAGAGCCACGGTATAAATTTTCTTGGCTCTTGAAAGAAGTCAAATTTTAAACTGCTCTTTGTCTCCTGTGTGACTATGCTTCAAGAATTATTACATTTAATAATTACAGGTCAATGGAGATGATGCTATATTTAAATGGGCTTCATTTCTAAATGTTATTGGATTTCTATTAAATATTAATTCATTTGTAAAGAAGTGCATCCCTATAAAATTTAAAAAAAAATATAAGCACCCAACATGACTTGCCATTTTTGACATCACACACCTCAATGCCATATCTTTTATACATGTAGCTTCTGATCAAAATCAGTCATGATACATGATACACTTAGCTGCCATAAGGATCCCTAACCCAGAGCACCTGACAAATAAGATGGAATGAACAAATGTTTAAAATTCAGTCTGAAAGTTGCAGCTCTAAACTTTTCCCCCCAGACTGAATAACATTCGATTTTAAGAGCTTTTATTAATTTCCTCATTGCTTCAATTCTCTGCTGCAAGAAACCACGAAGACAAAAACTGGTGAACAGATTGAGAAGTTATGCTTTTATGTCTTCTGTACACCTCATAGTTTTTGCCTAATGTAAATTACAGATGTGTTGATGGACATGGATGAAGGGGATGAATGGTGGTCTATTTTCATCAAAATCCGGAAACATTTTTTGATGCTCATGCATATGTGCAAGTGCATGCATACCCACACAAAAACACAATGGGACACAAGTATACACACTCATTCACACAAAGTTTCTGCTTGCATATACAAACAAATTTTGTGCAACTTCTTGTATGAAAAAAGAAAATTATCTAAAATATTTTTTAGAGATCTCCAGGAGCTGCTTTATTCTGCTATTAAAGTGCATCTTTCTTCCTGCAGATACAGCTGACAACTAGTTAGACATTAAAGAAACTTAGAGTTCACTTAAACCCCATGTTAATCTGCAATTGTTTTTCCTCTACTGTACTGATTTCACACAACTTTAACTATTTCGACTGCTTGCAAAAAAAAAAAAAGTATCAACAACCAAAGCCACCTCACAAGATGCAATATATCATTTAACCATCATCAATATTATTTACTCAGAATTTCTGAAACTCTGCAATAAAAAAAAACTGTACAATAATCTTCAGTTAAAATTTATATACAATTAAAACAAGCATGCCTGCTCTATCACTATTATAAATAGTCAGATACTAAATGAACATCAAAAGCAATGCCACTGCTCTCAAAATGGAAACATTTGTATCTTTCTTGCTCTCAGTGACAGCTTAATGTGCACTTTGTTTTCCCTTTTTGTGATCAGGATGCAGTGTTGTCTAAAATTAATCCTTTTCCACTTTCTGAACATCCAGAAACTGCCTCACACAGCATATAAATGATGCAGGCTTTGCTCCTGTTCTGCCTCTTTGCTCTACAAGCCTTCCAATCACCACCATCATTGCAAGCAATTTAAAGCAGAAAAGTCAGTTGCTTATAACAACAGCTAATATAATGAGCTTATGTCATCACTTGAACCATAGTGTCAGAGCCATTTGACTGGTAATTTATAATACATATTTTCACCTCTCACATCACTGCCTTTTTCGTGTCAGTGAAGATATTTTTCCAAGAACCAATTTTAGTGCAATGAATGGTTTTCACCAATGATGTATACTTCTTACAATTACACCTAGAATTCAATGTTTTCACAAAAACCTGAGTTACAAAACTAAATAGATTTGTCCACATTGCATATCCATTTTCTAAGCTATCATAAAAGCACTGGCGTGGGCTGATGAAATTCCTCACAACCATAAAAGCACTGGTGTGGGCTGATGAAATTCCTCAATGTCTGTTCCTTTGCCCTGATTGCAATGTATGAACATGCAGTGCATGGTACATTATCTGACCAGCAGGAAGTGAATGCTGGAAGACAATGAGGACAATATGGTTTGCTTATTTATAAAATGCCTGAAAAGAAAGTGGATGAAAGTGAACTGTTTGACACAAAGTCATAGTGATACTTATCACATTAAATGGATTTATTTTGTTTTTAAACTACCTATAATAATCAGGCAATGCTATTTAATATGCTTATGGTACACAAATCCCTGAACCATGCAGTTCCTCTAAAATAATGGCCATGGTGGATACAAGTGTGTGTATGTGTGTGCACGTGCATCTGTTACAGTGCATGTAAGAAAACACTTACTCCCTCTCCCATCTAGTGCAACATTTCCTGGTTAACAGTAAAAAGAATGCAAAGACTCCTCCATTAATTTTAAGGAGTGTTCCTTTTTCCCATATAAAACTGTACAGGCAGTCAAGCAGAATAGAAAATGGGGATCACACAATGGCACAGAATGTTAAGAGATCAGAATCACTTAAACAGGCATATGTTCACAAATGTGTATATATCATTACACTGCACTTGTTTCATAGTTTAAGACTTTCATCCATGAGTTAAATAACAGATGACAGACTTTTAAATTATAATCAGAACCAAAGCCTCATGCAGCAATATTCCACATTTATATCTCATCTATATATAAATCAACTTTTTTCTGAGTTACACGTTTTTTTTAAAGAAACATCTGAAGATATAAACAGGATGCTGGTGGGGAAAATTTGCAAAACATTCTAATTAACAAATGACTGAAAATATCAAAAAAAGATTGCTACAGTAAAGACTGCAAAATACAACAAAAATACTACAAATAAACAGTTGTTGTGAATACAGGAAGATGCAGTAATTCGAAAAGAAAATAAATCCTAAAGAACTGTAAACAAAGGCCAGGCATCATCAGGTTCTGACAACCAATACCCACACCTTTCAGCTGCTGAGAGGCTGGAACTGAAGCATAGGATCATACTGCTGTGGTTCTCCTGGTGTCTGCATCCCACGTGGTCCAGCATCATCATGGCCTTGATGAGTGGGCATACCTGGAAACACTGGCATTTTGTTTGCCGAGTAAGGAACCATAGGAGGGTTGGAGTCAAAGCCTCCTTGCATGGGTTTGCCCACCATGGACATAAAGTTACTGGGAGAGGGCATCATAGCCGAGGAAGGGTAGGAGCCTGAGAAAATTGGTGGTTCTGGCATGTGGCCTGCACTAGCATAATGGGTGGCTGGGGCCATTGGTGCAGGATACAGAGGACCTGGATATCCACTATCGCTACTAGTTGTATAGGAGCCAAGCTGGCGTCTGAAATCTGCAAACCCAGGAAGGCATTTTTGGGAGGAGCCAAAAGTATGAGTCATCTCAACACCAGCACTGCCTGCCATGCCGCTGGGGTTGCTGCCATCTACATACGTCTGCTGAAACTGGTGTGCAGCTGCGTGATAAGGTGTGGCATGATTTGGAGGTGATGTCATCTGCCCTGGAAAAACCGGAGGTGAGAAAAACCCTGAGCTGTGACTGGGTAGCGTCGTTCTGTCCTCCTTGGCCACTCCTGCCGACTCTGACTTGATGACACTGGGCCTATCCGTGGATGCCAGAGTATTGGTTGAAGAGTCCACTTTGATCCCTGAACTACAGGAGCTGGGTGTGGTGCTGGCGGCCTCCATGCGAAGAGCCATGGCTCGTTCTGCTGCCTCTGTGAGAGTGCTGGAATTCCCTGACGTTCTGTTTCTTTGCTTATTGGAAGATGGGGTCGGCATGTTAGCACCACTGCTCTCTGAAATCACAATGTTCTGGTCTGTAAAGTACACTGCCCTCTGAAATCACAATGTTCTGGTCTGTAAAGTACAGTGGTAATTATGCTGAGGCACTTTCAAAAACTTTTACTTGCTATACAACTTTAAAATAAGTTTACTTACTGCATTATTACATTTTATTATAACTAAAGAAACATTGCACACCTGTCATGATTTTGAAAACATCATAATTTCACAATGGGTAGCCTTGCACAAACTACAAACTATTAAAGTAATTATTAAAAAAAGCTATAGCATTTGACAAACTGTGCAAGCATAACACTTAATGGATCTGGTAGGCAGCAAAATCAGGAAGAAAAGGTCTTGTAACTTCCAGAACTTAAAATGTCTAACAATTAACTGTTTAACGGATGATGGCATGTAGAGGGCCTGGTGATGTTTCTCGACTTGGGCTGCACGTGAATGAAAAGCTATGGCCCATTTGCTTTTTTTTACTATGGAAAAGTTTAGCTATGCCTTACATTTTAAAGGCTTTTCTTTAATTTTCAAATAAGTTCCAAGGTCTTGTACTCATGTACTATGTCAACTGCTCCATTTTAATATGGACTGTCCCAATGAATGGAACAAAAAAAAAACAACAACACTGATCTAGTTTACATTTTATGTTTAAGTTTTCACAAATTTTTTTAATAATAATGTAATTATTCATTAATCTTCAATTCACTAAGTACTGACCCAGATCGCTCCCTCTTATTCCTAAAAAAATAAACTAAAAAAGACATGCATCTAAATAAAAATTACAATTAAAATTCAAAGTAAATTATATTTTTTCAAAAAAGGACTCAAATTTATGCACAATGTGTGATCACTGTAATGTTTAGTCTTGTAGGGAGTATGGAGCATATTTGAATGGTCATACATGTAAAAATGAATAACGTGTGATGATGAAGAAGAAGAGCATAAAAGAGGCTCAAAAATGGTTTAAAAAAAAGAGTTGATGGGGCCATAAATATTTACCCTAAGCAGACTCTTAAGAGTCTTAATACCAAACCTTGGCATTATTTCATTCTGGACCTTTCAAACTAACTCAAGTTACCTGCTTTCTGTACATTTGCCATTCTCATAGAAATTATTTTGATTTTTAAACATGATCCTTTAAAGTATCTTGAAATCGTCTCAATTATTCAGATATATTTTCCTTGTGTAACAATATTTCTGTGACTGACCCAAACAGCAATTAATGGTGAAATGTCTGAAACCATTTGACCTCATGCAACCTGATCCCTCATATACTAGAGCTTTGCCCAAGAAACCCACTTAGCTACCAAATTGATGTCAAGAGTCAAACTGCTGTCACCCTAAAGAGCTGCAAAATAATCGATCTGAAACTGTGCCTGTCTGCAAGTCTTACTTACTGAAGTGCACACAACATTTATTTGGAAACTGTTCATATCTCATAATCTAATCCATGAAAAATTTTAAGTATGTATATGTTACAACATTTTTACCTTTGACCACTCTGGATTTGTTGATGTGACTAATGTTGGTGCTTGTGTCTGCATCATAGGATCCCTCAGAGTCACTGGCTGAGTCAGACTCTTCATCAGATTCAGATTCATGCTGTCCAGGCAAAGCACCTCGCCGGCCCTGCTTTAGTATGTGTGCAACCTTCGAAACGTAAACAAAAGTAAAACAAAGATTACATTTAAAGAAAATAACTGACATAAAACTAAAATTTTTAATTAAAAGTGCAAGTTATTGCCACTGTGTTTTAGCTTCTTTGTGAAGGCATGCACAAGTTGTAAAAACTACCAACCTGTCGCGGGTGTGTCATGCCCTTCATCTGCCCATCCATCAGATTGAAGTACATAAGAAGTCCTGACTTTTTATGCTCCTCAATGTGAGCCACCAACTGACGACTGCTGCCACAGTGTTGACCACACATGTGACAAATGTGTCGTCCTGAACTCTGAGACGTTGAGGAGGACTTGGTGTCATCATCATCGACTGATGCCATGTTTGTGCCTGGACCTTGTACACAAAGTTATCATGTTCTATAATATTGATCCTCAAAGTGAAAGGCATTATCTTTATTACCCTCTTCAAATAACACATCTTTTTTATTATCTGAATATGGTTTACCAAAGACAGTTGTCTCAATGGAAACTAGAATTAACATGCTTTTTTCCACCATTATTCCTTCAAAAAAAAAAAGGAGTGGATGGGTGTGGGGACACAAATCTATAGTGATATGCTTCAGCTACTGAAATCGGCAAACTGCTATCAAAAATAAAAAATGCATTGCATAGCATAAAGCAATCTGCACACAACTGAAAATCAGTTTATCCGACTCGTTCTTTCACAAACTGCACTCCCGATTCTACTTACCCATAGGACTTTGCAGTCCTTGAGCTTGCATTCTTTGTTTCTGTGCACGTGCAGTGTGGCGCTTCATGTGCTGTCGGAAGTACCTTTGCTCTGCAAACATCTTTCCACACAGCCCACACACATAGGGGGGATTCTTGCCATGGGTATGAGCATGTGCCTCTAGTTCCAGCTGTGACTCAAAGGCATCACTGCATGCCAGACACGCAAAGTTCTGTTTATCATCTCCACGATGTGTTACCATGTGTGTCTGCAACTGTGACTGCAGCTCAAATTTCTTTCCGCAGATTCCACAAGATAAAGGCTCGCCTTCTGCATGAACCACTAAGTGGCGATGATAATGTGCCTGCAAAACATGTCAAAAGGTTTCAAACCCTAGATTTAACACTTTAATCACCTGAAAATAAGCACTTAAAAATTTTTCTTATACACATGTATTAAGAGCAAACTGTTTTGAGTTGCTTCTTAAAATGATGTAATTGTAAGAATAAGAAATTTTCTTCAAAATGAATAAAGCAAGTTAGAACTGATGGTGCTCTCCCTTTAAAATAAAAATTTTGGGTTATGTTGTCTTCTCCATTTTTCTGATTTTAACATTTCTTCTCCTGTCTCCTTCTACGACTGATCTCCTTCTATCAAAAAGATACACATTGACCAATGCTTAAGTGTATTCTTAATGTATGTCCATTTTAGTAAACACAGTGCCCCCCAAAAAAACAAAACAAAGTAAAAAAATACCCCACCGAAAAAAAAAAAAATTTTTACATGACAAGAACCAAGCCCACAATAACTCTTATTATTGTTCAGGAGATTACATGATCTCCATTGCTCCATTTCATGTTTACCTTGACAGCAAAACTTTTGCCACATTGGTCACAAACAAATTCTCTCTCCTTGGCATGAGCCACTGCATGTGCAGTTAGCTCCTCTCCCTTGGCAAATGTCTTGCCACAGAAGTGACACATAAACTCATTCTCGCCTGCATGCATCTTCATATGCTGTTTCAGACTGAAAGCACGAGAAAATTCACGCCCACAGACAGTGCATTCATGGCCCTTGTCTCCCTGGTGGGTGCGCTCGTGCACCGTCAAGACAGACTGGGAACGGAAACACTTGCTGCAGTGCTGACACTGGTACCGCTTGTCAGAAGTGTGCACCCTCTGCAACACATCACCTGAGAATCTAGCACTGCACTGTATTTTGCTACAGCCAGCAAAACTCTAAGTTCAAAAGCTTTATAAGAAATTTTGTTTCAACAAGAAACAAACAAGGATATGGAAACGTTCTCATCTGCATTCATTAATCAAAAAAAGATGGAATGAGTAGTATATATTTGTCAGAAAAAAAGGAAAACAAATATGAAAAATATTTAACAGTTTTTTTCCTGAGCCACAATGATACTTCTTTCTTGAATATTACTGCATGAGAAATTGAAACCAAGGTGTTTATGTAAAAAGTGTTAACCTTATGCTTCTCTTTTTCATACTGGGTCAGAAACTGTGCTGGGCAAATCTCACAACGGTATATGACACCATCTGACCCATGAGTCTTCATGTGCTGCTTAAATGCTCTCCAGTCCTCGTACACCTGATAACATGGACGTATGGCAGCATAAGGCACAACAATAGGCAGATAACAAAATAAAAGAAAGATAAGCACCGCAGCCATAATAATTTTTTCCACACTATCTTTACATATGTATATATAATGCTGCATATCCAGAACAATTCCTGCCTGCTGGTTTTTGCATGTATATGTTACATTTCAAAAAAATATAATCTACATAGCTTCAACTCTGCACAGGCATGTGCTTTTAGCTGATAATGCCACTAAAGTATTTACACTTTAAGCTTAAGGGTTACAGACCAAAGAAAACGTCAATTTTTGTATGTTCAAAATCTGATGACTGGAAAATGAAACTTACTGAACTCATGTTTATGTGACATTATTAAAAAAATACTGCTGTGTTAATGAAAGTGTTAAATCTGGTCCAGATGTACATAACTCTAGATTTAAGAATGTCTTATATAACAGCACATTCTATTTTACATGTGTACCAAAGTTAGATCACATCAATGCCCTATCTATACGCACATTCAATTTTAGTCCTGAGCATGCTGCAGTTTAATCAATAGTTAATTTGTAGCATGTAAATACCTTTCCACAGTCAACACACACAAAAGGTTCTCTCCGCTCAGAGTCGTGTATGATGGAGTGTGTGTCTAAGCGTTTTTGACTTTCAAACAATTTGCCACACTTTAGACAGCAAAAGTGTTTGCCATCCATATGACTTTGCATGTGGTTGCGAAGTCGTTGAGCAGCATGAAACTGACGACCACAGACCTACATGAGGCAAAGACCCCAAAAAGAAATCTGTGATCAAACTCAAGGAGAAATTACCAAAAGAAATGTCAAATCATGGCAAGACAATAAAACAGTGTGATAACAAAACAAAGATGATTATCGCTGTTAAAGATATAGTAAATTAAGGTAAAAAAAGACAAACAATAAAATTAAAAATATATTCTTCATGAACGAATTCTATCTCCATAAAGCAATCCCTTTGATAAACCAAACAATGCTGTTAAGAAAATAAGTGTAAAAAGACCATTAGAGTGACTCCACAACATCTTTTCTTAATATGAGAACAGCATCTTGGTTATTTAGCCTTGTCTTTGTGTGTTTCTGCCCTTGCTGTCTCTCTCCCAACCCCCTGCCTATCACTTTCTTCTCACAACTCTCTAAAGATGTAAATGAAACATACAGGCAAACATGACATATACAAGCGAACATGACATCCACAAGTAAACATGACATATACAAGCATACCTGACAGATGTGCTTTTTCCCACCATTTGATGTGTGTTTAGCCACATGATACAAATATGACCGCCAGTTATTACACTGGTGTCCGCATGTTGGGCAAGCAAAGGCATCTTTACGTGAGCGACCATGGACTGGCTTGTGAACTTCAAGCTTCTGCTGAGATGTGAACAGCTTTCCACAAATCTAATTCAAACAGGTGAAAGAAGCACATCATGCAAGCACACTGCTAACTTGCCAAAGCAAGTGCCAAATAAATAGATCACTAACAAGCAAATCTCTAATCTGCCAATGTTGAGATCTACTAGGAGAACATTGTTCTTGGCCATGTCAATGCTGCTGGTAAACTGTTTATAAGATACTGTGGGTCTCCTGCAGCCAAAGAGAACGCTACAAAATGTTTTGTCTTTAAACATATTTTTTTTAACTGGTATGCTTGCAACCTACATCCTTTCACAGTGATTTTATCACATATTCAGTAACGAAAAAAATAATTTCACAGCTATCACATTGAAACATTACTGTTAATTTACTACCCTCAATGTCTTGAAAACTTCATCTTTGTAAGATCTTGCACTGTTATTTATATCTTGACCTGTTTGGGTATTGCCAACGTTAAGGACCTCCTCATCAAAAAAAAAACTTTATAAATATTCTATTCGCTGCTTCTAACAATTATGATAAGTGGCCAAACTCCTGCCAGTTCCTTGTGTTTAACCAAAAGCCTTCATACTACTAAATATCAATGAGATACATGGAAGGAATCTAAGGTTTTTTAGGTTCCATAAGAATTTATAGCTGATAAAAGACATTAACCTCACAACAGAAAGGCTTTCCCTTGGAGTGACTCATCATGTGAGATTCATAACGTGATGGCACACGGAACTCCTTTCCACAAACATCACACTGATATCCTCCACCTGACCCAGGAGATTTACGCTGTCCTGAACGTCTGTGATGAGGTATATCTTCCAAGTAAGGCTGGGACGGTACAGAAACCATTGAAGCATGACTTATTTGTCCAACAGGACGAATAGCATCCAAAGGAGGAAAGGCAACATCTGGGGACAGGGAAGTCTGTGCTGGCAACTGCTGAGGCAGTATTCGTTTGATTCTTGATTTTGATGGCTTCCTTTTAGATTGGCGTTGTGCAGCTGTATCAGACTGATCATCTGCATCATCTCCTGTTTTTGCTTCTTTGTCATCGTCGTCATCATCATCATCTTCACCCTCATCAAGTTTCCTACGCTTAGATGAAGAGTCCTCCCTCCCTTCTGAAGATTCATCAGATTTCTGATCATCATCGTCTTCACTGCTAGCATCATCATCTCCATCATCAGATCCAGATTCCAAAACAGCCGAGTCCTGGCTCTCTTCCTCAACATCTTGATGAGCACTGTCCGACTTCTTAGCAACTGTAGTAGACATGGGATTTCTCAGTTGCCCTGTTGACCTATCTCTCTCCTCCTCCATGTCTTAAGAGTCACAATGCTGCAGGCCAAGAAACATATGATAGTATTATTTTACTGATTTAGTTCTTAGAACTTATAACTGTGAAAGTATATACTTCACCCAACATCTACAAACACACATGCATGCATGCAGGCACACACACACACACACATGTAAATAAGAGTATTGGAATGCCACACACAGACACAATACACAATTTATGAAACCAGTGTGAAACAAAAGTTGCCCATGCACATTATTTTGTCCAAACCACATCAGAAAAAGTATCTCTACTACTAATAAAGTATATATACATGTGCTAATACTATTAGTATGTAATGCAGGTCAATTTCAAGTGCTATCAGCAGGCAACGATGAAAGATATTAGGAAGTTTCTGATAAAAACAGCATGAAAATATGATGTTTATATTCTGTCATTCTGGCACAAGTACAATCTAAAAACAAGGCATAAATATATCTAAATGTTATCACCTAATCAAGTGAGATTTTTCACAATTTCTTTTAGGTACATGAACCAATATGACAAAAAGAGTGTTTCTGCTTCACAAAAATATCATTCTGATTTTAGTTTTGTGTCCAAATAATGTGTTTTTTTGCTTTCTCCTACCAAGCCCCATCAAATTGGAACAGATTACTAATCAGCCTTCATCACTCTGATTCTCTTACCACCTTTAAGTCTAAACTACAGGAGCATCTTTTCAGAATAGTGACTTCATTCCAACCCTGTTCTGACTTAGAGTGCATAATGTATGTCGGTATTTACTTGGTGTATAACTAACCGTGTCTGTTGTAGAAGTGTGCATATCGATGTATGGCTGTTGATTACTTTGTTTACTTGCGTATACCATTTCCGTAAAGCAGTCTGAGCACATTATTGGAAAAGAGCTTCATAAATGTTCATCATTATCATTTAAAATGTATGTAAAGCTGAATGAATGGCATTAGAACCATGTAAGAAATTCCTTCAAGACTTTTGTACTAAAGGAGTTGGGACCATTTTTTTTTAGGGGAAGGAGGGGGGTTTGTATTTCTAGTAAAATACTTGATAGAAATATCTTAAACATGGCATGTAAATAAGCCAGTTGGTTGGTTGGTCGGGAAAGTACTTCCACCTAGAGGTGATTTCATATTATGTGGGACGAAAGAGTTAGGGAGGAAACCCAAGTACTCAAAAGAAAAACCCTGCGAACAGCTGTCACACATAGTCTCAAGATGATCTGAACCCAGACCTTTCAATGAAATGGTGACAAGTGAGTGTTTTGACTACTACATCCCCTCAGCCAAGTTTAAATTTACCAACTATTTTTTCCAAGTAAAATTATCTGATCATGTAAGATAAGATTGCTTTGTCACATTTTGATGCGTTAGTATCAGATTTGGGAAGATGGGTGGGTCAGCAACTAACTCATAAGAAGCAGAAATTTGCTTGTCACTTCATTGCACTTATGGATAAATATTACATAGCTGCCAAATCTGGTAGTGCTAGAGGTGACTATTTTGTTTCCCCTACTTGTGCTATCACAAAATGCACATTCTGCACACATACACAAATTAGTTAAAAAGATATCCACTAACATTTATCTTGTGAATTGTCTACCATTTAGCATGTTGCAGGAAGAACATAAAAAGTCACTGCATTTTATAGTTATAGCTTAAAATTATGTGCACTTGGAAAAATTCCATTTTCAAACTGTTCAAACCATCTTACACTTTATGCAAGCATTTGCCATGACAGCCAGGTATATAATTATAAATTTGGGATATTTCTAAATGTAAATGCAAAAATCCTTAAATGTTTTAAAATCTGAATTTCTACCCCTTTTAAACAAAATTTAAAATCTCTGAACCTCAACTTTGGTTGTATCATCACTTTCCTTTGTCACCAAAACTCATTCCATGATTAATTAGAAGTCTAGGTGTTAGGGTGAATGCAATTTAGTTAATTGTCAGTCTTAAACAGCTGTTGATGTAGATGTGCATAATTTTGGAGGGTTAAAAATGTCCAAACTTGCTCATCGTTTTGATAATAAATAATACAAAGCAGCTCTGCGGTTTGTCTTAAAAAATTAATCATTTTTAATAGACTCATAACACTGAAAACACATGTGAATCTTTGGGTGGTTGCTGAAGTTTTTTGCCGAGAATGAAGAATCGGTTGGCTCCTCAGAACTGTGTGAGATGGAAAGGATCATACAACAAGCAACCAAGCCTCAGCGTATAACTATAAGCAGCTTGAGTGTCGAGCAAGATATCTGTGGCGCGTCGCTGGCACAATGTCGATGCACCAACGCTGTTTATTGATCCACGAGCGTGCGCGTGCATGCGTGCGCCTATCGCTGCCGGGGATCGTGGAGCTCCACTCCCTGGCCTCCTCAAACACCACACAGCTTCAATTCGCAACTTGACACTAGAAAATGTAGATAATTTTGAAAATAAAACAGCTGAGACAAGAGGCGGAGAGTAGGTGTGAACCCCAAACAAAGGCGGTTCTCAAGAGACGGGGGAAAATGCCTCCAAACACTCGGCTACGTGACACACTCTCACTTGAAAAATGGATGCCGTGGCCTAGTTACGTCCCTTGATTCTGTCAGCACAAGCTCGAAAGCTTTTGCGTTCGTTGGTGTGGACTGAACATTTTATGACAAATTTCTGAACAAGGTGGCGGTGATCACTTACCTTAGCTCGTCTTTCTAGATTGTTTGGAGGCTTGTACGTGCCGAAAGTGTTGACGAGAAAGGCACACTCGGCCAGCGAACACACCGACGAACAAAGACGCGCAACAATGTACTTCCGTTTGCCAGTGACGGAGTAGGGGGCGCTAGCGGCTGAACACACAGCACAACACACCGGCCGACACACACGCCCGCCACGTGATCGCTCACACAGCGTGTGAACGCGCACCGCAACGCACGCACGCACGCAGCACTCACACCACTGCGCGCAGCCCGTACACACCGCACAACGCAAGCGAACACGCACACCGCGCTCGGCTGGCGCAGACCAACGCGCTGGCTAGAGCCTATTGACAAGTTGCGAGAGCTTTGTGTGCGAACACACAAGAGAACGCACGCGTGCCCTCACGCTAGGCACACATCAAGCCTCGAAGCGCACAGTGCTTGGACTTTTCCCGAGTACAGTAATTGCGCCATGTTTGTGTATGTGTGTGTGTGTGTGTGAGAGAGAGAGAGAGACGCAGGCCAGTACCAAATATCAATGTAATTCGACTTACCTATAATGAGCTTTGGTTATACAAAATATCTTGCTTTTGGGACACGTATGAGACAATGGCGAAGAACTATACAGCTTATAGGCGAAGTGGACCACTGCTGCCTCTCGGGGGCTCGATGTCCGGTCTCGGGGTTGGAGGGATGTAGTAATTTTTCGAGGTATAGAAAGTGCTTTTGAAGTTTACGGCTGTAGTAGTACGGTGGGGGTTTTACAGGGTGGAAGTCGGAAAGCTGTAGGAGCAGGAGGTCGGCAGATACCCTTCAGAGTGTAAGGCCTGAAGAAGTTTGGGTATATGAAGTTTTCGTAATTAGGTGCGTGAAGGATTTATCGTTACTATCCTTCCAGTTTATGTACAGTCATTGCTATCAGCATGGGTGAACCACAAACAGCACGCAACTCTGCAGGCTGCTGAAGTTTACAGTCATTGTCGTGAATATTTCGTGAAGAGCCATCTATAATTTCAAAAACTGAGGCAGGCGCGAACGTGAGCCCGGGTACAAGTATTTAATAATAATTATACAATAATATAATAAAAATATAAGCGTAACAGTGTGACACCGGCCAATTTAATACAGAATTTATAAAATATAATCTATATATATAAGCATGAAAACATATTTCAAGAGTGCAATCAGCAATATATATCTTACACATATATAAAATATGAAGCAATTAGAGGCGGCAAAAAACAATATAATATATATATATAATTAATGCTGCTCCTCGATGACATTTATTATAAAGGTGATGGCCTGTATATATTTATTGTTTTGAATATGTCCTCCAGAATTAATTAAGTTATCTCTTTTTCAAATCAGGTACCTGTTAAAATTTACATTTATATTTTTGCCATAAAGCTAGTGCATGAGGTGGTTAAAAATGGTAGAGTGGAGGAGAAAGACGTTCATTCTTCACATGAGAAATTCAAATTTTTCATTTCCTTCATCTTTCTTCGGTATGATGGTTAAGTCATATATTTTATTTTGTTAGTTTAGACTTTTGCGATAAAAAATTATACCTATTTCTTTATTTGTAATTGTATTCCAATCAATGACTTTTTACAAAAGTTTTAGGATGGATTTAAAACAAATTTCATCTTTCTCTTTCATATTTTAATACGTTATTATTAGTGGTACATTATGTAGTGTTTTGGACTGGAGTGCAGAATTTCTAGGAAATTCTATTTTGCATCAAGCTTTATGATGAATTATGCTAACTTCGGCAAATTGTTACATCAGCTGTATATGGCTCACAATGCCTCCATTAAGTTCATCAACCTAAATCTACTATACCATTCACATTGAAATCGTTTATTTTCCCTAAAAGTTATAGTTTTAACTGCCATTTAAAAAACTCACACATCACATATATACTCACATTTTCATTTGCTCTATTTAGAAAATCGAAAAACAATGTTGGGCATTTGAAAATGTCGTTTCAACATTTTTTTTTCGAAATAAACAAAGATCGTAGTTCAGCTATTACACACACACACAGCGATGAACCCACGGACCTTCATCTACTGTTGTTGTTGTTGTTGTTGTTGTCTTTGAAAGGGAAAGTGCTTCCACCGAAAGGCGATTTCGCACTGTGGAGGGGGGGGGGCAAGGGGGGAGCAGAGGGGGAAGCTGGAGGTGGTGGTGGTAAGGAAGGGAAATGAAAGGAATGAAATCTACTGGATAAGTGTCTCAGGCTTATATCCAGTGTAAGTCTCGGCTTTCCTTATCAGCCCGCCCGTGTTTCCGGTTCCGGTTTGCTGTTGCGAAGAGACACGGACCTTCATTTAATTTTAATAAACGTCAGTGGTTTGCAGACGTAAATGGATTCGAAAAAAATTAACAGGTGCAAATTTTTGCATTGTTGGATGTCATACCAATAAAGCGAGATGTCGTTATCCTCAACAAAAAGTAAACATCTATCCTCGTCGCTATCATAGCTTACAATACCAACCGACCTAAGCCAACGGGGCACTTCCCTATTGTCGTCTGCTAGTAAATGGCGTTGTCGTGAACTCAATGCTACCACGGACCTTCATATGTGGCATTTATTAAATTAATTCTTAAAGTATAGGCTTTTTGTAACAGAATAATCTATATAATTGTGTCCGAAAAATCAAATACAATGCTTTTTTAAAAAAATGTTAGTGGTAGAGCAAGTCAATGGCATCTGTTGTGACAATGTTTTTCTATGATAAAATTGACGATAAACCCACAACAGAAAATACTACTGTTGATTTTGCAATCAGTCTTCTTTAACAAGGTTCTTATGACAGAAAAGCTTAATTACTTCTAAAATTTCTTCGACGTTAGGAAAACCCGCCATTTTGAAATCGGAAACGGAAGTGAAAACCTAACATTGTAGGGTTTGTTACAATTGGTCACTCCTATGATAGCGCAAAGAGGCAACGAATGAGAGACACTCATCCAGTAGATGAAGGTCCGTGATGAACCGACATCGAAACCGGAAGAAGTCATACCGACACTTGGGTTGAAGGTTACATGCATGTATAATTTTCCGAAAAAGCGGATATAAGTACTAGCTGTAGGTTATTCGGTCGATTCAATTCATTAGTATATAGCGAAAACCCTCCTGTGTAGTGTGTACACTATGAAACCGACGATCAAGAGTTGGCATGGCTCTCGGGCAATAGATCGGTCCGCAGGTAGCGTTGTAATAGATCGCTGCTGCCAAACTGTGGTGTCCAAAGTGTACCTCGATCTTTGTCTTTACGTCAACCACGACTCGCACACCCGGCGTAATAGAGATCCTTGTTGTTTACAGTTACCTTCTGGCTAAAAATACAACACGTATAATATGAAACTATTTTTGAAATCGTCCCCGTCTTTTAAAATATTCAATCGGCATAATGAGGAAAAAGATATTTTAGTCAATGTGTGCGTGTAATAAAAGCTTTCCTATAACTGCAGCTGTAGCTATACTGACAGTGGTTTCTCTAGGCAGAACCAGGAATAGGACATACTTTTTCATTAACTACATTAACGATCGCTTACAACAGGAAAATATGTAATTGAGATCAAAAGTAGGCAGTTGTGAAAATATAATAATTGAGACACTTTTAGAATCGAACTTTGTTTTAAAAAGTATTTTGAGAAAAAAGCAAGAAAGCAAATCTCGCGGCACCCGGAGTGGCTGTCCTCTCCTGCCACCCAGGTGATTATATAATTGTGCATCTTTAATTGTGCAATGACATATATGCAACAGAAAGTTTATATATATCTGCTCACGAGCTAAACTGACTCCATTTATCCCTCGGATCCTCTCTTTAACCAGAAATACAAAGAAGAAAAAAATGAACGACGCCATGAACATCGGTGTCATTAACGATCGATATTCTGCTGTCCTGTCTAGATCTTTCATGTGCAGTCAGTCTAAAAGTCCATCAGAGTACAACATGCGTGTAATTAAATTATATCTCCTTATGTATATTAATTGTTTCTATGTATCTATAATACATTTTGCGCGTTTTTCATGCTCGACTGGAGTCTGGACTGAGACAAAATCTTCATAGTTGACTTTCTATGTGAATGACATACATATATCATCGATGGTGGACTTGTGGTGAAAGATGAAGAATTAAGCAGTCTATATTATAGAAACTATAAAATGTGTCCACTCTTTGTAACACTCCAGTTTTTATACTGATGTTGGGGTCACCTTATTATAACATGATTTGGTTCAAAACATTTAGGTGAAAAGGCGACAGTATTATATATCTGCATACCTTAAATTTATAGTTAATTGTTTCTTCGATATTTTTAATACTATTTCCGTTCAATAACTTTATTGGTTTATGGGCGAAATTAACATATTTTATTCTTTGATCTTGTTAAAATTATTCTCTTTAAACGCCGTCTTCCTTTTCGATCACATAAACTTTACCAGTGAGAGATATCACTGTATAAAACAACATATGCACGAGAGAGAGCAGAAGGAAAACACCCAAAGCAAAAGATGTTTAGGTCTGATACGTCGTAATTTCGAGCATATATATATATATGAATCCGAAAACAAGTACAGTTTATTCAGCACAAACAACCACTTAAGCTGCAGTATCATTATCAACTCTTGCTTATGATGATTTTTTTTAGAAAAATCCAAACGCTTAGTAGGGAAGGAAGCGTATACATATTCGATTACTTCCCGATGGAAGTTTCAAGCGAGAAAAAGTAATTAATTTTGCTGTTTATACCTTGCTAGTATGGTTTTATCAAGTCAGTTGACTGTTGTTGGGACTACGTTACCACGTATATAGTTATTAACTATGCATATTTTTTGGGAATTCTTCGTTTTAATCAAATCGAATCGCAGGAAAAAAGGATCGGCCGTCAGTTACAGATCGATGATATCTGCCGAAGCTTTTTTTTTTAAAAAGACTGGACAGTCTGATTGACTAGTTGTACAAAATATATATTTTGTGGACACCTCAAGCATAATTTTACAAATAGAAGTGATTTTAATACGTGTAACACGGCTGCTTTGTCTGAATGGGGAATCTTTCATCTGCCTTCGCATTAAAAGATGGAGACAGCGTCGCGTTATCAGCCAAGAGCAGATAATTTTATTAAATCTCATAACCACCCGGAAAATCCCGAACAAATATTTTTCGGGTAAGTTCTTTTGTAACCCATTCTTTTAACTATAAAATTGTTGCATTTTTCTAGCGTCAGAAATGTGGAAAGGTGTGCTCCAGTAGCTGTAATTCCACAGCTTCTTCGCAAGTCTTCAGGCCTGCCAGTGATTTCCCTTCTCTTATAGGTCGTGAAATGAAACAAACTTTCTTTCCACACTCGTTAGGCTTCTAAAATGCAAGTCGTGATATTTCTTCTTAGCCATTATGTTTTAAAATATAGTTTGATACGAAGAGGGAGAGCAGGACAAACACTTCAAACTATCGGGACATAGAGTATTTAATATTATTGCAATTTTATGCAAGACTGGATATCGTCTTGTCTGGAAGTCACATGAAAGGTTTTTTGCCGTTCACAAGACAGAACAAATAGGGAGATTTCGTTGAATGTAAAAATCTTGATGCTGTTTGGGTCATTAATAAATTTCTAGGAAATCATTCTATAATTTTATTTAGACCCTTGAGTAGATGGTGAAATAGCCATATGCTGAAACATCAAAAACCCACCCATGTGTTATTGTCTAATTTATTACATTTTAACATCTTGGCAAATAGAGACCTAACTCAGAAAGTAACAATATGGAAAGAATAAGCATAACAAGTTATATGAATACAAATTACTTGATAAATTTGTTCAAAAAATCAGCATTAGTGGATTAGGTCAAATATTGTACTGTATTAAAAATATTTTGAGATTATGTATGTGTCTAAAGTACTATTGTCATATTTTGTTTTGCAGCCTATTGTGAAGACATTCCTGGCTTGAGCCAGCATAGACTAACTTGCAGTTTTGTAAAATAATATGAATCCAGGTAAGCATCTGATAACAGAAACACTAAATAACACTTTAAACCTATTTTTGAATTATAACTGTATTGCAAATCCCTACCTTCTTAACACACCTTCAGCATCTGTGGTATATGTGTAAAATTTTTCATTTGAGAAGTCCTTAACATTGTGAAATATTTGAAATAAGTAAGGAGATAGTATGAAGGTAAAAGGGAAGGTAAAGGTTAGCCATTGTTCTACTACTGTAGGAGCAGTGAACTTTTGATGGTTCAGTGTAGGTGACCCAGCATATTAAAGTTGTAGTCAAACGTCCATATTCTAGCCACATGTAACATGCCTAGAATGTCAAAAAATTAGTCCATGGTTTTTGCAACAACTTGACCAGAGAAAAGTCTGCATGCATTGATGGCATTGCTGTTTCTAAAACACAAAGAATAATAGTAAAATAAGTTTTAAAGTTTACAGGAATGAGTTTTCATATTGATGGCTGTTGTGACTACACTTTTGTTGTCTCTTCATTACTATTCAAATGTTAGCTCAAAGAATTCATTTTGAATGAACTTGGTCTAGACTTTTTTTTTATTTTAAATTTTATTGTTGCTAAGTACTATTACTGATTTTGTATGATGCAAGAATTAAAAAGATAATACTGAGAAGGTGTTAATGGCCAGAGTCAGTGTGAAAGGTGAAGGTAAATGTGCAGGGCATCTCAGAAAACATATGAAAGGCAGACCAGCCTTTTTCTTCCACTGTCTTTAACTCTCTTTCAAAAATCAGGCTACTGTTTGGGTAGCAATTTTTTCTCATGCAGGCTTAAATGGACCATGAACAACTGAACTTCTTTGAGTCAACTGAACTGACCACATGTAGTGCAATATCCTGACCAAAAGACAGGCTCATTCTGCTGAACATTATCCATGAAACAGCGATGTAAAATGAAACAAAACTAAGAACAATGTGAAGACAGCTGCATTCGCGTAGTAAAGGGTGATTACTGCAAAATAAATTGAATAAATGAATATGTCTGTGCAAAAAAAGAAAAAGAGTGCTTCAGCTGTCTTTGTTGATAAACTCTTTTGAATTCTTATTTTGATTTATTTTTTTTTTTTTTACTAGATGGCTAATAAGCAAGCAAGCCCGGACATCCAGGAACATATACACTCAACACAAAATCTGACTGTTGCCGAGGAAACAATACTTGTAGAATCTGCTGAGATTGATGGCACAGAGTCTGATGCTGATGATGGTAAAAGAAATACTTTGCTTTAAAAAAAATATGAGATTCCTGCAAAAACAGACTTGACTTTCCTGTGACAAAACGTTAATATCATCTAAATCATGATCTTGACATTAAACTCACAGAGAAACTAAAAGTAAAACAACCTTTTTTGGTACCAGTCAGATAAAGTAAGATCTGATCTTTCAGTTTTGAAATACAGTAAGTCCCACTGTATTCTTTATGGTTTTAGTCAATGGGATTGAGCATACTGCTTGATGTACCATCTCAGCTCTCTCATTGGAAGATGAAGATGAACACGTAATTTGTAGCAGTACATACGTTAACTCTTGAAAAAAAAATTGTCTCTTATT
Organism: Marisa cornuarietis; assembly: GCA_004794655.1. Lineage (NCBI taxonomy): Eukaryota > Metazoa > Mollusca > Gastropoda > Architaenioglossa > Ampullariidae > Marisa > Marisa cornuarietis. The sequence goes on from SMMW01000605.1 coordinate 1,892,216, forward strand.
TATAGGTATTGTTACATTTTGGTGTGATCTTTCATGTTGTTGCAATTTCTAGTAATGTTCTTTCATTTTATAGCATGAGCTTTGAGTACTTCCTCTCAGTAAGCCATCACTGTTTCAGATGGCATCATTCACAATGGATGTACATCTCGCTATACCCAGACGATTGGTCATATCATTCGTGACAGCAGTGGAGACACGTATATCACCCAGAACTTGAATCAGCTCAGAGTCATTGTTAATCATGAGGCAATGAATATGCTTATAAAAAACGACTTCAGAGTGGATAAAGTTCAGGGTAGGTAATTAGTTAGGCATTTTACATTATAATAGAGAGTGGAAGCCAAAATTCTTGAAAATAGAAACCTGTTTAGTTTTAAAGAAATAATCATAAAAAGAAATGATATTTGCTTAGTAACTTCGCCAGTCCAAATATGAGAGTTGCATACAAAAGAATTTGTCAGAGTTTGAATCTGTTGGGTTGTTGGAAAAACCATGACATATTTTTGCAACAGATGGTGCTAGTTCAGTTTTGGAAGTACTAGAGTCATTCACATCTATGTTATTGGTATGTCATTAGACAGTTAACAGTTCTACTTCATTCTAATAAAAAAAATTTGAGCAATTCGATAGAGTTTTGGAGATTTTACAAGTTGAAGATGAAGATCAAATTCCATTTTCACCATATTTTAATATTTTACTGCCCTAAAGGGAAGAACGTGCGTTTGCAGTGACAATGGTCTATAACAACGTCAATGCCAACGATGTTCCATGCTGGTGATTTTGGTCAGGGAGCTCCAGCGAGGCTAATGATGACCAAATAAAGGCATTGATCAAGTGAAACCCACATTACACAACATGAGAGATTGCAAAAACATTGAGCATCCATCATTCAAGCATTCATAACTTCCTGAAGACGCTTGGATATGTGATCAAGCTCGATATTTGGGTTCCTTGTGAACTCGAAGAAGTTCATTTGATGGTGCATATAAACATTTGCAATATGCTTTAAACATGAGAAAAACGATCTATTTTTGAAGTGGCTGATAACTGGTGATGAGAAGTGGATTGTTTACAACAGGATGGTGTGCAAACGGTCTTGGTTATGACGTCATGATTTGACTCAAACGACATCGAAAGCAGATATTCATCAGAGGAAGGTCATGCTCTCAGTGTGTTGAGATTTTAAAGGTGTCTTGTTTTTTGAGCTCCTACCAAGGGACCAAACAATCAATTTGAATGTGTGCTGTTGGCAACTGGACAGTTTGAACATCATCTAGAAACATCCAGAGCTCGTTAATTGTAAAGAAATTGTGTTCCATCACGACAACAGGAGACCACACACAAGTTTGATCACCTGCCAAAATTACTGGGGCTTGGATAGGATGTGTTGCCACACCCACCATACTTACCTGAACTAGCGCCGTCAGACTACCACTTGTTTCACTCTTCAAAACTTCTTACATGGTATAATGTTCATTTCAGATGAGGCTGTAATTCAGCTCCTTGTTCAGTTTTTCACAGATAAAAACAGGTTCTTCTATTAACGAGGAATTATGAAGCTCACTGAAAGATGGCAAAAGGTTATTGAACCAAATGGGCATGATATCATTGACTGATTTTTTTTAACAGTTTATTTCGTATTACGTCACATGACAATATTTTTTGTATGTGATGATTACATTGAGTAAAGAACACACACACACAAAGTACAAAAGTTACATGATAATAGTGGCTTTAACATGGTGCAGGGTCAGTTACAGCCAGAAATCACTTGCTGCTTTATAGTTTAAAAAAAAAAATTAATTTTCAAAATACTAAAAGTGGCTCATTCACTATAGAACTGAGTATCAAAGACAGTGGAAGCTTAACAGCAGCACACAGTTATTATGTCTTATTAAGAGTGGTTTTTCCTTACATTTATACAATATAATTCTCAATTACCATCATGGACTGATCTTTGTTTATATAAATAAATGACCTTCGAAAAACAGAAAATATATGTCATGACTTTTCCGACAACTCAATAATTTGATATTCCAAACAACTTCTGCAATAAAAGCTTTGACCAAATTTGTTTTGAAATGAATAAAAAGAAAAAAAATTGTAGAATAACTGTTTTTCTTCTTAAAGCCATGAATCACAATTATGAGTTTTGTGAACATTGAAGATGATTCTTTTTTTTCCTTTTCAGAAAAGTGTTAGTGAAGGGAAGAATGAAAAATCGTATTAACGATACTTTCTTCAGAAGCACTAAATTACTTTTTGCAGTATAAGAACTGATCAGATATGTTTAGGATAATTTTAGTGAGAATCTGCTGCGAACAGGCAGCCAACTGGAAGTCTCTAGATAGTGTAAATCTGTAAATCTGTGATTTAGCACTGTCCTGAAGAGTAGCAAATATACTCCTCATGTTTCATCAACTAAAATTTAATGAATACAATTCTGATTGAAGCTGACCGACATGGTGTACATTTGAGAAAAATATGTGAAATTCACAATTACATATTTAAAAAAGAACATGCATTTCTTTTTGTTAAATCTAACTTGTTAAATTATTTAGTTGAATTGTGAAGGAAAAATTTGTGGAAAATTAGTTCTTTTTTCTTTTTTCCATTTCCAGACACTGTGCTTAGATGTCTTATGAGATTAAGCTGGAATGGAGAGGAAATTCTTCGCAAAGCTTTGACAGCATTCAAACTGACACTAAAAGAAGACATGATGCCTAATCTTCTAAAGGAAGTCAAAGACATTATTTTAGGTGGTGCAAATCTAAGTAAAATGCTCGGTTTGACTGAGGCACTGTTCAAGAAGTTTTCCATGAGGTGGCTGGGCATCGATCTTGGTTCCCTTGTATTCATTTTTGAGCATAAAAGTGAGAAAGACTGCAAAAAGACATTAGAAGGCCGAATCTGCCAGGAGAATCAAGAAATCATTGATGTTCTGTTTAAGTTTTTACCGTCATGGGTGCCTAGAGATTACAGATTGTGGGAGGTGTCTGAATACACGCTGACTGATAAAGATTTCTTGGCATGGCAATCATATCCAGTCTCATTTTATCAAGGTGAGATAACTGTGTACCTATACAGAACTAGTGATGCACAGCATGCATAAATATTACCAAAACATCTTTAAATTACCAGTGCCTTTTTTATACATATGATTTCTTTAGAACAAGAAACCAATATACACAGGAAGAAGAAATAGCTTTTGTTGCATCACTGTGAACAAATTTCTTTGTTCAGGGCAGATTAATAAGGCAGCCCTAAAATACATCTTGTCTTCAGATAAGATTTATTCTAGAGGAAGGTGCAATATGTGGTATATTAAGCATAAATAAAGTTGCCATCTAGAATGCTGAAATTGTTAGAAATTATGTTAAACTTTAGACATTCATAATTTAATAAACTCTTATTTCGAAAAAGGTAATAACTTTGTAGATGTCATTGTTGAAGACAGGAGGGGCAACCATTTTTAAGAGATGGTGCAGGCATTTGTTTCAAATTTTGGTGATTGGTAGTGTGGGGGTGTTGTAGCTCTGTAGTTAGTGTTGTTGCTCTGTAGTTAGTGTTGTTGCTGACTGTGATGCAAAAGGTCAAAGGTTCAAAGCTTGCTTAGGCCACCAGAATTCTCTCTGGTCCGCCAGGGGCAAATGTGTACCAGATTTATCAGACAAGGTAAATATGTAACAGGAGGGCTAAAAGTCTTGTGGAGTGCAAAATTTTATTTTCATTGGGTTCTCTTAGAGCAAGATAATTTTAGCCATTTGGGTTACCTAGTGCAAGATGATATTTTGCCCAAATCTGGGTGAGTTTGTCCCCTTTCCTTCCATTTTTGAGATTAGGACCTACAAGCATCGTAGTCATTAGTGCACATAACGAGGTCAGCAACATGGACTTCAGATTGTAATGGATATATTTTATGTTGCCAAGGCTTGTGGGAGAGCTGGGACCATGTGTTAGGGTGTCACAATTTTGACCACTTTTTGTGATGTTTGAAGGCCTGTGTATTGAGAAAAAAAAATTCATCTAGATTTGTGGAAATAATGTCTTGCACAGAATTTTGGGGAAAAAATGTGCACCCTACTAGTCCTTCAAGCTCAGATCTCCATATGCCAAGCTTTAGACAAAAATAAACCTATGCTCCTATGATTCCTAGGCCGTGACCCTTTTCCTTTAACTGATTTCAATTTACTCAGTCAGACATATATCTAATAAAAGCATATCTGGCTATATATTTTTGATTCCCTATGGCTCTATGTATTTTAAAATAATTGTATTAAATTTAATATCTTGTTCATTTGTTTTAGTTGTTATTTTTAACATTACAAACAGTATATGCATTAAAACACTTTAGTACCAGATATTGTGATTTGTAGGAAGATCTTTTTAACATTTTCAGGAGTGTACTCGGAAGAAAGATCCTTGCTGAGAATAGAGCAAAAACTGGAAGAAATGCTTGAGAAGATGAAGGCCTCACTTGAGCATTCTGTAGTCACACAGATCAAGCAGTCTGTTGTTACACAGATGAAGGAATTTGCAAAGAAAGAAATGTCTGAATATTTATCGCATTTGAAACAGGAGACTCAACATGAACAAAGACCAGAAAGTGGAAAACCAGAAAGTTTGGAAAGTGAACCTAAAAGATCTGTTATAAACTTGTCTTCTTTTGAAGAACGTCACCAAGCAATAGCTAGGATTACAAGCAAACCCACACAGCACCAAGACAATGTGAACAGACAGCGCGACATTTGTCATGTATATACAGCTGCAAGGGTGGCAAAACCATGTGATATGATTGTGCCGCTTCATAAGAACACAAATTTTACACCTGAGCAAGAAGATACAAAGTAAGCATTTTTTTTCTGGAATATTAACATTTCTTGTGCCATTTTGCAAAATGCCACTGCAGTCAAATCACTTGAAATGCACTGTCATCTATGCAATTACATTTATTTATTATAGTTATTACATATTGTAATTATTACATGATGTATTATATTTATGACACTTTGTGAGTAGTTATTACTGTTTCATTAGTGCTAATACTTTGTTTACTTCCTTGCCAAAAACTGTTTTTTTCATTTTTCCTAGTCTGTGCACTCATAGTACTATTAGTTACAGATGCAATTATTTTTATGTTTTTATTCCAAAACAGCAGATTAAATTTTAAATTTAATTACTTTCACTAAATTCAAGATTAAAGTTTCTTAAATAAAGAATGGAACTGTAAAGGAAGGTTGTGTATCCACAGTTAAAAATTTAATATTACAGCATTTGTCAGTATTTTGACAAAAATGAGGAAATTTGCTTCATATTTGCAATGTGGGCTAGAATGAAATAAAAAGGGTTTACCTCGCTTACCATAATAGGATTTCATCATAATTATATGCTAAAACTTTTTACTTTTACTAAGTAGTGGTGGCTGGAGAGAGGATATGTGTGTGTAGGAAATATTGGAGTAAGAACAGGCCTTTTTTACTGTTTTACTTTTAAACTTGCTTTTCAAAATGTACAATGTGCAGCACCAATGGTGTTGGAAAGCAAGATAAAGTCGCTTCTGATGCAAATTGCACAACCAGATTTAGCATGTTTTAAATTTATCCATTATTGCAATAATGTAGACAGCAAATGTCTTTAGCAATTTACTTGCTGCTGATTAGTTGTTCTGTTATACCCCATCATTTTTCATAGTGGACAATTATGGCAAAGCAATGGTACCTTGCAGAAAATATCAACATTTTTCATGCGAGCAAGGGACCTGACATTTTCAGGTTTATTTCTCCTATGAGCTCTTCCAAGTGGGATTTTATTGTCACCTTTTGATCTACCAGTTTATTTATAGATCTGATTAAGCAGCAGTGAAGTAAGGGAAGGAAGATGCTGGCAGCCATTTATTTGAAGAAATTAAAATTGCAGCAGTCACAGCCACTGTGTGACTTTCTTGTTATCTCTTTCAAATGGTACCTTTACCCAGCCAAATTACGTTGTAGTCAAAATTTGCTCTGCATATTAGATTTTCTTCATTTGAACACACACAAACTCTCAGACTGCATTTATACAGAACTTAACATTTATGCTAATATTATATTTATATATTAATGTTATATTGATATTAATTTTAATTTATTAAGTTCCTCAGTCTAAATTTATGTATATTTTAACTTTTATTTAACAAAATCTCAACGAATAGTACTCAGAAAACAACTATTAGACTCAAAATTGGCTGAAGTATTGTCTTCTACTTGCTATACTTGTATTCTGTATTTCAAACATTTCTGTTGACTATAAGTTATGATACAAAAGAAACCTAAAAAGCATCATAACTGTCCTATCTCAGTAAAGTACTGGCTTTTGAAATATCAGGTGGCATTATGAGACTTATATTGATGGAACAGTAGTGCTTGTTGATCTGTTTTAGTAAAAAGTGGCTTTCAGATTATAATCTTCAAGATCAGACCTTGAAGACCTTACCCAGCCTTCATCTGGTTGAAAAACAATCTGAAGATGTGTCTGTTGAGCCTAAAAGGTAATAAATACATATTATCTTCTATAACAAAATGAGAATGAGAGATGAAAGAAGAAAATTATGTGTGTATTAGTGCTGCACTGGTTAATGATATGCGTTAAAATGTTTCATTTTTAAAATACATGTTTATTAAATATGGCAAAGTTTAAATTATTTATATGTAGATATATTGTGTGCTATATTTAACAGTTGTTATTATACTAGCAAGGGTACATCCGTTGCCTAGATTGATTTCTATTGTGAACTCTTCCAGTTAAAATTTTATTGTCAACTTTGGATCTACCACTTCATTTAAGTCAAGCTGTTCAGTTTATTAATTGAGATGCATGACATCAGTATAGCAAAGCAATGAAACAGTTGTCTTTGCATTTGCTGTACTTTAATTGTGCCTTGTATAACCAGCTGAGGTTGACAGCTCACTCTTTGTTGTGATCACAGACGTCATCTCTCTTTCTCTCTTGCTTTAATTTGTGTCGTGCTATATTGCCTACCTCCTTTCTCTCTTTCTCTCTCCTAGGGTACCCTATGAAATGATCTTGATGGGAAAAATATCAGCGTTAGTGACATCAAAGTCTTTGCCAGAATCTTCCAGATTTTGTTTTTTGGAGTCACCAGTATTATTTAAAACTGGATAACATAAGTATCATACTAAATGTGCACCATTACATGATCCAACAAAATATACAAACTTCTCATAGAAGAACTACTTCTGCAAGATTTGGTTGGGATCTGAAAAGATTAGTGGATATGCATAGCACTGGAGTGAACATGCACACACACACACATGCTTTCACAAATCCCTACATTCTGCTTTATCTATTAGATTAGTAATAAAAAATGTTATATTATACTTTGAAATCTTATGAAAAAAAGATTAATTTCTTTTTCTAGTATATGTGGTAGTGAATTATGTCCTCAAAAGGTGTAAGATGCACAGAGGTTTATGTATTAGAAACACATTACCTGAATTTGAACATCAAACTTTGACTCTCTCTTTTATATAAAAACTTCCATAAGAAGGACTCGGTAAAATGGTTTGAGAAATTTTTACATCTTTTTGTAGTAAAATCCCTGAACCTACAAGAGAAACATCATCTGAGAATCCACCACCACCACCACCTCCAGAGTAAGGAGAGGATGCTTATTTTGCATTTGAATCTGTTTATTATAAATCTGCCTGTGCAGTTGAGTAATTAATAATTATGTGCGTAAGTCCATCAATATATATTTGTTTGTCTGTTCATATGCATAAGAGAAAGAGGATGGGTGGTGGGAGCATTAACTGAGCAGACACAATGCTGCTGTGACAAGAAGAGATAAATTTTAGCTTCCAAAATATATATACTGTATTTTTCTTTCTAGAGGGGAAATTACAGTTAAAAATTAAACTCCTAAAGGAAGCAGTCAGTTAATGATGGTATCATGCCTCCTTTAGCATGTGGTCTTTTTTTAAAAATTAATAATATGGATAAAACATATTAAAGGAGTGTAGATATCAAGTTAGATATTGGTATGATGATTCTTTGCGACAATGTTTTTTTCCTCAGCAATTCAAGTGAAGAAGAAAAGGAAGAGGCACCACCTCCCAAGAAATCAAAAGAAGAACTAGGTGGTTACAGTTAATTGGTCAATTGGTCAGAATTTCAAATTACGGGTTCCTAGACACCACAAGACTAATGAATGATCTTGGGACAACCAAGAGAAGAACTCTGTAGTTGGTATTGAGTGACAAAGAGGAGAAGAAGTGCATTTCTGGTTGTTCTACACAATTCTGCATAATGTACTTAATGCACTCGGTGTATTGTGTTCAAGATTTGCTATATTTAATAGTAGTTAGAATTTGGTTGTTGAATCTGCCAGCAGCAGCATGAAAATGTTTTTATAAACAGCAAGAGATTGAAACTGCTGGATAAATAAGTAATCCTCTAGCACATAACTTGAATATTTAAATCTCTAAAACGTAAAAATATTTTGGGAAAATAACTTTCAAGTCTAGTTTCATTCAGCATTCTACACTGCAGTCCTGTAGCTTTGTAAATGGGAATTTATGCTTCAGTCATAGTCATCCATAAGCATGAAAGAATGATGATTAGATATGGGGTTTTATGTGAAGATAATCAAATGTACATTAGCATGTGTGTGAGTGCTCGCGCGCATGCGCCTACTCTAATCTTTTTATTTGTAAGATCGTCCTTATGACAGAATTTGTCTGTCCTTAGTGACTCAGGCAGAACAGCTGCTGAACTGGGTGAATGTGAAGAGTAGAGCGTCCCAGTCCAAGGATCCAGAAATTATGCGCATGATGGATCAAGTTATTCATGCTCTAGCTGATGGTGAGTGGACATTTTCAATCTCGGGAAGTTTATTTTGTGTGTGTGTGTGTGGACACGTGTCTTTTGATGCACATTATTATTGACAGTTCCCACCATTACATGATGATGATAAGGATAATAATAATTGAATTTGTGAAGTGCATTTTGCCACATGGATGTGTGTAGAACAGTACTCTTGTTTATGCAAGATATTTCTTAAAGAGATGGGTCTTGATACTAGATTTGAACCCATCACATGTAAATATGGTTTGAAAAAAAAGAAGACAAGAATTCCTAAGAGTTAGGCCTAAGAATGAAAAGGATCGATTGTTGAATTTCTCCCATCTGATGTGTAGCACAGGGAGGATGGTCCCATAAGCAGACCAAATAAACTGACTCGGGTGGTATGGCATCAGTAGGTCAGACAGGTATGTTGGGGCAAAGCTATGAAGAAAAAGGTAGCACAGTGTGGTGATTTTGTAATCAGTGCAAGCTTGGACTGAGAGCCAGCAAAGCACATGAAGGACGGGTTTAGCAGGGTCTATTTTTGAATGTGGAAGATAATATGAGCAGCATTTTTTTTGAGCTCTTCAAAGTTTGTCCAGCAGGCTGTTACGGAGATTGATGAATAACAATGTGCAGTAATCCAGCTGGTACAACACAAAAGCAGACATGAGCATTTGGTGGCAGAAACTCACACAAAATGTCAGATGTGACTGATTGTGCGATGCTCAGGGAAGATGGACTTAAAGAGTGCATTGATGTGAGATTCAAGAGATAATGATGCCTCAGTCAGTCAGTCAGTCGTCCCTTGCCTGGCACCTGGCGTTGGGGGGAGCACATGGATAGATGCGGCAGCTGACAGGGCCGCCACTCTTGCCTATTTTGGGCGATAGTGAGCAGGTCCTGTACAGGACAACCAGTCCAGTCTTTGACGTTCGTAAGCCAGTTCTTCCTCTGACCGCCGGTGACTTGAAGGATAGTCTTCAACAAGGCGTCATGCCGGGTCACGTGACCAAAGAAGACCAGCTTACGTCGCTTGACTGTTGATAGTAGAGGTTCCTGGTGTCCTACAAGTGTGGCAATCTTGTTTCTTACAAAGTCGTTGGTTTTATGTTCTTTGTATGAGATCCGGAGCAGCCTCCTCAGGCACTTGTTCTCAAATGCCTGGATTCTCCTTTCCATTTCGACGAGCAGAGTCCACGTGTCGCATCCGTAGAGCAGGATCGGCAATACCAGGGATTTGTACAGCCTGTACTTGGTAGTGAACCTTATCTTGTAGCTATGCCAGATCCTATCTATCCTAGCCATTGCTGCTGCTGCTATTGCGATCCTGATGTGGATATCTAGCGTGGAGCTGCCATCCTTGGAGAGGGTGTCTCCCAAGTACTTGAAGCTGCTTACCTCTTCGAACTGTACCCCGTTCATATAGATATCTGTGTTGCCATTGATCATAACTTTGCCCTTTCCATGCTGGTCTCCATTCCATATGCATTTGAGCTGTCTGTCAAAGGTAACACAAATATTCCACTTTGCGAGACAATGAGAAACCCCAGACATGGCACAGATTTCAGTTTTTGCAGAGGCTATAGGAAGGACCTCAGTTTTTCATCATTCATTTTCAACTTGTTGATGGACATCCAGTCTACTGTGTACTGTGTATTAGTGCAAACCTGCTGGAGCTGGGAAGTAAGGTCAGACAGTAGCAACTGTGTATCATCAGCATACACTGCATGCCCAAGTGGCAGATGGTAGAACCACGGGGTTTGATGTACAGAGAGGATGGGGGGAACTGGTGTTTTACACCGAGCCAGCAACTAAGGCTATATTAGTAACATAAAGGCACTGATAGATCCAGCATTGGCAGTAAGGAGATATGATCTCTGTCGCAAGCAGATGGTAAGTCATTCAGCACTCACAGCAATGAGTCAAATCATTCTCACAATAGTGAGATGATTCAAGTAGACTGTGGCTGAAGAGATGGTTCAGGAGCTGGACCCGCACCTTGTCAAGGACTTTGGGCAGAAAAGGGTGATTGGAAAAAGGGTGATAGTCTTTGAACTTATTCGGGTCAAGGCTGGGTTTCTTTAGAAGTGGGGTAAAGACAGCATGCTTATAGATGGGGGTATGGAACCAGTTGTCAAATATATTTTATGACAAAGAAGTAGTAAAAGTGAAAAAGGAAGGAAAATCAAGTTAATGTAACCTATGGATTACTGCAGAAGATCATCCAGCGCCTAAGGCACGGGCCCTGGATACAGTCCTTGTGCTGGACACATCAGACAGTGTTGCTGATCAACATCTGGATGCTCTGAAAGCCATTGCACACACCTTTGTTGATGGCAAGTATTTTTCTTTTTGTGGGAGTTTATTTTTGTAGCCAGCCTGCTCGCGCATTTTCCTATAATTTGATAACACACATTCAATGAATGTTCCATGGAAACTCTTTAAAAGTACTTTCGTATTCTCAGTTTGGCTGGGTGGATGGATTTATTTAAGTCTTCTGAGAAAGGGGACATGTACTATTTTATTCATTCTTGTCTTTCTAATTATTATTGCTATAATAATTATGAAGGTATTTAATCTCTTTTTGCCTGCTACTTATTCTCATGGTCTTAATGAAAATGCAAATTATGACAATTATTAATGGTTTTAATAACAGGGATTGAAGAAATGGTCGACTCCATGAATCTGGAGGAAAATCTGGCAGTGGTGCAGATTGGGAAAGGTCGGGCTTGGGTCAGGCAGCATTTGACTAATGACTACTCGCATGTGAGAGAGGTTATAGGTGAGCAGCATTGTGTTGCAACATCAACAGGAGAGTTAAGTTCTTCAAATATCTTTTCCATTAATTTAGAAGCAGGGTACACACAAGCTTGTCAGATTATTTGGAAGAACAATTCCTTGTGTAAGGAGACTGTCACCAAGCTACAAACTCCATTCACACCCAGCCACTTGCACAGATAAGTGGAAGAGACCTAAAGCTGCTGAACATTCAAAGGGAGACAATTTCATAAAGAGAGTTATGGTTCACCATTTTTACAAAGATGAAACAAATTTAGTAAACTGGAAAAAATAGATTGTCAGCGCTCTATTAGTAACAGATTACTGGTATAATGTACTAATAATTAACATCTTGCCTCAAGATGGGTGTGAGCGCTCCTTCAACATGAGTAAGTTAAATTTAAGAATAGTTCTGGACGTGTTCTGTTTTCATTGCATATATTTATTGTTGTTAAAGAGTGTAATATATTTCAGATGAAATTTCACCTCATTCTGCCATGGAAACAGGAGGAAAGACTCCCCTTTTCCAAGCTCTTATGGTCTGTCTAGGAGCCATTGAAGGCAGAGGTAATGTACCAGATGTTTTTTTATGAATCTTGTCTGCACCCTTTGTATTTCTTTTTTATATGCTCCTTTCTGGTTATTGCATGAGTTGGATGTTATAGGGAAAAAAAGTGAATTTTTGTGTCGTGAGAATCTGGTAGCTTAAATACAGAAGCATGCTGAAGTATCTGCACATTACTTTTAATATACTTTCAGTATGTGATCACTGAAGTTTCATTAACTCTCCTCAAAAGAAGTTGCCATATCATATTTTGTCTCTAGGTGGACTTGTGAATGTTGCTGGCTGTCACCGTGTGAGGCCTCGCATTATCATGGTCACCGACGGGCGACCCACAGATGAAGCCTTGGAACATGGCAAAGACATACAGACTAACATCAATGAGGTCAGTGGATCAGGCAATACTGCATGATGAATCAGCATTATTGAAACACCAGGGAGTCACAGCTGTTGAAGTATTTAGCAAATTTCTAAAGATACAGGATAGTATTGTGAAATATGAGTGGTTACAGGTGAAATTATTACTGTACATATTAGTTACTTTGAAGTTGTTTAATATTATAAAGCATCTTTATGAAGCCAGTCTGTGAAATTGTCCATTTTGCTTTGGCACACAGATTGCATTTAACTGCCATAACACATTAACATGGACTGGAAATATAAGTAGAATTTTTCTTTTTGCGTGTAGGTCAAGTTTGCTCTTGTTCAGCTTGTGACGGAGTTTGTTTCCAAGAAACATAAGACTACACCTTCTCCTATCTTCTGGGTGCCAGTTGGTACTAATCCAGACAGGGTAAGTTTTATTTCTCAAAATAATCTCAAATTAAACAGGATATGTGTTGGTTGGCATTAACCAATGGTTGATTACATTTTGTTAATAAGGCTTTTTCCTTCTTTGTTTTAAAATATTAATATTAATGCACAAATAAATAACAACATTCCATGCACACAGTCATCTGGAAAAGGTCATAAAGGCAGAACTAAGGATATTCTAGTCAAGATCAGTGTCACGAAACATCACGCTGTGTAAGGAAAGAAACTGTTGATAGCCTTAGGAATTGTTCTACTATGAATTACTTCCCTTAGCTAATCTAGTCGACCAAGCAGGTATTTTGTTTCATTTGAAAGTAGGCAGTGAGTCAGTTGATCAAGAGCCATGCTTGAGATGGTTGCCATTTTCTGAGTTTGACATGGATTTGTAGTCTAACAACCAAAAATGACAATGTAGTAGTAATATTTAAAGTTTAATGTATGTTCTAATTAAATATTTCATTGTTTAGCATTTTATATTTTGTAGAATTATTTTTTAAATTGCTGTCTCATGACCAAGTTTAATGATGAGCTATCCAAAAGCAAAAACTATGTTTCTTACAAATCACATCACTTAAATGTTCTTTAAAATGGTGTGTCGCTGATGGTTGGTTAATAGGTGTTAACCTTGCAACACATTGTACTTCATGCAAGCACTCCTAAGCAGTGAGTCACTTTGCTTTTTGTCCATGAGGGGAGATATAATTTGGTTTTGACTTGGATAAGCTAGAAAACCCAAACATTGCATAAACTGTCAAGGTCCAGTTTGCTGCCCTGAACATCGGTAGGCTGCTGTGTAGACATCCACACCGAGAACCTCAGAGCTTTTTTTTTTTTTTTTAAATTTTTTTATTTGCTGCGCAATGAGCATTCTTCCGAATGGATACCTGCGCAATACAAATGGACATCATCATCATCATCATCATCATCATCATCATCAGAGAAGTACTACTTTCAATAGCCAAAGAGGTTCTTGGGGGGCAGAGGAAGACGAAACGACCTTAAGGCACAAACATTATCTTAGATCTCTGTGATCCAAGGAGAGTCTTAAAGAGAGGAAAAGCAACACTCAAAGCAGCTTCCAAAGCAGTGAACTGGGACAGGAAGAGGATGAAGGCAGCTAGGGAGAACTGGATCAAGGACCAGTGCCAGACAATAAAGGAGAAAATGACATAGATTGACAGCAAAAATGCCTACCAGCTCAACACAAGATTTCAGTCATTAAAGACAGCAATAATCATCTTCTCAAGGTAAGAGCAGCTGATGTTTGCAGGGACCTGTACAACTTCCAGTTGAAGACGGACACGATGTCTTTCAAAGAAACCAGACTAAAATCAGTAAGCCTGCGGACCTACCAACCCTATGGGAAGAGGTCAGTTGAACGTTACACAGTCTGAAGGGAGGGAAATCACCTGACTATATATTGACTATATCTTAGCTGAGCTGCTCAAGCAGAGTGGAAATAAAAAACAAAGGCCCTTACTGTTCTGTGCCAGAGAATCTGAGAATGCAAAAAATGCATGCAATCACTAGTTATATCCCTTCCAAAGAACGGAAACAGTAAACGGTGTCAAAACTACAGAATCTTAGCCCTAATTAGCCTCCCTAGCAAAGTGATGCTGAAAGTAATCCTGAAATGTTTGAACACCACCACTAGCAGAGGACCAGGCTGGCTACAGACCAGCAAGGAGCACAGCTGGTTATATCTTTAACTGTCACATTCAGAAAGAAAAACGTGTGAGCACCAGTGAGATCTCCATAACTTCATCGTCTTCAAAGAGGCATTTGATAGTATATGGCATGTGATATGAAAATTCAGCATCAAAGAGGGCTTTATTTAAGCCATCGAAATGTTATACTAAAGCTCAGTGAGTGTACTACTACTCAGCAAGCAACTGGTAGACTTCTTTCAGCTAACAAAAGTGCTCTCCATCGCTGGTACTGTTTGACATCTTATTAGAGAACATCATGTGGGAAACATTTAACAGCTATCACACCCCTGTTTCAATTGGTGGGAGGCCTATATGCAACCCGTTCTTTGCAGCCAATATCACTCTGACAGACAGTCCAAATACTGACTAGAGCGAAATCATGGTTGACACCATTGGCAACAGCAAAGCAGAGTTCTTCATGAATGGAGTAGCACGTGAGAAGGTGAACACTTTTAAGTATTTAGGAACCACCCTTTCCTGAGTTGGCTGCTTCACTTAAGACATCCACTTTATGATTGCAACAACGAAGGCGGCACACTAGCTTGGATGATGCAGTAATGCCATTAAGTTTGCTACCAGGTACATAACTCTTTAAGTCCCATGTAGTTCTCATCCTACTGTTTGGATGTGAGACATGGACACTCACTGAGAGTAAAATCCATGCATTTGAGAACAAGTGCCTGAGCAGGCTGCTTTGAATAGTTCTTATATAGAACACAAAACCAGTGACTTTGTATTGAGCATGATTGCCATCATTGTGGGACATCAGGACCCCTCTCTGGCAAAAGTAAAGCACAGCAAGCCAGTTTGGTTTGACCATGTGACCTGGTACAGGACTGTACCTAAGACTGTTCTGCAGGCTACCTTGGAGGGAGTCCACACTGAGGAAGAACTGGCATGCATATGTGAAGGAGTGTACTGGTTGTTCCATGTAGTTTGTACTGTTTTAGTCATTGAATTTTAATGTCTCTTTAATAACTGTTGTTCCAGCCATTTTTAGAGTCTCTAGCAGGACTAAGCAAGGGAAAAGTTGTGGACCCTGAAAGCATTCACGAACTTTGCAGATATTATAAAATGCAGGTACGAAAACATTTTTTTTTTGGCTGATCAGGTCAACTGTTTATAGGGTTTTGTAATTGTTAACTGTTTAGCCAGATGTTTGATATTTACTGCTAGTAATGCAAGAAAAACTACTGTGCATTCTACAAACTGATGAACTTATCTATAGTTAAAAGATGCTTGGATCTGTGGCCCTAGTGACAATTACTGCATGCTATAAAAGTGAAAGAGCATATATGAAGACTGCAACACACACACACACACACATTATCTACGAACATGCACACAGTGTGCATGCATATATCCAAAGCCATGAGAAAAAATACGGGAAGACAACAATCTTGCCTTTCTTGTCTCATATTGTGATTTTTAAAGTGTTTTTTGAATTTCTGCATTCTTGTTCTCATAACCCTTTGCATAAACTCATATTCATTTGACAGGAAACTATTGGTTGTGTGTACAAGATGGTGCGGAAGCATGCAGACATGTACCAAACTAAAGAACAGGTTATGACAGTTGTTACTGCACTGGCAAGCAATCTTGAGATATCTGAAAAGGTAAAGTGCTTTAGTTTTGTAAATACTGTGATAGGTATTAGAAGGGGTAGCAAAGGTGGATAAATACATAGCACCTGGCCAGCTTCAATCGAGATGTGACACTACCCAGATGAACTATGTGTGGTAGCGGAGCAAGTTTCTTTGCCTTCCCAGTTAACGATTCCTTCCCAGGTTCAGTGATGATTTTTTGTTGTATTGGTCAAGTTGTCAGAAATTGGTTCTCATTTTGAAAGAATTGTAATTTGACTCAAGAATAAGTTTCTGTTTTGGAATTATGTGTAATTCTTGAGGATGCTAGTTTCAGAGTGACAACGTTAACCTTTTATCATAACCTTGTCAAGATGCTGTGTTCAGAATGACGACACTGGAGCTTCATTTCATGAATCTTCAGACATGTGTCACCTTCAATTTATGTGTCAAGTACAAACAGTCTTGTTGCCTAATATGTAAATGTTCAGATGAGTGCATGAATTCAGATGCTCCCAGCAACAGTTGAAGCATCTTCAACATGTGCCAGCCTCTTTGATGGAGAACAGAGTCGATGACATCCCCACAATACTCAGGCTAGTCCTTGTCTCAAAATCTCCTCAGAATCTTCCAGACTGCCCTTCACCCCCAGACCTGTGCAGGGTGGGGTCTGTGGGTGGAGGAGGGCATGTTTGTCTGCAACAGTGAAAATATGGGCAGAAAAGGTTTTGCCACTTCCCTGGCTGTCCATTCCACCTGCTGACAGAGATTTTGTCATTCACTATGCCACCAGAGACTGTGAGCCTGGGAGCTTCCATGACGATGTTGATGTGCCTCTGCCTGTCAGTTCCAATGGGAGCTTGCCTGAATCTTCACCTCCACACTTTGGTGTCATCTCATTTGACATCTTTAGGTTTTTGATGTCATCAAGGGCCCTTCCTTGGTGTTTAGTTGAAATCCACCAAGGACCTCCTCGCCAGTCTGCATGCAATCCCCAGCTCTTTCTTTGTGGGGTGCAGTCTAGCACTGTTGTCCAACGGTGTTGCTTAGGAGCTGACAAACAGAGGTCACTCATTTCTCTGGTCCCCAAGTCCAGATTGAAATAGTGCCCTATGCTGGATCTCAGCATCCTGAACAGGTACCTTTCCGCTTCCTGGTGTTGCTTGGAGACAGCCAGGTTTGTGCGACATGCAGTCTTGCCTAGAGATTATGCCATCAGCATAGATTTTGTGGATGCTTATTTCCACATTCCAACTAGGCAAAGCTGTCAACTATACTTTAGGATTGCCATGTAGAGAGGGTCTTATAGTTTCGGCCCATCCCTTTGGGCTGTCCATCACTACATAGGCGTTCACTCAGGTGATGAACTTCACGATGTCTATGATTTAGTCAGTCATAGACGCCCATGCCTTGGCCTATTTGGATGACCTCTTGATGCATACATGGCTTCTGGACACTGTCACTACAGGGATATTTGTTTGTGACTGCAGGGATATTTGTTTCCATATCCATACTTATCTAGGCTGGTTGATCAACGCCCAGATCACCAGCCCTCTCAGGATTTTGCTCTACAGAGAATGCAGTTCCTTAGTTACAGCAACGAGGTCTGTCTGACCCCGGCCTGGCTTTTGACAATTTTAAATGGAAGCCTCCTCTTTTTTCCACAACCCTTTCAGCTTGGGGGCAATGCCTTCTGGGAATTCTAAATTCTACAGCAGACCTTCTTCCTCTGGGTTGACTCTGGATATGTGCTGTTACTGTTTTGTAAACAGGTTTCAGGTCATCTTTAACCAATTTCTTTTCTCTCAACAGGTCAAATATTATCTAGATAAAGCTGATGAGCTCAGTAAGACAGAACATTGATTTCCCATGGAATGGCTCCTGCTCTCCTTGTCTCAGAAGATATATCAGACTTTTTTGCACTGTTTGCAGCATTCATGGTGATTTGACAAAACCAAGCTCAGTTCTAATAACCTCTCTCGGCCAATCATGATGAGGTTTTGCCTCATTGTCCTGCTTTAAAGCACTGATGAAAGATGTATATGACAAGCTTTTTCCACAGGACTTTTGTGATAAGTCTTACCTTCCATCATAATATCATAATGTAATGTTATTGGGCATTGTGTCTGCTGTCATCTGATGTTATGACAAGTCTTTCCTTCCTTCATAATGTAATGTTATTGTGCATTGTGTCTGCTGTCATCTAATGTTATGACAAGTCTTTCCTTCCTTCATAATGTAGTGTTATTTGGCATTGTGTCTGCTGTCATCTAATGTTGTGACAAGTCTTGCCTTCCATTATAATGTAGTGTTATTGAACATTGTTTCTGCTGTGGTCTGATGTTCTGACTCTGCTTTTGGAAGGTTTTAAGATTTGTTTTGTTCTCCTGATATCTGTTTTATGGTCATGTCATCTGGTATTGTCAAAGAAGAAATGAAATTTTTATTGTAATTGCTAATTTTATTTTAGAGTTACAAGGCCCTCCCCGCCTCCCCAGTGTTCATTAGGTTGAGTGTTGGTTAAAAAAAACTGCTGTACTGGCTTTGTGTTCGCCTTTATAACTGTCTGAGGGCTGATGTTCACCTGACCAGTGGAACATCCCATGTATCAGGCACATTCTACCAATAATATCAGGGGGAAACTTTCAGTGGTTAATTAAATTGTACCCTATTATCTCTTATGGTCATGTCATCTGGTAATTCTCAAAGAAAGAGAATTTGTAAGAAAATGTTCATATTTCTGACTTTTTCCTGGTATGTCTCAGAATTGTTAAATTTGTGGATTAAGAACTTATAATGTGTTCTTTATGTTACATTGCCAGGATTATATTGTGGAGGAAGTCTGGAGAAAGCAGAAAGAACCCGACAATGAGCAGGCTGATGCTGATGACTTTGATGGCGTGTTTGAGGACGTTGGTAGGTTGTTGTTTTATGGCATATGAGGTTTGTATCATATGTTTGTATGCAATATATTCATATGATGAGTACAGTATAAAAAATATTACCATAAGAATACTGGGAAGATATGTTTTGTAAAGCTGCCCTAAAGACTGCCAGTCAGATCACTGATAAACCTACACTGTAATAATCCACTAGTGTCAGTGGACCAGTGGATGAAGTTTTGTGAAAGGATATTCCATTCAGGAAAGGAAACTTTATTATTCACCATTTCATTTATTGGATAGATCATAGCAAGCAGACTTGTTTATCATTAATAATCTTCAGCATAATGTCATAAAGACAAAACTATAAAGTAAAATCTTGGCTACTCTGGTGAGACTGCTGGGGCAAGCAAGTCCAAATGCAAACACATGACTCCAGAATGTCTCATGAGCCATTAGGGAACTGAGCACTTCCTGAATCCATTGAAACCGTCCTGAAGGAAGCACAGGAGAAGAGAAGAAAATTCTTGGAATCTGTGAAACTACAGATTTCTCTCAAGAACTATGACTTTCAGAAAGACAAGCGCTTTGTTGGCACTGTCAAGCTTCGCTTCACTACTATAGCTGGCAAGTTTCCAAGCCCGGTTTGTCACAACGATGTAATTGTGGGCAAGGTGGAAGATGTTTGTTTCACGATCATGTTCCAGATAAAGAAAGGTTTTGTGCTTCTCTACTTGTTTTGGCCATGTCAACATGACGACAGATGAGTTATTTTCTAACATCACCCTTGCCATCAATTTCTTGTTTCCTTCTGAAAAAGAACTGGCAGAATGTGTGCACACTTTACTTTAAGTTCATAATGGGACCTGCCCGAAGAATCTTTTAAAATTTTGTCAAAAAATTATACCGGGCTCAGAGGGGAAGTAAAGTGCAATGCAAAGACAAATAGAACAGCGCATAAGAAATCTTCATTAGTATTAATAAGTATTGGATCGCTTTATTCTGGGATACCACATAGAAACAATATTACATATTTATGCATAGAAAACAGGTTTCTCTCTCTTGTTTGCATGGCCACAAATCAGATTCAGTAAATGATTTCAGACTGCAGATTAGTGGAAATGTAAATTAGTCAAAATAAACTACATAGCTAACAGACTATGATTGGAGTCAGAAATTTGTGACAAGAATAAAGATGAGGACCTGCAAGATGTCATAGTGAAACACCGTAACCATGACAAATTGCACTTCATCGTTCTGTGAGATACTCTTTTTTTTTAAATGTTTCAAAAAAACATGAAAACCATGCATTGATGTTGAAAATTTTTTTAGTTTTCTTAGTGGATAAGCGACCGAGCAGCAGAAGAAATAGGGGTGAGGGAGGAAGAAGAACTGTTGAAACAAACTGAATGATGGTAATACTAATATGTGAAGACTTCCATACATTTTGCAGAACGTGTTAACAGTGGCGTGCTTTTGGCGCTGGGCACACGAGTTGTGCGTGGTCAAGACTGGAAGTGGGGCAACCAGGATAAGGAAGGGCCAGGCACTGTCATTCAACACCGTCCGAAAGACAGTAAGGTTTTTGTCATGTCAGTCACTTTGATGAAAAGTGCATGAATACTGATATATGTATAAATACATGTTTATTTGTATGTTTTATTGCATATTTAATATTGTAATCTAATGTATATTGATATTTTACTTTGACTGCTGACATACATTTGACTGTTATAGCATTAAAACTATTTAAAAGAAAATTTGGCTTTGAAACAAGCTGCAGTATTTTTCTAAAATGTGTTTAAACAGACTGGATCTATGTACTGTGGGACCATGGGACACACAATGCCTATCGCTATGGTGATGGAGGTCCATGTGATATCATGGAAACCAGTGTGCATCCTCGGATCCTTGCTGATTCAGAACTGATTGAAGTTGGAGTTCAAGTTGAAAAAGGTAAACAGTATTAAAAGAAACACTGGGAAGGAGAGATTAAAGATACCTTTTTTTACATCTGTAATAGAAGCTGTAATTTATTTAACTGAAAATAAGAAAACTTGTATTTAAAGAGAATAATATTAACAGTAAAATTTGAGTGCCATTATGGAAGCAGTTCAAATGTTCATAGGAATCATGTGCATGCAAATGCAATGGCAGGCTGTTCAAGATTACACAGTGTGCCCACATTTAAAAAAAAATTTTTTTTGGCTGGCTTACAAAAGTCATGTGTATGAATTAATGCACACATTCATTCATAATTGCATGGAAAAGATACAGGCATTCATACACATGATGTAACTTTACTTGCTTACTCTAGTCATCATTCCCACATGCACACACAGGTACATGCCCATACAAATATATTAGTGTATCACAAGTATGTATTAGTGTATCACAAGTATGTATTAGTGTATCTCAAGAATCTATTAGTATATCACAAAAATTGTAGCTTACACAGTCGTGTTGATGAGCTCAAACATAACGTAACTGAGATTCCAAGAGATATACAGACAACAGAGGGTGTAATCAAAGTTCTTCAGTCTCAGCACCACCACCTGAAAAATTGTCTTTGAACTGACCTACTTATTTTCTTCTTTATGGCTGACATTGGTGCTGCCGCTTGGAACATTTGTTGATTGAAAACTTTTCAGGCAAAGGATGGAATTCAGGAGAGGATGTTGGCAATGGGAAAGGTGTTGTCATTCGTAAGCGCAAAGATGGCAAAATCAGAGTAAGTTAAACATTATTTGAAGAAATGTTTTGTACAACAAAGAGATATTTAGGATAAAAAAAACCTTCCAGTTCATTTTTGATTGTAGTACACAGTATACAACTGAATGCAGATTCAAGGTCTTAAGGTATTCTGACAGAACAAGGACTTGTGTGTTTGACTGAGGCAGGCTGGGGATCATTCTGTGATGTCAAATACCATCAAACAGAAAAAAGAGAGGTTGAACCTCAGTCTGTTAGTGTACAGATGTGCCTGATGCTACAATAGATTGAGATGCTCAGAAGGGTTGAATGTCCACTTATGTCTCTTCTTTGATTTCAGGTACGTTGGAGTAATGGATACATTGGCAAATACAGATTTACATCAGATGAAAATTCTGCACTTCAAGTCAGGTATTAGTGAACTTATTTAATATTGCTGTAATGATGTCAAATATAAACTGAGAAATATTTTTGTCTGGTATTTGGCATAGAGAACAGTAATCAAGAGAACAATGTGCCTGACTTTATGAGGTAAAAATAAGGACTACAGCATTTGGATGACTTTAGTTTTTAAAAGATCTTTGAAAATTCTTATTTTTATTATTACATAAATAATAGCATCATTAACAGTATATATTTTGTGCATTATTTATTATCTATGTTCTTTATTTTGCTTGAAAATATTAGTTTTTTCTTAAATGGTTATCATATGCCGTATAGTTCATAAGCAGAAAAGTAGGAGGAAGAGATTATTTTTCAGTTTGATGGGTTTTTTTTTCAAAAGATCCTCCTCCTGTACACCATTTTCCATGGCTGATATTTTAAAAAATGTCAGACTTGAAGGATCTAGGAACGGTTTTGATCCTGTATGTGGTGTGTCTGTGACTGTTGTAGTGAAATCTGCTATGCTAAACGGCATCATAGGACAAAGTCAGAAGACTCTTCACATTACTTATCTGAAGAGGAGCAAGGAGCAGTTGGAGGATATGACCCATCTGAAGGTGAAAAGTAATTACTTGGTGTTATATCATGGCCCAGCAGCTGGCCTTGTAAGTAGGTGTTTCATGCAGGGAAAAATATGACTGTGACAAGATCTGAACCCAGACAGTTCATCATCACTATATTGGTGATGAAATCATTGCAGGAACTTTCCTTAAACTCATTCTTAGTATTCCTGTAGTGGAGAGAAATGGGTATGTGTCTGATTTCAGGATTGGGTCGTCGTGTATGGTTCTGGAGAGAATCAAAAACAGATGAGTGGCATATATATGATCCAGAATTGCAGGAAAAGCTGCTAACTGAATATAAACGTCGCCCAGATGGTTCTTGTGTAGTTCGAAGAAATGGACTAAAGTAAGTTTTTTTTTTTAACTTTGGGTTGGTGGGGTGTCAAATATACTGTCTGCATTAACTTTTGATAATAATAAATTATAAAGTAGAATCTTTTTTGAATTACATTTCACCTGATGTATTTATCAGCTCGTTTCACACTGACAGATAGTGTACATTTTCTCCCAGAATCTAAGAGTGATTAAATGTGCTAGGATCAAGACAGTTTTTCAGATTGATTTTACTTTATTTCAGTCGGAGAGTATTATTTAAGACAAGCCAGGAGAAGACTGTGGATAAAGGACTGGTTTTTGAAGTGAAATCAGAGGGTATGGTTTAGCATTGTTCATCTCACTGAGCCGTGTAACCCACTCAACTTTTATCTGAGGGTGGAGTTTATTGCATTACAAACCTCCAGACCTTTGCTACGTATATTTCAAAATAAAATTCATCAATTGTTCAAGACACCACTTTCTCTTCCCACAGTCATGAGTCTATGGTCTCATTCATTTTAATTGATACATACTTATATGCTGTTTTCAATACGTACAAACTATATGTGTTAAATACATATAAACTATGTCTTAAATACATACTAGCTACATATCTTCAATACATACCAAATGTTTTAAATAGTTAATGATTTTTTTTTAGACATACAAGACTTGAATTTATTATGTAACTGTAGAAAGTGATTGGTCTTGAATTTATTTTCTTGCAGTTGTAAGTGAAAGAAATTATGAAGAAATGCTGCAAAAAGAGATGTGAGAACTCCCACCGCTGTCAACATACTGCCTTATAATATGTGAGTGTGATACTAGCTGGTCATGGAAGCCAAGACAGGCAATTGCTAGTAGCAAGAAAGAGCAATAGTAGAGCACACAGAAACTACCCCACGTAAATATAAAATTAAAGAATAATTTCTGCTTAACTATAAATTCAGTGATGCATTCAGACGTTTGTGTGTGCCAATGCTTTGCATGTAAATGACTGTTGAGGTGAGGATGTTTATGTGACTATGTGACACTAGCATGTGTACATTCCCTTGGGATTAATAAACTTGATTGAGAAAATTCAGTCCAACTTCACAAGGTGCAAATTATAGTTATAATAATTATTGTGTTTGTAAAGTGCATTTCCTCGTGTGGATGAAAGTTCAATGTGTTGCACATGAAAGACTACAAATGAACCGACAGTCAACCATACAAGTAACACAAGGGACAGCAAATGGATGATACCATTGGAACTATGAACAAAACGCATGGATGAAGAACTGAGGACTAAGTGGAGTAGTACACTTGATTATGCAAGAGATGAGTTTTGAGAATGGAGTTGGATATTCTAGGTAAGGTTTCATTGAATTTATGTAACTAATGGATTTTGAGTTCATGTTTGCTTCTGAAAGAAGAAAAATAATGAAGTCTGGAATGAAGGATGCTAGTTTAATGTATCTGTGTACTTCCAGTTACATGCTTGTGGCCTAGTTTACTATGAACAGATAAACTGTGTTTATATGTGTGAATGGATCAAAGAAACTTGGTGCTCAACATCATCATGCCATTTTGTTTGATACTTCAAGCTCATAAAGTGAGCTGTTTTTTACTTTATCATGTCATTCAAGACACTTACCTATCTACCTGCTGGGAAGGACTTATGACTATTTTAAAAATATATACACTTGTTTTACTGCGTTACTAGGTTCCGTGTTGTCTAACGCGTTTTGGAAATGGAGGTTATGTCCAATCAGGTGGTCTAATCCTTGTCTCTGTTAAAGCCCCATCCTGTACTCTGTTCGAAAACAAGTTACAAGTTTCTAGTATCATTTGTATATGCGAGATTCACTCAAATGCTAAATGATTTTAAGTCAAATTAGTAAACATTTTTTAAAAATTGTACTGATCTATTTAGATTCATTTATAATTATTTACTCGTTATTTCCAGCCATTTCTGCTATGCAAGAATAATACTACGCCACCCCTAGAATTTTATTATGCTGTTTTTGTCCCCTTGACACAAGCAGGCTGACACCTATAAAATGTATTGATTAAGTATATGAAAATTTGATTTGAAAAATGGTAGGATCATAATTGTGACTACAAATGATTAACTCATCTGCAAGAAACATGTTAGTGGCAACAGGATCAAATCTGCATCAGTATTATTCTCAGGAAGTTTGCTTTGTATCTGAGAACACTTCCTGAGTATAATTGCCCACTGAGATTATTAAAGTTGGTCATTATCATTGTATGTTTAGCTCAGAATCATTGAACCCTACTGTGTACTGATATATGCATGCGTCTTAGGACAGTTGCATCGAAGTGAGATTAATTCAGTGAATTGTGTATGCAAGGGGGGGTGGGGGTACTGTGAGAGGGGATTTTCTTTTTCTAAGATATTAACTTGTAAAGTCGTGCAGGATTTTTAAGATAAACTGAATTTCCCTATATTTAATTTCTTGCAAATATGTTTTATTGCCAATTTGTTAAACAAAAGTCTGGTCCATGCATGTGTGTTTGTGAGAGAGAGCATAGTATATGCATGGATGTGTGCACATTGGTGTACATATATTTACAAATGAAAATTTGCTTGCCATTCTGCATGTAGCAAATGTGAAATAAAAAGGTGCATGCTGCTAAATCCATGAGAAGCTGTACCATTTAGTGTTTTGTTTTAACTCTTGTACAAATCAAAGACAAAAAGAAAAAACCCTGCATGGTAGTTTAAAATGAATGCTGCTTTTGCACCAACGGACCTACATTACTGGATAAGCTACTTGGAGTCAAGCCTGGGTTTAGTCTCGGCTTCTTGGTTTTTCAAGATTCAAGATTCTTTGTTACTCTTTCACCCTCTATGGGGTATTGAGATATTAAAAAATATATTACACACACACATATTCCCAAACATTCCTATCTATACAATATGTTACACTACACATTCACTGGTTGGTCTATAACAGCTAATATATTAAAAGTTGATTTTCTGTATCACTCATTCTTTCCTTCTTTTCGCCATTTAAAACCCTATAAAGTATATCTGCCTATGTAATTAAAGAAAGAATATATAAACACGTGTAAACAAAGCCATACAGATACACATACCTTTACTTATATAATACGAGTATTTATAATTTCTCTCACACGCACAGATAATACACATTCTATTACTTTTTGTAGGTCACCGTCCTCAGTAATAATTAACTGAGGTAATCTTGCGAGGGTCTTTTAATATTTTGAAGTTAATCATGAATGGAATTTATGAGCAAGGGCAGTTCGATGGTGCAACACTTAGCACCTGTCACCAATATGGTGAGAATTGGCTGTCCTGGGTTCAGCTCTCATTTGGGCACACTGTTCTTTCTCTGTATAAGGCATCTGTTTACAGGGCTGGCTGCCTTGCCATGATATAGCCTTAGTTGCTGGCTTAGCATAAAACACCAGTCCCTCACTTCCCCAGAATTTATGAGCATTAGGATTCTAAAGTGATAAATTATTTTTACACTGGGCAGACACTTTTTTACAGTAAATAGATAATGAAAGTCATCCTCAACATCCTTAGTGTTACCGAGTCTACAGAACCGTTCATTTCTAGGGATCTCAGTTTGCCTACATTTATTCACCAGAAAGTTGTTCTATGTCCCAAATTTTGTTAAAGGGAGATAATCATGGGGTGGAAGTATTTTTAAATAGGAGGCTAATGAAAAGGTACTTATGAACATTCTGTAATTTGAGTATATTTGTGTCTAGTTCTCCTAGCAACTCTGGATATACTGGTCCTGAAGGGACCTATTGATTTTTTTTATTCTTAAACCAATCACATAATATGTTTATGCTTTTCTGGTTTATCCATATTCCACTCATAACTGAAAATACTTGTTTCTTCCAGTCGGGTGATTTGTATATTTCTGACCATACCTTGCGTCTTGCAGACCTGAATGGAGTCACAAAAGCCTAAAACAAAATGTAAAGGTGCCTATTGTTGGGCTAAGGTCTTTGGTTGAACCCATATGAGAGAGAAATGTGTCCATGGTTGGTCCGTTAAAGCACTTTTTAATGTGCAGATATCTTTTACTTATTATGAAATTATTTTGAAATAATAATCAGGGCTATTGGTTTCCATTTTTGTTCCATGTGCATTTCTCATGGTCTTTCCCCATTATTTATGCATGACATGATTAGCAGGAGATTTATGGAAACAGTACAGTACTTGTTAGGTATCTCATTAAACCACATGTAGGTCCTCTTCCCCTCAAAAGAGAAGACAGTATTAGAAACCAAAATCAAGGTGTGATTTTTGAATGACGAACTGTAATGACATAATCATGGCCATGAGTTATGCTGCAATAATCACAAGCTATAAGGTCTGTAGCTGAATGGGAAGACAGTAGAGAGATCACAGACATGGAAACCTTGTAGCAAACAGAAAGAAAGCTGCAATTGAACATGGAGCAGATGCAAGTCCTCCAGCTACTAAGCTAACTGTAGCTGACTCATGAGCTTTGTCCATGCTGCTAAATACTCCGTGGGATGTTCTTTGAGGTGAGCAACATGTCTGGACTGTGGCCAAGACACACTTTCATATGGGAAATTTGGTCGCTGTGACCTCCACAATGCTAACATGGCATCCATGGTATCAGCACAACACATAGGATCATCCCTAGAGTAAAAAATAAGTGTTGGCACATAAAGAGGCTCGTCTTTGAAGTGCTTTACCAGACGGTCGTAAGTGTCCTTAGTGGTCCTGTGAGTAATTCTGTAATATGAATCCAGTGTCTTCAAAACAGCCAGTTGAAATGCTTTATTTTGGGGAAGAATCTGAAAGTGATAAAGATGTCGTGCATCTCAGCAAGTGCTAAACTTTACAGTTCAGGGTTACTTTATAGTTAGTCAGCAGCTAAGTAGACGATTTTTTTTTCAACTATCATGTAAACTGTAAAGAGTTTAACTTGTCAGATTGACACCTGTTAATTATGCCCACTGTCAAACAAGAATTTAACATGAATTGCCATACTGACATCTGTTAATTATCCACGTCAAATGTTTTCAATAGATGTCTCTGCCAAAATATTCTAAAGAATCTTACCTGAGTGATTCCCTGAGACATATTATCATATGTTCCAACCACAATGCTGTCAAAAATCTGTCCTAAGACACGTTTTCGAAAATGTCCACTCTCCTCAGGTTTACCTGCAGCTTGCTCCAATGCAATGGTGTAGATGTAAGCACCCAGTGAGAATGCATGAACAAAGTACTGCCTATGTGGTGTCTGGTGCTCTTTTAGGTACTCAAATAGTTCAAGTGTTATTTTGTAGCCAAGTGGGGGCCACAGAAAGCTGCCTAAGTTTCCTTGCACATTCAGGACATCTAAACCAATACTGTGATACAGTGCCGAGTACTTCTGTACTGCTGTGGGCTTGGCATTGAGCCAGTTGAATATTATGACAAGAGGTGCCATTCTTTTACCAGAATAATTTACATCTCTCACTTTCTCTGAATAATCTATTTCATGGAGCTGCAAATGTGAAGATATTACAGTCTGCTTCACTTTTAACTGTTTCACTTTATCGCTTGTTTTGGAAGGACTTTTTCCAGAGTTGGTCTTCTCACATTCTGTTGCATAGAATCTTTTGACATGAGTGTTTGTGCTTACTCTTGCCATGCAATATATCCTTGAGCCGGATCTAGCTAGGAGGAGTGATTTACTCATGTCTGATTGTATCAAAATAATGCTTTCCTTAAAAAAAATAATTTCACTGCTGAAACAGAAGTAAAAATTCATTATAAACCTTTTGTAAGGGTTCCCAACATTTGGCAGTAGTTCTATTGATGGAAATATTTTCAACAATACATGGAAACTATGTCAAACTCAGATGAGAGACATAACACAGTTCATGTGGATCAGTATGCCTATAAGCCTGCAGATGTTCAGGATATCACTGTCTAAACGACACATATGCTCTTTCTCCCTTTATTTACTACAAATCGCTAGTAAAGAGAGGTGAGAATTTGGGCGCTGTCCTATAGGGAACCTGCCCTGCTGCAGATTTAAGCTTAAATTATTAGTTACCCTTGTCTAGAGCAGACCACATAGCTTGACAACAGCATCTGAAGACTGAAGTCTGCAAGCATACTTATTATTGGTAAATAGTGATAAACATATTTCTACGTCAATTGTATTTAGTTTTATGCCTATAAGCATTTGTTTCCTAGTTTAAAGCGTTTTCAGCAGATGCATCCATCATATGTGCTGTCGGTTTAAATGAAGATATGTTCCCAGCTGTATGAGGGTATATCATGAATTAATTATAACTCAGCAGTAAACTGTCACATTCGACTGGCGAGGTCATCTCAAGACACGCGTCAATGCACGAGTCGATGTCGTTTGACAACAATGATGGAGCCCCTATGTACATCGATCCCATCATCTTTGCGCGTGCTTCTGTTTAAGCGTTGCTATGGAGGCTGCGAGGGCTTATGAATTCCCTGTCGGTGAGTGCCGTGATCGTCACCAAGGCGTTGGAGCCAATGCAAGGCCTACAAACTGAATGTATTTGGCAGTTGTTGTCTCTGACGAGTGATCTGACAACAACCGAGCGAAACAGTCGATCAGCCAGTATCATGAACTGCCACACGGCCAGCGAGAGACACGGCAGGAGCACCTACAGCATTGCGAAAGCTCGGTGGTATTGTCGAGCCGCATGTTTACTTACATCTCGTCTCTTGACTGCACAGTGATCCTCGCTGCTCTTGCGTGACGAGGCTAAGAACGCGTTGCCATCGCACGTCTGCTGGTCAAAGGCCAGAGAGGCGACAGGGGCAGTGAACACGTACCACAGGTAGGTACAGGCTTGTCTCCCATGGCACGATTTGATAATAATAATGAAGATTTGTATAGCGCATATTCACACTTATAGAGAACATGCTCTTAGCGCTTAAAACAAGGAAGAGACCTGGACTACATGGATAGAACACGAGGGACGTAAGAATAAACAACAGAGCTGATGACAAACAGAAAACAAAAATAGAAAACACAAAAAGACAGCAAGTAAAAGGAACAGAGAAATATAGGGATTCTGCAGAGAAAGATGGGTAGAGAAGTAGGAAGAGCAGAAGGGGGGAGGGTAAGAAGGACGAGCATTGTGTGGACTGTGTTAGGAGTAATGCTCAAGGAAGAGGTGCGTTTTCAGTGCAGATTTGAAGGATTCAATTGTAGGAAGGTGGCGGACATGGAAAGGAAGAGAGGTCCATTGTTTTGCTGCACAGTAGCCAAAAATACTGACTTCATTTAAACGGTCATGGAGGATCTTAATTGTGCACAATGCTGCCATGTAAATAGTTCGTGCACAAAACAATCGATGTTTGTTGTATTGAGGTCAATATTAAGACCATATAAGGTCAGCCAAACCAGTTGAATATGAGGTCATGTAAATAGGTTTTAATACTGCAATACTACCGCAGAGTTACATCAATTTAATTGTTTGCGCCACGACAACTATTTTGTGGCATCTGTGGGAAAAAACATCAACTAAAATGACGATAATGAGCTAGATGACGATGATGTCAAGACTAGCAGATGGCTCAGGCAGACACAAAGGCAAAGAACGATCTGGTATTTTGTTGTCATTTTTTAAATAATAAATCATAGCCAAGCCCATTCTTCTACGTCTCTGCTGTGGGCAAGAAACCTCCAGACCGTTCATGCCGCCTTTCTGATAAAATAAAGGATAGAGATTTTGCGTGTCATTGCTGGCTGGTTGGTAGAATAGTTTTAAAAAAATATTCCTGTGACGGAATACTTAAAAATATCTTACTGTGAAAGAGAACGGAACTACATGGAAGAATTCTTTATAGTGCGCCATACTACAAACTGTTTCAGAGTTCTCGCTGCTTTTTTTTTACTCTGACAGACTTCACAGGCCAAAAAAGGCATACAGCAAGCTAGTTTTTTCGTACAAAGCTCTCTGTAGGCTGATTGAACACCTATATAAACGGAATTCGCCAGCGGGTCAGTAAATTTAAATAGAGCACAACGACATTAGCGTGCACGGCCTCCCAATACCCGAGTCATTTAGAGAGAATCATACTGGGAGTACCCAAACCAAGTACCCTGACTTCAAAAGCACCATTATGCCAACTTGTTGAGTAAGTCTGGGCTTTCATACGGTAATTTAGTTATTTTGATTCATATTGCTTGGGTGTAGGGTGTGAGAAATAGTAGGGAAACATGTGTGAAACAGACCGTGTCCTACGGCTCTCTCTACTACCGGCGGGTCGCTTCCACCCTCGACCTACCCATTCTCTTGTTTTTCGGGTGCATGGGTTTTCAAATCAAAGAAAGGGTATGAATGAGAATTAATAAAAACACAGTGAACTTATATAGCCATATCCCTGTCCTATGGGCAGACTTATGCCGCTTTACAGAAGAAAGACACACACACACACACAGACGGACATACACGGACGCACGTAACATAACATTGAATGCCATATTAGGTAAAAGGTATGTAGCCAGATGCTGCTCTCAGTGTGCACAGTTCATATGAAAAACTGTAATTCAGGCTGCAAAATGCCCCTTTTATGAATTGATGAGGTCTATCAACCAATTAACAAATCAATGTACGCGACTGTAAACACACGACAATATAATTATTACAAAGTGAACACGATCAGATCAAAATCCTCACACATCAGTTTCTTAAACACATCAAACCAAATCATGCTAAAGGATACTATCTAACAATTATCTTTATAAATATTTAAATAACATATAAAACTTATAAATACTTCCAGGTTGTCTGTAACATGTCAGTCACAATCGAATATATTTGCACAGTTCCCTTAGTTGCCAAACCACTTGACCTGAAACATGTGGTGGTGTCATCCATGTTGGGTGGCTCCGCGGCCTACATACACAACTTCAATGCCTCACAACACTAGAGAGATAGCAATGAGGTTTCCAACACCTTGATACCAACTGCCTGCCATCACTTTCACCCTGTAGGGAAGGGTACCCTGGTCGACTTAATGCCACTGCTTAGTAGAAATGTTTCTGAATAGGTCTAGGCAACTCTCACTCGCACATTTAAACTAAGACGATTCCGATATAATTCAGAAAAGTTTCCAATTATGAATATAGTATAGTATAAATCACAACTATATCTGTGTTCTGTACCCTTGTGGCTGGTGTGCTCGATCTCAAAGCAGATGATCTACAGCTTTAGACCCGCACTTACACTTTTAGTAATGGTGAACCACTTTAGGTTCACTGCACCTACAACCGGTAGGCAAGGTAGTTTTGATCTTTATCTTTTTTATTCCAGGTGAGCATATGATCGGCTTTTCAGAATTCTGATAAAGCAAGATGGATTTCACTTACGACAAAAACATATTTGAGGTGAGCAACATTTTCACTCACTAACATTTTCGCAATGTCCTTTAATTACAGCTTTATCAGTCTATCTTAATATCTTTCTCAGCCCATGTCAGTCTATTTACAAGAGTAAGTACAAGATGATTAAACTGATGTGGTAAAACCTGTTTATGGACATGTTGATGAACAAAGTGTTTCTTTGCACAGGGTAAACTTTCTGTTACTTGTTTATGCATATCTATTTTGTCTATTGTGGAACTAGTGTTGCTACCTTATAAGAAATGTTTCAGAGATTTAAAAATGTGTGATGTGTGTTTAGAACATGACAGACGCCAAAGAATTTCGACGCCACCTGACAGAACTGAGAAAAATCATCACAGACCCAACATTTCCACAGTCTGAGACAGTCGGAGAGGACACCAAATGTTTCCTGTCAGACTTGCTGTCAGCAGTCAGGTAGAGGAAGACACACACACACACACACACACACACACACACACACACACACACACACACACACACACACACACACACACACATGCAATGGCGGATGGATGGACAAAGGGATAGACTGATAGATACTGGCGTGCATGCTGCTTGCACAATGCAGTCTACTTGGAACTTTTTCAACTTGAAAGTCGCTTTAGTTTACTCAAAGAATACTTAGGATGATTTGATATGATTCTGCCCTGATGAATGATGAAGCTGTCAAATAACAGTAAACATTTCAAGCTCAATGTGGCATGTTGTTGTTTCAACTCAGCTCGGCTGGCGCTCTGGAAGAGGTTTACAATGAAATACTGGACTTGGCGCTGGACTTAACAGTGAAGAAAGTCGGGTGTGAGGAAACGAGACCTCATTTCGAGGCCATCGGTTATTTCTTCTATCACATTGAGCCAAAGAATGTCATGGTAGGTATACGTGTACGCAGCGGTACATACATGTATATACATATGTATGTGTGTATATATATATATATTATTCCTTTTCGCCCCCAGTGGAGCATAGGGCCGCAACTTAATGTTTTAGTTGCAGTTTCTGTAGCAAGGGTTGTTTTACAGGGTGGGGTTGCTAACCTCACGCCCAACCCTCCTCCTTCATCCGGGCTTGGGACCGGCAGGTTACCCGGGGGGTTTCCAGGCGGAGTTGTATATATATATATACATGTATATGCCTTTACTGACCAATGTTTGTGTAACCAATGCAACAGGATGCGTTACAAAAGTCACTTGCAAGCTTCATAAAGTCTCAGAACTTCTGTGCGTGGAGCTGACAATATGGCTTTTCATACGTTTTTGGCGCCCGGGGGGGGGGGAGGGGCGAAGGTAAATGTAATCCTCTCCCTTTGCCATCAGTTATTTGCTCATTTTCAGATGATAAATCGAAGGTTTTATATAACAAAGCCAACGATTATTGTTAATTTTTAAAGATACTGAGATAAAAATAGTTATTGTGAAACTGAAATACTTTATACTAATCACGTTTCAAAACAGAAAAATATAAATACCTAACCACTTGACCTTAAACGAAAATACTCAGGTAAATAACATAAATAAATAAATCAATAATTTCTTAATTAATTAATTAATTAATTAATAGAAGATAATCGAAGTGCAGCTTCGGAAAAATCCAGGTATGCAAGAATAGCGACAAGGTGTGTAGGAACATTACAGCCCTACATGTTAGTTATGTGATTATTTGTAAGGGAAAAGGAAAGCTGTTCGAAGGTTTGGTCAAGAAGTTCAGTCACGTACTGGACCATGTGAAGGATGAGACCTACCTCTCAATGAGGTTCGCAAAGCCAGTGATGTACGAGTGCCTCGTTCCTGCTATGGGCACGTGAGTAATCTGTGTTACCTGACCTGTTTATTTACACAACACTTAACCCCCCTATCGGCACTGTTACAAATTAAACACCTCTACTAAAATGTATCCGGAAGTGGAAAAATAAAGTCTCCCCCCTCATCTCCCTGTCCATTGCAAGTCCTTAATTTTGTTTCAGGAACTTTATGTAACTTGTTACTATGTCCCCTGATAACATTACAAGATGACAACACGCATCTTGTGCGCAAAGTGTTTTGTAAAATTTGTGGGTATGCCTTTCAATTTAAAAAAAATTGTTTAAATCTTATCATTGACTTCCATGTTTTGGACTTGACATGATATCCTCGTTTAATGTCACTAAGGTCCAAAGAACACGTGGAGCTGTGGATTGCTATGATCAAATCGCTCCTTAGACACCACACCGCGCAGTGCATGGAGGCCGCATACTATGCTTTGCGAGAGAAAGACAATCTTCTGAAATGGAAGGTACTCAGGCTAAACATCCCACTGTCACAAAGACATCAAGCTATGTGTGTTCGATATTATTGTAAACAAAATTACACTGATGAACAAATTCATCAGAACATTATCAGTGAGCAGTATAGAAGTTTTATCTTAGCTCTAATAATGAATTTCATCCAACATCTTCCAGTTAATAGTATTTTCTGTAACCAAAGAAACGCAACCACTTCCATTTCCCATTTTTAATTTCATTAAACCCAGTTCTTCATTAAAAATACGGTGCTGTTTGGACAAAACAAGATTTATGTTTGCAGCAATATTCATCACACGTGAAGGAACTGTTCCAACTGCTGTCAAATTTCACGATACCCGAGTGGTTAACAGACGAGGATAGAAAGGATTATTACGGATACCACAACGACGCCATAGAACAGCTGCTCGGAGGATTTGAGTGAGTACATTGCTACCACCACCAGCTGTCATGTTGACTTCTCCTCTGACATGTCCTTTACTTCTTTGCTTAGTCATCTGTATCTAGCAAAAAGGTACCCCCAAAAGCTACTATACCCAATGACATAACAGGAGTTATTTACATTTAATTATAGCCACATGAGCACTGAACTATATCACCAGCTTCTGTCTTCACTTGCCTGTCTCTCTCTTTCTGTCGGATGGTCTGTGTTTTTGTCACCCGTGTGCACCTGAGTCGACTTTTTGTTTTTTTACAAAGAGAAACAAAGAGACGGCAATGACACCAACAGACTTTTTCGGAGACAGGGGGGGGGGTTGTTGGGTGGGAAGATTCATTCAGGTTCGACTTGTATTCTAGA
Organism: Marisa cornuarietis; assembly: GCA_004794655.1. Taxonomy (NCBI): domain Eukaryota; kingdom Metazoa; phylum Mollusca; class Gastropoda; order Architaenioglossa; family Ampullariidae; genus Marisa; species Marisa cornuarietis. The sequence continues at coordinate 1,927,910 of SMMW01000605.1, forward strand.
ACTGCGAAAGTGGTCGGTGAAATCATGGACGACATGGTTCACTGCGCTCTCGACATCATGGAGTCTCGCAGGCCTGAGCTGTTTGCAGTGGGCAAAGAGATCGTCAGCAAAACATCTTTCAACATTAAAGTAAGTCGAAAAGATATTCATGTCGTATCCTTCAGCATTAATACTATGTCATACACTGTGAAGTTGTGTCATGTCCTCCAACATTAATACTAATCTTGCTGTCGTGTAAACTCGAGCTGGAATACAGCATGACCTTTGCTCTCTCAGCACGTGCCCTGAAGACCTTTCATAAGCGGACAAATATAGACGATCATTGGACCAAGTCTGGCAAAGGCTTATATGACATTATAAAAAAACTTTGACGAACTTGGTCAAGCGTTTGTCCGTGTTTAGACAAAGTCTACAGGTGTAAACACAACATAAACACCATTTATGTTACACAGCGTTACATCTTTTGAACATGATTCAGAAAACATTTACATGTGTGAACGTGTCGTGTTGAGACAAAGATATATGTATGAACCATGTGTACAACCTTACATGTATGAACCATGTGGACAACCTTACATGAATAAAACATTAACCTTGCATGTATGAACCATGTAGACAACCTTACATGTATTACCATGTGGACAACCTTACATGAATGAACCATGTGGACAACCTTACATGTATGAACCATGTGGACATGAACGCTTCGGTTCGGAAGTGTTTACTTTTATGTCTATGTAAGGAGAGGTGTGTTCCGAGGGTTGGTGGAATATACTGATTTTACGTAAAGAACAATGTTTTTTGATTCTCAGGTTTCACATCCAATCTGAGTACCAAGCTAAGCTATGTATGTACCTATGGATGGACGGGTGGATTATGTTGGATGTATGTCTGTTACCAGAAACATAAGGCCTTAATCATGGAGACGGTGAGGCGTATAGCCGCAGCTCTAGCAGACGATTCCACCGGCTGGAATGGCGATGGAAAGTACTGGAACCTCAACGGGTTGACACAAGACCTCTTTGCCAAAGCCCTGGGTTGTGTTAAGTACGATACTTTTCCGTCCATACGATAATACAGACATTAATTCTCTACACTTTCCGTTATTGTTACTGTAAACCATCTTCGTGAGACAACCATCGTCTTTGTCGTCATTAAATTCAACAAAGACAAAAAAAGGGGGGGGGGGAGAAAAAAGACAAAACGAACGAATGAAACGAACTTAACATGGAGGCGAATTAATTTGCTCGTAGAATACATGTATATGTTCAAATATCTGATATTCCTCTACAGTCAAGCTCATGTTTGATAGTGTTGCTCTGCCAGCTTCCATCATATAACATGTTATGGAAGGAGTACACCACAAGCTTTTGTATTGCTTATGGCACGCGTGCAAGCAGACACACATTCACTCACACCTTCATCCTGGACTTTTGTGTTCTCAGTGACGGTAGAGCGTTCACGTGGGAAGAGTATGACGAGCTCATCGCGCTGGTGAAGTTTTGCCTACAGGCGGACCCAATCCACCCCGAGACTGGTAGTGCCGCCAGTGTCACTTATATCGTGCTCTGCCAAGCTGGCTTCAAAGTTATAGGCTGGGTAAGCTATAGTCTGGGCTAGTTAAAATATGGATTAGTTATATACTAGGTAAATTGTATTCTGAGAAAGTTCTAGTATGGACAAGTTATAGGCTGGGCTGGACTTGAGGTTGCAAGTCACCTTCTGGTCGATCAACCCGATGGCTTCTGACCTGGGAACTGCAAGGTGGCAGTCGTCGAAGACACGATTGCCCCCAGTTCTTATGGGCTGACCACGGGGGTAAAGTTAGGAATAGTTGCGGGGTTTTGTCACTGGAAACCAGACCCAGACGCAGACCCGGGAGGTGTGCTGATATTCTTGAGGTCCACAGTCCACAGACTTGCTGGAATGTAGGTACTGAAGGAGATAAAGCAAATCCGGGGGAACAAATATGCCCCTGCTTCCCAATTAGGGATCTTGTAGACTAACTTAAAGATCACTTAATGTGGCCTTCGCTTTTTCTAGTTTTGTGTGTCTAATGATGAGCCTGAGGTGACAGGAGGATAATTATAGTCCAGACCTCAGTGGCCTTGCAGAAATTGTATCTTACGCAGGAAATAATTAGTGCGTGGGCAGGGTATGTTAATAGTTGTTATCAAGTTTTTGAAGTGTGGCCCAACCTTACAGCTGAAGACGATGAACGAAATCCAGCGAGCGGCGCCCCTGGTGCCCGGCATCCTGGACATGGTAACATCCTATGATGACGATGTCAGAAACATTGCCGGTGCCATGATGACCATCATCAGCTTATCCGGGGACCTCTTTGCACCCTACATCGACAAGGTGATCAAGATGTTCCTGGACACCGAAGACAGCAGTTTCCTCAGTATGAACACTTTAACTTTTAGTTATTAATAAAATAAGTATTAACAAATTTAAAAAGCACACTTTTATTTGAAATGCACTAAAAAGTGTAAAATAATTTTTCCTTAGGTCTCGGGATACAAACATGTGAGGGGCACTGATGATCAGATTTTAAATAGTCCCCCACACGTTTATCTTTCAAGTTATATGTATTAAAGACAATTCTGAGACATACGGAAAATACTTTTTTGCTTTTTTTTTAGTGCATTTCCAATAAAAGTATGTTTAAAAATATTTATTAAACTGATTTTATTGTAAAGTTATTCTTTATTTTATCACGGCATTTCTGCAGTCGACGATAATTTCTCCTGATGCTTTTCCTTCTTCTGTTATAGGCGGCTTTTTCTTTGCGTTGGGGTTTCACCCGTCTGTGCACTCAGAAGGAAATGATTCGAAAATGTATTTTAGTGAGTTGGAGGGTCGAATGTGACGGTCGCTAATGTAACATCCGCCTCTGACTGACCGCATTCTCTGTACATCCGCTTTCAGCTCCTTGACACCTTGGTGAACATCATGCGAAAAACACGGGAAACACATTAAACATGTTGAGAGAAACTATGTGCACAATACTTTCACGGCCGGGTGTTTTCTAAACTGAGCAGCACTGGGACAGTGTGACAAACACGGGAACATTAATAACAGACATACACACGCACGGCTCTGCATGCCATGGATATTTTTACACCCTCTCTAAAGGGTTGCATCTTTTGTTTTAAGGTTTTTTAAAATGCAATCATCTAAGGCAACGATTTTTCATATTTGAATTTCGTTAACGACTTTTTTTTTCGTTTTACTTTGTGACTTTATTCCCTTCTTATTATTAGGGGAGAGCCTATTGTTTACTCGTCCTCGATCAGCAGTTATATATCTCCCCTAAATAGGCCTATAAGTTCTCACACAAAATTAAATTTAAAAAAATGAGTGTACTACTTGTGGAAAGCTGAAAATGATTTAATATTGCATTGTCATCGGAAATGAGTAATCAGTGAAAATTTCAGCCGTCTTGGACGATGGACAGTAGGTGAAAATTCGTTCGCAAAATTCGACCAAAAAAGTGTGTTAAATAATTATTATTTAAATAATGGCTTGAACAGGACAATGACCAAAGCATAAAGTATCAGAATGAATAGTCACCAGTCGTGATTAATGCTCTTTATAGATATTCGGACCTAGTATTTTTGCTGTGTGATTTATTACTGACACATTCTTACCACTTCTTGCCAATGAGCTCATTCGATTGTGGAGAAGAAAGTTCTAGAAATGAATGACAGCGAGGTCTTGGCATTGCGAGTTACACAGAGAGCCACAAGTCTTTGAACATTCTCGGTCTTGAACCTTTGCAGGTAGCATTCTTTACAGTTATGAACACAACCCACAGCCACTGGCCGAACATTTTCAGGCGCTGTTCGACTACCTGGACAGCGGAGACAGCTCTGTACGGAGCACCATGCTGCAACTGATGCTGAAAGTAGCTAAACACCAACCAGATGTGAGTTTTCATTCTTAAGAACCTGTTTTCTTCATAGAAGAAGAGCAAAAAGACGAGTTGAATAACAATGGCGATGAAGATGACAACAACAATAGACGGAGACCGGTGTGTGTGTGTGTTTATGTACGTGAGAGCTAGACACTGCTCACCCTCTCTCACCATTAACAATACAAAGAACGACACACTTTCATTTTGTTGCGACGGATAGATACAAAAAGTAATGGAAAATATGTCTCTGTTGCTGTATGACAGCTGTTTACGAAGGATAACTTGGTGGCTCTGATGAAAGAAGCCAGGGAGGACGCAGGGAACCAGATGACCCTGCTGATGACAATGGAAGAGATCACCAAGAAACGGCCAGAAAAGATGGCGCCTCACCTGAACGAGCTGATGAACCTTAACCTCTGGCAGCCTTTGTCCCTGTCCTTTATATATCGGATGCTTCAGTTCTACGCCCTGAAGTTGGAAGTGAGTAAGGAAGTACTGGCATGAACAAAATTTATTACAGCATCTTGCTTTCTTGTCCTGAGAAATATTCATGCACTTGACCCTTACACTCCAATTTTAACAGCTCAGTAGCCATTCTTCAGAATGTTAAACGTGACACTTTATAACAAGCAAGCAAACAAAACAAAACAAAACAAAAACGTTGACTTCGAATAATTTAAGCCTGTCCTAGATTGCATATGATTACCAGCAACGTTTGCATTTTCACAAATAGGAAATAAAATGAATCCAAGGAGGCAGAATGGAACTACTTAGGATAATTTATTACCAAAAGAGTTATCTGTTCATGAAGCTTCTGTTGAAACGCCTCTAGGTTTGACGATCTGATCAGTTTGTGGATGTTGAATCTGATTATTTGGTACAGGATACAATAATTTGGAGCGTTCAAAAAATTCGCTGTTTTTCTTAGGCAAATATCCCAGAGATCATGAATTTTATGATGAAACAAGTCCAGACCTGTGATGACAGGACGGCAGGCCTGACTGCACTCAATGCCATGAGGCTGATTGGCTACAAACATCGCGCTGACATTGAAAAACATCGCGCGACGATAGAGAAGATTAGAAAGGAAACGAAAGATGAAGACTACAGAGCTTTGTGTAGTCAGATCCTGGACATGCTGGACGGAAGGAGGTATGGCCAAGGACCTACGTGGTTTGTTTATGTCCCTTGAATTGATCTTGAGAATCTCAGTTTGCACTCCCTATGTTCATGAGCAATGAGTCAGTTTACATAATTTATCTTCCAATTCACAAAGTTGTAAAATCCGTAAGGGGATTAGTTCATAATAAAAAGAATATTTTTTCGGTTCTGTCTTAGTGTTGATAAGATAGTTGACGACCTGAAAGCTCTTCAAGTGGAAGTCGCTGACATTGACATTCGTGTTAACGACAACGAGAAAGCTGTAACTGAGGTCAAGGACACGGTGACACGTCAAGGCCAGGACATTGAGGTCGTCAAGATGGACGTCGCAGGTCAAGGACAGCGCCTTGACCAGGTGGAGGAGACTGTAGAGGACACGGTCATCAAAGTGGAGGAGATAGATGGCAAGGTATGTGTGACAGACTTACATCCGCAACACGCGTCACATCATGTCGGGGATTGAGAATTGCAGCACACACTTCTATGCTTCCGTTACAATCGAGTATTTCCCCTTTTCCAGACGTTAAGCCATGCCCCATTCTGGTCACGTGATGTGGCGAAACTCCTCAACCCGGAAGCAGAACACGACTGGCGTCTTCTTTCCAGTCGCCTTGGTTACAGCAACGACGACATACGGAGCTGGGCCCAGCAGCACGACCCGTGTATGGCGATGCTCAACGAGTGGTACGCCACTCACAAAACAAGGGAGGCCACTTATGCGGTGCTTACGGCCCTTCAAGACATGAGCCGCTTAGATGCTGCTGTGATAGTAGAAAATGCCATGAAGAATGCAGGTTAGTAAGAGGTGTTTTAAATAAAGTTTTTTAATTTCCATAAGTTTGTCTTTCTTTTTTTTTAATTAAAAAGGGTAAAAACAGTGCCTTGAGGTGATCGTCATCACCTATCTGTCAGCAAATTTTTGTGAGGGCGGTGACAGCCGGGCCACAAGCGTATCAAACCGGCAAGTGTGCGCGCCTTCGGGTTTGGAGGCCGTTGGTCTAATCATTAGGTTATCCACTCTCCCTAGTTCCTTAGCACTTAATCAAGCACTCTATTGATTCCGTTGAGACCCTTCCCACAAGCACCTGGACAAGGGAAGAAAAAGATTGAGACACGTGTTGGCGCTGTAAAAAGTGGATGCCCTCTGAACAACTGAGACCTTACTGTGGTCCTCATCACCACCTCGGAAATGATCTCCCCAGTTAACAAAGGGAGCTCTTTCTCCTCGCCACCAACCAGCATCTGCGACGAAGTTTTGTTGTTGTTGTTGTTGTTGTTCCTATTCTAGACTACTGTTGATATTTCTGAACCATGATGACTGCCGATAAAACAAAGAGGAAATCAGCAGCTCAGGCAGACAGCAGGCTATACCCACGTCTCAAGATTATCCAGGAAACAGCTACACATTGCGAAAACTGTTTTCGCCAAACCTATTTCAGAATTACAAATAATGGACTGGATTGCTTACAGTATCTTCCATTCTGTTTGATGTTTTAGAAGAAGGGTTTTTACCACTTGAAAATGGGCTGAGACATTTGCCGTGCACAGTGTTGTTTAATAACCAGACCCACCTGTGTTTTTTTCAGAAGCTGTGGTGGAGGACGAGGAGTTTGAATACGCCAAGCCCCCTGACATCTTCCTCAGCTACCAGTGGGGCCACCAAAGTGAGGTGCGGCTACTGCGCCAACACCTGGAGATGGCTGGCTACAGCTGCTGGATGGACGTGGGTCAGATGGGTGGGGGCGACAAACTGTTCGAGAAAATCGACTCCGGGATCCGCGGCGCCAAGGTGGTCATCAGTTGCGTGACAGAGAAGTACGCCAAGTCGCCCAACTGTAACAGAGAGGTCAGAATCCTACTAAAGACAATTTGATGAGAGGGGTGAAAGAAACACCCCAGCAAGAAATTTCTTATTACAACTCGTACAACAGTAGCTTTGAGTCTATCTTGATGCATCGGACGATAATTTCCTGAAACTCCCGGTAAAATATTAGCGGACTTTTTATTCATGCTTTTAACACCTTCAGGTGAACCTGTCCGTCAGTTTGGGCAAACCTATCATCCCTTTGCTGATGGAGAAAACAACATGGCCGCCACCTGGTTCCATGGGCCCCATCTTCAGCGAGTACCTCTTCGTCCGCTTTTACCAGCGCGACAACGAGCAGACAAAGGACCAGCGGTACTGGCCTTTGGATAAATTCCAGGAGCTGCTCATGCAGTTGTCCATGAACGGTGTCACTCCGGACGAAGCTGCAGTACAGCCAGGTGAGCCGCCGAAACTTTCTTGCAGGCTCCTACCCTGGAGGTTGTGTGTTAGTGTTGACGAACACGCACTCTCGGACACACACAGACTCCACAGAGCACGCCTGCAAACACTGAGTTCCACAGTATTCTTTCAGACAACAAATCATTAACATCTGTACGTGGGCTCGAACGTTTCTATTAATCGGGTGAACGTAAATATATTCTTTACTAAATAACAAAGAAAAGTTCATCACAAATATCCTACACTGAGTCTACTCAAACAAATGTATACAAGCAGTTTATATTAAAGTCTGTTTATTTCTTCTTCAAGTTCTCTCTTCTTCTGTTGTTGGAGGGGGGGGGGTCGACACGGCAAACAGTTCCACTCTTTCAGTCTTGTTCTCTGGCGTTGATCATACGGACAGCATACATCGACCAAATAACTCCGACAGTCTTAACGGCAGACAAATGATCAAGTCAATAATAATTCCCACAGTAGGTAAACGTACTCCACACAGTTATACAATCTTCCCAGGATATCACACAGCAGCTGAGAAAATTAGTAAAGCGAGGAACCACACAGTCGCTTATCAATGACAATCCACACAGATAATACTTCTCCACACAGTTAATATTTCTTCACACAGTTACTATTTCTCCACACAGCTAATATTTCTTCACACAGTTAATATTTATCCACACAGTTACTATTTCTCCACACAGTTACTATCAATTCTAACCTCTTTCACAAATTCTTCCATTCTCCCCGACTCTCACGTCTGCTTCTCTCTTCCAATTTCCAAACAACGCCCCCTATATCAACATTAAATCCAGGGGTGACAATGTCTACTGATACAAGGACGACAACCTCGTTACATCGACGTTCAGGGGTGGTAACACATGTTCACAACAGTTAGGCGGCTCTGTATTTCAACCTGTACAGCATTTCACAGGAACCTGTATGTGCAGCATGGAAGAAGTTTGTTTCGCCAGATACCTCCTTCTTCAAAACTGCTCTGCGCTTTCGTTCTTATGACTGACCCATTCTGGTATTTATTCATATTTCTTGTGAATTTTTCTTCTTTTCTTTGATTCATTATACTACTTTACGAAATAATTTAATTAGTTAAGTGGTGTGTATCAATTTATGGTAACGAGGACACGGACGATTTCGTGTAAGAACTAACCTACTAGGCACTCGATATATTTTATAATAAAATCTTTGAGAAATGAAGACCCTAGGGTTGAAAGGAATGCATTGCATGTTAAAATGTTTTGTGGATTATTCGAAATTTCTTGTTAGGTGGGTTCTTTGATATTTATTGTTGTGTGGGTTATTTTATAGTTCTTGCTGTGTTGATTGTTTGATATTTCTTGCTCGTTTGGTTGAAACTTCCTTTTAGTTCAACATTATGTGAAGTTTCATTTCGCTAATATAAATGCTCGACTGATGTCAACATTCCAGAGTATAAAAACTGGTGGATTCAAAAGATCGAGGAAGTTACGGTGGACAAAAACCGATCTAAAAAACACAAAATTCAGTCTGTGCCAATCACCACTGCAACTTCCGAAAAGGTTGGTATTTGATCAGAATGGTTAGAGCGCTGGAATCCTAAACCAGAGGCGCCCTGGTTCCATACCCATGTGGCGCAGCGTCCTTTTTCTAGTCGACCCAGTTTGATTCCTTAGAGGGTTAGATAAAGGTAAAGCAGGGAGAGGAGATGGCACCCTTATAAAAAATGGCTTCCAGAAAAGTGTGGCATCTAAAACTTCACTCCCCACTATCCTATAAAAAAAATTAGGAGACGAACCTTTTTTTTAAGGATAATTAGTGTCATGATCGTTTGTCTTGTCTTGAAATGAACGATTTAGCTTTAAATGAAACTTAAAAAATAGCGAACTTAGATTCGATAGGCTGTCACTGATAACTCAAAACCGTTCATCCTAATTTTGTTTTCTTTCTTCGCCCTTAGGTATCAGCCTCGCCAGACGTCTTCATCTCTTACCAGTGGGGTAGACAACCACAGATCGTGAAGTTGTATCGATCGTTAACTGCCCTTGGCTACACGTGCTGGTTGGACATAATGCAGATGGGTGGAGGCGACTCGTTATACGACAAGATTGACCGCGGGCTGCGAGGTTGTCGCGTGGTGTTGTCGTGCGTCACCCCCAAGTACACGATGTCCGCCAACTGCAGGCGGGAGGTGAGCAGTGGTGCCAACAGCAATCCAAAGTCAAGCAGTCAAACAAGCACAAAAACAAACAAACAAACAGTAAGGGGCGTTGAATACACTTATAGGTCTGTGAAGTGTAAATCGTTTTCGACAGGATTTAAGTTAAAAGGTGAACTACGTTAACTAAGTATATACACAATTATTTCTAACCGTGTTTTTTTTTGTTTTGTACAAGGATTCTCAGAGACATCAGAGATACAAGCAGATTGTTGTAGATGTGTATTCTCTTTTCTCTCCATTTTATGTTTCTCTTCAGATACTCTTTTCCTCTCTTCCTGTCAGGTGAGTTTAGCCGATGCACTTCACAAGCCAATCATTCCTGTGTTGCTGGAGACTACTTCTTGGCCTCCCCCGGGACCGATGGGACCGATTATGACTCAGCTGTTGTACATAGATTGTACGGTTGACCCCAGCGTCCAGGAGAAGTGGCAAGGGTCAAAGTTTGACGAGATCGTGACCAAGATAGACCAGCACATCACCCCCTTGACTACCAGCGTGGTACAGTCGCAAGTGAACCCACAGGTCAAAGAACCCCGTCCTCAAGTTGCAAGTGGCGCGCCAGCGGCCGGAGCGCCGCCACAGTCGTCATCACCAGCACAAATAGCACCACCAGACCTTCAGGGGCTGAAGGGGAAAGGTGGCAAACAGTCTCAAGACCATTTCGGGGAAAATGATAATAACAATGCTGCGAGAACTCTCTCCGACACATCACTGTCAAGCAAGAATGGACATGAAGGACACAATGTCTCATACAATCGCGGGACCATGACCAAAGCTACTTCAGGATGCTGTGTGATTTCATAGACAGGAAGGTCGCGTGGACCGTTCAGGAGGAAATGAAAAAGTGATGTTGGGGTGGGGATCCCGATACAGTCATGTATTACCTGATTGTAATGTTGTAAAAGTTTTCTCGATCTTTGTAGCCTGTCTAAAATAGTGGTAACAGCTTTCTCTCAACATCTTGTTAGCTTGTCTAAAATAGTGGTAACAGCTTCCTCTCAACATCTTGTTAGCCTGTCTAAAATAGTGGTAACAGCTTCCTCTAAACATCTTGTTAGCCTGTCTAAAATAGTGGTAACAGCTTCCTCTCAACATCTTGTTAGCCTGTCTAAAATAGTGGTAACAGCTTCCTCTCAACATCTTGTTAGCCTGTCTAAAATAGTGATAACAGCTTCCTCTCAACATCTTGTTAGCTTGTCTAAAATAGTGAGCAACAGTCATTATAGTGATAACAACTTCCTCTAAACATCTTGTTAGCTTGTCTAAAATAGTGGGCAACAGTCATTCCCCATCAGCAACTTTACCTGTTAGTGTTTCACAAAAGTGCTCCTCTCTTTTTTCACGAAATTTGCCTTAACATTAAAAACAGCAATAACGACAGAAGTCACCACGAGCCTAACCGAGAATAATAATTACAGAAGCCAAATGGTTCCTAATCCAAACACAACATAACATTCTAGCTTATCGGGAGAAAGCCTGTGTGCCACCAGAGATTTTTGTAGTCTCCACTGATTATTGGGGAAGCGGATGGCCGAGTGGTTAGAGCGCTGGCGTCCGAACCGAGAGCGAGTTGGTTCAGTTCCCGATAAGCGCAGCAAACTTCCCCCAGTCGACCCAGATGACGGGAATGGGTACCTGACTCCATAGAGGGTTGGGGAAGGTAAGGCAGCGAGGGAGAGGAGATTGGCACCACCCTCATGTAAAAGCTGGCCCCGAGAAAAGTGGGGTCTCTAACACCTCACTCCCCTACGACCTGAACAGGTTATGGGATGACCTTTACCTTTACCTTACTGATTATTCGGTCTGCTGGTCGCTTTTTCCTGAGTTTGTCATCTCCACTCTCAAATCATGTTACACAAAATCTTTTAGCACGAGTGTTTTGTCTTACTCTTGCCAGGCGATATACCCACGAGCGGGACCTCATTAAGAGGAATGATTTACTCATGCTTAATTATATTGACAATGGTTTCCTTTAATCACATCTTCACTGCTGAAACAGAAATGACAACACATTTATTTGAGAGATTCTTTATAAGACAGTGAAAGGGTCACAACATCTGACAGAAGATTTCGGCATGTACATATTTCCACTGATGAAGCGCAAAGCTTATCTAGATCTTTATCTAGTTGTAAATTAGTGCACAGATCTCATATTTTAATAAACATTTCTCCTGCCTTGACCACAACTTGCAAACAGCGATTTTACATTTGACAGAAGCCTTATTGTAAGATGCCTAAACATAATTTAGTTTTTGTATTTCAAATTTTCTCTTGACATCATGGCTTTTTTGTTGATGATATTTGTTGATGTATTTTATATAAGGGGTTGAAAATATGAGTACAGGGAGGAAAAGCAAGAGAGTGTCAGAGACAGACGCATAGAGACAGAGAAAAACACGGAGGGAACGAGAGAGAGGGAGAGAGCTGGACCCTTATACACACTTTATCATGTCTTGAATAACTGATATGAAAAGATGGAACCCTCGAATTGTAACACTTTATCATGTCTCGATTAACTAATACGAGAAGGTGGAACCCTTGTAATGTACACGGTGTTTAAGGTGACTGTTGACTGATTAATATTGTTTACACCAGGCTCTCGTCGTAAAGCGGGACTTTCTCATTTTCTTTTATTTCTTGTTAATGCTTGCACTCACCTCGTCTACGGTCATTGTTACCTGTGTCTGCCCCTTGGACGCCGAGTTCTTGGCTTGAGATTGTATCTACCTCTATTATAAAGATGACAAAGATCAGTAGAATGCACAGCTTTTGTGTGGAGTAAAATGGGATAGCAGTTAATAAAGAAACAAGAAAACTGCTCGGGCTTAATTAGGTTGGTAAGCGAGATATTAAAATCTAGCCCCATGAAGCATTAATAACAAATAAACACTTTCTGTCAGATGAATCGTGCGTGCGTGCGTGTGAGTTGCGTGTATGTGTGCGTGCTCACCTGGTAGCATGTAATTACCAAAGGTGTAAACATGCCAGGATAATTGAATACAAGCAGAGTGAGGGAAAGACATAAAATAAGAACAAACGACTGGAATCACAAGAGTCTGTGCTGTGTGCTCCATAACACTGTTCATGTTAGGAGCAGATGACTAGTTGGCTCAGTAATTTACCTTCTTCACCTTATTGGTAGTAGAACAAGTGTCATGTTTATATATACATACATGCATACATGGTGCACGCTCATATCGCAAGTCGTTACGTATAATGGTGAGCACCGTTACGTATAATGGTGAGCACCGTTACGTATAATGGTGAGCACCGTTACGTATAATAGTGCGCCATGTTACATGTAAATGTGTGCACTGTTACATGTAATAGTCTGCACCGTTACGTGTAATGATGTGCCCTGTTACAGGTGATAGTGTGTACTGTTATTTGTAATGATGTGCGCTGTTGGGTATAACACAGCACACTGTTCATACATTAGTGTGGATTCTAACATAAGTTAGTGTTACATCAGTTTGTATGCGTTATTACGTATGTGTTTTCTGTTACATGTAGTGTGCACTGTTACATGTACTACTGCACACTGTTACATGTACTACTGCACACAGTTACATGTACTACTACACACTTACCAATAATAATGTACACTGTAACAACAAATAGGTACTGCCGTGTACAGTCTGTTGAGGTTATTGCGGTATTTATAAATTATCCTGTTGGCTACACGCACGCCACTTATAAGTAATTAGTATATATTGTAAATAATCATCATGTTAAGCTGTTACTGAAATACCGTTCTTTTATGTTTACCTACTTCTAATAATCGGTATGAAGCATTACTTAGCTTGGTGACTGTTGCAGTTTTTCACAACACTGTAGGAGTGAAGTCACCGTTAAACAGACGGTCAGAATTATTTTGTAGAAACTCAGCGGGAGGTTTGTCCGTCTGTGGCCACCAAACTTCCACCAGAAATAGCCCTGCAGACGTGAAAGTTTGTAGCCATTCCTCCACCATGTCCAGATAAATGTTAGGCCAGAGGCGAAGGTGTCAACATAAAGAGGGTATAAAGTCACTATAAACCATAATCGATAATTGGGATTAATAAAGCTAGTCATGTGTCAGTTGCTCAAGCTAAAGGTAACTATGGAAAAACTCCGTCCTGCCCCAGAGTGGGGCGAGAGGTTGGGTTGGCGAGATAACGAGGTGTGACTGTATTTGCTTTCAGGGAAGGATGAATAAAAAGTAACGAAGAAAACTTAGCGTCCTCTTGACAACTTTAAAGATTTGTTTCTAATTTAAGCTCTTATATATATATATATATATTTGTCTGAACCTGCCTGTTATATTATTTGTAGAATGCAGAAGACAAGTTTAACTCTTAAAAACCTCGAGTATGTTCCTACTGTTTACTTATCCAGGGCATTATGGAGTAAAGATGATCAACATTCGTTAAATGTTGTCAGTTTTGAGCAGGTTGCTGATCAGGATCACATCTGACTGCTCCACCCTCTGACCCAGTGTTGACTGCTCCACCCTCTGACCCAGTGTTGACTGCTCCATCCTCTGACTCAGTGTTGACTGCTCCATCCTCTGACTCAGTGTTGACTGCTCCACCGTCTGACCCAGTGTTGAGTTCTCCACCGTCTGAACCAGTGTTGACTGCTCTACCCTCTGACTCAGTGTTGACTGCTCTACCCTCTGACCCAGTGTTGACTTCTCCACCGTCTGAACCAGTGTTGACTGCTCTACCCTCTGACTCAGTGTTGACTGCTCTACCCTCTGACCCAGTGTTGACTTCTCCACCGTCTGAACCAGTGTTGACTGCTCTACCCTCTGACTCAGTGTTGACTGCTCTACCCTCTGACCCAGTGTTGACTTCTCCACCGTCTGAACCAGTGTTGACTGCTCTACCCTCTGACTCAGTGTTGACTGCTCTACCCTCTGACTCAGTGTTGACTGCTCTACCCTCTGACCCAGTGTTGACTTCTCCACCTTCTGACCCAGTGTTGACTGCTCCACCCTCTACCAAATGCAATCTTTCGGATTCTTCCATCAACAGCTGCAGCTCAATCTCAAAGGGTCTCAGTTGCGGCCGTTGAACCACCTCGTCTTGTGGAGAATGTCCGCTCGGCTGCAGCCACCTCACCTCTAGAACTAGAACAAGCTGTCCTTGACACAGGCTCATGACCTCACGCAGGTGGGCTACCAGCCCGAGCAGTATTCTGCCCTTGTTTACCTTCAGCTCCCCGGCGTAGACGACCAGCGCCATCTCCCTGCCGAGCACGCGCGGGATGTCGTGCAGCTGATGCATGCTACCCAGCAACTGCTCCTTTACTACCCCATGTGTCTGAAGCGACTGCACCAGTCTGGCTGCATCGTCCGCGGTGTCGGTGAAGACGACAACATTATGCAGCACGCGAGACCATCGTCCACTCTTCCGATGCTTGTCATCGTCGTCGTTGCCAGCCTTATCTTTATCGTCGCCATCAACTGTCCCTGCCCGTTCATCAGAAAGTGGATCGAGTTGACCTAGTTCTTGCAGCACACGTGCCAGCTCCCTGCAGCAGATGCGGCAGTCGAAGACCCGACTTTGGGGAGAACAGTGCGGCAGATGAAATATTATCACCGGGGTGGGTCCGTCGCACGCAAAGCCGTGGTCTGAACTTGCCTCCACGTAGCAGCAGATTTCATCCAGTGTAACTCTGGGGGACGATACTGAGGAAGGGAGGCGTTTGTCTGGTGGAGATAAAAGTGAGTCTGACTCTGAGAGTGAAATATTGCTGGCGTCGCCGACAGAAAGGAAAGATGAAGCTGGTTGCGAGGCAGACGTGCCCGTGGTCGACTCGTCCAAGATTCCCTGAAGTCCGTGCCTAAGAAGGGCCTGGATACTGGTGGGGATGCGGGTGACTTTGCTGAGCCTCACTTCGTTGTAACCATGGATACGTGTGTCCACGGGCAAGGGCCTGAAGGCAGCGATCCATACCGAGGGAAACATCGTTGTCGCTCGCTCCACAGCGAAGGAGACGAGAGCGATATCGTGGTCAGCGCCATCAAACACCGCCAGCATTGCCCCCAGTTGCTGCTGCGAGATGTCCACCTCCTCACCTTCCAGCGACGTGCACCAGACACCCCCTGCACCCAGCTTCCTGCCGGTCCACACCAAGACTTTGCTCTTGAAGGTCTGGAACATGTCCGCTGCCCGGTACGCCTGCCGTAAGCCCGTCAGATGCTCCGGGATGAAGATAGCCACGCATGCGCCGTGCTGCAGCCACTGCCTCACTTTCAACTGCAGCAGGAGACTGGCCCCAGACCCGGGGACACCAATTATCATCACGTGACTTTGCGGCGTGTTCAGCAACGCTTCTTGTTCCGGTGTTAGAACTTGCAGCCCATACCGGTGAGAGGTTTCAATGGCAGCGTCCGACAGGGTTCGCACTTCTACCCGGGGTCTTTCCAGAGTCCACACCTCGGGTGCAGACCATTCACTGGTGTATCTGCGAGGAGAAAAAAAATCATGTTAGATGCTCTCTTGTTCAGGTTTTACAAGCTGCTGACGAAACACGAGGAAACAAAGTTTCACCTTTCGTTCTTTTTACAGCTTGGCTGTACCTTGCGAACATCTGCATGCAGACACTGATGGGCAGCGGTGACCCGTTGCCAGCCGTTTGGTTCAACCACTGCTGCAAGAGATCGTGGGAGGCTTTGTCAGGAAAATGGCGGCGGCCTTGTAACGGCAGGTGGTCGGATGTTATGACTCCCTCCAAGTTGTCTCCAGATCCAAACATCGAGGCGAGCTTCTGTAAGGATACAACCACTGCATGTTCTGTGTTATGTGCAATAAAAATGCTACCTCTCCCCAGGACACACACACACACACACACACACACACACACACACACACACACACACACACACACACACACACACACGCACGCACGAACACACACATGCAGATTGAGATTGGTAGATTGGTGAGTGAGTGAAGTTTGCATGAAACCTTTAGCATCCTGTTCTCCAGTTTCTGGCGCAGTTCTTGCTGGGAGAGGTTGGGAAGGGCGAGCACCCTGACGACCGAGAGTTGTGGCAGGGGCAGGTCTTGCAGGAGACTCCGCACGGCCTCTTCGTCTTTCCTCAGCTGCTTCAGCGTGTCACGAATTTGTTTCTTCACCGTTCCCTTGCTCGTGCCCCTCTCCACACAAGTGACCTGCACATTCAGGGATCTGACTACAAACTCGTGCTCCACAGGACATTAACAAATAGAAGGCACATGCTAGGCGCGCGCGCGCATACATATATATTATTATATACACACACAATACACTCACGTCCTCGGACACACACACATATATATATATAATACACACACGCGCATATATATATACACACACATAATACACAAACGCGCGCGCATATATATATATGTGTATACACAATACACACACGTCCGCGGACACACACATATATATATATACATCATACACACACCCGCGCGCATATATATACACACACACATATATATAAACACATATTTAAATATTTATATATATATGTATATATAGAGAGATATTTACACCAATATCCATACGCGTATATTCTTTCTTTTCTCTATTTGGTCTTTTTCTATTTGACAGAATCTGGACGAAATCCATTCTCCCATTGATGTTGATACTTCCCCGACATGATATATATCTGTACATATATATACTGGAGCGATGTGATATATATTGGTACATATATAATGGAGCGATGTGATATATATTGGTACATATATAATGGAGCGATGTGATATATATTGGTACATATATACTGGAGCGATGTGATATATATTGGTACATATATAATGGAGCGATGTGATATATATTGGTACATATATACTGGAGCGATGTGATATATATTGGTACATATATACTGGAGCGATGTGATATATATTGGTACATATATACTGGAGCGATGTGATATATATTGGTACATATATAATGGAGCGATGTGATATATCTCGGTACATATATACTGGAGCGATGTGATATATATTGGTACATATATAATGGAGCGATGTGATATATATTGGTACATATATACTGGAGCGATGTGATATATATTGGTACATATATACTGGAGCGATGTGATATATATTGGTACATATATACTGGAGCGATGTGATATATATTGGTACATATATACTGGAGCGATGTGATATATATTGGTACATATATACTGGAGCGATGTGATATATATCAGTACATATATACTGGAGCGATGTGATATATATCAGTACATATATACTGGAGCGATGTGATATATATTGGTACATATATACTGGAGCGATGTGATATATATTGGTACATATATACTGGAGCGATGTGATATATATTGGTACATATATAATGGAGCGATGTGATATATATTGGTACATATATAATGGAGCGATGTGATATATATCAGTACACATATACTGGAGCGATGTGATATATATTGGTACATATATACTGGAGCGATGTGATATATATTGGTACATATATACTGGAGCGATGTGATATATATTGGTACATATATACTGGAGCGATGTGATATATATTGGTACATATATACTGGAGCGATGTGATATATATCGGTACATATATACTCGAGCGATGTGATATATCTCGGTACATATATACTGGAGCGATGTGATATATATTGGTACATATATACTGGAGCGATGTGATATATATTGGTACATATATACTGGAGCGATGTGATATATATCAGTACATATATACTGGAGCGATGTGATATATATTGGTACATATATACTGGAGCGATGTGATATATCTCGGTACATATATACTGGAGCGATGTGATTGAAGACTACTGCCAGGCTCACAGTATCAGTGTCAACTCTACAGTAAAAGCAACAACACACATTAACAATATTGCGTATTGAATACCACAAACTCAAACAGTTTATCGAAGACTGGTCCGTTCTGTCTCGTTTGACATTGTTGGCCCATGTATTTTACAACTAATACTGGACAACATGTTTACCTGGATGCAGACGACGCCGATGTCCACGCCGAACATGAGGATATCATGACTACCTTCTGAAGAAGGACGTGGAAAGACCTGGAAGGGGGCTCTGCGCAGGTAGCACTCTTTGTATTTGTAGTTGCTGATGATGACAGCCAGTCGTGCTCGGAGCCGGAGGATGGTTTCTAGAGCACAGCAGACCCTTGACAGGGCTTCTTGACCTCGCAAAGCAGGTGTCTGTGGCATACCTAGCAACAGGTATGCTCCTGCAGGGGCCTGCTCCAATTTCTGTTCATTAAAGTTGGTGGCAGGAACCCTGAGGACCCTTTGCTCGACATTCGGCTGTAGGATCGCCTGGGCGTAGGATTCCATGTGTCTCAAGGCTTGTGTGTAAATCTCAGCTTGTGGTGGTGAGGACAGTCGTGTCTGTGACACAGACCTTTTGAAAGGTGCTACTGTTGTCAGTTGAGACTGTGTTTGTTGTTGATGTGTTTTCGGTATAAATTCCTTGGACTCTGCCCTCAGCTTGCTGGTGGTGACGGGGGAGCCAGCAGGGTTTGACCAGGAGGACGGAGTGTTTTCTGTAAGATTTGTAATCGACGTTTCGTATTCTGGAAAAAGAAGAGTTAGGGTTAAATCTTGAAATCATAAACAGGCTCTCTCTCTCTTTCTCTCTCTCTCTCGCATTCTCCTACCTCTTCCATCTGCGTGCGTGCGTGCGTGCGTGCGTGCGTGCGTGTGTGTGTGTGTGTGTGTGTGTGTGTGTGATCTTTCTCTAATACCTACCGTGTCAGTCGCCCAACTGTGTAGCTTTTTTCTCTTTATTTTTTTCTGTTAGTGTTTTTTTATTATTTATTTTCTCCTCATAAATAGAAATATTTGTTTAGGAAGGGTGTTATTTAGTACTTTGTAGTGCTCCTGTCCGATTATGGAAATGTGTGTTTTTGTGCAGGTAAAATTCAAAGACTAACTCTAAATGTTGCCAGAGCACAATTCACGCACAAAAAAACTGGAAAGTGAGTTATTCAATAAATTCGTCCACTAAAGTCAGGGCTTGTTGTCTTTATGTATATATTGATGTGTAGATTTTAAAGCTGTGATTTGACCTCTGAAGTCTGCAGGGCTTGTTTAATTTCTTCCATACAAATATTAAAGCTGTAATTCGTTTATTGAAAACTACCTTCCTAAACAGCCTTATTGATATCCAGATTGATCGATAAGCCTTCAGGCCATATTTGTAATTATAATTCATATATTCAACATTAAATCACTTGATCTACTCGCCTTGCTTCAAGAGTCTAGCGAGCAATGTTCACTTCCCCCACTTAGCCACCCTTCTCTTTCTCTTTCTCTCTCTCACTCACTCACACACACACACACACTCACACACACACACATACACGCACTTTCTCTCTCTCTCTCTCACACACACACACACACACACACACACACACACACACACACACACACATATGATCATAATTTTCGGAAAAAGTGATTGAAACATTGTACTGAAGTAAAAACCAAAAAAGAATAAAGAAGGAAAGACACAGGTCAAACGATCAATTAAAGAATTTGAACAGGTGAGAAAAGGAAAAGGACAGACGAGAAGAGGCTGACAGATAACTATATATATATATATGTATATCTCACCTTGCTTTGTATCTGGTCCCTGCCTGAAATCTCCCGGGCACACGAATGGTTGGCTGGTAAGACCTGGGTCAGACATCACATACTGGGCGTCCTGGGAAGGCATCTGGTCTGTTTGAAGTGCTGCAATGGGGCTGACAGCTGCTGACAAAGTGAAAACATTCTCAGGCTGGACAAGCACCTGCTCTACAGCAGCAGGACAAAGCTGCGCTGACTCCATGTCTTCGCGGTACGGAGCGACTGAGGCCGTCCACTGGATGTTTGGTAGCCGAGGGGTGTGAGCAGGGGAAGCTGTCGGGTGAAAATGTTGCTGATACAGAAAGGGGGGATAGGTCTGCGTTTGATATCTGACATCAGTGGGTTGCAGCTGGGAAGAATACATTGTCATCGCCGGCGGAGACATAAGAGCACGTGAAGCGCTTGCTCGAGGCAAACTTAGCGAGGATGGAGCCGGCTGCAGCACTCGGCCCGGATAAACTGCGCACAACAGCCCGCTCCATGAAGGAGGCGACATGGCCGCCCCAACAACTGGTAGTGGTGGATGTCGAGATTGTAAGACACCGCCCAGGTAAAAAATTCCCACATCCTCTGACCCCAGTGGGAAGGGAGGAGCACGTAGCACAGGAACTGTTGAGAAGCTGCCATCTAGTAGAGAGGTAACCTCAGCTGTTTGGCTGGTGGACAGGGCTGTTTGTTGACATGTGGACAGGGTTGTCTGGTTTGGAGAATGAGCTGTTTGGTTTGTGGATAGAGTCGTTTGTTGACATGTGGACAGGGCTGTTTGTTGACATGTGGACAGGGCTGTTTGTTGACATGTGGACAGGGCTGTTTGCTGACATGTGGACAGGGTTGTCTGGTTTGGAGAATGAGCTGTTTGGCTTGTGGATAGAGTCGTTTGTTGACATGTGGATAGGGCTGTCTGGTTTTGGGACAGGGTTGTTTGGCTTGTGGACAGAGTTGCTTGGTTTGTATGTTGGGCTGCTTGGCATGTAGGCGGGACAGCCTGGCTTGTGGGCGGGACTATGTCTTCTCTTTGCAGCGCTTCTTTTTCATGTTGTTCGCCTTCCATTCCATCTGCAGATTGAAATGAGGTCCAAACGACAGATGAATAAAAAGTCATACATCGACATTGGGAAATCTATGGCAAGAATACTGTTACAAAAATTTAGACACAATTCTGCTATGAAGGTAGACATTGCAAAGCAGAGTGTTACGATCTGAAGCGAGTTGATAAAACATGATTAACTCAATTCTGACATAAAGGCTTTGACATTTCCAAGTGATCTTAAAAAACAAAACGAAGGAAAGCAATTGTTGGTTTCATGTCCTTCTACGTATGTAAGAAACAAAATAAAAAAATAAAAAAACAGAACAGACCACCGACAAAATGCTTTAGAATTACTTAAACCCTGCCATTGTTTTATATGCACCTGTAGTCCTACCTGCTACTGAAACATTCCTCGCGTAGGCGTACTCTCAAACACTCACACACTCACACACACACACACACACACACACACACACACACACACACACACACACACACACACACACACACACACACACACACACTGGTACATATACACATGACACACGCGTGTACCACTAACCCTGACAACCGAGAAGAAATCCCAGTTCACACAGAATCCTAGGTTTTCAACCGAAATATTTTTTAATACATTATTTTTTCCAGCTCCTACAGAAAATTCCGGTCCAAAACTAATTAGCTTCTCACTTAGTATGGTTATCACCCTTCTCACATTTTAAACTACTAATCTTACCCCTAGTCCTAACCCCAACCGAAACCTCACCCACCACTTTACTAGTTTAACCATACATAACCCTATTTCATTTCTTGATGCTCGCATCTCCGAATTAGCCAATTAGCCAAACACCGCCTTGAGTTTGTATAGATGCGTGCATCATTCACTTTGAGGCTGGACTTCTTATCAAGAATTCGAGAATATTCCTCGTAGGCAGGACAAGGGTCAACACTTTGACCGTCTGGTGTCGTGTGGAATACTTCCGCCATGACATCGAGACATCGCCACATTGTGATTGTCTCAACTGTTTTCAGTTCCTTGGCGTTTTTAAATGTGGTTAAAGGGTTGGTGGGGTGCAAATTTTTTCTAATGGCTGTTTAAATCTCAGTGCAAGATCTGAGTGAATACAACCCTTTCATTCTGGAGATATACGCCTACACAGATCACCCTGCACAGAAAGAGGTCAAGAACACAAAGGTCGGGTACCTTTATGTTGTGAAGACCTCCGCTAGGGGGCGCGCTGGGACCACATGTTACTCAGGCATATACATAAGGCATATTTATAAAACTTGCTTTGAGAATAGTATATTCATATTCCACATTTCTAAATAAAGTAAGAAAAAAGCAATTTGTTCGCCGTATTATTTTAAAAGAAATGGCTATAATGGGTAATTGTACTTGTTCAGATATCCAGGATCCTTCTTACAGACCTGATACTAAACTGAGTTTATCTAAATATCTATATATCCATATGCTTTAAATCATAACATTGTCAGAATAGTAAGTTTGGTTAATTTTTGTCGCAAAGAAATCCTGATATTTGTTAACTTCAAACATCATAAAAAAGCGGCCTGATGTCTGGATTTGACCATACTTCAATCCCATAAAACATTTTAGCTTCCACTCATGCATAAAAGATAAGTCGATTTGCGTGCGTGGACAGCAGTGATAACATTTTCAAATTTAGAAACAATGGGACATTTTAAATGCAGATGGCATAACAAAGTCATCCTGCCCGGGAAGTTGAGATGTGCCGTGTCCAACACTGATGGTTAAAAGAAAAATATTACAATGAAGAGGAAAGCCCCTTGTGAAATTTGCAATCTTTGAATATTTTTTCCAATGGCTGAAGCTAGTTTATAAATGTACGTGAAAACAGACAGATATGCGAAGAATGAGAAGCACCATCGAGCTGAACAACGAGAAGAGCTATAATGCTGAACCTGACTTCTTTAGCCCAGATGAGGAAATGACTAATAAATTTGGCCTTATATTATCCTTCCTTCCTTAATCTATATATCTGTAATAAAATATGAGTAGCAGATGACCTGTAGTTAGTTTTGTCTGCATGTTGTGAAAACGTCCTCGAATGGTCCCCAAGTTTCCAGGTCCTTATTTTAGTTGTGGTTAGACCAGTGTGAGCCCTGACAATGAATGTTGTAACTGGAAGAGCGCGTGTTGTTTACCTTTTAAATCTCTCAGATATGTTAGTGAACTAAATAGAAAATCACTAAATGGAAGAATAGATTGGGTGGCTATTGAGACAAATTTTAGGCATTGATTTTTATGCCAGAAGATATTTATGCTTTTTCAAGGCACTCAACAAGCTCTTTTTCTTCACTAGTTAACCAATATAATTTATAGATTTTTTATAAATGCCGTTAATTAACATATCCCATCATTTAAAGAAAATATTAAAGAGCTATAGGCAATTCAACTTGTCTAAGTTAAAAGTTTATCTCTATCGTCCTCACTGCACCCACCACAGAGCTGAAGTCGAAGCCCTGGTCCTCGCAGTGAAGAGGGTCTGCAGCAGGACAACTTCAGACTTGCAAGTTGTGGTTTTCACCCTGTTTGTGCTGTAAACTACCTAAACTGACAGCAACATTGAGAAATATTAAATGTTTGAAACGGTACTGCAGCCACACTGTGGTACAGAATGCAATGAGCAAACCTTGTAACTGAAGACAGGCATGACAGCCTGTGAAGATCATCAATAAAGCTCTTAATGCGGACGTCAGAACCACACACCATGTCCATATCTGGGGAAGATCTTGTGGTATAGCCACTAGCAAGCAGGTCTATTAATTAAAAAAAAAATAGTTTTCATGCAAAAGTCATATTGCGTTGAATTATTTGTGTGAGTGTTGTTTAGCCATCGCCATTGAAAGACTTGGAATCTGAGTGTAACTACTGTTTTGTCTTGGAGCAAAGTAAAAGCTACACTGAAAATCATCTGAACAATAGTCAAGTACACATCAGGAAACATTACAAAGCATTTATAAGAGTTTCAGGAAATTGACCGGCTATTATTATTATCTACCACTGTCATTCACTGCCAGTACTATTAAAATACTCTTCCTAAGGCAACCCAAATCATCTATTTAATGCTCAATTTTCATCCTGATCAACCAAGCTGGTCAGCTACTTATGATGGAACAGTAAATAATAAACTTTAGGTAGATTTAAAGTTAACAAATATCTATGGCTTGGATTTGTTTTAACTGTGCTGAGTGTAACTGTTATTCATTAAACTGTTTCAATCATGCATATTTTACCCATGCCTGTGAAATGAAGGCTTCTAAAAAAACAGAAAGTCAGTCTCTGCCCGTGAGATTCTTCAATGTGTGACATTTTGTTAATTTTTCTTACAGTTTCAGTTCGAAGGTGGGGAAAAAATGATTATTTAAAGTATTTGACAACATAAGAGAAATTACTAGCTATGGGAGTGATTCCTTTACATGTATTTTGTTTTAGGAAAATTTGTTACCAAACTTCTGTTGTACTATATATCAGTCATATCTAAATGTCACCATTCTTGCATTTTGAGTTTTAATTCCCTTTACCTCTACATATTCCTGTTTGAGTGAATTTCATGCGCTTTTGCATATCAAAACAAAAATAAGAAACAGATTGAATGCTGATGATGGTATGAGGTTGGCTTTGACAAACTCTCAGCAAGGAATTCCCATGCTGGGTGTCAAGATGCAGAGCCAACCATCGCATGAATCCTGATTAATGTCATTGATCGCGAATGATCAGTGATTAACATTAAAAAACAAGACTCACCAAGTCTAAGACTCATCTAACACTTCCTAAAAAGACATATATACGCGTATACGTCGTATAGAAATGGCTTCTCATGTGCCTGTCACGGGGGGAGGGGGGCGCAGGCTACTGTAAAACTGAGCCGCGACACAAAAAAGGTGGAACCACTGGTCTAGTGAGACCAGCGCCTCATTCTCTTGAGCTATGTGTGTGTTCAGCCAGTGTCCATATCTACATCTTCCAATAAAACAATCTGTCAGCTGGGTGTGGACAATATGGGACTTTGTTAACTGGGTGTGGCCAATAGACTTTGTTAACTGGGTGTGGCCAATAGGTGACTATGTTAACTGGGTGTGGCCAATATAGGTGACTATGTTAACTGGGTGTGGCCAATATGTGACTTTGTTAACTGGGTGTGGCCAATATGTGACTTTGTTAACTGGGTGTAGCCAATAGGTGACTTTGTTAACTGGGTGTGGCCAATAGACTTTGTTAACTGGGTGTGGCCAATAGGTGACTTTTTTAACTGGGTGTGGCCAATAGGGGACTTTAATTGTTACCTAGGTGTGCCCAACAGGTGACTGTTAAATAGGTGTGGCCAGTAGGTGACTTTATTACTTGGAACTGGTCAATAGGGGACTTTGCTACCTAGGTGTGGCCAATAGGTGACTTTATTACTTGGGTGTAGCCAATAAGTGACTTTGAAAAATAGGTGTGGCCAGTAGGTGACTTTATTATTTGGAAGTGGCCAATAGGGGACTTTGTTACCTAGGTGTGGCCAATAGGTGACTCTATTATCTAAAGTTGCCGATTCCCCATTCTTCTACATGTATGAAATGTCTCGTTATCTCGCCACCATGCGCCCATCACAAATGAGAGGCACGGGTGGCGACATAGGGAGGGTATATAATCCACATCTTCTAATAACCTAGAGAGAATTTCGTTCATTCCAAAACTATGGCGAGAAGCGTGTTTGGAGAGATAACCAGTTCAGACTAGATGAAATCCCTAATGACGACGATGATGATAGTGATGAAAAGGAAGCTTTGTAAAGTAAAATAGTCATTTTGTATGGAATTTAGCCTGCATACATAAACAGATGCGTTCTTCTCAGTGTCTATGCATGTATGTATGTCGGTATTTGTAGGTTTGTTTATATGCGGGAGTGCATGTGATCTCGACTATGTGTCTATACTATCTGCTCTGGTTGTGCACGTAAAATAGTAGATGTGTACAGGTGTGTATTCTTATCAGACTACACGTATGTAGCAATAAGGCAAGCTGGCACAAGTTTAATCAAGAGTTAAGGCAGATATACGTAACATAGGGTGCATAGCGGCATTTTACAGCCATCTTGGTACCTGGAAAACGTCGGGTTGACAAGAGCAGATTCAGGTGTCATGTACTGTATTTTGCAAACGTAAAAAGAAATCCCTTAACTTACCTTCCCATCTAATGTTTACGTCCTCCCTAAAATCCCTTCGACAGCCAGCTTGGACGAGGGGAACTCCCTTCGAAAATAACCTACACGTAACGAAAGTGCGAATGATAGCAAAAAGAAACGGATTTTCCCGAAATTTTTCATTCCTTTCCAACCCAATCCACTTGCGTGTTCTTTTATCTATTGAAGCACCAGCTAAAATCAAGAACGAATCGCCGTGAATAGCCATTGTGCATAAGTCATCGCTCGTAACGGACGATGTAAAGTGCCCGTATGTGCTGACTCAATGTCACAAACAGCATCAATTAACTGCATGACTTCTTGTATCGATAATAATTTCATCTCTTTCGGTCTCTTTCATCTTGATCTAATGAATACGACTACCACCTAGCATTCGCCTCCATCAGTCGCCCGTGTCGACTCACGTCAACCCCGTCCTTCTACATTTCAACGTCAAACCACCCTTGTCCCACCCCCTCCCTCTTCTTCCACATTCCAAGAGACATATCCAGCCCCACCTCACACTCTCCCTAGTCGGCTCAGTCAGCTACTAAAGCCAATCAGTACACCTACCGGGGACTTAATCGAATCAGTAAAGACAAGCTGTCGTGTACTAAACTTCGTTTTTCGGGGAGTGTGCGGGCATCAGAACAACCAGGATTTTTAGTTCCTGATCTGCTGCAAAAAAAGTGGAAATTTCTTTCCATCCACATTTGCCATATACCCACTATCAAATCCTTTAAACGTGCGCTAAAAACAAATCTGTTCCATGAGCATTACTCCTTACATCAATCAACATAACAGTTGTTAATAGTTGTAATATTATAGTCAGTTGTCAGTCCGCTAGATGCTCCGGGGGCCAGTGGCGCAACGGTTAGCGCCTGTCACCAATACCGTGAAGGTTGGGTTCAATTCTCGTCTCGGGCTCGCTGTTCTTTTTCTGCACGTGACATCTGTTTACAGGGCTGGCTGCCTTGCCTCAGTTGCTGGCTCGGCGTAAAATACCAATGCACCGAGTCAAAGTTGTTCTTCTTCCTCGGCAAATTCATGATACTATAAGCATACTGTTTGCTTCCTGATTCCTCATTCCGTCTTCTGTTTGCATTTTATTACTTGTCAGCACGGTTGTTTCTCCTTCCGTCTTTCTTACGCTGTCCATGTCTCCTAGTGCTCCTACTTGCCTCATTGGTGAGCTTGATTATGCGCTATATAAATCACACGTTATTCATTATTTATTATGCGCTGTATAAATCACACGTTGTTTATTATTTTTAATTAAAAGCAGGGGAGGTAATATCAAAAGTGCGAGTAGCTTCCCTTCCCGCGCAAATACCACGGACATCCTCACCGTAGTTCGCGGAAACTCATCAAACATGCCAGAAGGTCCTGAGTTGCATCTGTCGAGTCAGTTCATCAATTTTATATCTAAAGGCCGATTATTTGCGGGGAAAATTAGGAAAAATCCCATCCATAAGTGCGCTGAGGTTGAGTGGGACGAACCGTGTTACACAGTGGCTGCTGCTTCCCGCGGGAAAGAGTTGAAAGTTTTCCTCCAAACCTATCGTGAAGAAACAGACAAGAAGAAGCGCACAAAAAGTGGAGTGAACGATGAAGGTAAACGACTACATATTCTTTTCAACTTTGGCATGTCTGGCAAGTTCGAATTTACGTCGGCAAATGAGCTTCCTAAGCATGCCCACTTGAGCTTCTTCACCAACACCCAGCCAGCGATGGCTCTAAGCTTCGTGGATCCACGGCGATTTGGAAAATGGCAAGTTGGCACAGACTGGTCTCCGGACAGGGGACCGTGTGTGATGTTTGAGTACCCACAGTTTAGGTATCTTTCGTTTATTTTGTTGTTTTATTAAAGTAGTTTCCCTTAATTTAAAGACCAACCTGAATTGTTCGCGTTTTGTGCAGATATCGGTAGATATAGGCGATATAAAATTAACATGTAAATTTTAGCCTCCAAAACTCTTCCGTTAATTCATTATCCGCTGCGATTCGTACCTGTGATCAACAATTAAAGGCCGCTGATAGTGTCCTACGACACACTAGTGCACCATTCACAACATTGCCAGCAGTCAACGCCAAACACAGAGAATGAGCGACGTTTCTGGTTATTCGGACGCTGAAAGTTTGCATTTCTCGTGGCTATGAAAAACTGCAATATGCGCATGTGTGTGTGTGTGTTTGTGTGTGTGTCTGTGTGTGTGTGTGTGTGTGTGTGTGTGTGTGTGTGATATGGACATAGCTGTGACGATTTGACTCATGCTGTAGGCCGATATGGTCTTGGGGCGAAATGACTGATGACCATTGGTATTACACCTGCTTGGTGTGAAAGCAAATTGAAAAGCCTTCAGCTTCTGACACATAGACATGATGCAGACTTGAGGAGATAGGAAACCTCTGTAGGTTTAGGTAATTATTAACAGCATCAACAATGATCATCTCTAGATGATTAACCTGTAAGATGAGTTTATTAGTCACATCATACATTTCAGTAGGGACTAGTGAGATGGTTGTCTTCACTTTTTCAGTTTTGAGTCAGAGTTATCATGTTTGTAAACAATGCTATGTACAGTTTGTTGTCACTTTTGGATCATTCATCATATCTGATCATGAAAACTGCTATATTCTAATTCAGTTTGCTTTTAATTATTATTAACAGATCTAACGTTCTGCAAAACTTGGAAGATTCAGTTTTCAATCGACCACTTTGTGAGGCTCTATTGAACCAAAAGTACTTCAATGGGATCGGTAACTACCTTCGTGCTGAAATCATTTACAGGTATATCACCAAAGACTGAAATAAACAAAATGGTCAGAAGCAGCAAAGGTTATAAACACTTGTTACTGATTAAGGGTGCAGTCCCTGGAA
The DNA here is from genome assembly GCA_004794655.1 of Marisa cornuarietis. Taxonomy (NCBI): domain Eukaryota; kingdom Metazoa; phylum Mollusca; class Gastropoda; order Architaenioglossa; family Ampullariidae; genus Marisa; species Marisa cornuarietis. Next base: position 1,957,216 of record SMMW01000605.1, read on the forward strand.
AGGAATTAATGTGCTTATATTACTGTTATGAAAAAATGTCTATGGAAGAATTCTGTATTGTTTTATGCAAAATGAAGATTGTTAATAGTTTCACTGATTAGCAGAAATCTAATAATGGGAATTTAGCACCAGCTTTATAGATGTGTCTTCCTCTGGTGTCCTTCATGCATACTTGCACTGGTATGTTCTTCCTGACATGCTCCTCTGTTATCTCTCTTTAATGATGTGAGTTCAGATGTGCTCTGGATTTTTATATCTCTCCACCTCTTTTTCTGTCGATTTCTCTTACACACACAAGGAGCTGTGTGAAAAGCAGCCTGAGAAGAGTTGTCTTTCTTTCAGAGCCGGTGTTAGACCTTTTGATCAAGCTCGTTCAGTCCTGGCCGCTTTGTCTGATGTGCCTGAGGATGTGAAAGCGCAAATCAAAGATGAAGCCAAAGACACAAGAACGGTGAAATCTGAGTCTCCAGATTTTCTGCAACTCTGCAACCTTCTTCCTCTAGAGGTCATTGGACTAGGTATGTTGATGAGCAGGTTTTGTGGTAGGAACATGTTGGCATGTTTACAGCCTTGACAGATGGAATATCTGTGCCAGCTGCATGGCTAGAAGTAGAACTTAAGTAGATATCTTTATTTTTTTTGTAACATGTGCACCATGTTATCTGATTTCAGGAACCTCTCTTTATTTGTCAAAAGAAGAGTTTAGCGATGAGTCCAAGTTTGGGCGGTGGTTGAGATGCTATTACAAGTCCGGTATGAAGAGCATTGCAGACCACAATAAACGTACAATGTGGTACCATGGTGATGCGGGGCCACTTGCACCCAAAGGTTAGCTAAAAAAATTTAAAGATACATCGAAAAGATATATTTTCAAGTAGTGCTTCACATTCTTGAAAATGTTAAAAAGTACGGCTTGTGTTTCTGTAGTGCAGAATGGCAACAGTCTTGCTATGGTATTTGTAATGAACCTAATGGCTTAGTTGAATTTAAATGATTCAAGTTCTAAGCTAAAGAAAAGTGTAATGTGAAACAAAATGATATCGTTAGACAAAGACTCATTGAAGCAACATGTTTTCCTGCCCTTACTCATGTCACATTAGTAGTAATAGCATTCACTCTAGCTCAACAACCTGTCCTTTGTAGTTTTCAGAATTTTTATTAATTTTGGTCTAACCTGTGTTTTCAGCCTTTGTTTAGTATTTGCTATTTTCTGATTTTAAGCAGAAGGTAGAAGTTGCAGAGTGAAAAGACAAAAGGTTGCCTCCAGCCAAAGAACAATAAAGGTACATTATGGGAAATGCTAAGCTTTTTGCCTTTGAGTTCATTTTAAAATGAAAATTTTTAGTCATGCCAACCTATCTGTTGTCACACTTACATGTGTAATGACTATTAACATGCATTAATATGCATTTGTTCACAATAAATCAGTGGACTTTCAAGAAAGGTCTGTCCTTGAGAGGAATATCTAGTTAAAGGAAAACTTTCTAAACCACACATTCCAATTATATCTACTGGAAAATTCTCTTGGGAAGTGATTCAACATAGCAAACAGTATTTATGTTGATTGATGGTTTACCATCTGTTTTGCTGTGTGGAATAAATTCAGAGATTTTAGATGCTTTAGATTTGATTATCAGAATTGTTGACTTTACAACTTAATTGTGTTTTCATTCATCTGGGTTTGGTTTTTGTTTTGACATCAGAAACAGAAAAAGGAGTTAGACAAGGAAACTGTAGATACAAATGATACAGAAAAGGCTAGAAAATGTCGCAGACACAAGAAACCTCTTGGCAGCAGCTTTGCAGACACAGTTTTGGAGATCTCCCCTAAGCCACTCCTTCGACCCACCATGCCACAAACTGAGAAAAGGAGTAGTACACGAAGACATGACAACAGGAAGGAGATATCTTCCCTACAAAAATTACCTGCTGCTGGAAAAAAGATGGAAAGGAACAAAGGCAAAGGTGTGATAAGCAGGAAATCACCAAGGACTTCCCTTTCTAATGAAACGGATGTGAACAAGGAGGAAGATGCCCAGAATGACAGAAAAATAAATGCCATACACACCACAAAGAAGCGTAGAAAGACAGATTCATTAAAAGACAATGGAAGCAAATCTAGGATTGTCAAGAAGAAATGTAAAAATAAGTGAAAATGAAAATGTATTTTTTTCAAAGGAAAACTTTTTTCACCTAAAAGAGGGCATTTAGAGCCCAACTATTTTTAAATGCTCTAAATTTAGCTGTTTTATAAAGGCATAACCAAATGATTTGAGATCAGTGTAAAGAATTTTGATTTGGGGATGAGCTGCGTATGAAGAAGCATAGTTGAATGATTGGGAGATCGTTCTTCCTGAAGGACAGGAATACATCTGCTAGTATTCAGCATTAGGTGAAGACCACTTCAAATGTTAAATAAGACTGCCCTTCACTATCAGAGAATGCAGGAGCTTGGCTTGACCAGCAAACACACACACACACAAAGTAATAGATATTGACATAGCAAGATAACAATGGTGTGCTATTTGCTTTCACTATCAAGGTCATCTGGTAGTTTTGGAGATCCTTATTCCTATTGGTTTACCAGGATACACGATACAGTGTCAGAATCTTTTTTCCTCGTTCTCTCACTCATACTTATACAATCAGTATATTATCTTTACGGACATTCATGGTCATTAGCCAACAAAAATCTTAAGCTTAAGGGACAATTTTTTACCACTAGTCACTTGATATATTCAGTCCCATTTAAAACATTTAGTTTCTACACCTACACTAAACATCTTTTAGTGTCTAGCAACATACCATATTCCTTACTGGGCTAATGAATTTCAGGAGTTTCTGCATGCAAAGACATTTGATGCATCTGGCAGCAGACATAACATGCAATGGGAACTAATCTGTTCAACTGACAAAAACTTTGTGTTTTATGCGATTCTGTAGCATCTAAAGGATATTTTTATTAACACACTAAAGAATTCAACATTCAAAGAAATGCCTTTTCCATTTTAGATGAGTACATTTCACAGGCCCAAAGCTGTATGGGTAAATTCTGCATGATTAATAAGGGGCTTTCACTCTTTTGCATTACATATATGATACAGTAAATTTTCATGTTGCCACAAATAATTTTTTCAATAAAAACTTCAGAGGTTTTTTTGCTGCTGTCCCAAGCTAGCAGGAAAACTTGATGCAATGAACAGTTGGCTCTGTAGATTATTGTAAATTACAAGTTAAATGTCTGCTATAATTTACTTTCTCAGTGCGACAGATGGGCAAAAAAATGTCCTGGAAATTTTGAAGGGATCTTGCAGTACCTTCAGTGCAAAATAATAAGAAAAGATTACTGATTATTGTAATTCTCTGTAACCAACATTTATACAAATACATGAAAAATAAACATACCTGCAACCGTTCAAAACCAGCTGCAGTCATTCCCCCACCTACCCCCAAACTCCTATGGCTTGACAACTGTTTAGAGCACCGCTGCAAGAGTTTTTTTCCAACACAAACTATGGCCTTTCATGGATTACCTTAGTTGTGGTACTGATTTGCCACCGCTGAGAGTTATTTCTTGATTTGTGCTCCGAGATGGATGTGTACCAAAGAGATCTGTCAGACATGTATTCTGATACTTTAAGGCCCATCAAGAATACACAAGTCTGAGCAGCCTTAAGGCAATCGTTTGTGTTTTGTGAAAAGAATGTGCACATGACCATGTGTCTCAGTGTTCGTACAAACCAACACACACACATTCATGGCATGTGTCTCATACCAGTACTCTAATTCATGCATGACAAACACAGTAAACTGTTTTCAGAAATGTTGAATGGTTGAAAATAAAAAGATAAACCATTTCTTACAGCTGTATCAAATATATTTTGTGTAATATACATATTCTGTCAACATGAATTTGAGTGTAAACAGACTATCCATGTGATTTGCAGGTGTATCAGGAGAAATGTGTAAATATTTCAAGTAGTCTTTCAACAGAACTTTTGCCACAAGGAACTCTGGAGACACCAAAATCACAGTAGAGAAAGCCAATGGTAAGACACAAAATTCTAAAATTATATTTACAATCATCATGGTAACCTGGGTAAGCATGTAATATTTCTGTCATACAAAAATAATAGAATTTATGTGTATTTAGAGCCAGATGCGCTTTACAAGACAGGCTACAAACAAACAGAGCTAATCATAAACGAGCAGATGGATAACATGAACAAAGTTTATGGATAACAATTAAGAACTGATAACTGAACAGAATAGTCTGCTGGATTATGAGAAAGTGGAAGAGAATTCCAAATGGTGGGACTATAGATGTGTGGCACAAAGAAATCAGCAAAAGCAGACTGAAGAGTAGCTTGGACTCACATTGGTAGCACAGTTGATATTGGGTCAATATTGTAATCAATGCAAGCTCAAACTAGCAGCCAGTGTTGCTCAGGGAGTAGGGGTGTATCATGATTTGCTTTTGATCTTCAGAAAACAATAGGAGCAGTATTATTCTGAGTCCTTAAAAGCTTATCCATGGAGATCAACTAGTTAGTGTAATCCAGCCAGGAAAACAAAAGCAGGCATGACCTTGGACAGTCATTGCTAGCACAGTCAATATTGTAATCAATGCAAGCTTAAACTAGCAAGCAGTGTAGTTCGTGACAACACCCATATTCCTGAGAGTCTGGGAAAGAAAGATGTTTACTCCAGAGAAAGTAAAAGCACTAGATGATGGCATACATTTCAGAGGAAGGACCTCAGTTTTGTCATCACACGTCAATTTGTTGGTGGGCCTCCAGTTCTTTACAGAGACTACTGCTTACTGTGCAGTGGTGCAGAGTTGAGAAGCAGGGCCAGATCCTATATAGCAGCTGTGCATCATCAGCATACATGTGCTACTGCATGGCAAAACAGCATGTGAGAGAACAAACTGGTTGAATGTGTACAGTGAATAAAAAGAACTTGAGAACAGAGGCTCAAGGCATCCTACATTTCAAAGCAGCAGGCAAAGATGTGGTGCCTATAATTACCACAGACTGGATGCAGGTACAACTGGAACCAGGAAATGGTGCCAGAGAAACTGAAAGTTTCAAGAAGGAGATAGAGAAGGATGTCAGTCATAGCCAAGTGTAATAATATTCTCATCCTCGTTAAAATAAATTCTAATCTTAGTGACAGGCAATCCCTGCATGTGATACATGATCAACCAATGGGCAGAACAGCGGCCCTCATAACACGGAAATGAGATTTTGTGTTTTACCTCTTTTTTTTGTCCACATGTATAAATCAATTTTAAACAGTCTTTTTTCTCTTATTCCTTTTGCATTGCCTGTATCCCAAATAGGCTGTTGCTGATGCTGAGGGCTGTGAAGTAGGTGTTGCCAAACGTATTCAATGTAGTGGTTGTTCTTGATGATCTCTGTGAAAAAGGTGTTGCCAGACAACATAGTGGTTGATTTTCATGCTGAGCGCTGTGAAGTAGGTGGTGCCAGACTGGTTTGAGATGCAATGGACTGCAGGACAAATGAGGAGTAGAAACAAAATGAAATAAATCTTATTTGACGGTTATAGTCGTGAAAATGTCAAATTGAGAATAATCAAATATTAAAGAGGAAAATTAGTTTTAGAAAGAACATCAAAGGGCTTTAAAAAGGCAAGAGACATTAGGGCTGACCTCTTGGAAAGAAATCAGAGTGGCCACTAACCCCAACATTGGCACCCCCTTTCAGAATGAAAATATTTTCCTGTAAGGAAATCTTTCTTGATACAGTATTCCAGCACTGTTTGATAAAACCTGTTACCTTCGGAACTCTTTCAATCTTTGTGTCCTTGTCGAAAGAGCTTCTTTTCTGGGGTTTATTGCAGTGGCTGGGTAGAAGCAGTGGCTGTTTCTGATGTTGATCTCTGTGAAGTCGGTGCTGCCAGATAGGTATTAGAAGCAGTGGCTGTTCCTGATGTTGATCTCTGTGAAGCAGATGTCGCCAGACAGGTTTTAGAAACAGAGGGTTGCAGGATAAATGGGAAGTAGATACAGGATATCATGTCAAAGTTCTTGGTTTTGTTTGAAGTCTAATATCATATGACTCGAATATTGCACTTAAAATACTGAAGCAGCTAAATAGCAAGAAAGATGAGACAGTAACATGTTGGGGCAGGCCCATCTGCCTTCATGCTAAATAAATGACTAAAAATTCGACTACTTATTACTATTACGTAATTATTACTATATCACTTTAATCTGTACCTTAGGGTTTATATGCACTGGTGGTAGAGAACGCCAGTGAGCCAGTACTTCTTTTATCAACTCAGATTTCTCTGCCGTGAATGCAGCAGTTATAGACTTAGATGCAAGATAATGAAAAAGAGTTTCACTTCGAATTTTTCTGCGTTGAAGTAGTTCTGCTGCACTCGAAGAGAATTGTATGATTCGTTTTATGGTCTCTGAAAAAAAAAATGCAAGCGTGCATGGTCTCACACACACACACACACACACACACACACACACACACACACACACATTTTCTATTTATTCTTCTATGTCACCGTCCTCAGTAATAGCTTTACAAATTGAGATAATTTAGTTAATTTTTATTTCTTGAAGTTAATAAGGAATATAACTTACAAACGCATGACTCACAGTATAGTAAAATGAAACTAGATTTTATGCGAGTAAGAACCTTTACTTCTTAAACATAGCAAAACATTCACAAAAGGCCATAGGTCATTTTGCCCAAAAACTATTTCGCCCCACAGCACAAGTCGATTCGTCCCAAGACCGAAAAGTCAAATCTTCCCAACCCCAAAAGGCGATCCAAAGGATCACCAATGAAACAAGTAGCCGTTAGCATCAAATATTACCAAAAGAGACATAGGTTTACCAAAAGAGACATAGGTTATTCAAACAATATAGATACACAAGCTCAGCTGCCTATTTTAATCAGAACCAGGCAAATAAGTTACGCCACCATTTTACGAAACAAAAAATGGCCGCTTAATTAAATAAGACTCATGCAGAGAACGTATCCTACGATGGCAAATAAACATGAGTTTTTTTTTCTTGAAACAATCTTTTAAATTAAAGATTTTGTCATCATTTTATTGTGTATCTTGTATCTCTATTTGATTGAACTTTCTTTAATGTGCAAACCCCTGCTAGGTGGGGAACAATACGCATGTACGATCCTAACTAAACAACTGTGAGAGACAAACTCTGCTGCTACCAAGCGCATGAGCAGTACTCACATTTGTTCACGGAGGGAAGGGGGGAAAGGGAGGGCACCCATCCCTGCAAACAGGTGTCACATACAGAGAGCGTCCCGAGACGAGATCTGAACCGCTCACTGCAGTGGTGACAAGCGAGTGTTTTAACCACTACATTACCGGGGCCGCTAACGAAACATTCAACGAAACGAAACTAGAAGACAAATATACTTACTGTGCTTGTCTTCGACGGCACGTTTTCCCACTACAATGTATTTCAAAGACCGGAGATCTTCTTTACTGACAAAGCTAAGCAGAGATTTACACTCGCGCTGCTCTGTTAGAGTCATCATCGTGTTCCAGGACGCCAGTAGACAGTTTGATATCAGCAATGAGTAGGGAGACGTGTCCGGCAACGTGAACGGCGCGCCACTAAGCCTACCCGGTACGAGAAATCGAATGGCTGGCTATAGTAGAAGTGGTGACGTAGGGCGCACCCGTGATGCTACACGTTGCCCCTCCCGCACGCGTCGCGCGAGCGCTGAATCTCAACGACGGGTGCACGCTCTCTGGATGTTACATTCAGAGGAGTACCTGTGCAAGGTAACGCCTTCTTGCGGCAAGCGCGCGAGGTCGTCATGGATCAGTACACTTGCATGTAGGACAACCACAAGCTATTAAAAAGAAAAGCGGCCCCGTATGCATGTAAATCGAATAAGGACTCGCACGAATAGCTGCTTTTCGCGAAAAGCTATACGAGACTTATACGTGCATGCAGTGGCGTGCTGTCCTAGGCTAGTCCCCGAAGAGTCACAAGTAATCATTTTCTTATTTGGCGATATTTTAACATAAAGGGTTTTAGAATTATTGAAAAGCGTCGGTGAAAAATGCATCTTGCCTCTCTTCAAAAGGGCAAAGCAGGGTCACCAGACATAGGTTACAGTCAACTTACTGAAATGCTACAAAATAAGCGTGCGTGTAAAGCTAACTTCAGCGAGTCTGAAGTTACAATATTGCTGGAGGAAATCTCTCTCGAGCACCGGGTTTTATTTGGGAGTCACAGTGCCACTCATCAAACATGCCAAAAGGTCCAGAGTTGCATCTGTCGAGTCAGTTCATCAATTTTATATCTAAAGGCCGATTATTTGCGGGGAAAATTAGGAAAAATCCCATCCATAAGTGCGCTGAGGTTGAGTGGGACGAACCGTGTTACACAGTGGCTGCTGCTTCCCGATGGGAAAGAGTTGAAAGTTTTCCTCGTGAAAGCAGTAGATGATGGCATACATTTCAGAGGAAGGACCTCAGTTTTGTCATCACACGTTGTCAATTTGTTGGTGCAGTGGTGCAGAGCTGAGAAGCAGACCAGATCCTATATAGCAGCTGTGCATTATCAGCATACATGTACTACTGCAGAGCGAAATAGCACCTGAGAGAACAAACTGGTTGAATGTGTACAGTAAATAAAAAGAGCCCAAGAACAGAAGCCAAAGGCATCCCATATTTCAAAGCAGCAGGCAAGGGTGTGGTGCCTATAATTACCATAGATTGGGTGCAAGTAAAACTAAAACCAGGAAATGGTGCCAGAGAGACTGAAAGTTACAAGAAGGTACTGGTGAAGGATGCCATAGTCAAGTGTAATAATATTCTCTTCCTCATTAAAATAAATTCTAATCTTAGTGACAGGCAATCCCTGTACACGAAAAGGGCCTGATACAAATATCACTACATAATATTATAATTTGTTGTCTATATAGTCTGATGAAAGATATAAACTATTGTTTGATGGTACAAACACATTTGATAAATATCAAAAGATATAAGGAGCATGAAGGTCACTTCACATTCTATTTGTCAGATTTTTTTTATTTTTCAGGCTGTCAGAATTGTATTACATAGCATTCAAATTCAAGGGTTACCCCTCTAGTTTTTGTTAAAGCATGATTTTGAGACTACGGCTATGATGTATGAGCTTTTGAGACTAAGGTCAATAAATGAGACAAATAGGAATTCCACATGTATGACAGAACCTTGAAATTTGTTCAAGGCATAAGTTTAAAGAAGTAAAATGTAAGAGAGAATTTTCACAAAGCTGCAAAAAAAAAAAAATAAATAAACAGTGTACTTTCTCATAACAACCCAAATTAGAGGGGGGGAAATATGGCGTATATATATATATATATGTTTATCAACATTTAGGAAACCTACTCCAGTGAAAAAAAGACAGTGAGTATTACGATGCCATTCATAGTTAATGTTTTCTTCTATGTTGCTCAATTCACTAAGCTTTGATGATTGTTTTTTAGTATGACATTGTACAGGGCTGAACTCCACCATATCTATGCACATGTGAACACATGTGCACGCATTATATTTCTGTCTTGTGTGTGCACTTTGACATGCATGTGTGTGAATAGATGAAATATATTCAAATATTTAAAACATCACAACATAATTTGCATTGATTTCATGGTTTGTAGCATGTTTGTGTTTTCAAAGATGCAAATTTTCTATTCCTGTTAACAATATTTGATTGCATGTGAACAATCTGCTTAAAGCTGATGATTGTAAAGTACCACAGAGTCTTTTTTTTTTAACCTCATGGTGACTTGGCATGTGCGCTAGCAACAGCGAGCATGTCTTGATCTGCTGAGATACTTAATCTAGGAATGACACTTGCATCATCCAAACTCTCCACATGCAAGTGTGTGACCTGAATTTTCCAGTTATTGTCTTGTAAAGGGTTACAGACAAGACCAAACACCTGGTGATAGATGCCGAGACAAGCGTTATTGTGATGAATAGTTCCACACACCATCAACATGAAGAGTCCATAAGGACTTTTCATTGTGCGAACACCTTCCATACTGACATTTGGGTGGAATAGGAGGTGTTCATCTCTGGCAAGAGCTTTTAAACGGTTTGAGACCGACATGCCACCTGTGAATGTTTGGTCTGATCTGTTTGAAGTTTGGCTGATGATCCTCATTGAGCAGTTCTCCCAAAAATGCTGAGGTCCAAATTTATCCCCTTCAAAAGCAAGATGTATGGCTGGATTCTCAGCATTGAGTAGTCTGTAAAACCACCTAACGAAGCTCTCGCCAAACACTTGATTCTGTGGGGTTTTATTGAAAGAAACAGGATGTGTTAAATACAAAATTTTTCTGTTGACATTTTATATCTTTCCTGGAATGTTTCATTTAAAATATTGAAGAAAGTCAAGATAAAGAAGACTTCCAGCTTAAAACAGCAACAAAGATGAGGCAGTAAAATGGGGGGGGGGGAGTCAAGGGAAGGTGCAATTGCAAGAAGAGATGGTGATATGTAAGGATTAATTAGTACTGGAAGCTTAGGGCTTGTGGCTCTTCACCTATCTCCTCATTACTGCTTCCTGACTCCCTTCCTATTTGCATATTTTCAATCAAAAGCAATAAAGGAAAAGCTGTGAAAATTTTAAAAAGCTGTCTATGAGGATTTCAGGACCGAACCTAATGCTGGGAGAATGTGAGTTCCAGTCGTTACTATCCTGTTAGGAAAGAACGTGTGTGGTATTATAGGTCTGACTGACAAAAATTATTACCGTTGAATTTCCTTCATTCCATCTTTCCTGGGAAGCACTATTTGGAAATGTCACTTGCAGTAGCTGGCTTGAAACAGTTAATGTTCCTGATGCTGAAGGCCATGAAGTAGGTGCAGCACAGGTGCTGCTAGATGCAGTGACCTGCAGGGTAAATGGTGAGGAGGAACAGGGTACAATATCCAAGACAAAACTTTGTTTGAAGTTTCATATCATTACTGGAATTTTACATTAAACATACTGAAGAAACTAAAGAACAAAAATAGACTGCCATCTTGAAACAGCAACAAAAAGGATGCGATAATGGAGCAGGGTTTGGTGCGGGAGAAGCAAGGGAAGGCGCCATTGCAAGAGGAGATGATATGTAAAAATTAAGTAGTATTGGAAGCTGTAAAGGCTGTTCCAGTTGTTAACTACCCTGTGTGTGGTATACTGGCCTGACTGACAAAAATAATTACCATTGATTTTCTTTCATTCCATCTTACCTGGGAACCTCTGTTTGAAAGTGTTGCTTGCAGTAACTGGCTTGAAACAGTGAGTGTTCCTGATGTTGAAGGCCAGATAGGAGGTGTTACCCGATTTATGTTAGACTCGGTGGCCTGCAGGGTAAATGGAGAGGATAAAGAAAAAAAATACTTTGTCAAATGAAAAGATTCTTGGCTTTGTTTGAATTTCATGGTCTTTTCTGTTTGCACGTTTTCAATCAAGACTAGAAAAATAACCCAGGTGGCGAATTATTGAAGAAAGCAAAGTGGAACCAGCTAACAGGTGTCGAGCAAGGGGCTCCACTGAATTCTGACAGCGGCCAGGGTGGGGACCGTGGAAGGACTACCTCAATGCAGGCTGGGGGCCGTAACAGCGCAAACCGTCTGGAGACGTCGGTGTCGTGCGGTTGTCGTAGAAGCATCGCCGCAATGGACCGTCATCCTAGGACAGCCGAATCAACCGCTGCGGAGGAGAACTTATGCTCGAAACAGAATTCAGACACAAAGTAAGAACTTTCCTTACCGTGTGGTGTGACATATTGGTGACCCCGATGTGATCGTCTTTGCGCGCGGCTTCCTCGTTGTGAGTCTAGTTGTGACCACAGCAGGATTTCTCGTGTTTTTCGTCCCCACCCCCCACCCCTGTCTTCGATTACACACGAGTCTGTTGGATTGTTATAATCCCGCCGACAGAGAGGGCTGTAGGTCTGGTTTTACTTTTGTTGTTTGTTTATACTTTTCCCAGCCCTTCTATTTTCTTTGGCTTTAAAATCGTTTATTTGTGGTTATTGGGCTACTCCGTCCCTGATTTGCATTTTGATAAGTTGATTTATAGACCTTTAATTCCACGCCTAAGTTTGCATTTTTAAGTTTATTCATTGTTTGATGACCTTGTCATAATCCTTCCTCGGCTCAGAAATGCCGGCTGCTCTGTTAACCCGAACTATCACAGAGCGGTAGCCCCTAATAGTAACCGGAAGCAAGTTTTTCTACTCATAAAAGAAATAGAGGTAGAAGCCTGCCAAGCAGGCTGGCCGAAGCCTCAGTGGACGGTGTAAAACTCTTGGAATCAGATGAAGGCATAGATGTCAAGGCCGGACCAATCCATTGCTAAGCCATCTACCGCCCAAGAGCACGGCTCCGGAATAGGAGAGACTAAGGTCTAAGTGTGAGACTAAGGCGATTGAAACATGTCGCGATCATGTCCACAGTCATGGCTGGGAACAAGGCGTAAATCATGTCCAGGGTCCACTCTGTTGGGAGGGCTTGCGAACGGGAGAGTCCGTCGGCCATGGCATTTAAGCATTCTGAAATGTGGCGAACTGCCAATGTTATGCTGGACGCATCGCAGAAGAGAATATCATTTATCGGGTGAAAAAGGTTGCGGGCACGAGTATTGCCCTGCTTGCGATTATAAGCCACAGCTGTGGAATAGTCCAAGAGAAGCATGACTGTGTGGCCGCGAAGATGATTGCTCCAAACTGTCAAGGCCCGAAAAACAGCCAGCATCTCTAACTCGTTGATGTGGCGGCTTTGTTCCTCGTGTGACCACTGACTGGAACTAGAAATTCTGGGAGATTGGCTCTCCAGCCAGTAGTGGACGCATCTGTACAAAGAGATTGTTGCCGTCGTTGGGACTAAGGGAACCCTCGACATAACCACTGTTGATAGGTCCAGTGGACTAAAACCGGTCGGAGCATTTGTGTTATTGGCAGGGAGAGATCCCAGTTCTAAGAAAATGTGTTCCCATGTCTGCCAGAGCCCACTGGAGAGGACCCAGTCAGTCTGTCTGGAGGAATGAGGTCGGCTGCCGCTGCTCAAAGAGAAATCGCACGAGAAATGTGGCGCGTGACGACTCCAGGGGCTGTCGTACAGGTGTGATTAATAATTAATTACTTGTCGAGGTGTTTCCCCGGGAGCCTTACAACCGCCAGATCTGTGGGGAAATGCTCGCCAAGGTGAATGAAGTCCTGAGAAGGGGTCAGGCCGGACTTCTGGTGATTGGTGATTTCTGGTAACAATCTGGTTATGTTGTCTTGGTCGAATGAGATAAAGGGCACTTAGTATACATTTCTACCGAAATAAAGATTGTGTTTAGTACTGCAGCACTGTTTCATACAATTTTTACCTTTACTATTTCTAATATCGTCAACAGCAGCGTCGTCTGTCGCTAAAAATGTTATCTTCATCTATGCTAAAAAAAATAAATAAAAGAAAATGTACTGCTTCTTACTGCAGTCTGTACCTCATGCTCGCTGAGGGACACCGCTAACCCCAGTCCTCTGACACTACCATGAAGAAGGGAAATGTTGACCTGTAAGAAAAACATTTTCTTCATACAGTATCCCAGTACTGTTTAGTAAAACGTGTTACCTTGAGAACGCTTTGAGTCTTTGTGTCCTTGTAGAAAGAGCTTCTGTCTGTGGTTTGTTGCAATGGCTGGTTAGAAGTAGTGGCTGTTTCTGATGTTGATCTCTGTGAAGTCGGTGCTGCCAGATAGGTTCTAAAAGTAGTCGCTGTTTCTGATGTTGATCTCTGTGAAGTCGATGCTGCCAGATAGGTTCTAGAAGTAGTGGCTGTTTCTGATGTTGATCTCTGTGAAGTCGGTGCTGCCAGATAGGTTCTAGAAGCAGTGGCTGTTTCTGAGGATGATCTATGTGAAGACGATTCTGCCAGGTAGGTTCTAGAAGCAGTGGCTGTTTCTGATGTTGATCTCTGTGAAGTCGGTGCTGCCAGATATGTTCTAGAAGCAGTGGCTGTTTCTGATGTTGATCTTTGTGAAGTCGGTGCTGCCAGGTAAGTTCTAGAAGCAGTGGCTGATTCTGGGACTGATTTCTGTGAAGTCGGTGCTGCCAGACAGATGTTAGAAGCAACTGCAGTTCCTGATGTTGATCTCTGTGAAGTAGGTGTTGCCAACCAGGTGTTAGAAGCAGAGGACTGCAGGATAAATGGGGAGTAGACAGGATATCATGTCAAAGTTCTTGCTTTTGTTTGAAGTCTAATATCATGACTGGAATATTGCATTCACAATACTGAAGAATCTAAACAGACAAGAAGCTAAAAAGTAAAAAAGATGAGACAGTAACATGTTGGTGCAGGCGGATAGCCGCAGCACTTGCCTGAGCAGGTAATGTTTAAGGGTTAAGTTGTTTTGAAACTAGCCCTTGCGCTATGGTTGTATAAAAACCATCCTGAATGGTTTGCGTTTTGTGCAGATATCGGTAGAAATATGGGCGAGTTAACAATAACCTGTAAATTTTAGCCTCCACTAGTGCACCAGTCAAAACACTGGCAGCCGTCAACACCAAACAGAGAGAGAGAGAGAGAGAATGAGCGACAGTTTCAATTATTCGGACGCTGAAAGTCTGTATTTCTGTTGGTTCCGAAAAACTTCTACTTTAGCACGAGAAATACAGACTTTCCATGTCCAAATAATCAAACTGTCGCCCATTCTCTCTCTGTTTTTGGTGTTGACGGCTGTCAGTGTTGTGAATGGTGTACTAGTGTGACGTAGTACACTGTTAGTGTGACGTAATACACTGTTAGTGTGACGTAATACACTGTTAGTGTGACGTAGTACACTGTTAGTGTGACGTAATACACTGTTAGTGGGACGTAGTACACTGTTAGTGTGACGTAATACACTGTTAGTGTGACGTAGTACACTGTTGGTGGGACGTAGTACACTATTGGCGGCGCTCATTGATCGCAGGTGAGAATCGCGTACTTTGCTAGCGGATACCTTTGAATAGTCATGTACATTGTTTTTGCCATGAGATAGCCTTAGTTGCTGACTTGGCATAAAACAACAACTAACTGCTAGCGGATAGTTAATTAACGGTGGGTTTTGGAGGCTGAAATTTACATGTCTACCGATGTCTGCAAAAAATCCGCAATCCATTCAGGTAGGTCTTTAAATGTTTTCTCAAACTTTATTCTTATTTGCATATTTTCAATCAAAGGCAAGAATGAAAAAGCCTTGTGAGATCTGAAAATCTCTCAGAGGTTCTCAGATGTTGCATTGAAGTAGGGAGAAGGTGAGCTCTAGTCACACTTTGAAGAAGGAATGTCTTTAGTATGCATGTTTTCGCACAGTTTGATAAAACGTTTATCATTAGATTTTCTAGTATTGTCAGCTTTAAGCAAAAAAAAAAATTGGACCTCAGTGCCATGTTTGTTGCTGAAAATTTCTGCATCCAGGCTAAAAAAAAGAAGAAAGACTGAAAAATCAACTACTTAAGCTTATTAGTATAAACTGTACCTTAGGGTTTCTGTACACTGGTGGTAGAGAACTCCAGAGAGCCAGTATTTTCTTGATCAAGACAGATTTCTCTGTTGTTGATGCAATAGTGATAGACTTAGATAAAAGATATTGGAAAAGAATTTCTCTTCGAATTTTTCTGCGCTGAAGTAGTTCTTCTGCACTTGAAGAGCATTGTAGGATTACTTTTATGGTCTCTGAAAATAATGCACGCACGCGCGCGCGCGCACACACACACACGCACACCCACGCACACATTGATTTATACAAAGGTTTATATCCACCATATTCATGGCTGGATCTTCCAACTTACCAAAGCAAGGCCTAGTGCATGTCATTGTTTTGAGTAAGAATAGCTGAGAGCATACAAAAGAAAATCAAATCACACAGGCAGTGCTGTGTACCCTTCTATACAAATGATGATAGGTATGATGTGGTGCATTTGCATGTGATAAGAAACTTCAAAGTTGTTATCTACGGTTGTGTTCCTCATGGATTATTATGTTCTAATTCGTCAGTTCAGCTGAACTTCGTCCGTGCTGGCGGTTCACCTGCTTTTCATATAATCTGCCGATCATCAATTCGAGAGAACTTTTGTGCAGACAATTCACTGCCTTGGATGTCCAGGTGGACTTCTTTGCTGGCGAGGTGATTTCCTGTGTGTTGGTTACTAACTCATCTGACCGTTGGTTCAGGATTACCCGACCGCCTGATCGACAAAGTAGATAGCTGACATTGCCGGGGAATCCCTAACATTATATTAGTTATTAGACAGTTCTTCTTTTTTCCCATTTCATTTCTTTCTTTTAAAACATCAAATATGGAATCGTTGGCTGGGCCTCTTTGTGTGAAAAAGGACGAAGAGTGCCGCGAGCGTAGCTACATGTAGATGTACATTCATAAGTGCACTCCACCCAACACGTTACAAGGAAGGGAGGGGGGAAATGGCCTGTTGGGTGTTTATCAAGCGATGAATAATGTTAGGAGAAAATATTATTTTCATTGAACTACATTTGTAGGACACTTTTCCGCTGCTTGTAGGTTGACCACCACGCGAGTTTCTCAGTACATGTATTACAGGAAAGCCCCATCATTCGAGGTCGCATTTGAAGTGACCAGCCAACCAGCGAGGAAGTAGAGGGCGCAGAGCTATTGCGGGCAGGGGAGAAGCAGGGGAGGGTCGGGGCGGACCCTAAGGATGGAATGAACCACATGCCAGCCTCACCTTTAACTCTTCTGTAGAGGGGTGGCTGGGAGGCCGGCTGGTAGTGTACTAAGTATATATTTGTATATAGGGTAGTAGTTTGAACGACTTCCGTTGTAAAACCCACATTTTTCTGAGTGGCTACAGACGTCACTTGATTTTACTTTTTTATTTGTCTGTTCGGGTGCTTGGAGACATTATCCTTGCATGTGTTGTATCGTTACAGGTCTTCAGAAGATGTGTCTACTGAACTGTATTATAAGAATATATCTGTGAAATGGACTTCGCCATATGTGAACTAAACTGTTTTGTAAAAAAAGAAGTATCTGTGGACTCAATTGTGCAGACAAAATATATTTGTCGACTAGACCGAGTCCAAAGCAGGAAAGATTCATCAGTAGATATATGTCCGTGGTCCTACAAACACGACTTAATGAGAATTTGTAAAGATACGTTTGCATGATTTTTATACATTGTCATATAGCTGTATACATTTTATTAACATGATTTGTCTCTTAATTATCTTTCCTTATTTCTTATAGTACCTTTCTTGCTTGTAGAGATGCAAGTGGTTGAGTTAGTGTTGTAAAGCTTAATAAAATACTCCATTGTACGAACAGATCCGTTACAATCCTGTATTTATCAGGTAACATATAATCAAATACATCAAAGATATAAATAGGTAAGCGAGGGATAAACTTTTGTCACGTGATGTTTCTGTGGAATAATCGTTATTAGTTCATATTCCTAGATTGCTGGATTTGTAATTGGTTGGGAAGAGTTTAAATATAGTCATTATGACCAACGGTCAAGAGTTGTTTGTGTGTTGTTGTTCATGCACCCATATATCCAGAGCCAGACGAACGCCACAGTTTCGGCCCCCCTCTCTCTTTCTTACCTAAGTCACAGGTGCATACAGGTATTGCTCGACTTACGACCTGCTCGACTTACGAGCACAATCGCTAGCTCCGACTGCTCCGTGTCTGGCAACACAAACGCTGACCAGCTGCTTTTGACGTTTTGCAACTGGCAGAATGTTTCCTATGGTATTTTTTACACCTGTGTTTTGTATTTTTACACCTGTATTTTGTGATTTTGTATGTTTTGCAAATATTAAACCAGTTGTGCTGGTAATGCAGTGTTTTACTTAAATCTGCGGAATGTAAAAAAAAAAGACCAAAAAACAAAAAAGAAAAAAACAAAAACAAAAATGATGTAGAGATGATACAAATGGCATAAAATGAACAAAGAAAATTATGATAAAGTATGACTGGAAGATTTTTATAACATCATTTCACAGTACTATACATAGCCTACTCGACTTACGACCGGTCTGTCAGAACCAATCATGGTCGTGTCGATCAATACATGTATATATTTATATACTCACTCATATCCTCATAGATATATATAATCTCTCTCCCTTAATCAATATATGCAAAATCTCTCTCTCTCTCTCACACACACATACATTCTATTTATTCTTCTATGTCATTGTTCTCAGTAATAACTTTACAAATCGAGCTAATCTAATGAGAGTTTGTTAATTTCTTGGAATTAATAATGAATACAATTTACAAGCACTGGGGCTGTGAGTATAGTAAAGTGAAACTAGATTTTATGCGCATAACAATCTTTACTTCTTGAACAAATCCATGTTCACCTGTTATGTATAGAGGAAGTGGCATTTGAATGAACTTTGCCAATGCATAAGTCGTCAGTTGATGTTGACAAATGCCTCTTTTCCTCATTCAACGAAATGAAACCGAAAGTAGCTGATTAATGTAGACAAATATACATACTGCGCCTGTTTTCCACGACAAGTTTTCGTCCCACTACAGTGTCTTTCAAGGAGGCGAGATCTTCGTCACTTGAAAAGTCCAGTAGACATCTGCACTCGCGCATCTCTTCTGGGGTCATCGTCGTGGTCCAGGACGCCATTGGTAACGACGGGTGCACACTGTCTACGTGTTACATACAGAGAAGTACCCGGGCAAGGGTGCGGCCTATCAGTAGCGCCTCATCGCGGCAAGCGAGCGACACCATCGATCAAAGCACGTGCGTGTAGGACTCCGGTGGCTTGCTGCCTGGGCACAACGAGCTGTAAACAAATCGGCGAACTAGGCAGTCACCTAGGGCGCAGTCACGGAGGGGGGAGGGTAACAAAAATGGTCTGCTGTTTTTTTGTTTGTTTGTTTGTTTGTTTTGAAAAAGATCAATTTAGAAAATATGTTTTATACAATGACGTAAAGTCATAAACAGTTATGATCGACTGTCCTGAGTTCAGATCTCGTCTCGGGGACACTGTTCTTTCATCCGACACCTGTTTACAGGGAGGTCTGCTTTGTCATAAATAGCCCAATGACGATAAATCACATGGAACTGGGAAAGAAACATAAGTACTCCATGAATTTAAAGTAGGAAATAAGAAAAATGGAGGCATACTGCCATTGTATTGCTAATGTTTCCCACTAATATCATTAATATATTAACAAAATATGCACATGGATTTTAAAGAAGAAACTTTAGTTTGGCATTCATGCACCTAAAAAATGCTAAATTCAAGAAGTGTGTGCATTTGTTCACTAATTTTATTTTTATTTTACACAATTTGGTAGCATAGAGACAAAGACGAAACAAAATCTTGAATAATACTCATTTCATTTACATAGCCATGATAATATAATTAATATGAACAAAACTAAGCTATTTAAAATTTTAGTACATTTTCTAGACATATACTGTGAACTTTAAGTTTTGCATCTACTTTGTGGTTACCTAACATTCTATTAACATATGATTTTTTGGGTAATACCAGACCTGAATTACATAGTAACTTTTAAATTCCAGGGTGTTATTCTCCACTAATATCATTAATACAATAATAGAGCGCAAGCTCGTGCATAGTTTTTTTAAAAAACAAACTTTCGTTTGGCATTCCTGCACAGTTTGATTAAAAAAAAATGCTGTATTCAAGAAGTGTGTGCACTTGTACACTGATATTTTTCTTATTTTACACAATTGGGTAACATGGAAGACAAAGAGGAGACAAACCTTTGAATAATGCTCATTCCTTATACATATCCATGATAATATAATTAATGTGGACAAAAATAAGCCCTTTAAATTGCTGTACATTTTGTAGACAAATACTGTGAACCATCTTTTGCCTCTGCTTCGTCACTTAACAGGCTATTAACAAATGATATTTCTGGTAATACTAAACCTGCATTACATAGTAACTTTTGTCCTAGTAGGACTTTGAACATATGGCTAAGAATTTCAAAAAAATAAGCACTAAATTGTATGCAATTTTAGATACTATTTCTTACCTAACAACTGTGAGGAACAATATTAAAATTTGTTTGCGAGCTAAATGTGAGCACTCGAGATATAATTAAAAGGGTTTGAAAGGTAATGAATGAGGCAGCTGTGATCTTCCACATGCATGAAGTAATCTTGAAACTTGTTGAAATCGGAAGAAGAAATAATGAGAAACGGAACAAATCTTTACAAAGCTGCAAAAATAAAAAGTACATGAATTTTATAGCAACAAAAACTAGAGAGACAAAAGCTGGCACAAAGATTTAAAAATTTAGGAAGCTTTTAAAAATCCAGTCAAAAGAAAACATGTTGATTGTTAAGAAGCAAATAATATTTGTGGTCTATGTTGCTTAACTCACTAGGCCCTGGGAATATTCTAGTATGACACTTCTCAGGTATACAGAACTATTACATATCTATGTACACACCAACAGCTGTACACGTAGATATACATGTGGCTGGCGAAGCCTATTGTTAGGAGACTACAGTGTTAGGTGTGATTATTCAGATACCACCTCCTTTTAACAACCAGAGATCCAACATCAAAGCAGTTTTGGCAGAAGATTAATTAAGCACATTTTAGGGGTAAGAGCAAATGAAAGTCATTAATAAATTCCTAACGAATTCGAAATAAGATTTTACATAAGAGCCATGGCAGTTACAGTTCTTAAAACACTGACTGGTGTATGATCATGACAATATGCATTTATTTTTCTGTGCATTGTCATGGGCTTGATTGTCTGGGTTTTGTTGGAAATCGTGGGTGGCTTGATCATTTTGGTCTTCATCGATGGGTCTTGAAGGTGTCGCTTGCAGCTGCAGGTTTGAAACAATGGCTGCCCCTGAGGTTGTAGATGTTACCGAACACATGTCCGGTGCAGTGGCCTGGAGGGAAAAGAAACAGAATCTCAAAATCTCAAATACAGAACTCTTGTCTTTGTTTTAAAGTTGTGAAAAATTTTAGTTGAGATTAGTTAAACAGAAATCTGCTTTAAAAAGTGTAACACGCTGGTCGTTACAAGGTATTATTATTATTATTTTTTGCAATCATTTTTTTCTTTCTTTTGTTGTGTGCAGCTTACGAAAGATCCTGAACCTCCCACACTCCGCACCACCCACTGCCTCCCTAGGTGGCCTGTCTTTTTATTTTGGGGAGTTTTCTTGGTCAGGTAGTGGGAGGAGGACGCACACATACGCGCACACACATGCAATCCCACGCGCGCACATTCACACGCAAAAACTTGGTAGCATCCGGTGCTTTGGACTTTGCGGGTTTCTTTAAATCGGGTCTACCGGTCATGGCCAGGGTACCCGGATGTTTGTTATGTACAGACACGCGGTCGGGTGAGAGGTTCTGGAAGATTTGAATGGAGAAGAGATATAAACATTCGGAGTTGGGGATTAAGCACGTTTTATCCTGAGATTCTTGACTGATAATAGTAGACAGATAATAGTAATGAATGCAAGATGTGGATAGCGCATACTCACATTCGTAAGACTTAATAGACAGACAGACAGCTGTAACTTGTTTATCATAACAGACAGACTGACAGACAGCTGTAACTTGTCTATCATGATGGGCAGACAGACAGCTGTAACTTGTTTATCATAACAGACAGACTGACAGACAGCTGTAACTTGTCTATCATGATGGGCAGACAGACAGCTGTAACTTGTTTATCATAACAGACAGACTGACAGACAGCTGTAACTTGTCTATCATGATGGGCAGACAGACAGCTGTAACTTGTTTATCGTAATAGACAGACAGACAGACAGACAGCTGTAACTTGTTTATCATAACAGACAGACTGACAGACAGCTGTAACTTGTCTATCATGATGGGCAGACAGACAGCTGTAACTTGTTTATCGTAATAGACAGACAGACTGACAGACAGCTGTAACTTGTTTATCATAACAGACAGACTGACAGACAGCTGTAACTTGTTTATCATAGACAGACTGACAGACAGCTGTAACTTGTCTATCATGATGGGAAGACTGACAGACAGCTGTAACTTGTCTATCATGATGGGCAGACAGAGTGGTCTATAGTGTCTAATGCAGCAGACAGGTCCAGTAGAATTAAGGCAGAAACCTCACCACTGTCAAGGGTTCTATGTGTTTTTAACATTTTCTGCTGTTAGGGTTTATTCTTATTTGCATATTTTCATGTAAAAACTAAAAAGCTATGCAAAATGTAAAATGCTGTGTGGGAGATTTTCAGGTGCAAATCTGATGTTGGGAAAAAGTGAGTTCCAGTCTTTAATTACCATCAACAGAAAGAATGTGTTTGGTATGTTGGTAATCTTTAATAAGGACGTTACCTGTTTAATTCTTTGTTTCTCTGGGTCTTCATGAAAGCTTTTCTTTAACGGTGTCTCTTGCAACAGCTGGCTTGAAGCAGTGGTCGTTTCTGATGCTGGTCTCTGCGTGTGAAGTAGATGTTGCGGGACAAGGCCAGTGTTGGGGGGGAACAGAAAACAACGTTAGATGCTAATCTTTTACTTTTATTTGAAGCTTATAATTACTGGAATTCTACATTAGAAAAAAAGCTCTGAAACTTTTTTTTTTTTTTTAGAAAATAGACATTTTAATTTGTTTACCGGTATTGGTGGACTGTTTGGTAACAGATTTTTACCTTCCGATTTCTTTCATTCTTTGGTTCTTCTTTAAAGTTTTTCTTTAAAGCTGCCTTTTTATTCGGCTTGCTTGAAACAGTGGCTGTTTCCGAGGCTGATCTTTGTGAAGTAGGAGTTACCAAACAGGTATTAGCTGGAGTGGGCTGAAGGCAGGAGAAACAAGATAAAATGTGAAGTACAAAACTCGTGATCATTTTAAAAAGTATAGTGTTAAAAAAATCTGGTCCACAATAATAACCAAATAATAAAGAATATCAATATTTTAAGAAGCGTAATAATACACAAAAAGAGTTAAAGAAGAAAAGGCTACAAACATTTTGGTGTGCCCAAACTTTTGTCCCCTTTAGCATCGTGTTTCCCCGCCTGGGTCTTATAAATTAACTGTTTCTCAAAAAGAGGTATTGGGGTGTACTTTCAAGGGATGTCTTATTTTTCATGTACAAAACTCTACATTTATTTAAGCTTCGATGACTTTTTTTAAGAGAACAGACTTTCCCAACAAAAACATTCTACTGCGCAAGCGCCACCAAGTTTGCGGTACTTTACCGTCCTTTTACGAATCCCAGACACTTAATCCCCGACACTTCATCCCCTAGACATTTAATCCCCAGACACTTAATCCTCAAAATGAAATTTCGACTCAAGAAACTATGAAGTGAATGAAAAATTTAATTATGAAGTAAATGAAAAGTTTAATTGAAATTCAAATAATTATTTTCATGTAAACATCAAAATAAGTTTGACAATTAAAATAATACTTAACTTCAACATTTATAACATTGGGGGCATTTTTTAGGATTAAGTGTCTGGGGATTAAGTGTCGGGGATTAAGTGTCTGGGGATTGTGTCCAGTCACCCCTTTTACAGAGGTTATACCTCTCACCCACAGGCACCCACTTGGGCATTTGCAAAATACTTTATTATCATTTATATTATCATTTGTTGTATGCGTTAATGTAGTAATACTATTTATTTATATATTAATTTAATATAGGGGGAACAGGCATCTACGTGAAGTACAAAGCTCTTGCTTTTATTTTATCATTACTATGATGTTGCATTGAAAATAGTAAAGAAACGAACTCAAAATATTATTAGCTTGAAAAAGTAAGAAAGATAAAGGAGGATGTTTCATGAACAGATGGCAATTGTTAAGGATTAAGTAGCATCGGAATTTATAAAGCCTGTCATAACCCAGTCCTAATAGCTTATTTATTTGGGAATGAAACTTAGAAAAAGCTCTGTAAATCAGGAAATAGGGAATTAATAATAATAATAATGTGAGCTTTTATAGCGCAGTTCCCCAGCAAAAACCAGGCTCACCGCGCTTTACAAAGAAAAATCTGTCAACAAGAAAAGAGAGAAAAGTGCCCTTGAAGCAACCAGCAAAAAATTAAAATTCATAAGGGTAATTTCAAAACACACGTGGACAAATAGACACACGGACACGTCAACATGAATAGAAACATACATAGGTTTCTCTACATCGTTTCACATGTACAGATAACTTTTCTCACCCATGCACATGCTTGTTGTTGAACATGTTAGTATTACTAGAGGAAAAAATAAGCTTTAAATTGATACCAAAAACATGGGGACTAAAGCATAGTGCTCTAAAACCAACTGTGAAAAAATAGATAGCGATTTTTATGGACACGAAATACACACTGATTAATATTGGCATCAGAAGATGTCAAATTCCATAAACTACAAAACAAGCAGGTCTTTTGCTCAGAAAACAGCTCTCTAATGTGTCGAGATCTGCTGTAAAGGTAAAGCCGCATTGCGCTCAAACGTCAATCGCCGCCATGGCCGACAAGGTAACCATGGAATCAATGCAGAGGTTTATGCAGGATGTTTCTTCCTCCATTATTCGCATCGTTCTGTGTGAGAAGGATTGTCGGTGAGCTCACACATTTATTTCATGATTTTGCAGTTCATTTAGTACGGAAAGCTCAATGACATGGATGTGCTATTGCATGTGCTAGTTTTAGAACAGCCGAATTCTTGTAGTACGATCATCAGGTTAGTTTTAAAATCACCAGAAAAGCCAGATTCTGTTCAAGAATTTCTGGATTGAGCCACAGGAGGCAATCAACAGCATGTTGGGGTAGTCATAGTCTGTTCACTGGCGCCAGTCGTAAGGATTGTGGAGAGAGTTGTGGATGGCAGTGAGACACGCCCCTGTGTATGTTACCTTCACTATGCAAGTATTTCAGAGCATGTAGTATAATCCACAGGATCTGTGTGACCGCTTAAATATTCCAGTCATTTATTATACCATGAGAGGAAAAACTTTGTATTTAATAACAATTTAATAAAACCCATTTAATAAAAATTGTTACCTTCGGATTTTTTTTCTTCTTTGGGTCTTTACATGAGCTTTTTTGTAGCGGTGTCTCTAGCAGCGGCTGCACTGAAACATTGGCTGTGTCTGAGGCCGGTCTCTTCTGTGCAGTGAATGTTGCCAGTGTTGAGAGGAAGCAGGATACAATGTCAAATACAAATCTTTTACTTTTGTTTGATGCTAATAATAATAATAATAATAAACGTGTAATTTATACAGCGCAGTCACACTCGTAACAAGCTTGCTCTTACCACTTGAGACAAGAACGAGACATGGAGAGCATAGGAAAAACGAAAGGATCAACAACAGTAGTGATGACTAATAAAAGACAAATATTGAAAACGCAAAGACGAATCGGGTAAGTGGGGTAACAAGAACTGAGGGCAATGATTCTGCAGAGGAAGACAAACAAAAGACGAAACAAAACCCTCATTACCATAATTTTGCACTGGAAGAATGCTCTGAAAAGTTTCGAAAAGCTTGGTGCAAATTTATGTTTAAAAGTGTTCCAGATGTTTATACACTTGACATACTAAGGGTTTTGTCCCTCTAAGGAGAGCAAAGCAAAATTCACCATCACTCACCACAGTTAAAATACTTACTCATTTTACATATGACATGCAATAAGAATCTTATTTACATAAACATTAAAAAATCAACATCTTTCTGGGTGTCCTTTCACTGCAAATGGTCATATTTCCTTGGGTACAATATTACATGAAAAGAAATTATGATTTTTTTTATTAGTACTGCTGAACTGTTTGATAAAAAATTGTTGACCTTCGGTTTTCGTTTCTTCTTTTGGTCTTCATTAATGTTTGTTTTTGGAGCTGTCTCTTTCTGCTGTTTGTTGGAAGCAGTGGCTTTTCCTGAGGTTGATCTTTGTGAAGTGGGTGTTGCCAGACTGGTATTGACTGTAGTGGACTAAAGGGAGGAGCAACATGATAGAATATCAAATATAAAACTCTTGACTCTGTTTAAAAGTGGTAAATAAAGTGGTTCAGAATAATCAAACAAGAAAGATTGAAAATCTGTTTAAGAAGCCTCATAACAAGTGTTGCCAAACGGGTGTTACACGCGATGAAAGAAGTGGGAACATGAATCTGCGCAAAGTACAAAGCTCTTGCTATTGTTGAATGGTTTGTCATTATTGGAATGTTGCATGGGTTTTTTTAATTGGTATTTTACCCCGAGTCAGCAACCAAGGCTATATCACGGCAAGGCAATCAGTCCTGTAAACAGACGCCACATGCAGAGAAAGAACAGCGTGCCCGAGACGAGAACTGAACCCAGGACAGCCAACCTTCACTGTATTGGTGACAGGAGCTAACCGTTGCGCCCCCGGACCGCCTTTGTTGCATGGGTAATACTGAAGAAATTAACAAATATTCTCAGCTTGAAGAAGTAACAGAGATAACACTACTACATTTTGGGGGAGGAAGTTGCATGAACAGACGGTAATTGTTAAGGACTAACACGCACTGGAATTTGTAGAGACTGCCATAGATCAGTCATAATAACTATTTAAGCATTTTCTCACTGACAACGTTAGACTGTATCAAATTTTAGTTTTATCTGCATATTTCAATTAATCTTGGAAAAAATATTTGTGAAATTTGAAAAGATGTCTGGGAGGTTTGCAGGTGCAATTCTGATTTTGGGAGAAATTAATTTTCAGTCATTAATTACAATGAATGGAATGAATGTGTCTAGTTTTTTAGCACCATTAATAAAAATTGTTACATGTGGAATTCTTTGATTCTGTGGGTCTTCATAAAAGCTTTTTTGCTGAGATGTCTCTTGCAGTTGCTGGTTGGAAGAAGTTGCTGTACCTGAGGCTGATTTCTGTGAAGATTTTGCCAGACAAGGCCAGTGTTGCGGGGAAACAGGATACAGTGTCAAGTGCACATTTCTTACTTTTCTTTAAAGTTTATAACATAACTGGAAGTTGAAGTTAGTAAAAGTCACTGAAAATTTATCAAAGTTATCTGAATTCTATTTGAAATGGAGAATATGAGTTCCAATGAACTGTCCTCTTAACAACTCAAGTGTTTTAGGCAAGAAGAACAAAGCAAAACTCACCAGCACTCACCATTAGTTAAAATACTTGTTCATTACATAGATGACAGGCTATAAGCATCTTATTTACAAAAAAAACTACATAATAGATTTGTTAGGATGTCCTTTCATTGTGAATGCTCACATTCCCTTTGGTACAACATTACATGCAAGGAAATTATAATTTATTTATTAGTATTGATGCACTGTTTGATAAAAAAAAAATGTTGACCTTCGGTTTTCTTTTTTTCTTTGGGTCTTCATTGTTGCTTGTTTTTGGTGTCTTTTTCTGCAGCTGGCTTGAAGCAGTGGCCGTTCCTGTGGTTGGTCTTTGTGAAGTGGGTGATGTCAGACTGGTATTGGCCGTATCAGACTAAAGGGAGAAGCAATAGAATAGAATGTCAAATATAAAACTCTTGATTCTCTTTAAAAGTAGTAAATGAAGTAGTTCAGAATAACCAAACGATAAAGGTCGGAAATCTGTTTCAAGAAGCTTCATAACAAGTGTTGCCAAACGGATGTTAGACACGATGGTGTGAAAGGAGGGGGGGAGGGACAGGAATCTGTGCCAATTATAAAGCTTTTGCTTTTAGTAATGATAATAATAGGATTTGTATAGCTCATTTCCCCACAAAGAGGCGAGCTCGATGCACTACACAAGAAACTAGGGGCAGTGGGGAAAGAGGTCGTGTGATGTAGTGGTCACAACCGAGTGCAAACAAGCTCTAGATACATACACAAACATGCACCGGATAGTAATACAAGAGCATGAAGGAAAGCAGAGATAGGAGTGTGAGGGGAGAAAGGACAACAGAATGGATGAGTTATAGTAGATATTTGAAGTCCCTATCGTAAAGCATGTACCGACTCTACTGAGCAGAGATGAGACGGAGGCAGGTCATTGCTGTTACTGGGGCCGGAGAAAGAGTGACGGCCAAACATCTCCAGTCTGATACGTGGAACAGAGAGAGAAGTGGTGGGGGCCGAGTGAACTGACCTGCGAGGCTGGTATGGCAACACAAGCTCAGACAGATAGATTGGGGCAAGGCCATGAACAACACATATCAAAGCATGGCGATCTTGAATTTGATGTGGGTCCAAACTGGCAGCCAGTGGAGATCACGTAGAAGCGGTGTGGCATGATCAGTCATCCGCTTACAGAATACGATGTGGGCAACATGGTTCTAAGTTCTCTCGAGCAGGCGGCCAGGAAGATCTATCAACAGAGAGTTACAGTAGTCGAGCTTGGACAACACAATACTGACATAATATTCTTAGTGGAGGCAACAGAGAGGAGATGTCTGATGCAGCTGATCCTTCGCAGTTCGAGAAAGATGAATTTGCAAACTGAGTTGACATCATTCTCGAAGGACAATGATGTGTCGATAAGAACTTCGAGATTTCTGACAGACTGGTAGAAAGTGATGATGGATCCAGAGAAAGTGATTTAGACAGAGGCAGGTGTTCCAGCGTATGTGCAGAGGTTGTCTGGATGACTTCAGTTTTCTCCCCATTGAGCTTTAATTTGTTCGCCAACATCCGAAATTTGACAGAGTCGAGGGTTTGCCGAGTACTGGTGGACAGACTGTGGAGCTGGCAAGATGGCTTAGAGCCTTAGACGCTGGGAGCTGAGTATCGTCGGCGTTAATGTGAAACTGCAAGCCATAGTGGCGGATCATAGGGCCAAGTGACTGGACATAGGCAGTAAGCAGGAGAGGCCCGAGGACTGAACTCTGAACTCTCCATGAAACACAGCAGCAGGTTCTGATGCGGAGCCGTGGACACTAAGGGACTGCGTGGGAGTGGACAGTTAGGAGAGGAACCGACCTAGGACTGTGCCAGAGAGACCGACGGTCGTGTGAAGCCGCTGGAGGAGAATGTGGTGGTCCACAGGGTCGACAGCAGTGGACAGATCGAGGACTGATACTTGAAAGCAGTCACAAACACAATAAGTCGTTCACCACCCGGACCAGAGCAGTCTCAGTCGACTGGTGCTGACGGTTAGCCGACTGAAATGGTTCCAAGAGACTATACGTGTCGAAATGTTGTAGCAGGTGATGAAGGACAACTTTCTCCATGAACTTTTGTTGGAAGTTTTATCATTACCGGAATGTTGCATTGAAAAATACTAAAGAAACTAATTAAAAAATATTCTAAGCTTAAAAAAGTAACAAAGATAAAGTGATTACATTATAGGGGAGGAAGTTGCATGAAAATATAGTAACTGTCAAAGATTAAGTTTTATTGAAATTTGTAGAGTCTGTCATAGATCAGCCATTATAGCCATTTAAGTGTCTTCCTACTGCCAACGTTAGACTGTATCAATTTTTTGCGTATTTCTATAAAACTTAGAAATAAAAACATCTGCGAAATTTGAAAAAATGTCTGGAGATTTTCAGGTGCAAATCTAATGGTGGAAGAAAGCGAATTCCAAACATTAATTACAATGAGTGGTTCCAAGGCTAATACCGGGTTATAATTTCACTACTAAGCCTGTGACTTGAAAATGAGAATGACTGGAAATTTTAGAAGGACGAATGGGAACTATTTATTTTGTAACGGGTGGCCAGAAGTTCACTTGAGGAAACACCCTGGATGCAGAAACACGTTGTGCGAGGGAAGTGGAGACTGTGCCTGCAAAGCCCGATATGAACAGTTTTTCTGTTGGTAAAAGTTTAATACATTTTTAGAGCCTTGGTTTATCGAAAGTTCGTTTTTCGCAACCCTGGTGTACTCCGGTGGAGGCTTTCTTTCGACTGAAATTGTACGCAGGACAGCACCGTGTGTTCTTTTTGGAATAAGTGTTTATGGATGTCGAAAGCTGGGATGTCCCACCTGTATTCAGAGTGGACACAGGAGGACCTATCTAGAACACCAGGCATGTGACTTTGTCTCACCACCGGTCTGTGGGACAATCCAGGGTGTACCTACTTGTGAGCGTATGATAGACCAGGACAGACAGTGCTGGTGAGACAGGGAGAAAAAGAGCGTGCTATGTTAGTTTTATTGGTGACAATGTAAAGAATGTATCTTGTTCTTTGTGACACCATTTAATAAAAATTGTTACCTGTGGAATGCTTTGATTCTTTGGGACTTCATAAAAGCTTCTTTGTAGAGATGTCTCTTGCAGCGATTGGTTTGAAGAAGTTGCTGTACCTGAGGCTGATTTCTGTGAAGTAGATTTTGCCAGACAAGGGCAGTGTTGAGGGGGAACAGGATACAGTGTCAAATATTTTTTTTAAGTTTAGTAAATTACTGGAATTTTAAATGAAAATTTAAAAAAGTCTGAGTTCAGAATTGATATTGAAAATATGAGTTCCAATGGACTGTTCTCTCAGGAAATCAAGTGTTTTAGATGAAGAGAACAAAGCAAAATTCACCAATCATCATCAGTTAAAATACTTGTTCATATAGATGACATGCTATAAGCATCTTATTTACAAGGAAACATACAAAAGAGCAACAGACTTTCTGGGATGTCCTTTCATTTCGGATACCCAAAATCCCTTTTGGTACAACATTACATGCAAGCAAAAAAGTTTTTTTATTAGTATTGCTACACTGTTTGATAAAAAAATTGTTTACCTTCAGTTTTTTCTTTTTGTTTGAGTCTTCATTAATGCTTCTTTTTGGAGGCGTCTCTTTCTGCAGCTGGTTTGAAGCAGAGTCTGTTTTTGAGGTTGATCTTTGTGGAGCAGGTGTTGCCAGACTGGTATTGAATGTAGTGGACTAAGGGAGGACCAACAGAATAGAATGTCAAATATAAAACTCTTGATTCTGTTTAAGTGGTCAAGAAATCTGGTTCAGAATAAAACAATAAAGAGTAGAAATATGTTTCAAGAAGCCTCCTAATAACATAAAATGAGTTTTTTGAAAAAAAAGCTATGGACATTTAGGCGTGCCCATTCTTTTTCCCATTTAGTATGCCACTTCCTCTAATAGTTTTCTTGGAATTGGTGAATACTTTATAAAAATGTTGACGTTTGGAATTCCTTCAGTCTTTGTGTCTTCGTGTAAAGGCTTTCTTGGTGGGTTATCTCAAAGTGGCTGGCTAGAAGCAGTGGCTGTTTCTGATGCTGATTTCTGTAAAGTAAGTGTTGCCAGGCATGTGTTGGACCCAATGGTGTGAAAGGAGGGGTAAGAGGAATCTATGTCAACTACAACTCTTCTTGTGTCGAAAGTTTTATCATTACTGGAATGTTGCATGGATAATACTGAAGAAAGTAACTAAAAAAAAATTCTCAGCTTTAAAAAGATGAAGCGATTACATTTGTGGGGAGGAAGTTGCATGAACAGATGGTAGTTGTTATGGTAGCGTGGGGTTAGGTGAGGGACCGACGCCCTCTCTTGGCATTCTCCGGCTGGAGGAGATGGGTGTGGGATGGCTCGACCCATCTGGTTTGTCCTAGCCTATAACCCTTAGTTTTCCGGAGAAATAGGAGAAAGGTGGGAATGGGGCTTTGTTTTCCAAGCGACCTCACGACCTCTTTTTTGCGATTTTACTGAGGGATTCAAGTGATATTCAAGTTGTTTATTCATGGGGCCATTGCCCTTTTTGAAGGGGGAGCAACAACAACAGTACAATATTACATACATCCATACATGGTTATTGGGTAAAATTACAAGAATTTTTACTGAGGTGTGTGTGTGTGTGTGTGTGTGTGTGTGATGGGGGAGGGGGGCACCGTGGCAACAGGGTACATTCTAGAATATTCGGAGTAGGAGGGAAAAGAAGGCGAAGCGGGAAGAGAGAAGGGGGAGAGAGAGAGTAGTAGAGGTGGGTGCATTACCATCGAGCAGTTAAGGATTCCTCTTGTGAACGTTTCGCATTATATTAGCCGGAGAAATCAATCGGCGTACGAATAAAGCTCGTTATTCCCACGATGGTGTTTGGTGTTTTGAGAGTATTGTGGTGAGATTAGACATGCAACCCCAATCTTTCCCTGTTACATTAATTGTAAAGCATTAAATAGCATTGCAAGATGTAGTGACTGTCAAAGATCAGTCATGACAGCTATTTAAGTGTCATATTCTCACTGCCAATGTTATTTATTTTTATTTGCAAATTTCAATTAAAATTAAAAAAAGCTCTGCAACATTTGAAAAGGTGTCTGGGAGATTTTCAGGTGCAAATCCTGATGTTGGGAGAAAGTAAATTCAGTTATTAATTACAATGAATGGAAAGAATGTGTCTCGCTTAGCCACACCATTTAATAAAAAATTGTTACCTGTGTAATGCTTTGATTCTTTGGGTCTTCATAAAAGCTTCTTTGTAGAGATGTCTCTTGCAGTGACTGGTTTGAAGCTGTTGTTGTACCTGAGGCTGATTTCTGTGAAGTAGATTTTGCAAGACAAGGCCAGTGTTGAAGGAAAAACAGGATACAGTGTCTAATGCAAATCGTTTTACTTATGCTTGAAGTTTATAACAGTAATTTTAAATTAAAAACATCCTATATTTACATAAAACCTAGAAAAAGAAAGAAAAGCAACAGACTTTCTGAGATGGCCCATCATTGCAGATGCCCATATTCCGTTTGTTACAGAACTGCATGCAAGAAAATTTTAATTTGCTGCACTGTTTGATAAAATATTGTTGACCTTCAGTTTTTTCTTATTCTTTGAGTCTTCATTATTGCTTGTTTTTGGAGCTGTCTCTTTCTGCAGCTGGCTTGAAGCAGTGGCTGTTCCTGAGGTTGATCTTTGCAAAGTAGGTGTTGTCAGACTGGTATTGACTGTAGCTGACTAAAAAAAAGGAGCAACAGGAAAGAATGTCAAATATAAAACTCTTGACTCTTTTAAAATGTGGTAAATAATGTGGTTTACAATAAAAAAAAAACAATAAAGAGTAGAAATCTGTTTCAAGAAGCGTCAAAACAAGTCTTGGCAAACCGATGTTGGACACAATGGTGTGAAAGGAGGGTGAACAGGAATCTATGTCAAGTACAAAGCTGTTGCTTTGTTGGATAGAAGACAATGAAGAAACTAACTAAAAAATATTCTCACTTTGAATAAGTAACAAAGAGAAAGCGATTAAATTTCTGGGGAGGAAGTTGCATGAACAGATGATAATTCTTAAAGATTAGGTAGCACTGGAAGTTTTAGAGACTGTCATAGATCAGTCATAATAACTAAGCATTTTCTCACTGCCAACATTAAACATTATCAAATTTTAGTTTCATCTGCATATTTCAATTAAACTTAGAAAAATAGTTCTGCACAATTTGAAAGGATGTCTGGGAGATTTTCCGGGGTTGGTAGAAAGTAATTTCCAGTCATTAATTACAATGAATTGTTGCGGCCCTGTGCTCCTCGAGGAGTAACAAGGAATGATGATGAATTACAATAAATGGAAAGAAGGTGTCTTGTTTTTTGGCACCATTTAATAAAAGTTGTTACCTGTGGAATGCTTTGATTCTTTGGGTCATAAAAGCTTCTTTGTAGAGATGTCTCTTGCAGCGGCTGGTTGGAAGCTGTTGCTGTACCTGAGGCTGATTTCTGTGAAGTAGATTTTGCCAGACAAGGCCAGTGTTGAGGGGAAACAGGATGCGGTGTCAAGTGCAAATTTCTTACTTTTTTGAAGTTTATTACATGATTGGAATTATTAGTAAAAAACACTGATTTTTTTTTAAACGTATCTGGGTGTAAATTTGATAAGGAGATAATGAGTTCCGATGGACTGTCCTCTCAGCGAATCAAGTGTTTTAGGCAAGGAGAGAAAAGCAAAATTCAAAACCACTCACTAACAGTAAAATATACTTGTATACTTGTTTCTTTCATAGATGACATTTAACAAACAAAATACAAAAAAGCTATAAATAAAAGAAATAGATTTTCTAGTGTGTCCTTTCACTGTGAATGCTCACATTCCTTTTGGTACAACATTACATGCAAGAAAACTGCAATTTGTTTATTAGCATTGCTGCACTGTTTGATAAAAAAATTGTTGACCTTCGTTTTTTTTTTACTCTTTGGGTCTTCATTATTGCTTATTTTTGTAGGTGTCTCTTTCTGCAGCTGGTTTGAAGAAGGGGCTGTTCCTGAGGTTGATCTTTGCAAAGTAGGTCTTGCCAGACTGGTATTGACTATAGTGGACTAAAGGGCAGAGGAGCAACAGAATAGAATGTCAAATATAAAACTTTTGAATCTGTTTAAAAGTGGTAAATAAAGTGGTTCAGAATAATCAAACAATAAAGAGTAGAAATCTGTTTAAGAAACCTTATATCAAGTGTTGCTAAACATGTGTTAGACACAATAGTGTGAAAGGAGTGGAAACAGGAACAAGCACAAAGCTCTAGCTTGTGTTGGAAGCTGCATGTAATGTTGCATGAATAATACTGAAGAAACTAAAAAAATATTCTCAGCTTGAAAAGTAACAAAGATAAGCTGATTACATTTTTGGGGAGGAAGTTGCATGAACAGATGATAATTATCAAGGATTAAGTAGCATTGGAATTTATAGAGACTCTCATAGATTAGTCATAATAACTATTTATAAGCACTTTCTCACTGCCAATGTTAGACATTATCAAATTTTATTTATATTTACATATTTACATTAAACAAGGAAAAAGCTCTGCACAATTTGAAAAGATGTCTAGAAGATTTTCAGATGCAAATCTGATGTTGGGAGAGAGTGAATTCCACTCATTATGTATACAATGAACATGAAGAATGCGTGTAGGTTTTTTTTAGCACCATTTAACAAAAATTTTTACCTGTGGAATGCTTTGAATTTTTGGGTCTTCATAAAAGCTTCTTTGTACAGGTGTCTCTTTCAGCGGCTGGTTTGAAGAAGTTGCTGTATATGAGGCTGATTTCTGTGAAGTAGATTTTGCCAGACAAGGCCAGTGTTGAGAGATAACAGGATACAGTCTCTAATGCAATTTTTTTTTTGCTTATGTTTGAAGTTTATCAATAAGTTGCTTATGGAATATCACGTCAGAAACAAGCAATGAGAAAGTAAAAAATGTTGTCTGGCTGCAAATTTAATATTGAGAATATTAATTTTGTCTGATTGTTCTTTCGGCAAGTCAAGTATTCTAGGCGAGGAGAGCAAAGCAAACTTCACCACCACTCACCATCAGTTAAAATACTTATTTTATAGATGATTTTTAATAATCAACATTTACCAAAACACCCTGTAAAAAAAGGCATTCATTTGCGGTACTTGTGATATCACCCCCCTTTCAATATCCCCTTTTAACATTACTGTATGACATTATAATTGAATTATTGGTATTGGTGCACTGTTTGTTAACAAATTTTTACCTTCGGATTTCTTTCATTCTTTGGGTCTTCATTAATACTTCTTTTTAGAGGTGTTTCTTTCTGCAACTGGCTTGAAGCAGTAGCTGTTCCTGAGATTGATCTTTGTGAAGCTAGTGTTGCCAGACAGGTACTTGCTGGAGTGGACTGAAGGAAGAAGAAACTAGATAGAATTTCAAATATACAACTTGTGATTTTGTCTTAAAGTTTATAATGATAAAAAAATCTGTTCAGAATAATAAAAAAATAAAGCAAGGCTGTTCAAGAAATATCTGGTTGCAAAACCATTTGGTCTGTCCCTGCAAAGGGAACCTCATGCAGGACTCAAAATTCATTAAATGTAGTAGCTTTTTCCACAGCAAAATAAATTTATTCTAAGTGAATCATAACGTAAATTTTGAGGAACAAGAAATATCCATTACGGACCATTAAAAGTTTTATCATTACTGGAAAGTTGCATTGAAAATAAATAAAAAATAAGACATTTTCAGACTGAAAAAGTAACAAACATAATGCAATTACATGTTGGGGGAGGAAGTTGCATGAGCAGGTGATAATCATTAAAGTTTAAATAGCATTAAATACTCAGGTTTTGAGCCAGTGCGCCTTTCAGTTTGAATGCCAGCGCTCTAACTTCTTACTGTCAATGTTAGACTGTATTGAAGTAATTCCTAATGAAATATGAAATGAAATATAGAAATAAAAGTATCTGCAGAATTTGATTAGTGGCTGGGAGATTTTAAAGTGCAAATCTCATGCTGGGAGAAAGGAAAGAATGTGTTTAGTATGGTGGCATGGCTTAAGAAAAATGTTACCTGTGGAATGCTTTTATTCTTTGGATCTTCATAAAAGCTTTTTTGTTGAGGTGTCTCTTGCAGTGGCTGGCTTGAAACAGTGACTGTTCCTGAGGCTGATCTCTATAAAGTAGATGTTGTCAAACAGGTGATCAGCAAGACGAGTATTGAGGGGAAACAGGATTCAATGTCAAATACAATTTTTTTTACTTTTTTTCGACATTTTTCGTTACTGGAATTTTACTCTAAAAATAGCTCTGAAAATTTAGTCAAACTGTTTGAGTGCTAATTTAAGATTATGAGTTTTAGTGGTGAAAAAACTGTAAACAGGGGCATAAACAGACCAAATACTCCATAGGTCAACATCTGTTAAAATACTTTAATGGCTGCGCCATGATTGCAGAACATTGTATTGCTACCCATCCCTACCTACATCCTCTTTGATACATCAATAGCTTTAAGGAAATTATGAGTTGTTTGGTTTTGCTGCACTGATTGATTGATTGATAAAAAGTTTTGACCTTTGGATTTCCTTTATTCTTTGGGTCTTCATTAGAAATGCTTCCTTTTATAGGTGTCTTTTTCAGTGACTGGTTTGAAGTAGGGCTTGTTCCTGAGGCTGATATTTGTGAAGTAGGTGTTGCCAGACAAGCATTAGCCACAACGGCCTGAAGTGAAGAGAAAGAGGATA
This sequence comes from Marisa cornuarietis, assembly GCA_004794655.1. NCBI lineage: Eukaryota > Metazoa > Mollusca > Gastropoda > Architaenioglossa > Ampullariidae > Marisa > Marisa cornuarietis. Next base: position 1,994,063 of record SMMW01000605.1, read on the forward strand.
CAATGTCAAATACAAAACTCTTGATTTCATTATAGGGTTTTAGGGGTGCATGAAACCTAAGTTAAATTCTTCCCTGGTCATCAATTAAAATGCAGACTCGTTTTGTAGAAAACACCTCAAAAGATGTCCAAAAGGATTAAAATAATTTTTGGTAAGTAAAAAATACATTGGGATGAAAAGTGGGGTAAGAGTAGTAATCTCAAAGAACAGAATAAAGAATAGAAATCTAATTTAATCAACATCTGCTTTTAACAGCAGTGAAAAATTTTATAGTGTGTTCTTTTGCTGCACCTGGGGCGACAACTAACCCCTTTAAGGTATTACACCATCTTTAAGGAAAGAATTTGTTTGCTTTTCCTTCTCTTCTTGAGAAAAGTTTCAACCTTCAAAAGATTGTCCATATTTATGTCTTCGTAGAAAGGGATTAGAGGTGTTTCTTGCAGTGGATGTCTAGAAACAATAGATGTTCCCAAGTCTGCTCTCATTGAAGTTGGTGTTGCCAGACAAATGTCAGAAGCAGTGGCCTGAAAGAAGTAGAGAAAGGATAGAATATCAGCTTCATAACTCTTGCTTTTGCTTGAATTTTTTTATGTTATTACTTGAAAATTGCACTCAAAATATTGAAGAAACTGAATAAATAAAATTCCCAGTTTGAAACAGCAACAAAGATGAAGTAGGGACATGCTTGAGACGGGGAGACAGGACACTTGCACAAAGATAATGTGAGGTGCCTGTGGTGGTCAAAGCAAAATGCATCACTGGTCACCATCAGTTAAAATATTTCTTCATTTCATAGAAAACATATAATTAAACATGTTATTCATATAAAATCAGTAGAACAAACGGTCAATAGAATTTCTGGGATTGTGTCACCATATGCTTTCATTCACCGTTGCCCACCTTCAGATTTCTTTCATTCTTTGGGTCTTCATTAATGCTTCTTTTTAGAAGTGTCTCTTTCTGCAGCTGGGTTGAAGCAATGGGTATTCCTGATGTGGATCTTTGTAAGGTAGGTGTTGCCAGGCTGGTACTGGCTGAAGTGGACTAAAGGGAAGAGAAACAGGATAGAATAATAAATACAAAACTCTTGATTCTGTTTAAAAGTGGTCAAAACTCTGGTTCAAAATAATCAAACAATAGAGAATAGACATCTGTTTCAGATTCTTTGTGCTGTCAAAAAAAAGGTTTTGGGGATGTCTCTTTTAGAATCAATGGTTGTGACAGGTGTCAGATGCAGCTGGCTGAAGAGAAGAGAAATCAGATACAAATGTCAATGTCAAGAAACAATATCAAATACAAAACATTGGATTTTGTTTATTGTTTATAGTTGCCAAAGGTGTCTATATTTTCAATGAAAACTAAAAAAATAAACCCCCAAAACCAAAACTATCTGCACAATTTTTTAAATTGTCTGGGAGTTTTTCAGGTTCAGATGTGATTTTGGAAAGAAACTTGATTCCAATGGTTACCGTCATGAAAGGAAAGAATTTGCTTAGTATAGCTGCACTTTTACAATTAGAATTTTTAACACAGTCAGTTTTAAGCACAAAGGGATTTGGGGGAACATGCCTGTCTTTTTTGTCATTGAGAATCTAATCTCCCTATATGTAAAAAGAGGAATCAAATAAATTAACAACTACTAAAACTGACTACATTGATCTGTGCCTGTAAGCTTGTGTACACATGCCACAGACATGACATGAAACCTTTAATTAATGCCAACGACTCATAGTCATTGTGTCATGGGGGAGATACAAGCATATTTACAATACAAAACATCACGTTCAACAGAAGTCCATAGGCAAATGTACATTTTCATATAATTTGAACTAGAGTAGATGGTCATCAGACATATTCTCTTTCCAAAGGGGCATGACTATATATATATATATAAAGGTATTTCATTATATTTCCATCCATGGATAAGTAGCTGAAACGTTACCTATTCTACCATTTCCACACATACATACTATTTAACATACATGTATAGACTCTTCAACATGTAAGATAGTCCCATCTACATATGTAGCCGGACTGATCTTAGACACTGCGACCCTAGCACCTAATCAGTCCCTTCCTCTTTAGGGTTCCAGGGAAGAGGACGGAAGTTCACAAGGAGAATTTGCTGCTGAAATTCTGGCTCTCGTTAGTCGGGTGTGTTATCTAATGTGATAACTCGCGTTGTGTTCTTTTTTCCATCTTCTACTACACACCCGCACTTAGCCGACCCACAAAAGACCTGCTTTTTCCCTAACAAAGTGTGTTTCTCCGGTGTATCCCTCAGCTTCACGGATCTTGGTGTGTGTTCTGCTGTGTGACAATTACGGACACTGTCTTTCTCTCTACTGATAATCGTTCACACGATCTCATTCACACGACGAGGACACACGTACATCACACTAACATACGTACGGACTAAGACGCTCACAGGTAAATAAGTTCAAAAAGATTAATTTTATTTACATTATTTTCACCTACAACTACTATTATTCCTATTCTAACCTACCTAACCTACTAAATCCTAGCACCTAACTCCCTGGGGTGTGGAAAGGGTGGGGTGAGTGACGAGAGTCGCTTTCCAGCAGGACCATAACACCTGTCGGCAAGATGGTGCCTCTCTCGTACTCAGGGTGAGTTAGGGGGGAGGGGCTGAGTAACAAGAGTTGCTTTCCAGCAGGGCCAAACAACTTCGCGGCAAAATGGTGCCCCTCTTGTACTCAGGGTGGGTTTGCTTTCTGCTCTTCCAAGCAGGACCAGTCGCCTTTCGGTAAACAGGTGCAGGAACGGTTGGCTGGTTGGTTTATTTGGTAGGAAGGTGCTTCCACCTTGCAGCGATTTCGCACTATGGGGGTGGGGGAAGATCAAGGGAGGGGGAGGAAACTGGAGTACCCGGAGAAAACCCCCGCGTCCAGCCCTGCGAACAGGTGTCACAAACAGAGAGTGTCCCGAGACGGGATCTGAACCCAGAGCCGCTGACTGCAGTGGTAACAAGCGAGTGTTTTTATACTGAACTTGCTGGGTGCCGCGTCACCCGTTGTGTCTGTCTGCCTCGCCATGCTCTGCTCGCGCGACTAAGCGGAAGGGGGTGGAGGGTGGAGGGAGTCAAGCACTATCAGCGGTACAAGCTGCCGAGTGCTCTCACTACAACAAAGTATCAATTGTTACAGAAAACATTAACCAGTCTCCGCTCTGTTTACTCAGACGTGCTATCATATCACTTGTCTCAGCTACGTACGTGTTTCTGCTAAGGACAGCAGCAGCTCAACACTTGTCATTGACAGACAAGCCTCTATCCTTAGAAAAGCAGGTATTTGGAAGAGGTTTTTTTTCTTTTGAAGAATCTCATAATAAGGACAGCTGAACAGAAAATGCTCTTCATCTTCTATGCTGTTTGCTTTTTCACAAACTGGACAACCTGGGTGAGCTGCTAGAGATCAAATCATCTTTTATAGGTATTAAGGCCTAAAGTTCGTGTTCGTGGTCTATCCAAAGTGCTTCTGTACCACCTACTGCTTGTAACAGATACATATTTTTCTGGCTGCGTGTTATCTTTAAATGAGAGGAGTTACTCATAATTCGTGTCAGCATCAACTTTTGAGTGTCTGTTTTGGTTAAAAGAACAGATGAGACGGTCTTTGAATTCAGATAGGAACATATCTTCATCTCTCATTCCCTGCAGATGTGTGAATTTTTTCCAGAGGGTTCCAAACCCCAGATTTGTCAACACTGATTTGACCTGGGAGTCAAAGAATTTCTACAAGATGAATGGGTTATTTGAGTTCAGCTTACGAAGAGGCCTTCAGAATTTCTATCACACTTTTTTCCCTTTCATGCACAGCTTACTCCATGCTGCAGTAAAACTCATCTTAGTAGAAATCTGTACCTGTAAGTTTGTGTACACTTGCTGCAGAGAACCCCAGAAAGCCAGTATTCTTTTGATCAAGTCAGATTTCTCTGCTGATGCTGCAACAAGGTGAGACTTAGATACTAGATATTGAAAAAGAATTTCTCGTCGGATTTTCTTGCGCTGAAGTAGTTCTTCTGCACTTGAAGAGCATTGTAGGATTACTTTTATGGTGTCTGAAAATAAAACACACAAACTCAAAATTTGGCTGAAACCTGAAATCAATGTTTTTCTTACCTTACCAGATAAAAAGTGTTTGGTAATTGTCTTCATTTTGTCTAAATTGCTAAACTAGAGTTTAGGGAGGTTTGAAAGACAGTAACTGAAAACCTGTTGACCAGTGAAATTATGTGGAGAAGAAGACAATAGCAGGACCAGCTTGAAGTCCATTTTATTTCTTAAATTAACATTACAGATGATAACAGTAAAAAACACAAAATGTACATTTTTGTCAACACCTGCTTGAAAAGTAATATCTGCAAAACAACTTCCTGTAGAGGAAGTCATGAAAAGCAAGTGTTGAAGTGAACATTCCTGGATTACCCATGATGGTCATTTTGGCAGCTGTTTTGGAAAAGCAAAAGTTATCTTTTCATGTAACTGTGTCTTCTTTTTAAAGCAGTGAGTGAAACGAAACTAGGTGATTCGGGGTATATTGTTTCATAGTCAAATACTTACGGTCCCTGTTTTCCACAGCCATTTGTCGTCCAACTATTGTTTCTTTCAGAGACAACAGGTCCTCGTCACTTAATCTGCGGAGCAATTCCATGCACTCGAACATCTCTTCTGGAGTCATGTTAGACTTGCACACACCAGCAGTAATGCGGATGTCTGACTAAAGAAGCAAGTTTACAGGGTCACTAGGACAAGAGGCAACCTAGGGCTCGTCGAGACTCAGATTTATTGGCTTGCTGCGTACCCCAGGCTTTCTATTTTGTACCCCTCCTTCTCTCTCCCTACAAGGCACGTCCTTTACCTTTACCTCAAATTTCTTGGTAGTGTTAAGGAAAGATTGGGTGTTTCTTTTTTCGGTGTATCTTTTGTGGGGTGACGGATCAGTTACGTGTATGTTTGCTCGGTGTTTACCTGCATGTAATGCGGGCGCTTGTCCACCCACCCACCTACCCACCCCGGCCTGTATGTGATATCAGCATGTTCCCTGTGAGAAAATATCATCGACCACACGACACACGCTTGCACACACCTGGTGGAGATAACGCTTAACTGAAGGTTTGATGGAGAGAGAATTGATTAGTGAGTTGTAGTACGGAAATCACCAGTGACAACACACCCAAGGAAGGCAAACTGTTGACTCCGAGGTTAGTCTGTGTACACAGACCCAGAACCGTACACCACGCGGTCTAATGTCTCCTGAAACATTGGCGGTCGGTGAAGCTGGCTATAGGCGCTGTCGATGGCGAATGGCCTTACATTCGAGATTTAACTGAAGTATCTTTGATACGTTTGATACATACGCAGTATTTATAGTATATTTGATACTGCCAGTATCTTTGATTGGTCACCGGTCATTTCACCCCACGACCATATCGCCCCACGGCCTGAATCAATTAAATCGTCCCAGCTATGTCCCTATTGTCCCTAGTAGGACCGCATCGTCCCAACACTGAAAGCGATATCGTCCCAGGCCCAAAACACGAATTGATATAGACATAGCTGAGACGATTTGACTCAGAGTGTGGTTTGGGGGAAAAATGACAGTGCCCCCCCCCCATCTCCCACTAGCGAGACGGGTACGGAAACGGGTAGCGCCATGGAAACGTGCGCTCTACGTCAGGGGCTGAGCAAATACCAGGGGTACACACGCCTGTAACTTGGGTGATAAGTCATTTCGCCCCAAGACCATTTCGCCCCACAACAAAAGTCAATTCGTCCCAGCTACATCCACTTCGTCTCAAGACAGAAAAGTCAACTTGTCTCAAGCCCAACAGGCAAAGTGATCACCGATGAAACAAGTAACTGTATATTAAAGTCAAATATGACCAGAAGAGCCATATATAGGTTATTCGAACAATAATGATACGCAAGTTCAGCTGATTATTTTAAACAGAACCATAAGAATAAGTTTAGCCATCAATCATTTTACTAAACTTGTATTTTGGCTTTCTGAGTTTATTTAGGCATGTACAAGCATGTGTGTGTGTGTGTGTGTGTGTGTGTGTGTGTGTGTGTGTGTGTGTGCTGTATATAAAGCAAAAGTCAAGTGAAGCCTTAAATGCGCGAAATGTCAAGACAGAGACTGTCCCTTACAACAATCACGGTTTGTCCGCTGTAGGCCGATTATTGACATAATTTTATTACTTTTGCATACAAATCTTCCTCTGAATATTGTTAAACAATAGATTTTAAGAAATATCGCAAAATAAAGACTTTGAAGGAGCATAGAAAATGAACACTGGCTATGAACACAGGCAATGAATATCTTTAAAATCGCCTCCCCCCTCTGCACCATCGTCATTGTCATCTGATTCAGATCTGTCTCCATACTCCTTATTTCTTTTAGAAATATAAGCTCAAAATAATAAACAATTCTCTCATAATAATAGTAGTACAAAATAAAGCAGCTATAGCCAGACCTTTGTGCAAAGTAGTGAAAGTTGACAAATTATTGCTTTAAGATAAAAAGGAACCCTGTAAAAATTGTTCACAATGTAAGACTGATAAAAGCCGTAAAACCTACCTGCAGCCTAGTAATCTTTATCAACATTTAAAATGTTTTGCATACAGGTGTACGCAAACACTAAAATATTACATCATCGCAATATTATTTTTGTGCAAATATAATTTGTAAGAATATTCGTAAAAATATGATGTGCGCGTGCGCATCTATCTATTACGATAGACAGATATTAAAGCTTATTAAACTGCAATTAACTGAGAACTTTTTCACAGAAACACATGGAGCAGATGGCATGCATTCAATAAGCATGGGCACCTCGTGAAGGTGTAAATTATGAACCGGGTGTGATGTCAAAGTTTATGATGTAGACGCACCTATGTACAAGGTAATATGTTGGGTGATCAAGGAATGCTTACCACAGAATTTGGCAAAACAACAGAATGTGTCAAATTTGAGCAAGGGTTTGTTTTTGTGATCACCAGGAATACTTCGATGTGCCAGACTTGAGCAAAAATTTGTCATCAGAAACACTTGACTGTGTCAAGCTTAGAAAATCATCATCGTCATGATGGGCACAAGGATGCTGGGTATTGTAGAAGAAATTACACAAGTACCCGAATCTCACCAGTCAGTCAATGTCCTATACAAGCCTGAACGCACACACACACACGCACGCACGCACGCACGCACACACCTACACCTCTTCTTACCTATTAAGCTACTGCACTTTAAGAATTAAGAATTATTTATCAGTACATGAGTGAGACTTGTGTAAACTACTTTAAAATTGTTGAAAGCCCAACCAAAAAGCGAACAATGTTCTTAAGTATTTACGAGAATATCGAAGCGATTACTAATATTCCAGCAAATTGCATTTACGTTTTAGGACCTCTTAAAATCCTCGACTGGCCTAATCAGACAGTTTATTAAGTAGTGTTCATATGTAGTCCGGTGCTAGGATAAAGACCAGACATCAAGGGCTGCCAAAAGACCAGACATCAAGGGCTGCCATACGCTAACCATACCGAGGTCTGGAAGTTAAGTGCTGCACATAGCAGGCGGTCCTGTAGGTAGTCATTTGTACATAACAGCAGCTCGTCCATTTTCAGAGTTATTTGCACTGGTACACAATAATGGTACACAATAATGGTACACAGTAATGGTACACAATAATGGTACACAGTAATGGTACACAATAATGAGTCACTTTGCAATAAATGGCCAGAAAATTTGAGTAAACCCCACAAGTTTGTCGAACTTGTTAAATTTCCACAATTTGCGCACTAGAGTCGTTTGGTTTACAGCCCCCGTAGTTACACGTGCTCACGGGAGACAAAGCAGTCAGTTCATGGTGGTGGGCTGGTACCCCCAGTCGTAATACGGGTACACGGGCATGTGCGTCGGGTGTCCTACTGAGTTCTCTTGATCATCATCATCTGTCACACCCAGAGTGCCCAGCACACTCTCGCTGTATGATGGAGGGGCTGCGGAGGACAGAATACATACAACAACACGCTGAATATAAACAATAAACACATGTTTGCAGGAACAATACACTGAATATAAACAATAAACACATGTTTGCAGGAACAATACACTGAATATAAACAATAAACACATGTTTGCAGGAACAATAAGCTGAATATAAACAATAAACACATGTTTGCAGGAACAACACGCTGAATATATAAAGAGGATAAACACAAATTTGCAGCATTACAGACCAGCACGCTGAATGGTAGCAATACAAAGTGTGCTACAAGTACTACGACAAGTTTGATGATGATGATGATGATGATGATGATGATGATGATGATGATGATGATGATGATGATGATGATGATGATGATGATGATGATGATTTCCATTTGTAATGCGCAGGTATCCATTCAGAATAATGATCATTGCGCAGCAAAAACAAAATAAATAGTAAATAAATAGATAAAACACCAGGAAAGTAAAAAAAAAATAGAGACAGAAGTGTTGCTTGGTTGTTTAAGTTTAAGTCTGTCTTAAATAAACAGGTCTTCAGTCTTTTTCGAAACGTGGTTGTTGAGGTGATGGTGGAGAGTGACGACGGTAGTTTGCAGGGATATAAAGAACAGTGAGCTGAATATAAACAGAATAAAACTAGTTTAATGAAAATTGGGTAATTAGTAGCTGATCACACTGAGTAGTAGCAGGATAAACACTAGTTTACAGGAATACAAAGATTCTAACGCTCAATATAAACAAGATAACCACCTATAGAAGGATTGACGAGCTAAAGAATGCAGAATACCTCTCGAAATTAACACCACTCAACAGCTAGCAATGCTAAGTAGTAGTGGTAGTGGTGGTGGTGGTCTGTTGTCCACTTACGTATGTCGGGGTAGTAGCTGGGTGGGGACATCGGCAAGTCCGGTAAGTCCGGCAACTGGCTGTAACTGGGAGGAGAGGACAGGGTGCCTGACCCTCCCATGACCATGGGGTACGTGACGCTGGACGGCTGGCCGGACGCTTCCAGAGCTTGGAAGGGCTCGGAGGCTCGAGGGGGGTTTGTCTCCACGACCTGGATAAGGGGGATCGTGCCGATGATGATGTCCAGGGGAACCTCCAGATTCTTGGAAAGACCTGACGGCACGACGCTCAGCTTGAAGAGAGACAAAAGGTAACAACAGTAGAGCAAATCACTGACAAATCACGATCAAGTTTGGTAAACAAATAGTTCCACGAGTTCAGATGAGCAGACGAGAAGCTTTTTATAGCGCCCCTGCGTCTCTGTATGAATTAAGGAGTTTAATTTCTTTATTTATTTCCTTTTTAACTTCTAGATCAGATCTTAACAGAAAAGGAACACATGAAAAATAACTTTGGAATTTATACTTGTAAATCTCAATCACAGAAATACCCACAAGAAAATCCAAAGAAAAATACACAATATTTTGGCCTGGACATTAGTCCATGAAACATAATCTTCCTAAGAAGAAGATACATAAAATCATGGCTTCACTTTCATCAAGGTAATAATCAAAAGGTACACACCTGTAGGATGTACTTGATGTCGATGATTCGGCATCCATTAAGATAGGATGGAGGAAGCGGGGGGATCACAAACTGCTGCCGGTCCCAGGTGAACGTTTGTCCCTTCCTAATAGGTCCCTCCGCTACCCTCCCAATCTCCTTTGAAACGGAGCGACTTTTGGTTGTGCTGTGGAATGTGGCAATCTGCAAGGAGAGAGACTGCCTTGTCACCTACAATTTTCTCTCACTTTACTCACATTGTTCATTATGAGGCAAAGAGAAAAGCCCCAGTCTCAGGGAATAATAAATATTCAATGATTATTTTAAGTTCAAGGGTTTAAAAGAATAATAAAAAGTTCTCTCACACACTCAAATGACAGCTTCTGCCAGTTTTCAGATTTGCACTAATTAATATTAATTGTTGGTTATGCTAATGTTTAGGTTTTAAATTTTGTTATAGCTGTTGTGTTTTGTTTGTTTATTTGCCTTCCTTTATTTTGCTTTGCTTTGTTTTCTGATTAATGCTTGTTTTGTCGCTCTTCACAAGAAGCAAGTCGACTATTCAGATGAGACTTCATGGTGTCGCCTTGTACTTGACACCGACGACTTAAGAGTCATTTTCAAGATCAGAAAATGGCATAAAGAGTCAAATGTGTGGACTGGGACTAGGACCAGGTCCGGAACAATGCAATAAATAAATAAATAAATAAAAATAAATAAAATAAAAATTAATTACAAACCTTACTATTGACAGTCCACATAAATTCTTCTGTTACAATGAGAAATGACACAAAATACAGTAAAACAGACATCTCGCTAGTTGAGTTTTATCTCCAGCCTGCCTGTTGCCTCACCATCTTGAGGTCGACATGGGATTTGGAGATCAGGCGGTTGCTGGTGTTCTCGATGTGTGCCGACAGCGGCACCGCCTCCCCCGGCACGTAACCCCGGCGCTGCAGGCTGAACTCGGCCGACAGGGGGCCACTGGCACAGCACAAGCAGCACAGGGTCTTCTGGTTCTGACCCTGCACCGCCATCTGCAGTATACAGCATACAGTACAGTGTACAACATACAGCACACAACATACAACATCCAACATACAGCAATAAAACCATGACCAGCAAGGGTATGCTAATAAAGAACTCAGAGTGTGGGAATATGCTCTTGTGTGTGTGTGTGTGTGTGTGTGTGTGTGTGAGAGAGAGAGAGAGAGAGAGAGAGAGAGAGAAATAGAGATTTGAGATTTGATCCTTTTTTGACAAACCATTGGGTTACTGTCAAGGGGTAAGTCATTAATATTTAAAAAAGTACATCAGGTCATTGGCAATTTAAGATTTTGAAAGTATGTAGTATCTCAATATATAAATATAGTGGTCTAAATATTATTGTCGTGTACCCACAAACATCATTCTTGTATGACAGTCAATATTATTTCTGTACATCTTGTTTAAAAACAGTATCACGCAATTTAAAAACTCTCAATAGAAAACGTGGAATCTGCCTCATGGTTTCATCAGAGGTGCCTCCCATGACCCGTGACACACTGTCTTGGTCTGTAGGGTCCACATCTTGCAGTGCTGGGACTTGTTTTCTGATTTGGGAATACGCTCTACAGAAAAAAGCACAAGAGCTTCATCCTCTATTTATACTCTACACAGGGGACATGTTACATCTCGTGGGTCCACATCACTTCTGTATCGTAGATTATGTGCTGTTATAACAGATATTCCAAACCTAAAGTGGATATAAGCTACTTTAAAACATTTCAGTTGACAGAGGTCGATGTATCGTTCGGGCTGGAGATAGCTTTTATATGATGCATACACTTCTAAGAGTGAACTATTCTCCAGATCAGATGCCAGTTCTGGACAAAACAGTCCTTCACTCGTTGTCGGAGAGTGGGTATAAATATATTAACACTGCCTACACCCTGCTGTAGCCATACAAGTCTAAAACCATTTACACACAACAATTCTTTCACGTGATGTGCCCATTAGCACTTTCCTAATTCTTGCACATGTAACATCATATTGTAGCTTTTACATGGTAATCTATCATCTGACATATTAACAAGCCTAAGCCAATATTTTATTCACCTTACTTTAGATAGTATACACATTGGGAATCTAACCAGATCACCATAAATTATTTTATTTGGTGTATTCAGCCCCACACCTAGAAATCTTTTGCAAGCAAATAGGTGAACTTTTTCTAGCACATCAAAAACCTGACAGCCCCACATTTTAGATCCATGTAAAAAAATAGGGGCAATCTGCATATCATATTTTTTAATACCCTCTCTAGAAATACTGTCACTTAGTTTCCACAGGTCCGCAAGAGCTGGCAAGTCCTTATCTTTGCTTTAGTTGCTAATTCAGTTACTGCATTAGTAAGGGAAAGTTTCATGGTAAAATAAAAACCCAAATATTTATAAGAATTGACGACCTCCAGTTTCTGTTTACCGTAGCGCCAAGATTCCTTAGCACCCAGAAAACCACCCTTCCTGAATACCATAGCTTTTGTTTTATGTAGGTTAACTGACATATCAAAGTTATCTACAAATTGTTTTAGTATATTAATTTGCTTTTGAAGACCACTACTTGAATATAACAAAAGTGCAACGTCATCAGCAAATAATAACATTAACAGTTGTACCACATCCGGGATAAACTGTATACCATGTACACCATTATTACATATTTCTACCGCAAGTTCATTAATGAAGAAGGACACCAATATCGGTGAAAGGGTACACCCTTGTCTGACTCCTACCGGACAGACAGTCCAATCCGTAAGAATATCTCTACATCTTATGCAAGACAACATTTTTGTACATGCATTGTAACATCATCGGCATTTTACAAGTGACTCCTGTAGTTCGGAAAACGTTCCACAGAGTATTTCGATTAATAGTATCAAAAGCTTTCTTAAAGTCAACAAAACAAACGTACACCTTTCCAGACTTTTTCAACAGGTACTTCTGTACAACTGAATAAAGAACAAAAATATTATCAATGGTAGAGCGTCCTGATCGGAAGCCACTTTGCTCTTCTACAATCTTCTTGTTGTCTTCAGTCCAATCTGTAAGTCTTTTGTTTAAAATATGGGAAAATACTTTACTTAAGATGCTAAGAAGTGATATACCCCTGTAATTGTCCGGATTATCACAATCCCCACTTTTATGCAGTGGGATGACAATAGCACCTCTCCATGCCTCAGGGTACTGGGCGGTCTCAAATATTCTGTTGAAAAGTAGGACAAGGAATAATGATATAGCTTCTAAAGCACCCTTGAGCATCCCCGATAATATGCCATCTGTGCCTGCTGCTTTACCTGATTTCATGTGCTTTACTGCGCCTTGAATCTCTTCCACCAATATTGCCTTATCAAGAAATTCTACACCAGACACATCGTCTGTGTTATCATCAGGAATGTCTCCATAGGTTGGGTAAGACGAGGGATCCTAACCAAATTTTTCAGGTGTGTTCCTGTTGCCAGACCTGAGTGTTTTGTTACATTGGGGAAGGCATAGACTATTTGGTCAGCGACATGTTGCTAAAGCGATCACAACAACGTGTAAATGAGCTTAAAGAAGCTTACTAACATCTGTGAGGTGAAGTAGATGTAATGCCCGTATGATCAAGTACTTCAGTTGGTTCAACTTGTGTTTCAATGCTTTAGATGCCTCAAGAAATTAATCAAATCTAAATAGAAATATTTAAGTACTTAAGACAACCATATCATCCGAAGCTCATGCACGTTGAGCCAACACTGAGCGACTGCACTCTGGATGCCACTATGTTAACTTTCTTCAGTGGTGGATCCAAAGTCGACAATAAAATGATGAGGAACAGCACAATCAAGGGCCAAGAAGAGATTAAAGAAAAGAAAAACCGGCTAACAGACCCTGGGTATGCTGCAGACCTCTTCTATACAGCACAGACCACACTTGGCGATGACCGCACAACTGCCCAGTCACACTTCATCGCAGGTTGTCAAAGGTTGAGAAAACATTTTTCAACATTGAGGACCTAAAGCGTATTGACACCTGCAACTTTTCTCTTCAAGTGTCTGGTCTGAACTTCGCACAAGTACTTCTCAAACTCTGTAGAAACGACTTTCTTTCTGAAAATACGTATCTATCAAATTTAGTAAGGAGTCAAAAATGTTAAATCACAAAAATATATGGATCCGCCAAACTAACATGCGTTCCTAGCTACACTACATGTACCCTACGGAGTATCCAATGACTTTTTGTGACATCATAGTTGTGATCTCTTCTATTTATTATTTATTTACAAAAAAATGTTCCAGGCAAATACAAAATATCTTTTTATTAGCGCATGATACCGGTGTCTTAATGTGTAAATTTGAGTGGATGATAAATTTTCTGGCACAGGGCTTTTGTACGTCTTCTAAGGTTCCTGAAACTTTCAATGATGATGATGATGATGATCCTACCGAGGCGTTGGGCTCGGAATTGAGGTTGAGGATGCCGATGACGGTGAAGTTGCACTTCGTGGTGTGGTCAAACTTCCAGGGCCGGTCGATGATGGCCTTGACGACATATCGCACGTAGCCGTGGACGCCCTCGAACGATGACGGCAGATCCTCGGGGAGGGCGAAGCAGAACGGGAAGGTGTGGCGGCCGGCAGACAGGCTGCTCGTGCTGCGACCTTCAGAGGGCACTGTGTATGCACATCATCATCATCATCATCATCATCATCATCATCATCATCATCATCATCATCATCATCATCATCATCATCATCATCAAGGAATTTTGTAAACGTGTAAGTGTCAAGATTACGTTTCTCTCTAGACATCTCAGAACCAATAGCAGAATCTGAACACATGCCAAGACCACCTACCTACCATTAACATCACCTAGCAGCACGACCCACATGAAACGTTCACATGGAATGAAACCCATTAAACTGTGTGACTACACGATTACTTGTAACTAAACAGAAAGATTACAATCACTATGCATTGAAGTTAATTTTCCCTTTCTTCCTGCTTCATGTGTTTTGTTATTAAAGTGAAAGAAGGCACGCTGTTAGCTTATCCTGTCAGTCTCCTCAAGACCCTTATTTACTGAAATGTGCTGGTGCCGGTGTCAAACTCCCACTGTATTGGAAAATGTTGCAGCTTGGCATTTTGACTACAGCACCAATGCCCCCGTCGTTTGCCTCAAAAGTTTCAACTTTAGTGACGAGCTGTCATTTTATTTTAGGTGTCACATTGCCATCTTCTCTCAAAACTAAAATGTTCTCTTGCGAATTACAAACAAGAGAGCTTTCACTTACGAATTCCAAACAAGAGAACTTCTTGATTGAAGTATTGTTCACTGGCCGAGAAAGTGATGGTCTCTGACCTGGAGTATTTCCAAGTCACCTTCTGGTGTGTTTCAGTCCAGTGTACATGACCCTTGCCTTCGAACTTCAGTCTGATCCCTAAATGTAACATAGAGACACGAAGCCAGTCGAATTTCGATATTAAAAAGCTTTGATAACCACAGACACCACTGTGACTGCTCTGTATCATCGACACTGGTTTACTGGATATTTATTAACTGACTAAATCCAGTTGCTCGCTCACTTTCTGACCGGTTAGAGCACCAAATATCTACATCCTCTTTACCTCTGAGAGTCAGTTAAAGCCCCAAATATCTACATCCTCTTTACCTCTGAGAGTCAGTTAAAGCACCAAATATCTGCATCCTCTTTACCTCTGAGAGTCAGTTAAAGCACCAAATATCTACATCATCTTTACCTCTGAGAGTCCGTTAAAGCACCAAATATCTACATCCTCTTTACCTCTAAGAGTCAGTTAAAGCACAAAATATCTACATCCTCTTTACCTCTGAGAGTCAGTTAAAGCACCAAATATCTACATCATCTTTACCTCTGAGAGTCAGTTAAAGCACCAAATATCTGCATCCTCTTTACCTCTGAGAGTCAGTTAAATCACCAAATATCTACATCATCTTTACCTCTGAGAGTCAGTTAAAGCACCAAATATCTACATCCTCTTTACCTCTGAGAGTCAGTTAAAGCACCAAATATCTACATCATCTTTACCTCTGAGAGTCAGTTAAAGCACCAAATATCTACATTCTCTTTACCTCTGAGAGTCAGTTAAAGCACAAAATATCTACATCCTCTTTACCTCTGAGAGTCAGTTCGCTGTTGAGTTCCAGGGTGCAGTGTCCCAAAAGGTTTTGTCCGGCGTAAAACACACCCCGCGTGTTATTGAGGGAAACTTCAAAGATGTTCAACTTGCCCATTCTGTCAACAACAACAAAATCTCTCATGAAACAAGAGCAATAAATTAACAAATTCAATTCGAAATCTGTCTACTTGGCAAATCCGAACAGCAACACAAAAATAACATTGAGTATTATGTAAGTAGCGCCTGCTCACTGGCTGCAAAATAAGAGAAACCAAACTGCTTGTTTCTTGAATAATCTTGGCTGGACCAGATCCTTGGGATCAGCTGCCTGCAGAGCATCTGTGAAACTACAAAAGTAGCATCACCGGTCGTTACACTTCAACAGGAAACTGTCTAGGGTTACGAAAATGTTCATCTTGGTCTCAACACACAACCAGGTGATCGGCCTCGTTAATGGCTGGTTTGCCTTACTGCGCCTTGCCATCATTTTTTATTTTTTTTTTTTTTTGCTTTGACACTGAAAATGTCGCACGTTCAGAATCAGCGCCCTGCATCAAGTTATTTGGGACACTGTCTACTGGTCGTACTGAGTGGTCCCTGCAAATGTGGTTTTCTTTTAATTTTCAAAATGAACATCTCACCAACCATGATGAACGAAGTTGCCTGACGCTCAGAAGGTGTTATTTATCACGTGACATGGTTTGTGGACAGCGTCCCAAATCACCTGACGATGCGTTATGCACGGTGCCGAACCGAAGCGTGCAACCTTTTTAAGGTCAAGGCAAAAAAAAAAATGAGGGCAATGCGCAGTAAGGTGAGCCATGCACCTTCTTGATGAACACCGACTCCGGGCGCTGTGAAACAGGTAGACGACGTACCTAACGGGTCACCATGTATATATTCTCATCAGCTGTTGCGGCGAAGAGAGCATGTGAACAGTCAATGTGCCTAATGTATATTATAGTCTCTTCTACATGTCTTTGCCCCTAGGGGCCAGGTAACTTCTTAGAAGCCCTTAACTTAAGATATGCGAGGCGAAAACTATTCATATACTCACGTTTATCTGCTGGTGTCACAGTGTTCTCCCTGTGATGGGAATGGTCAATAAAGCAATGGAGAAAACAAAACGATGCTATGCACACGTCTCTTCTCATCTTTGTGTCACATTCCCCGGCACTTCACGCGCTCATCAGCAGCTAAGGTCATCAATCGTCCAGCAGAGAGAGAGAGAGAGAATCTGTTGGGAGGGGTGTCTTTGTTCACCCGAGACCAACAGTTACATCGAGAACACATTAGCAGCCTACCCCACAGTTATGATGGTGAGCACATCACAACGGCGCCATTATGTGTTCGGGTTTTATTTTCGGGCCCACCTAAACTGGTATCTTGAAAAAAAAGTGGTGGTGCGCCTCAGTGTCGGCAGTCGTTTCTTCGCGTATATAGACGATGCTCATCCGAGCGTGACATTGCTTCACCACCATTGTGCCGGGTGGACTGATAGCAAGACCACGGTAAGCAGTCACACCCGACAGTTTGCCTTTCCTGCGGCACTCGTGTCTGATGTTTCGCGCTCGCCATCTGTGTGTGCGTACGTGCGCTCCCGCGGTTAATGTGACGAAGAAAGAGAATCAGAACCTGTCGAATTCCAACTGGTTTTCCAGCAATATTGAATTTCCACCTAGCTGGTCAAGACTGGTACCTGAGTCGAGTCTCAGGGATTCACACATTGCCAGTGTTTCACGTTACATTATGAATTTAAGTCACAGTTCATCACAATTTCTTCACACTGTTAGTCCCAGTACCAACGTCATGTGATTCCCATGGCACAGCGAGGGGACAGCAGCGACACACACACACACACACACACAAGCAAAGAAGAATTTCCGATAGCCACCGATAGTTACTGACTTTTTAAAAAATGTAGTAGGATGAGGAGAGAAGGTGGCCGACAAGCATTTTCCAACTCGACCACTGCAAAGAGACGATTTGACTTATACCAAACAAGTCTAGAATGTTTCGACACACTTACTCATTTTTCTTTCTTTAACAAAAGAATCCTGATGACAGCAACAATGTCAGTCACTTTATTATGTTTGAGCACAGCAATTTTGAAATGAACCTCAGAATAACTCTTCACACAATACAAGGCAAATATAGTATAAAAAGTACATTAAGATATGAACAAGAATGTATATCTATGTATGTGTATGTATATAATAATACACTGGAAGGGGGCGATAAGTTTTGCCTCCACTACAATATTTTTAGTAACATTAGACATACCTGTGTAGTGTAGAGTGTAGTCGTGACCGTGTAGTGTAGTTAGCAATATGTAGTGTAGATGTGACCGTGTGGTGCAGTTAAAAATATGCAGTCGCATTATGTGGCTCCCCTCCATCATACTTGGCTTTAAACACACAGATGCTCACAGTTCTCACCAGTGCACAACGAAATGGAAGTGTTCAGACGTTTGCTTCAAACAGATGTGAAGGTCTAGTGACGAGCGCGTTCTGTAGCTAGAGAGAGAAAGTAGAGAAAATTCCCCTCATGGCGCCCCACAAAAGTCAAGCAGACAGTTTAAAATAATAATAATAATAATAAAAGTCAGCTTGTATAGCGCCCTATATATCCTCCCTTTAGGACGAACTCGAGGCGCTTCACAAATGACAGATGGTGTGACGTGAAAATAATATGACGTCAGAACAAAATGACGTAGCTCCAGTGTTATAGGGCAGCGTCTACACACAGCACCAACACAGTCCGCAAGTCAAATATCAAAGGTCACACAAGTCGTAATACACTCCCTAGTCAATGTAGTCCCTAATAACACATCCTACACACATCACACATCACACTAACACACTCCCTAGTCAATGTAGTTCCTAATAACACATCCTACACACAGCACACATCACACTAGTCGTAATACACTCCCTAGTCAATGTAGTCCCTAATAACACATCCTACACACAGCACACATCACACTAGTCGTAATACACTCCCTAGTCAATGTAGTTCCTAATAACACATCCTACACACAGCACACATCACACTAGTCACACTCCCTAGTCAATGTAGTTCCTAATAACACATCCTACACACAGCACACATCACACTAGTCGTAATACACTCCCTAGTCAATGTAGTTCCTAATAACACATCCTACACACAGCACACATCACACTAGTCGTAATACACTCCCTAGTCAATGTAGTTCCTAATAACACATCCTACACACAGCACACATCACACTAGTCGTAATACACTCCCTAGTCAATGTAGTTCCTAATAACACATCCTACACACAGCACACATCACACTAGTCGTAATACACTCCCTAGTCAATGTAGTTCCTAATAACACATCCTACACACAGCACACATCACACTAGTCGTAATACACTCCCTAGTCAATGTAGTTCCTAATAACACATCCTACACACAGCACACTAGTCGTCAATACACTCGTCAATGTCAATGTAGTTCCTAATAACACATCCTACACACAGCACACATCACACTAGTCGTAATACACTCCTAGTCAATGTAGTTCCTAATAACACATCCTACACACAGCACACATCACACTAGTCGTAATACACTCCCTAGTCAATGTAGTTCCTAATAACACATCCTACACACAGCACACATCACACTAGTCGTAATACACTCCCTAGTCAATGTAGTTCCACATCCTACACACAGCACACTAATACACTCCTAGTCAATGTAGTTCCTAATAACACATCCTACACACAGCACACATCACACTAGTCGTAATACACTCCCTAGTCAATGTAGTTCCTAATAACACATCCTACACACAGCACACTAGTCGTAATACACTCCCTAGTCAATGTAGTTCCTAATAACACATCCTACACACAGCACACTAGTCGTAATACACTCCCTAGTCAATGTAGTTCCTAATAACACATCCTACACACAGCACACTAGTCGTAATACACTCCCTAGTCAATGTAGTTCCTAATAACACATCCTACACACAGCATAGTCGTAATACACTCCCTAGTCAATGTAGTTCCTAATAACACATCCTACACACAGTCACACTAGTCGTAATACACTCCCTAGTCAATGTAGTTCCTAATAACACATCCACACACACACATACACTCCCCTAGTCAATGTAGTTCCTAATAACACATCCTACACACAGCACACTAGTCGTAATACACTCCCTCAGTCAATGTCAATGTTAGTCATCCTACACACAGCACACATCACACTAGTCGTAATACACTCCCTAGTCAATGTAGTTCCTAATAACACATCCTACACACAGCACACTAGTCGTAATACACTCCCTAGTCAATGTAGTTCCTAATAACACATCCTACACACATCACACTAGTCGTAATACACTCCCTAGTCAATGTAGTTCCTAATAACACATCCTACACACAGCACACATCACACTAGTCGTAATACACTCCCTAGTCAATGTAGTTCCTAATAACACATCCTACACACAGCACACATCACACTAGTCGTAATACACTCCCTAGTCAATGTAGTTCCTAATAACACATCCTACACACAGCACACATCACACTAGTCGTAATACACTCCTAGTCAATGTAGTTCCTAATAACACATCCTACACACAGCACACATCACACTAGTCGTAACACACTCGCTAGTCAATGTAGTTCCTAATAACACATCCTACACACAGCACACATCACACTAGTCGTAATACTCTCCCTAGTCAATGTAGTTCCTAATAACACATCCTACACACACCACACATCACACTAGTCGTAATACACTCCCTAGTCAATGTAGTTCCTAATAACACATCCTACACACACCACACATCACACTAGTCGTAATACACTCCCTAGTCAATGTAGTTCCTAATAACACATCCTACACACAGCACATCACACAAGTCGTAATACACTCGACCGCTAGTCAATGTAGTTCCTAATAACACATCCTACACACATCACACATCACACTAGTCGTAACACACTCCCTAGTCAATGTAGTTCCTAATAACACATCCTACACACAGCACACATCACACTAGTCGTAATACACTCCCTAGTCAATGTAGTTCCTAATAACACATCCTACACACAGCACACATCACACTAGTCGTAATACACTCCCTAGTCAATGTAGTTCCTAATAACACATCCTACACACAGCACACATCACACTAGTCGTAATACACTCCCTAGTCAATGTAGTTCCTAATAACACATCCTACACACAGCACACATCACACTAGTCGTAATACACTCCCTAGTCAATGTAGTTCCTAATAACACATCCTACACACAGCACACATCACACTAGTCGTAATACACTCCCTAGTCAATGTAGTTCCTAATAACACATCCTACACACATCACACTAGTCGTAATACACTCCCTAGTCAATGTAGTTCCTAATAACACATCCTACACACAGCACACATCACACTAGTCGTAATACACTCCCTAGTTAATGTAGTTCCTAATAACACATCCTACACACAGCACACATCACACTAGTCATAATACACTCCCTAGTCAATGTAGTTCCTAATAACACATCCTACACACAGCACACATCACACTAGTCGTAATACACTCCCTAGTCAATGTAGTTCCTAATAACACATCCTACACACAGCACACATCACACTAGTAGTAATACACTCCCTAGTCAATGTAGTTCCTAATAACACATCCTACACACAGCACACATCACACTAGTCGTAATACACTCCCTAGTTAATGTAGTTCCTAATAACACATCCTACACACAGCACACATCACACTAGGGCCACGAATGATCGAGCCCCAGCACACGTAACAGTTCACTGGTCAACAAAAGTGAAGGAGACATGATGCCCGCAGAACTGCGCCGATTGTCAAGTCTGTTTGTTAAAAGAAATCAAAGCCACGGAAACCAAAGAGGCAGCGTATTCCACACGCATGATGGCGGGCCCATCAAAAAGATACACAACCACAAGTCAAACACGAGGAAGACGTCAGTTAAGACACAAATACGACAGAGCTCTGCCCCCTCCAGCCAGTTAGGCGAAGGGACATCACTCAAAATGTGGAATTCTAAACGTTGTTCTTGCAGACTTTCATGATAACGAAACAGAAGTAACTCTGAACATTTCAATCCTTACTGCATTTGTAGGGGGCCAGTAAGCCACCCGTAAAGACTTGACGACAAAGACTTAGTGAGAATGATGAAATACACAGGAAAGACTTGGCGACAAAGACAGTGAGAATGATGAAATACACAGGAAAGACTTGGCGACAAAGACTTAGTGAGAATGATGAAATACACAGGAAAGACTTGGCGACAAAGACTTAGTGAGAATGACGAAATACAGAGGAAACAGCACAATGATGAAATACAGAAGAAACAGCATATCGGTTAGGGCAGCGTTTCTCAACCTTTTACTTGTAACGCCCCCCCAGACGAATAAAAGTACGTCCGCGCGCCCCCCTTAGCCACTAATACCTATATGAGATATGAGAAAATGACCGCCTTTGCGGCCCCCTTTTCAGCAGCTTGCGCCCCCCTTGGGGGGCGCGCCCCCCAGGTTGAGAACCGCGGGGTTAGGGTATATAAGGGCAGAGCTGAGACAAGCCGGGGGTTCCCGAGCTGACATAGAGAAGAGACAGAAGCGCCTGAGTTCGAGCCCCTGACGAGTCGCAGCCGTGGCCACTATTGGAAAATAAAGAGTGCAGACCTGCTGACAAGTTCCTGGTTATGTTTGAGTGTTGAAAGTTTGTTAAACCACCAAAAGACCTCACCACACGGTTACATCAATTGGCGCTGCGAGCAGGATCCAGTGTCAGCAGGAAACGCAAAGAAGAATGACTACGGAGGTGGACCGACTAACAGTACGCATCAGACAGCTGGAGATGAAGAAGGCCGAATTACATCAAAAAGATTTGGAGATCAACCGACTAATAGCACGCATCAGACAGCTGGAGATGAAGAAGGCCGAATTACATCAGAAAGATTTGGAGATTAACCGACTAACGGGACGTGTCAAACAGTTGGAGATGGAGACAACTGACCCGCCTCCCGGCACACAACAAAAAGATTCCCCCACACGGCCGCTTTTGTGTTACTGGTGTGAGCGAGAAGGCCATAAAGAGACTAACTGTCAGTACAAGCAGCGATATCGACAACGACAGGAAAGGCGACCCAGAGGCCAGCGATCAGGACTCTCCAGTGATAGCAATCGTGAAAGAGGCAGAAGCCGCGGTTTCTGCAGGTGGTTTAACGTGACAAAAGGATGGGGGTTCATTACACCTGATAATGGTGGCCAAGACGTCTTTGTCCACCAGTCGATAATTCACAAGACAGGATTTCGAAGCCTAGGCAAAGGAGAATTGGTAGAATTTGAATCCAGACCTTCAGACAAGGGTGTTGAAGCTACGTTCGTCTGTGGTATCGGAGGAGTGGAATGCCGGGGCTGTGACCGCTGGCCAATTGCAAGGAAAAAGTTTAAAAACAATCGGGTGTTACAACAGCGGAGACTCCGCCAACCACATCGCGGCCAAGTGTCAAGACAGGCCGCTGTCCAAATTGTGTCAGCAATGCAAGACCACCGACCACCTCATCGCGGACTGTCCTCACCGAGTCCAGACAGCGTGACCGTCGCGCCGACCGCACAACGGCGACAACAACAACGACAGTGCCAAGCAGGGCTTCAACGGGACGCAGCGCAACGGGACAGATTTCATGGTCGGAGTGGCCCGAGTACCTGTATCACCAACCAGAGTGAGACTGCTGTGTATACAGCCAGGCCTCTCGCTAAGGGGCCCGTCCTTACTCTCAACAGGAATGACAACAAAGCAGCGAAGCCGCCAGAGTTAGAGGACATTCAGCTGTTGGAGGTGTCAAACTATCATGACGACGACAGTGACGAGGAAACGCCGTTTTGGTACGCTACTTTCCCATCCCATCAACCCAGAACTATTGTGATGCCAGAAGTGACAGTACCTGCCATGGCAGAAGTGACAGTACCTGTGATGCCAGAAGTGACAGTACCTGCCATGCCAGAAGTGACAGTGCATGTAGTGCCAGAACTGACAGTACCTGTAGTACCTCAGCCCTGCAGATCGCAGCGGCTTGCTGTAAGACAGGCATGAAACTCGAATGCTGTGGAGAAAACTGCTTCGTATGACACTCAGCGACATGAATAACCTGAACATTTTGTTTGAATTGCGGTGTTTAGTGACACTGGATAACATGTATATTTTGTAAGCTTGTGATTAGTTAATTTTTTTTTGCATGTTCTTATGTTCTTCACGGCTGCGCTTACGAGATGACTAGACAATGATAGACGAGACGGACGGGATGCTCTGCCCTTATAATTATGATTTACAGTTGCTGTAACATGTATTAGTCGGATTCAGCTTCAGCTGTTAGGCAGGGTTTAGATATTTTGTTTAAATGCAAATCTATTCTCTGCTAAGAAAATAGGACCAGATGCTGGAATGACGAGACGCTGCTTAAATCCTTGATGTCACACACAACTCGGATGTAGCAAAAGATAGTCTTTGTGTACCCAGAAGTCCCCGGGTAGGCATAATTAGGCGAGCTTGGATATCAGCCCTAGTTTAGCTGACTATAGTTCATCAGCGAGGACGCTGTGGGAGAAAGAGACGGCGGGGATGTAGGGGGCCAGTAAGCCACCCGTAAAGACTTGACGACAAAGACTTAGTGAGAATGATGAAATACACAGGAAAGACTTGGCGACAAAGACTTAGTGAGAATGATGAAATACACAGGAAAGACTTGGCGACAAAGACTTAGTGAGAATGATGAAATACACAGGAAAGACTTGGCGACAAAGACTTAGTGAGAATGACGAAATACAGAGGAAACAGCACAATGATGAAATACAGAAGAAACAGCATATCGGTTAGGGTATATAAGGGCAGAGCTGAGACAAGCCGGGGGTTCCCGAGCTGACATAGAGAAGAGACAGAAGCGCCTGAGTTCGAGCCCCTGACGAGTCGCAGCCGTGGCCACTATTGGAAAATAAAGAGTGCAGACCTGCTGACAAGTTCCTGGTTATGTTTGAGTGTTGAAAGTTTGTTAAACCACCAAAAGACCTCACCACACGGTTACACATTGAAAAGCAGAATCAAAGGGATTGGAATAAGAAATAAGACACTTTTTTCCACACGGCGTCAGGCCCCACACGAGTGCAGCAACAAGAGATGCAATTTAAGACCTGCACTTTCAGTGCTCTCGCACCCCCGTATAGCCCACACCCGGCTCCCTCCACCTGTTCCCAAAACTAATGGAACACTTGAAGGTCCGGAGCCTCAGTTGTAATGAAGAGATGAATGTTAGGAAGGAAATGATTTTAAACACAAAACACTGACGTTTCCAGCGATTGTGCAGCGTGTATTAAACTCTGTGTGTGTGCGTGTGTGTTTTGTAGAAAACAATTATACAACTTTGAAAATTACTGATGTAGGTATATTAATTTCTTTTTCATTCAATTTCTTTCCTTTCCATTTCAATACAATATCTCTCTATGTTTTTCAAGTAAAGGCACAACTTGCCGCCCTTGTACATAATTATATTGGCTCACATTTCAGCACTCCCTTCACAGCAGCATAGGAATGATGCACTCAAAATGCTTGATGGTCCTAATTTCCTCGTCTCTGATCTGTTTATCCAGCCCCTTAATTAACTGAGGCTTTTTCGAGATGTCCAATAATACAATTCCGCTAGAGAGTGTCATCAGTCATTATATCAGTCAAAATAGTCGGACATGTCATCATCTACCTCCTGGGGCTGGTTGCACGTTTCTAAAATTTAAACTGTTCTAAAGAAGCAAAGTTCAAAACGTATTTAAAAATCGTTTCTATGTCGTTTAAGTCCGTTGCACAAACGCATAAGATTGTGTTGACATGAACAACCGGTTAAAAAATATTCTAAAATTGTGTTCTGCAATTTACTATAAAACTGATTACCTATATAGATTTAAGGAATAAAAGTGATTAAAATTAGAAATTTGTTGTGCAACTAGCCCCCGATGGTTTTGATAATCACTTTTCTTTATGAAAGAAAGTTTGTTTAAACCCTCCCTGCCTCCACTCAGCAAGTGTATAAATAAAAGGAAACGTGCATTATCAAACACTTTTATTAAATAGATAAATAAATTCTTCAATCAGCCTTTTTGGTGGGTATACACACAAGATTAACTGACCTTAATTATACAAATTCAGAAAGGCAATAAAATGATAATAAAAACATAAACTTGTATGTGATCAGCAAAAAACATTTTCATATGTTTAATTTTGCATTTTCTCTTTATTTCATTGTTGTTCTGCAAAATGTTGCATATTGCACAGTCTGTCATTCAATGGATGCATATGTACCATCTGTGGCGTACAGGTGACACGGTACCTTTTTGTTCAAATGTGAACGAGAGCTGTGCTCCTGAGTCAACATGTTTTGTCCACAGACAAGTCAGGTCGCACGTGCAAAGCGGAATCGTGTGAAAGAGCGCGCGTTATGTAAAGTCGTTGCACTTTTCTCGAACGGCAGCCAGCACTATATATTTCGATGGCCTGATCAGTTTTGCACACTATTTAATCTATAAAACCCCACAGTTGGATACAGTGGGAGGAAGTGGAAATTACCTTCCCAGAAAAGTGCGATCAGCTGAACGTTTTTTGTGGTTACTGTGACGATGTTTATTTGTAAAAAAAAAAAAATCAAGATAACATTTCATGATGAATATTTTTGGTTCAAAAAGAGATGAATAATGGTTTTTTTTTGGGGGGGAGGAAGGGGATGGACGTTTGTGCCGCTGAGATGGAAGGTAAACCAGAACAACAAACTTCGTCAGACAGCCTCCTCAGAGAAAAGTTCCGACACTGTCGTGTTGCGAGTAGGACCATCAGCACCCAGAGGCCACGCCTACACTGAGAAGCTGTGTGCTGAATAAACTGTCAACCTCAACAGCAACTGTTGTGTGAATTTTAGAGGATATCAGTTCTCCAGTGACAACGTAAATCTAGGTTTCGGCATACAAGTGGAAAAATCTTCTCACTGTAACGGTCAGTGACCTGGGATACGAAAGAACGTTTTTTTGGTTTGGGTTCCTATCTGAGATTGAGCACACGCACAGTGGTTGAGGTGCAAGACTTGAATGTCTAATTTGTATTGCAATACGCATGTTATTCATTTACGCATGGCGAGTGATCATAGTCGAAGACTATTCCTTGTCTACATTATTGTTGAAATTGTATGAAAATAATATATTTTTAATATTTTTGGCAGTAATAAAGTTAAACAAGCCTCTGGAGGCAGGCTAAGAGTTTTCTGTAACCAGGACATGCAAATATCAGGCTGCATGCCTGTGTAAGATGAGCGTGCGTACTTGTCTGGCATAAGCATGTTCTCAGGTTCTAGGACATACGCATTCTTAAGTGCCATCACACATGTATGCCACCAGGTACCTAAACCACTGAATATAAATTGAACACAGGTTTTCACTCTCAGGCTAGAAATTACAGCTATGTTCATTTGTTCATCACAGTGCTTAAATATATGATTTAAAATATTTTATATATATATATATATTATCACTTCATGCCTTAAATATGTCATACCATTATTATATAAAAATAAATAAAATATAAAAATATGCAATCTTTCAATCCCAAATGATACATCTATGGACACATTAAAAACTTGCATGCTTGCCGATCACGAATACATGCATTAATAACATCATCACACTGTCTTCTGCCATTTTCACAAGTTTAGGCTGGGCCTCTTTGTATTCAATGCATATTATAATGGGAAGCCCAGTAATTGAGTAGACTTCATGGTAAAGCCTACACAGAACAATTGATCATTTGAAGTCAGTACAACTTAAAATCAGTCGAAGTGGCAAGAACACATTGTGGTAGTCTCAACATGAAAAAGTGACACAAAAAGTTAGTCGGGAACTTCCATCATATTATATCAATATTTGTCAAATATTTGCAACTCTAGTTGAGATGAAGAAAAAAATTAGTATTTTAAAAAGTTTGCTTGTATGTATATTCCCAGACCAATGTGAGTCAACATAAACATCCTGGTTGCAAAATGAGTCAGAATATGCAATCTCGAAATAAACAAAAATGTGAGCAAAGACCTAGTTTCGGTGCCAGTGAGAACAGCTTCAGTCTTATTTTCAGCTTATTAACCAGCTAACATTTTCAATACATCTAATGCTCTAAACAAGGCTAGAAACAATGATTAGATGGAGCACTGAATCATCAGCAATGATAGAGATGACCACAAAATCTGATGATGGAGCTCAAAGGTTGCAGATACAACATGAAAAAATCAGGACCTAGTACAGACACCACCAACCCTCTCCCCACCTACCAAGGAACAACATATTTTAGAGTGGGGGGAGGTGGGCAGACAACAGCGGTTAGCTATGGTATGTTAGATAAAATTCTATTAATGTCAAGCACCATTCTCCCAGCACGAAAGCTTACGTACAGTTGCTTAAACAAAATGAGATGATCAGAGGCATCAAACGCCACAATAAATCTCAGTGCAAAGACTGACACCTCATCTCGGTCAGATGTAATCGGCTCATTTATGAATTTATGTATCTCTACATCATTTATGCATCACCCTAAATAAATATATGAAAAGTATATA
Source organism: Marisa cornuarietis (assembly GCA_004794655.1). Taxonomy (NCBI): domain Eukaryota; kingdom Metazoa; phylum Mollusca; class Gastropoda; order Architaenioglossa; family Ampullariidae; genus Marisa; species Marisa cornuarietis. The sequence goes on from SMMW01000605.1 coordinate 2,022,463, forward strand.
TACTCAGTGTGCACTTACATAAAAAAGTGATTTAAACAAAGTTGATTTATTTGCCACTCATGGTAGTTGGTTGGTGGCCCCAGTCGTAGTAAGTGTACACAGGGGCAAACTCCAGGACCCCACGAGTATATTGACTGTCACTTGTGTCTTTCACATTCACTTTCCCAAGGACACATTCGCTGTATGAGGGTGGCGCTGGTAAAAAAGACAATTTTATGACTAAATTGTGACTGGTAACCCTGACAGAACATGTATGCAAAAGTGTACAGATGGCTGAAATGTTTCCACAGTCAAGTTGTTCACATACATATAAAGAATTGTTCAGTGAAGAAAATCGATCATATATCAAAGACAAACTAATACTTAATCCAAGATGCTAAGCACACATCAACTGAGACAGATTGTCACTTTAATGACGACCATTAACAATCAAGAGAGAGTTGTTGCATGCAGATTTTAGGAAAGCTGTCTGGCTTAGAAAGAGCTCTTACCATCTCTTTGGTGATGCATGACAAGAAAACTAAGAATATCCTACTGCCTATAGATGTGTACATTCAAATTCTATCTCTACTCCACTCACTCTCTCTCACACACACACACACAAACACACACACAGACATACAGCATGAGGAAGAAGAGTGACAAGAGAAATAAAATCATGCAGTTCAGAGAAGTACAGCAAAGTATTGCATGTTTTCAGAAACAACATACGCATATTGGAAATGTTGCTGGGGATCAGAGGCTCCCATGGTGCACTAGGATCTAAGGGCTGAGAAGTAGCATCAGCATAATGTCCACTTGTAGATTGATGGAATCCAAATGGTGGCTGGAGCGGAGGCGGAACACGAGGGGGATGCTGCTGTACAACCTGACGCAGTGGGATGGTGCCAATGATGATTTCTAGAGGGACTTCCAGGTCTAGTGCAGGCCCAGAAGGGTCAACATTCAGCTTTACAAGGACATAATCAAGAAGATGCATTTTGTTTGCAGTTTTACCAACCATTAGCATAGCCATTCTCATAAAATACTCTTCACTGATCTGTTGTATTTGCAACTGTTTTGGAAACTTTCAGGATAACATCTCATTTTTCAGTTTAGATGTGAGGAAAATGTCATGCATTGCAATAAGTTCAGTTACCCAGTAATAGGTATTTTATGGTCAAGACAATGCATTACCTGCAAAATGTACTTGATGTCAATAATTTTGCATCCTGCAAGATGCGAAGGAGGTAGAGGTGGGATGACAAACTCTTGACCCTCCCATGAAAAAGATTGCCCCTCTAAAATAGGACCTTCAACAATCCTGCCAATCTCCTTTGCAATGGTCTTGTTCTTTGTGGTGGCATGATATACTGTTACCTATAAAAGAATTGAATACAAAAAATACTTCAGACATCATCACATTTAATGGCTTCATAGAATATGCCTTGGATTATTCCTCAGCCACAGAGGGCTTGAAAACAACTAAGCCCAACAACTGAAGTCAAACCAATCAAGAAGAAAGCAAGAAATATTAAGCAAAAGGTGTAGCATGGTGCAGTATCATATCAAAGGAATAGAAAACAATGAATAGTGTTTTAAACTGTGAAGATAATTAGTAAATATAAACTTCAGTAACAGGAAGCAAGAAAATACAACACAAAATATCATCAGCTTCAATTTTGCAATGCCAATATTCTGATTCTGCATCTCTTCTCCTGCTTGGTTTGATGCCAAGCTACGATAAATGTGTATCCATTTTATAATCTGAGTCACTGCTTACAAAAGGAAATAGGTATGCGCATATGCATGCATGGGAAAGAGGAAGGGAAAGAATACATGCTCTATTTGAGCAATACTGGGTGGATCAAAGAAATACCTACCATTTTCAAGTCTACATAGGACTTATCTATTTTACGTGAACTTTTGTTCCTAATATCTGCAAACAGTCTAATGACTTCCCCTGGAACATAACCACGGCGCTCAAGGTGAAATGATGCACTAATGGGCCCACTTGCACAACACAAGCAACAAATGGTCTTTTGGTTACAACCATCCACTGGCATCTAAGACAAAATGGAAAAATCATTATAAAAATAGAAATTGACACATATAGATACATCACACATTTTAAAATGTAGAACCACCCCTTACAATAATTACAACAAATTACAAATTTGTGGATTCAGAGTTCTTATGCTACAAAGCGAAAAATCTTGAAAACAAGGATGATGGAAGATAAAACTTCTTAGAATAAGTAAGCCATGCAGTAAGTTAGGAGGTCAGTTGAGAAATTCAGAAACCATCTGACAATATGTGGCAATGGAAATTTTGCAATGGAAATTTTATGATGGGATAAGACAAAAAGCATGATGACAGAATAATTGTAAATGGGATTCATTTCTGCTAAATTACCTTCTTTAAGGTTATATTACCACACATATATTAACTACATGTGTGTGTGTGTGTGTTGTTATGCTCATGGTCATTATGAATCTGTGTGTGTGCATGCATGTGCAGGTACATGCAAGCCTTTAATCCCTACATGCACAGATAACTGATCATACCATAGCACTTGGGTCTGCATTCAAGTCCAAGATGCTAATGATGGAGAAAGGTCGCTTGGTTGTGTGATCAAATTTCCAGGGCTTGTCAATGATACCTTTGACAATGTATCGAACATGACCATCAGATCCCTCAAAGGATGATGGAAGGTTTGGAGGAAGAACAAAGCAGAAAGGGAAAACAGTTCGTCCAGCTGAAAGTTTTACTGTATCTCTTCCCTGTGCTGGCCCTGCAACGACAAATGAATAGTTTGAATGTCAGATGGTCATACATAGCTTTCCTTAGCCTTTGTTTGTAAGCCCCTGAATATGCAAAGTTTAATCACTATAAAATCTGTTGGGTCATACACAAGCAAAGCAAAACAATTTAATGTCTCTTACAAATTCCAAACAACAGAACTTCTTGTTCAAAATATTTCTCTGTGGCAGAGTAGGTTTCTGTGACAGTTTGCTGGTCATCACCAGAACCTCTTGTTTCAGTTTCTGTCCAATAAACATCTGCTTGGCCCTGAAATTTTAATCTGATACCTGCACACAGAATTTGTAACTGCTTAACTTTCTGCTCAACTCTTCATACACATGTAAAAAGATTTTAAATATAATAAAGTATATAATGACAAACCTTTTGTAAAATTTTGTAAAGAGTTACAAGTTCTATTTGTTTATCAGATTTGATTTTTAATAATTTACTTGAAAACTGGAGTCTGAAGATTAAACGCAAGAGTATCTTCTATTACCAAATAGTAATTTGTACATAACAGGCATCTTTGCCACCAAAAACAGTTGTTTATCCATAATATCAATCTTCTGCTATCAAACCCTTATATGCATTGCACATGTACACATAAAAACAAGTGATCTTTGGCTCGATGTGCTTGTGGCCGCTGGGCTGCTAAGCATGGACATCAAATAAGCTATGCCTGATGTGATTCTCACACTGTGGAATAAAAATAACCATCTAGCCTATCTCTTCAAAAGACATAAAAAAAGCCAAATTCACCATGAAGAAAGACTAATATTAGGATCAGAAAAAACACCAAAGTAAAAATGAATCAAATCAAAAGTGCATCACCTCTCATCGCCATCTCCTCGTTTAGTTCCACAGTACAGTGACCCTGTACATTCTGACCAGCATAGTACACACCCTGGATGTTGCTGAAACTAATCTCAAAGATGTTCAGTTTGCCCATGTTGCTGCAAATAAAAGTAAAATTTCTAATTCTCAACTTCAGTTTACTCAGACACTTGAAAAGGCTGACTGGGGTGGGAGTGATAGAATTATAGAAGCAGCACCAGAAACGCTTTTTCATTTTTATCTTTATAGTTTTCAAAACCAGGAAGCTATTTTGGCAGCTGGCCAATAAAAGCAATTTGAACTTTAATGGTAAAGTTAGCCCTGTATAACCTTTCAGTTCTTGAGAAGGGAAGTGTTAATAACACTGTTTTGGGGGCTAAATGTTTTATGAGGTTGTTGTCTTCACAGCTGCCTTCCCGAACCTGGTATTAGGAGTCCTAAGGGGTTAGTTATCCATTCAACAGCTAGGACAGCTGGAGCAAGTCAGCTACACAACATAGGTATCAAGCCAGCTAGTGTAGATATGTTTCCTATATAATATTTCTATAGGAAAAAAAAATCATAACTAGCTAGTGTGCATGCCTCTGGCTGAGATCTCTATAACCACTCAACTAATTACCTATCTTCATTTTAGTATTACATTAATCTTGCTTGCACATTTTTTCATGTAAAAAGAATCTTGCTTGCACACTTTTCCCAGTAAAAATATAGTACTTCACATGCAACTTTCTCTCAGTTTTTTTTTTCTTGAAGATCTACAATACTACTCACTTCATGATAACTAGTTTTACAATAAACTTTTTAATCTCTCTTAATCCCCTAATTATATGTTTCCATGGCGCGGACCTTTCAAATATTAATGTGAATCTTTAATTGCGATCTCTCTTGTATATTATAGACAGGGACTAGCAAGAAGATATAAGCGAATTCCGTACAAATACTGATCGAGGTATCGGGTAGGATATCACTGAGGGAACAGAGGGAGGAGTCGGGTGTGGAGTGGTCTGTCGTTAATGAACCCTTTAAATATTATATACACCTTAAATTTAGGCCCGACAGTAATTAAAGTGCCATCGCGTGCCACTCAAGTAACGCATTTAAATTCTATCATCACTCAGTGATAACAGACAGCAGTCTTTATTCAGTTACTGATATACAATTAAGTATGCAGTAACCACTAAGACAACACACAGCTCGACGAATTCCGCAGAGTCCTATTGATGGGTATGGGCGGTTGTATGCGTGGTGGCTTCTGGTATGATTAAAGCAATTGTATACATCATTTCTGTAGTCACAAAATCCTAACAAATGTTTAAATAACCGCGGAAACTGTATAGTTGCTGACTGCAATGCAGCCTCGACCTGTTGTTGTTTATTTAGGAAAGTGCTTCCACCTTGCGGTGATTTCGCACTATTGGGGGGGGGGGAAGGGAGTGGGGGAGGAAACCGGAGTACCCGGAGAAAACCCCCGGCGCACAACCCTGCGAACAGGTGTCACATGCAGAGAGTGTCCCGAGACGAGATCTAAACCCTGAGCCGCTCACTGCAGTGGCGACAAGCGAGTGTTTTAACCACCACACTACCTCACTTAGGTTCAAGCACGAATTTATACGTCCGTGGGTTCAAGTGATAAGAGAAAGTATCTGTAACAGGGTGGGATGAGGTTCGCTCTCTCAGTCTCACCACAATGTTAACACAACACCGTCGTGGGTTGAGTCCGGTTTACTATTGTGTCAGAGGATAGGTCTGACTAGGCGAAAGCTCTAACAACTTGGTGGGGCGATGCGACCACCTCTCTTCTCTCCGTTCGACTGTCTTCTCTTCTCCCTCTCTCACCCTCTTATCCCCCTCATACCCGACTTTTCTAGAAGCCCTGTCCTTGTTACTAGGCGACCCCCTTCCGCTCTCCTTCGGCCGGGTCGCCATTCGGCCAGTGGTTTTCCCCAACCCCCTCCCACTCTCTTTCGGTCACAAGGTATGTCACCTACCTTTCTATCCCTGTGTGTGTGTGTGTGTGCAATGCGTGTGTGTACCTGTGTCTGTGCCTGCCATACCCCATACTACTATATATCGATCGTGTTTTACCTGTGTATTGTGACGCGTTTACGCTAGTATTTTGAGTGGATAATTATTGAGGTGCTATTTGCCTTGGTTTTGAAAAAAAAAAGTTTCTTACCTCGCTCAAAGCTATCACTTAAACGTATGCAAACTTGTAGACCTGTTTACACCTGGGGGTCATAGTCCATTTCGTCCCACACCAAAAGTATGGTCCATTTCGTCACAAGACAGAAAAGTCAAATCGTCACAAGCCCAAAAGGCGAATCGATCACCCATGTAACAAGTAGCTATTAACGTAAAATATTAAAAAAGCCATACGTTGCTAGAACAATATAGATACGCAAGCTCAGCGGCCAAAACAGAGCCATGCGAATAATTGTAGCCACCATGTGGCTGAACAAAATGGCTGCTTGGCAATACGCACGCCGAGAACGAATCTTACAATGGCAAATACGCGTGATTTTTCTCTTTTAAACAATCTTTTACATTAAAGATTTTGTCATCATTGTATTTTGAATTTGTATTTTGACTTCAAATGTAGTAAAGAGTCTGGTGTCATTTGTTTGAATAATTAGTGTTTGTCATGGTTAGAAGGTAGGATTTTCATCATGTTTTATGGATGGTGTACACGACTGAATAAGTGTGCCTAGTACCTGTTGAATTGGTGCCTTATGAATGTTGGTAATGCTGGTATCATTAAACTGGTGAGGCCTAAGCTCACAGTTACAGTGACAGGCAAATCTCTAAGTGAAATTATGCAACAAGGTGAACACAACAAGCAACGCACAAATTTCTTTCATTTTCCACATTTATAAAAATGACGAAGTAGTAGAATAGTAGATCTGGCTGATTTGTGTTCAGATTAAACGTGGCTTGCAGTTTTTCTTCTCATTTGATTTGTACACATTTTCACACATTTCTTGATCATTTTTGGACAATTCCAGTGACTTCCATGAAAGAAAAAGATTTGAATTTTGAGCAAATTCACATAATAAGGAGACAACCTAGTGCCAAAAAAATTTTCAAAAATATTTTGAGTCACATTCTAACAAATTGGACCAACAAGTAAAAGTGTTCTTTTAATTGTTTTGAGCAGTATAAGCTCCAACATGAAAATATAATGGAAGAGTTTTCCACAGTTGCACAATAACAAATAATAGGTAGGTATACATACTCCAACACTTTGTTAATTGTGTTCATGCATATCATCTTCACAGAGATATGAGCAGCAAAACAATGAGGTAACAATGACTGAGTACATGTACTTGCCTCAGCTCACAAAATTACATTTTTCTCTTAACATGCAAAATTGGTACAAACTATTGTAATAATGAATTAAAATCAGATACATCAACAATATATTTTGTATTTCTAGAATGGTTAAATGAGGTAAGATCGCTGCCTGATGTGAGTAATATATAGTTATCTATGGTGCAGTGTTTTATGGTTCAAGTATAGGTGGAAGCAACATTCTATAAATAACCAAATATAAAAATATAGTTGTATTAATACATAGCCTTAAATGAATAAGCACAAAGTCCATCACAGCCTCAACTGGCAGCCAGGCAATGCCCACTTTTTTCAAAAGGAACATATATAATGAAAATAAGTCACAAACTATGAAAACAATAACAAATCTTGCTAGAAATATGCTGCCTCTTCTGTGCAAAGTCAAGCACTAACATAATAAGAATTATGTGTTCCTAATGATTGTTTTAAAATTGTCTTGTTTGAAATACTCTTATCAGATCCTCTGGGTACAATGAGAGTCTAGCGTCACATTCAGTGAACTATCCCATTCCATGTTAGTGATCCAAGTGGTCCGTGTCTTGATTTCTCTCACTTTACAGCGCTCTCGCTCATACATAGACTTTGGTAGACTTTTAGTCTTGATTAGAATATGTCAGCTTACTTTGCACTGCTTGTGAGAAGTAACAGAACATTTCTCTAACAAATGAGGAGTCTTAACTGATGTAGATAAATCTCTCTCTTTTGCTTAATCACTTACACACACAGAGCACCAACTCCGTACATGCAGATACACAGAATACAGAAAAAAACTAATGACACTGCCTTTACCCTTTTCACAAGGACTTTAACTTGAATGTGACCGTACAGATTACAGCAAAAATAATTTAGACATTTACCATCTTTGGCTTTTATTTAACGATGGGCCACGATCATTGCTTTGCTGGACAGCATGGGCAAAGCGATTTTCATTACTTTTTATTGCAAAGTTCGTTTTCTCTTTTCCAAAAATATATAGGTTTCTTGGTCTAATGTTTATCTCAGAGCAGCAATAATAAAAATCAAACTTCACCCACTGTTGTCTTCACAGTCTTCAGTTATAACCCAGACATTGTAATGTTACATTTTTGTCATGCTAAGAGGGTTAAGTACAAAAGTACAAACAATTACACAACAGAATCTTCAGTTTTTTTGTGCATAGTTTCTGCTCCATGACTTTAAATAAGCAACACTATACTTAATAAAATTAAGTCAAATGCATCTTTATAGTACCATCAATGCCACAGCTTAAAGAATTGGTTTTAAAAAACTGAGGGAAAAAACAATTGTTTACTTCCCATTCATTGTGGTGGGCTGGTAGCCCCAGTCATAGTATGTATAGACTGGAGCAAAGTCTAAGGTTCCTCGAGTGTGTTCATTATCATCCTCGTCTTTCACATTCACCTTTCCAAAGACACATTCATTATAGGAGGGTGGTGCTGAAATAAAGGACCAAAATAAATAAATAAGTTTTTCCTCCACACAGTCTGCAAAAGCAGTGAAATGGTAAGTGCATGCATCAGTAAGAGTATTAACAGAAGTCAAGGCCAAAGATCTCTGCCACAGAAAAGCCTTTTGTAGCAATAAAAATGTAACAGTATCTTCATCTAGTAGGTTAACAGTGACAAGCATAGATTTCATGCGTTGTAGATGTTTTCAGTTAGATGTCAGTAATAGATCTTCACCGGTCTAACTTTGTTTGTATTGATCTTCCCTGTGCTTTCTCTACTTTTTTAACTGGTGCAGATGGATGGAACCTTATCAATGACTTCAATCATTTTTTTTTTATTTTTTTTTTTATTAGCATCAGTGATCTTCAATCAGCAAGAAATAGGCTCCAGTGTTGCTGAACTTCTATATAAAATAAGATTCTACCAAACAATTTCTCCTATCAAAAGATTTCTCTTCAGATTTTCTGAAATTTATCTTAGCTTTATGATCTGCATATAACTATATACGTTAAAGTATGCAACTTATTGACTGTGATGCTTAAAGTTCAGGAAAAGATTATACTACACAAATGAACATTATCATTATTTAATGCTAAGATTATGTTTTCTTGATGCTCAGTTTGCAAAGGTAATAAATTTACTCAATCTTTCGGTCAATAAATGAGTAATTGTTTTACTAAGACCACATGAAAATCTTTAAGTAGTGTAAATATTTCAATTTGTTAAAATGTTAATTTTGCAATGTCACAGAATAGTATGCAAAGTACTTAATACACATATTTACACACACACACATACACACACAAGCATTAAGTTCTTAAACATGTTAACCATCACATACGCAGGTTAGGAATGCTGCTCGGTGGTGGGTACGGCATCACAGGCTCAAAAGGAGCAGATGGTGTTGCACCTGCTGGCAGAGGGAATCCAACTGATGGCTGTGGAGCATGTGGGGGACATTGTGCAATCACCTGGAGAAGGGGAATGGTGCCGATGATGATCTCCAGTGGGACTTCAAGATCCAATGATGGACCAGACGGGTCAACATTCAACTTGAACAAAGCAGATTGAACATTCTTTTAATGTCATTAATTAGACAGACATTTTATCACATTAATCATGTACCAGTGTGTTTTGAAAGCAATAATTATCATGGATCTGATTATGCTGAGAAAAGCAAGTTCAATCCTTCATATTTTTAGTGGTTTACCTTTCGCTCTTTAAATCAGGCCATTTTCTGACTGATTTTAAATCGAAGAAAGGTTGAAAAAGGTTTTACATATTGCTTAGTTTACTTTGCAGATAAAATAATTTGTACACTTAAATGATCTCAATTTAGATGATTGCCCTCACCTACCTGTCCAACCACCCAAAACAGTGGTCAGAGTAAAAAGATCTTTATTAAAAACATCACAGTTATGCAAATGATGCAGAAGCAACACATAACTGGAAAGCACTCACCCTCACAGGCAACACAAACAGGAAAGTATAAGTGATTGTTGATCAAGCAGTTCGCTGTGAAGATATGTCTTAAACATGTGTGGTAGTAATATTATGTCAACTCAGTTGGCAAATCCATTTTTCTCGAACAGCACGCGGTCAGACATCTCTCTGTTGCCTCTACCTGTTTCCTGTGGGGAAATCCGCTACACAAATCCTATTATTATTATTATTCCAAAAATTTTAAACTTTATTACCTGCAGAATGTATCTGATGTCAATAATCTTGCATCCCGGAAGGTTTGAGGGTGGTAGCGGAGGAAGCACAAATATCTGTCCCTCCCATGAAAAGGAATGACCTTCTTCAATGGGACCTTCGACTACTCTGCCAACCTCCTTCACAGATGTGCGGCTCTTGGTGGTTGCATGGAAAGTTGTTATCTAAGAAGGATTTAAATCATGCTATCAGCATTGTCACCATAGGGCATATCATATATCCTGCATACTAGATTCACAGTAAATATTAATTTCATTGATCGTACCTCTTGGTAAATATGAACATGCAATTGTTGGCAAGTATACAGCATACTTAGCCTAATATACTATCCGGTCAGAAACAAATCAAATTCCAAATGATGACAAAAGCTTCTACAAAGTCAAACAGAACTGATCTTTGGATGGTTACAGAAGCGACTTTATGGAATTCCAATTCTTTTCTCTCAAGTTTACGTTGCTATTAAAAAAAAACTTCTATATTTACAGAATTTCAAGTTATGCCTGCAGCTGCCTTGCAGGGCCAGACCAAATGATTTCGTGAGCCAGACATTTTCCATCCCAGCGTTAGTGTATGAATGTTAACTATGCATGTGAGTGCATGTTACTGTACATGTGAGTGTATTCTGCCTGAGTGTGATCACCATCTTTGTCAACCTGTCTCATCCCCTATTTGCCTCTGTATATTATAAAGTACATCAAGCTTGTCTTTGTTTGTGGAAATAGACTATATGAATTCTATTATTATTATTATTATAAGTATAGGAAAATGTGTCTAACCATTCTCAAGTCTACATAGGACTTGTCCATTTTCCGGTTGCTGTTGTTCCTGATATCAGCATATAATTTAATAGCCTCCCCTGGAACATAACCACGGCGTTCAAGGCGAAATGATGCTGTGATGGGTCCACTGGCGCAACACAGACAGCACAAAGTCTTCTGGTTCCTACCCTCTACTGGCATCTATCAGAAACAGCATCATAGTTAAAACTCTTTAAAATATTATGATGATGCAGCCATTTATAGGGTATTTCCATACTGCCTCTCTTTACTAAATAGAAGATTATATGTTAAAAATAACTGCAAGTAAAAAACAAAAATCTGCAAATAAACTTCCTGGATAAAAGACAAAGTCATGATGGTTTCAGTCTTCATGTGTCATTACTGCAACAGCTTGAAGAGAAGGTAACTAAAAGTTACAATTAATAATAAAAGTATAATCATTACTGAAGACTCACAACAATTAAAAAAATAATTAAATCTTACCACAGCATTGGGATCAGCATTCAGGTCTGAAACACTGATGATGGTGAAGGGACGTTTGGTTGTGTGATCAAATCTCCATGGCTTATCAATAATACCTTTTACGCTGTACCGCACATAACCATGTGCACCTTCAAAGGACGATGGAAGGTTTGGAGGAAGAACAAAGCAGAATGGATAAGTGGTCCGGCCAGCTGCAAGTTTAATCGTGTCACTTCCCTGCCCTGGCCCTGAAATGAAAGAAAGAAATATATTTGGGAAATGACTTGAATGGTTCTGATTACATCTGACACCTCAAAAACTGTGCTCTTATCTCTCACATCAATGACAATTTCCTCTTTCCTAGTACCAAAGTAAGCTTTACATAGCAGCCTCTGGAATGCTTGTTTTATTATTATACATGTATACTTGGAAACGCTGATTTTCATTTCTAAATAATCTTGCAATAAAGAAACAGGAATACAGGTTCATAAGAAGTTATAGAATGTTTATATCAAAAAAAAAAATCAATGAAATAAACAAATAATCCAAAAACAAGACAAATGAATATGCAACAGCAAAAGAGGGCATGCATATAGACCTATGTGCCCGTGCCTAGAAATGGAATGAAAATTTAATTATAAATTCATTATGACAAACAATGAGAAATAAATTAGTCTAAGTAGTAATGACAGATTAGAACAGAAAAGATTTTGTTTGGCTTTTTACACTATGAGTAATTTTCTTGACTATTTTAAATTATTTGGTGTATCATTTTGAGTAACAGTGCATATACATGTTTATTGACTTAAAACAATATTGTTTACTTCACACTGATAAACTAGCAGCTAAAGCTCTTCAGAATTCAAATCATGAGAATCATTCACTAAAACTTACAGATCCCAAACAGCAGCACTTCTTGTTCAAAGTATTTTTCTGTGGCTGAGTAATGGACAGTGTGTGTTCTTCGGTTCTTTCCAGAACCTGATGAGTGCTGTTCTGTCCAGTGAACGTATGCCTTTCCCTCAAATTTCAGTCTGATGCCTGTAAACGAAACTTGCTCAAGTCATGCTGTTTGTATGTACATTCTTTAATCGGAAGGGTTACACGATGATGATGATGATGATGATGATGTCCATTTGTAATGCCCAGGTATCCATTCAGAAGAATGCTCATTGCGCAGCAAAAACAAAATAAAAAATAAGAAGAAAAAATAAAGTAAATAAATAGATAAAACACCAGGAAAGTAAAAAAAATAAAGACAGAAGTGTTGCTTGGTTGTTTAAGTTTAATGAAGAGCTAACATAAACTTTTTATCTAACTATATAGTCACACAGCCTTTATGCTTGTTGAATGTTTGCTCTTAACAAAAAAAGCTATTAAGACTCAACTTTTAAAATAATACATGAACATATGTGCATGTATATATGTGTGTGAGAGATGGAACATGTGCCTAAATATATATATATGTTTGTGTACAATTAATTATATAGACAATTAGTGACATGGACGTGCAGACAATTTATCTCCATCTGAGGAACATATATATCTTTCAGTCTAACTGCACTGCTGCCATTAAACTTGAAATGAAGACTCGATCTTTTCTGTCGACATATTAAGTTTAAATCAAAAGAAGAAGATGAAATTAAAATGCCTCACCTCTCATTGCCATTTCCTCGTTTAGCTCCACAGTACAGTGACCCTGCACATTCTGACCAGCATAGTACACACCCTGGAAACTGTTGAGTGTAATCTCAAAGATGTTCAGCTTGCCCATTCTGCACAAGACAGAAAAGAAACTTTGTTCATATTGTTGTTAAAAATTCCCAAATTATACTGAGCTTCAATTAAGCAGACCTAGAAATCACCTGAATGGAAGATTGTACTGCTGAAAACTGTTTGGAACGTGTGGAAATTTTTTAAAAGTATGTTATTGATTTTAAATGCTTCTCGATCCTTACGTCAGTGTCAGGTGAGCGGCTCGTCCACACAAATTTGCTGTGATTTGGCGATCCCGGCTTAACACTCACACGTGTGTGGTATTTATTAGCACACCACATCAGCAATTAAAGTTGCGCAATTCCACCGCCTGTAGTAACTGCAACTTACGAAAGCTCAGTTTACACCAGTCGGACCTATCGCGGAATCAGTCCTAATGCACTGATTGATATGGTCAGCTAACAACGTCATAATTCTGTAAATCCATCAGCAGCCCACATATAGGGTGTGTGCATGTGTGTGTGTGTGTTCTCTCACAGACATATATACTGCTAAACGCGCGTTTTTACCAGGTGCTGACTTTTTTGTTTTTGTGGTTTGCGATATTAAGGTACACATACAGTCATAGAGGATAGCACACAGTGGGATAGTGGGATATGTAGTAGCTTCGGTACGCCATAGATAGGCCTACATAGCACTCGACAGCTCGGTCACCAGTCATCTCGTCCCACAGAAACGTCAGTTCGTCCCAGCTAGGTCCATTTCGTCCCAAGACAAAAAAGTCAAATCGTCCCAAGCCCAAAATACAAATCGATTACTGATATAGAGTAATCGCAACGGCCATAACAAAAATGGCGTACCTGTAGGCGGAGCTATGCAAAACAGTGACGTCATATATAGTGACATCACTCGACCTAAGCCGCCTACTCATGCACTCGACCGTTGTCGTCTGCTTGGCATTTCTCGTCTGCTCACTCCACTCAATTGGTCAAATCCACCTAATAACCTTAACCCAAACCATAACCCCAAAACGGAATCATTTACCTATATCTACCTACAAATATTACCAAAATAGCCATTCGTTCCCCGCTCAGCTTCCTATTTTAAACAGAGCCATGCGACTAAGTTTCGCCACCTCTTTACTAAACAAAAATGGCTGCCAGCACGCATATAGAGAACGTATTTTACAATGACAAATAAACGTGATTTTTCTCTTTAAGCAATCTTTTAGATTAAAGATTATGTCAATAATGTGGATTTAAACAGCTCATTTTCAACATTTTTATAAAAGTGGGTTTCACAACTGACGACAGTTGTGTCGGTGCACTGCTGTAGTACGATCGATGTGCTTCGAGCATCAAATGGGGCGAAATGACCGACCCCCGACAACTCTCGGTGACACACGAAATTTGCCCAGCCCATCCACTGCCTTTAGAAGTGTGTTGCCCGTCATTTTCCGTCTCAAAAAGTTTGCACGGAAATAATATGAACAGTCAACGTTCAGTCAGATATAAACACTTAGTAAATGTTTAATGTTCAATGCAGAATCAACATTTTATAACGGGGGGGGCCAATATTTCGTCCCAAGCCCAAAACGAAACTATATATTGTTAGTACCACGACGGAGCTGCCATATTACGACAGTAGACAGTCCATAAAAGACAGAAAAATGTCAGATGCCTGTGTGGGATTCTTTTATTGATCGGTACCATCTGCTTCTATATACCTGTTGCTAGGGAACAGTTTTCTTTAAAGGACAACGCGACCGCTCAGCGAAAATCACTGGAAACAGAGCACAAAGTGTCACAAAAACATGTTCCGTGGTCTTTTATGACAGAGAGGCATGAAAGATTTTATATTAATATTTTTCTCTAAAGCACACCTGGATTTGTCGAGAAAATAGGTTCGTTTGCACTAGCATAAGTCGAAGAGAAAAAATGGAATCCTCGGTAAAACAAAACTGACCAGGACACATTGTGATGTTGCTGAATGTTCTCTTCGACACTCAGAGGGAGTTAGTTTGTACTCATGAAGGAAATCATAAAGATAATGGCAGCAAACGGTAGTAGATTCACTTTGTTCAAACGTGGCATGCGAATTAACTTGGTCCCCACACAGTACTCATGAATTTGCTCAAAACATTTCAAAATGGATTGTTATCCAGTGACTTATACACTACAAGCAAGTCTTGGACTTCCAGTAAACCGAAGAAATGTACGTTATTCCTACAGCAGTGCTTACTATACAACAGCACGAGATGCTAAAACAACTACGACTGCTGGTAGATCAAACACCAGATATACAACATCGACAGTTTCTACACCGTCTGGTCTACAAGTAACATGGTGTGACAGTCACACACACATCATCAGTCGTATATCTTTATCCAGCATGATGGTAACAACAACTGACAGAAAAAAAGAATTGAGGGTGATAAACATATTTTAAGGAGCTTAAACGGGAACACGTGCGATCGAGTATCTGCGATCTGATCATGTGTTGACATGTGAGTTGTTCTCACTCTTGCGGTCAGGCTGTAGGTACTCGATGCCTGTTTGCAAAACCAATCGCCACCGCAATTCCTTCATTCCACGTGCCATTCAACTGATCAATTCTATTGGCCGTGATCTTGTACTAGACCACTTTATCCACTATATTTAATGTTACTGGGAATGTGTGTATTGTGTGTGTGTATGTGTGAATGCGCGCGCGAGAGAAAAATTATTTCAACTTGAATGTATCATCTCCTTTTATATCCACCTTTGACCCAGGTAAGAACTCCCAGAAACAATCCCAGGCAGTGTGGGGACGAGGTAGCAGCTCGTGCACCCCCCGACCTCAGAAATGACAAGGATAGCGCACCGGTACAGTTTCGAGAGGTCGAAGTGGGGACAGAGCTGAGACCAGAGGCACTATAGAGTTCGTTCCAGCCGCGGTACCTGAGGAAGACCGGGGAGAGGAGTTGGAGCAGGAGGGGGAGGGAGAAGAGACAGCTGACAGTGACAATGAGGAACAGCAACCTCTACGTGGAGGAGATCCAGACGGCTGACAGCGACAGTGAGGAACAGCAACCTCTACGTGGAGGAGAAGATCCAGACGGCTGACAGCGACAGTGAGGAACAGCAACCTCTACGTGGAGGAGAAGATCCAGACGGCTGACAGCGACAGTGAGGAACAGCAACCTCTACGTGGAGGAGAAGATCCAGACGGCTGACAGCGACAGTGAGGAACAGCGACCTCTACGCCGCCCCAACAGAGCCCGCCGACCGGTGGAGAGACTGAACTTGGTGCACCGATGTGCAGGCAGGGAGGGGTCGGAGGGAAACGGGGTCGCAGGATGTCCGACAGGAGATACAGTCCGTATGCCGGCCCGTAAACAACTGTAATTGTTATTGATGTCGCAAGGTCGCCTGACCCACTGAAGGCCCTGACCAGACGGTGAACCGTTGGGACTGTCGTACACGAACACGTACGCGTACACACTCGCGGTCATCATGCGGTCATCACACGCGTACACACATGCACGCGCACCGACATTCACACACAATCGTTTCACAATTACACACGCTCTCAAACACAATCACACCACGCGTGGACACACCTAGTCAACCATGAAGTCAAGTCTGGCCTTGGACTCTGGGAGTGGGTGGGGGGAACAGTGCCCGCGATGGTCCAGGGACAGGTCGAAGCTGCGTAACCAGACCATGGGGGAGAGAAAAGGGATGGGTTCTGGAATGTTCGAGCGGGGGAGCGATAAATAGTGGAGTTGTGAAGTTGTCGGTGGCTTTTTTTGTGATTTGGAAGTGAGAGTGGAGAGAAGGCAGGCCAGCCGCCGAGTGATCTAATAAAATCGACAGTATGCAGCAAAATTCCATCTTGTGTATTCTTGTGCAGCAGCTAGCCCACCCCTTACGTAGCCATCAGGTACAGACGTGTTGGTTACATTTTATTTACCGCCTTTTACATTATTTACTTAAGTGAACCCACTAAGAGTAAAGCTGTAGAAGTCATGCAGCCAGATTGGCCAACAGGGAAGCAGACAAATCTAAAGCCTGGTGTGCACACAGCATGTGAGGATGGCATGATTCTTCTTTGTGTACGACATATGATATGACATGACCAACTTCATCTTCATCTCTTGACTGCTGCTTCAATAGAGCTTCACTGTCGATCGTTAATCCCAATGTGCAACAAGTTTCCACCTTCACTGGGCGTCTGTCTCTCACCAAAACCACTATCGCACTGAACATCCTTCTGCCCAACCTGAACTGGTGTTCAAGTTGAGTCTGAAACACACTGTCCGGTAAATGAGCAGGCTGTCTTTCTGATGTTGACACAGAAATGGGACGTGTTTAATAATAATAATAATAATGCGAACTTATAATGCGCAGAATCACGAATAAGATAGATGGCACTCTCTGCGCAGTACAATTTGATAGAAAGAAACATAACAACCAATAGACAGTGTGGTACACATAGGGACACTGGACAACATAAAGATGAGGTACAAGTCAGGAATAGTACTTTGTAAAAAGAGATGTTTTAAGAGAGCGTTTGCAGTGGCGTAGGAACAAGGGGGGGGGGCAAGGGGGGCAGCCGCCCCCCCCCAAAAAAAAGATGCTGGGAAGGCAAGAATGTGAACGTTATTCATTGTCAGCATGGAGCTTGCCCCCCCCCCCTAAAGCCGAGCATCTTCCTACGCCACTGGTTTGAATGCAGCCTTGGAGGCTGAGTGGCGAATGTGGTGTGGTAGAGAGTTCCACTGCTGAGCAGCACAAAGGGAGAACATCCGTTGTCCGTATGTGACTGTCTTTGTGAGAGAGAAATGCGGGAGTCTGATGAGGAGCGAAGGTTTCGGGCAGGAGTTTTGACAGACAAGATTTCATTAAAGTAGCAGGGGGAGTGACCTGCGAAGAAACCTTAGCAGAGAGTTGAGAGCTTGTAGTCTATTCTAGCTTTAACTGGTAGCCAATGAAGAGAGCGAAGAAGTGGTGAGACATGATCATGTTTGCGAGTCCGAAAAACGAGACGAGCAGCTGAGTTCTGGTCCTTCTGAAGCTTATCAAGGAGGTATTGAGGACAGCCAGCAAGAAGAGAGTTGCAGTAGTCTAATTTAGACAGAATAAACGAGCAGATAAGAATTTTGGTGATTGAGACGGACAGAGTATGGCGAATGGAGCTGATCTTCCGGAGCTCATAGTATGCAGATCGACAAATGTGAGGGACATGTTTATCCAGAGACATGTCAGCAGACATTATGTAACCTAAATTACGTGCCGAAGTTACAAAAGGAACATCAACATCGCCTACCCGAACAGAAACAGGCAGTGAAGAGTAAACCCTGGCTCTCCTCTTTGAAAAAAGTAAAGCTTCTGTTTTTCCGTCATTTAGCTTTAACTTGTTGTGGGTCATCCATAGCCTAACATCCGAAATACAATCTTGGATGCTCTGGATAGTAGTGTGAGCCTGAGAAGGAGAACAACTGGTATATAGCTGGGTGTCGTCAGCAAAAGATTGATGGGATATAGAGTAAGATTGAATTAGAGTGGTAAGTGGCTTCATGTACAAGATGAAGAGGATGGGACCAAGTACAGAGCCTTGTGGGACTCCTGAGTGAATAGACACAGGTGAAGACACACAGCCATCCACTATAACTGACTGAGTCCTATCTGAGAGATATGACTGAAACCAGCTGAGTGGGGAGCCTGAGATGCCATAGAGAATACTGAGTCTGTGAATGAGAGTAGTGTGATCTATGCTATCAAAGGCAGCAGACAGGTCTAACATGGTGAGAAATGAGATGCCACCTCTATCCAGAGCAGACAAAATGTCATTTGTCACTTTTAGCAGAGCAGTCTCAGTGCTGTGAAAAGGGCGATAAGCAGACTGTGATGGAGAAATCAAGTTTTCAGAGTTCAGATGGGACAGAAGTTGCTTGAGAACTATTTTCTCAAGGATTTTAGACAGAAATGGTAAGTTTGAGACTGGACGGTAATTGTTTAATACATTGATGTCCAGGGTAGGCTTTTTTAACAGCGGCTTCACTAAGGCTGTTTTAAAGGTGGAAGGGAAATTGCCAGAAGTCAAGCTATCGTTGACTATTTCTGTGAGGGCAGGAAGTAGGACGTCAAGACAGTCTACCAGTAGAGGGGTGGGAACTGGGTCCAGTGGACAGGTTGTGGGTTTTGACTGGAGTATCATGGTCTTAAGCTCGCTTTCCGAGATCGGCTGAAAAGAAAAAGAGCACTGTGGCCATGCCAGATGGTCAATGTGGCTAGCAGGATTGTGCACAGGCAGCTGATCAAGTTTAAGCCGAATGTCAAGAATCTTCCGGACAAAAAACTTGCTGAAGGCCTCAGGGAGTGAAGCAGGTGCAATGACTGCAGGCAGTTGCGGCCTGTTAGTGCGGCCCAGCAGATGGTTGCAGGTCTTAAACAGGCTTCGACTCGACGAGCAAGTGCCGATGTGAGCACGAATGAATGCAGTTTTGGCTGAATGAACATGGTGAATGACTGAACGCTTGGCAGCATTTAGCATCTGCTTGTGGACGGTCAGCCCAGACCTACGCCACAACCTCTCAGCTCGTCGACGCTCCGCCTTAGCTCTCCGCAGCTCAACACGAATGTTAGGGTACCATGGCGCATGTTTCCTGATCATGAAATTCCGATAGAAACATATTATCTGTCAATTTGTTTGTTATATTTGGTGGTGGTCTATAGAAACACATAAGGTGAACTTCTCTGTCTGGTAGTGAGTCTTACATTAACAAATTCAAATGACGAGTGTATAAAAGGGAGATCATTAACAAACGCAAGGTGACTCAGGAG
The DNA here is from genome assembly GCA_004794655.1 of Marisa cornuarietis. Lineage (NCBI taxonomy): Eukaryota > Metazoa > Mollusca > Gastropoda > Architaenioglossa > Ampullariidae > Marisa > Marisa cornuarietis. Next base: position 2,042,377 of record SMMW01000605.1, read on the forward strand.
AGTGTGTTTAATTGATGACCTGCCTATACTCCATGCTATGCCTCTATGCCATCTGTTTTAATTGTTGAATAGCCTGTGTGGCAGATTTGAATAGCCTGTGTGGTAGATTGACTAGCCTGTGTGGCTGTTAGAATAGCCTGTGTGGCAGATTGAATAGCCTGTGTGGCTGTTAGAATAGCCTGTGTAGTGAGTTTATATTCTAGGGTTCTTATTTAATAGTATTGAAAGTGGAATTTCCCCAGCGAAGTGTTGAGGATTATAAGAGGGAAGGAGAGATGTTAGGAAAAAGAGAGGGGGAACTTACTAAATACATTTTCCAGTGTATAGAGAGGCAAGACAGGATAACAGAAAGGTAAGCCAGAGAAAGAAAAGAGGAAGCTGAGAGACTAGAAAGGAAAGAAGAAGCTGATAGAACGGAAAGAAGAAGCAGAGAGAATAGCTAGAGAAAAGGAAGCAGAGAGAGCATTTGAATTGGAAAAACTGCGATTAGAGAAAGTGACTGATTCGAACTCGTCAAAAAGTAGTGTTGATCAACCCCCACGAGGAGTCACGTATAAACTTTCAGTGTTTCATGAGGATACTGACGATATTGATTCATTCTTACATCGATTTGAGACTCAAGCAGAGGCTCTAAAGTGGCCCAGAGATATCTGGCCCTTACAAATTTCCACAACCTTCCATGGAGAAACTCTAAGCTTATATCATCATCTGTGTGCTCAAGGTGGACTAGACTATGAGACATTTAGACAGGAATTATTACTAAAGTTTCAATACACCGCGGAAGGCTATAGAGAAAAATTCCGAAATGTGCGACCCCAGGGTCAAGAGACGATGCATTCTTTCCACAAGCGATTGGTTAGTTGGTTCAACCGATGGGTTGACCTGTCTAAGGTCCCCAAAACGTATGAAGGACTTCATGATTTATTAGACCGCGAGCAAATCCTTCAGAGCGTCTCAAGAGAATTAACAGTTTTTCTGAGGGAACGGGATTTTTTGAATGCCAAGGAACTGATAGATAGTGCCGAGTTAACGGCAGCCACAAATTATTCATGTAAATTTCAGCGTCTGTTATACAACGATACGAAAGGAGTATTTTGAACGTGTGTCAAGAACACACGGGACGTGTGGACGGGTCACATACAACACACACTGACCTCACAGCGTTCTTCACGTGTTCTTTCACACAACAAAGTACAAAGACCTGCACGTGGGTTCCTATATCTCTATAATTTAAAAAAAAAATCCAAATATTTTCCAACACTCAACGAATTTCAAATAAAAGTTACATCAACATATATCGCAGCTAAGTTAATGATTACATAAACCCTTCTAATATTTTAAATATCTCCACTCAATATATGTGAGCAAGCGAGCAGGAATATCCTTTCAACACATCGCCGGGGAAATTCCACTTTCAATACTATTAAATAAGAACCCTACAATATAAACTTTCAAACCACTAACCCTAAGCCCAGTCAAGGCAGATTACAACAACAAAAAAATGTCTATAGCAATAATACAACAAAATCAAAATCAACTGCTTACACAAGGTTAAATCACATCAAGATCTACCATATCAGACAACACGGAAAGTAATCTTCCAATTATACCAAGCGGTTATCAAAACCCTAATAGCAAAGGAATATAACTTCACAATGTAACATAGGCTGCTAGCCCACGAAGCATGCAATTATATGCCTAGGCTACTATCTTAGCATCTCTTTATGCCTTAGAGATTCTATCAGCCACACAGGCTATTCTAACAGCCACACAGATAATTCAATCCGCCACACAGGTTATTCAATCCGCCACACAGGTTATTCAATCTGCCACACAGGCTTTTCAAATCTGCCACACAGGCTTTTCAAATCTGCCACACAGGCTATTCAACAATTCAAACCGATTTCATAGAGGCATAGCATTGAGTATATAGGCAGGTCATCAATTATACACACAGAATAATAGCATAACACATTACATAGTACCTTAACATTTACTGCATCAAATGTTTACAAATTTTTCTCAAACTGTTTCTAAAGTCAAGTCACAAAAATAATCAAAGTTTCTTTAGTTAATTCAAATCATCAATTTACTGAGGCACACAATATTTAAGTAAGGAAACCCAATTTTCTTATTTCTTTTTTTATAAAAGTTAACAAGACAGGTGACTATAGGATAGGTGACATTCACTCCTACTGTCGGTTTCTACGCACACTTACATACAAAGAGGAGAGAGCTGAGTAAGAAAGACAAGATTTGACAGTAGATAAAGGGGCTAGGCCCTTACTGTGGAGAGAACTTTACAAACTCCACAGACCCGTAAAGCTGGAGATGGGGTTACTGCACCAAGTCCCACACACATAAACATTAACAGCATAAAACAACTTAATCAATATTTAAAACCACCCTAGTTCACAACTACACCTAGATCAGGGGAGATAACAGACATGAGATCTAAAGACAATCTTTCACCCGACTCTGTACCAAATGATACAAACCCACGACAGGTCACGTAACACACGTGAAAAAGCATATCCTGGATTGGGTGGTGCACAGACCTGTTGATCAAGTTATACGTACAGTTACAGTCTCCAATGTGCTCTCTTCAGACCATTACTGTGTGCGGTTTGATCTGTCAGCCAGTCAACCACCGCTGACACCAGTGTTTCGCACTCTTCGTCGTATTCGTGACATGGACATGTCTAGGTTTCCTGAAGACCTGAGAACCAAACTTGCACTCTGCCCCTCAACTTCTGCTGAAGGCTCGTTGACAGATGTGTTGAAAACAAGACAACAAGTAACATACCAGTTTCTTTCATTTTGTTCTCATCACAACAGTTATATAAATGGTTATGCACAAATGACATTTAATATTGTATGGGAGACAATAATAAAATAAAATATATTGTCAAAAACTTTTTTTTTAAAGAATAACAACATAGCAAAATGCATGAATGCAAAAAATACAATTCAAAAAAGAGATTATTTCCCTAAAGATATAATTTAAAAGTATTATAAAATGTGTTTCAACTTGCACAAAAATATTATGGCAGAGGTAAATGTGCCATTGCACTAGGAATCTGACAACAATGAAAAAGGCACCGAACAAAAGAAAGAATAATCAGGCTTATAATCGTGTCACCATATTATCCGGTACCATCTGAGACTAATTATTAAATAAATAATACGAATAATACATTAATAATAACAATAATGAAGAACCATAATGCTGCGGCAGTCAAGATGTCGCAGATATGGAATTCCATTTTCCTTGCAAATACGACAGTGTATTATTAAGATCTCTATAGTGAAACATCACTAAAAAAAACCAGATCGTGGTCACTATACAGGCAATAAAAGTTTTTCTGTCAACTGTCACATATAATAATAAGTTAAAATTTATGAAATGTTGGTATTTACATGTAAGTCATATCTAATAAAAATTACTTGAGGAGCGTTGCCCCTAATGACTCACAGCCATTTACAAAACAACAACAAAATAGCACCTAATCTCCACAGAAACAAACGAAAGATCTTGCATGACATGCACTTTGCCCATGTGTTCTTCACAACAATTGCAATGCCACCACCTCGTGAGTCAGCGCCAAGCAACAAGTAGAAGGTACAGCTAGCAGGCCTTGGTTCAGAGATATACACATCATTTCTCTGGGCATGTAGCCAGGTCTCCATCATCATCAGAATATCCATGTCATGATCTAAACTGTCCAAGTCTACTGACAACATGGCTAAGCAATGAAATATAGAATGACAACATTGCTGACAGGATGTCAACGTGATTTCAAAGAGGAACAATATGCAACAAGTGAGCAGCATAGGAGGATGTACCCGAGGCTGTAACATACAGGAAGGATAGAAAGGAACCACACAAATCCTCCACTGTCTACTCCACTACATGATCGGGTCTCAGAGAGGTGATATCCAATACCCAGGCGCTAAAAGCAGATTGTAGAGGGGGGCCAGGGCTTCCCAGTCAACAAAGCATCAATTCACTTCAAAATTCAGTCACACGGAGCAGATGTGATGCAGACAGACCCCCATTACTGGACACGAATGTTAATACCCCCACCAGCAATGGTGCAGCAGTCAACAGACATTGGGGTGATCATCAGCACATGCAAGAGGAATCTTAGATGCTCTCAGAATCAAAGATGACAATGAAGCCAGCGAAGATCACAGGAAGGATATATATATCTCAAGATATATGACCAATGAAACATGAAGTAACAATAAGCATTACTTCAGCTCACTAAGCTACACTTTTCTCTTTAACTTATAATAAACTGTTACAATACTGCACTAAATGTAACAACTGTTTTATTCTACTGAAGAAAATGTTTTATATAGTACTTTATATACTTTTATCATTGTACTTTCAGCATTGTATCAGTGAAGCATTCCAAGGTTCTTCAATTCCTCTGTGTGTTCATGTATGTGTATGCACATTTGCTCATATTTAGACAAGCAAGCAAGGACTTAGGACTTTACTTGGGTGTTGGTTGGTTAATACTGGAAGTAGACATAGAGGCTAGCTGTACATAAATAATTACAATTCACAGAGGAAGTCACAAAAGGGCATGACTTTAAATGAATAAATGTAAGCCTCACCACCAAACTATTTTCACAATTTCAAATATCCTCAACTGTCAGGCAGTGCAATGATGCTATTTTCAAAATGCAATGTCACGCTGTGTGCATTACAAGTACAACTGTCCTAAGCTGTCTCCTAGACCCTTTGTGTAGAGTCTAGGACTCTTGTGTAAAATCCAGCAAACTATAGCCAATCCCTTCTCAAAATAGACTGTCATGATTCCTCCCACTCTATATAGTGCCTTCTCTCATCTTAGGGACTAACTAGGTCTGTAGTCTTGATTAGCTACTGCCAGCTCAGTTTTTGTGAGGAATGACAGAATATTTCTCTAATGACTAGGCAAAGCTGGTCTGTCTGTTTGTCTGTCTGTCTCTCTCTCTCACACACACCCCAATCATATATTTACATTCCCTGATTATAAATAGCATTTGCTACATGTACAAGCTAGATTCTCATTATCTTGCCAACATCACCTCTTGCTACATGTGACAGAAAAGATACCCTCAGTTACGAATTCTATATCCTCTATATGTTGCCACCCTTGTATTGTGCATGACATTTGAGCTGGACAGATGGTAGCAAGATAATGGGTCGGAACTGTGCTAGAATTATTATGCAAGAGGATTTTTTTCAGCAGTGATACACTATGCCTTGTCCTTGATTATAAGTGGGTGACACTACACTTACCATAAAAATAAACTAGAAAACAATTGCACATTTTAGATCACTAAAGATATGATTATTGTGACCAGTAAAGAACTTATGCAGCATTTTACTCTCGGTGTGACGTTTGGGCACAAAACAGAGGTAATAGGTATTAAAATTTATGCTTATGTCAAATTGCATTGTTTTCTTCCCAACAGGGATTAGCCCTCCACCCTCCACCAACACCCACACACAGACATATATAAATATATATATACACACAGTCTGTTGGAAATGATGTGAGAAAAAATGTACAAATGAAGCATTTTTCTCTTACTAAACTAGTGATGGGTACATAACATACAGATTTCATAACAAAGAAACATACATTTAAATATTACTTATTTGCATCTTAAATTCTTACCGCGTTGTCAATTTCCTTCAAAATGAGTGACACTAACAAAGCATAACTTAACAAAGGCACAACAATTGTAAGTTATATTAGCAAAATAAAAAATGTAGAATCAGAAAAAAACAAATAATATCTTAACATGTGGAAAGGGGAAAGAATTAATGATGAAAAATCATTAACATCTGATACCAGATATTGTGTGGTCTCACTATGTGCTAAAACAGCATGTACTAAGTTCTACAAATCGTACCAAGTTTTTAAATTTGTACTTTGTAGAGCCAGGTAGAAGGTTAAGATGGTAAAAATGCAGGTATTAAGATTCTTCACTTGCCCACTTGCCCATTCATTGTGGTGGGTTGGTAGCCCCAGTCATAATATGTGTACATTGGAGCAAAGTCTAGGGTTCCTTGAGTATATTCATTATCATCTTCATCTTTCACATTCACCTTCCCAAAGACACATTCATTATAGGAGGGTGGTGCTGAAACACGAGAAACGACCAAAATAAATTAGTTTTGCATCAACATAGACTTTACAAATCTGTATAACTATAAACAAGCAAAAGAACCAACTGTAGTGATGATGGTACACAAATTGCAGCTGCACAGAAAAACTACCACACTGCATTAAAAAATAAATAACTTTGCTATCAAATGTTATAGGATTAAATTGGAAGCCTTAGAATTTACACTAGGATTATGGATGCTTAGAATAACATTGTAATCTCAAAGTAATCTAACCCACATTAAACTATAAAGTCAAAGTCATGAAACTATGTGCTAAACCTACAGAGGAATGTAAATAGTACAATTAAGCATAATAATTATAACACAATGAATTATGAAAGTATTTAACACTAAATATTTATAAAAATACAAACAAGCATGGATAAATGCATGCACACACATTCTCTTGATAGAACTATACAAACATTGAGTTCCAATGAACACATACGCAGGTTAGGAATACTGCTGGGTGGTACGTAGGGCATATAAGGCTCAAAAGGCGCAGATGGTGTGGCACCCACTCCACCTATCCCTGAGATGTTAGCAGCTCCTACAGTCAGAGGGAATCCAGCTGGTGGCTGGAATGGCTGTGGAGCACGAGGAGGGCATAATTCAACCGCTTCGCGAAGAGGGATGGTGCCAATAATGATCTCCAGTGGTACTTCCAGATCAAATGAGAGGCCACTGGGGTCAACATTCAGCTTCAAGAAACCAAGAACAAACAGATTACTTTTCTTTCAGGGCTTGTACATTCCGTCATGTTAATACTGGACTGGTGTTCTTTGGAGACTATAATTCTTGTGGACCAATCCAGAATGGACTCGATACACAGAATTAGATAACAATGTTGACAAACATTTGAATTTAAAAGCCTGATTTATTGATAGGTAATGTGAAACTTTTTTCCAGTTAAACGTGTCATTTTCTTATTTTATCTAAGATAATTATCTTACAGTTAAATAACTTATCATTTCTTTTAAATCCTACTGGTATTGAAATTAAAAAGCAAATATGAAAGTGGGTTACTAGTACTACTTGCATGTAAGTGGCTTGCTTCAAGCTCTTCTCTCACTGATTTCTAACCAGTTAGTCTTTTATCCAAAGAAAGACTTTGCAAAAGTGCATTGTGTTCGTTTATTCAATTTTCTTTAAAAATGTGGTGTGGTGATATTTACTAAATATATACATTTTGCAGCAGCCAACATTTAAAATGAACATACCTATAGGTCAGAAGGAGACAGTGACCCTAACTAAACATTGATCAAACATTATTCTTTTCTTCATTGACAACCAAAAGTAATACAAGTATATTTTACAGGAATAATTTTATGCCGGTGTAGCTCTAAGGACAAAGTAGTTCACAGTTACTGCCTGTAAAGAAAATACCTCACTTAAGTGTGGCTATGATATACTGACAACCTGCAAACTTCCTTACCTGCAAAATGTACTTAATGTCAATAATTCTGCATCCTGCAAGGTGTGATGGGGGAAGTGGAGGAAGCACAAATACCTGCCCCTCCCATGAAAAGGACTGACCCTCTTCAATGGGACCTTCCACTAATCTACCGATCTCCTTCACAGATGTGCGGCTCTTGTTGGTTGCATGGAATGTTGTTATCTAAGGATTTAAAATATACTATCAGAATTATCATCACACGGTACATAATTTACTTAAGACATAAGTCCACAGGAAATTCAGATTTCTCTGATCATACCAGTTGATATGCTACATGAGTCATAAGGAAATTTATGGATGTCAACAGGATTGGTAATGATAAGAAAGTGAAAAACTGTGCTGCTTGATGCTTGAAGTTTAGGAAGAAGGCTACTTAAAGTATATGAACAGTGACTGGATCAACTACTATTATTTAAACACCAAAGTTCCTGAAAACAAACTGCACATGAAATACAGCAACATACCACAATATAAGTAATTAATGTTTTCAGTGTAAGCCAGACCTTTCTTTTGTGAGTACAGAGCTTTTTTTCAGGAAATCATAAGAAACTTGCATGTCTCACCATTCTCAGGTCTATATAAGACTTGTCCATTTTCCGATTACTGTTGTTTCTGATATGGGCCAACAATTTAATAGCCTCCCCTGGAACATAACCACGGCGTTCAAGGCGAAATGATGCTGTGATGGGTCCACTGGCGCAACACAGACAGCACAAAGTCTTCTCTTTCCTACCCTCTGCAGGCATCTATCACGTAAAATACCAAAGTCACAGCACATACTAAACTAAAAAGTGCAGTTAGTGAAATAATAATAATAATAATAAATGCATGATTTGTATAGCACGTTCTCATGCCCGTAAGCAGCATGCTCTCAGCACTTGAGTCCAAGAACAAGACATGGACAACAAATGAACGAACAGAAAGATGAACAGCAGTATTGATGACTAATAAAAGACAAATACAGATACAAAGAGGAAATTTTGTGACAAAAACTAAGAGTGTCATGATTCAGTAAAGGAAGATGAGTAAGGAAGTAGCAATGAACAGAAAGGTGAAGGGGAGAGGGGGATGAAAAAGTAGCATTGTGTTGACTGTTGTTAGGAATAATGCTGAAGAAAGAGTGTTTTCAGAGCACATTTAAAAGATTAAATGGTGGATAGGTGGCGGATATGGAAGGGGAGAGAGTTCCATTGTTTTGCTGCCCAGTAACTAAAAATCATGTCACCATGTGTTTTTGTTCTCGTGACAGGAATAGTTAGGAGACAGTCATCAGACCTAATACTTTTAGGTGATCTCCCTTTTGCAGAAAAGACAGATTATTCTGCCATGTATTAAAAACAAATAATTGGATGTTACCACAAATAAAGTTCCTGAATGAATGACAGATGACTGTTAACTCAGCGTTGACAGCAACTTTCCAGTTCTAATAGCTAAAATAAGGAGAACAATCCAAATTTCTTTCTGATGAGATAAAAAAAAAAAATGCACATTTTAAAAGTTACCACAGCATTTGCATTGGCATTCAGGTCCAAAATGCCAATGGTGGTGAAAGGGTGCTTGGTTGTGTGATCAAACTTCCATGGCCTATCAATAGTAGCTTTCACAAAGTACCGCACATAACCATTTTCGCCTTCAAAGGACGATGGAAGGTTTGGAGGAAGAACAAAGCAGAATGGAAAAGTGGTCCGGCCAGCTGCAAGTTTAATTTTGTCAATTCCCTGCTTTGGCCCTGAAATGAGAAACATTTTTTGAATGGTTCTGTATACTTTCGACACTTAAAAAACCTGCGCTTGTCTAACAAATCACTGCTCCTGCTGTGTTCCAGCTGCAGTGTTGTGTCTGAAATGTTTGCATCATATATGAAAAGATGTTTATTTCAGATTATTTCATAACAATCTTGCAATATACAAACAGGAATGCAGGTAAATAAATGGGCAGATTAAAAATACAAACAAAATACAATGCAGGACAGTAAGGCTATCATGAATATGGAAAACATTCATCCCATCATGTGGCCTGCCCAGATTCAGATGGCCAAGTGGTTAGAAATTCGGTGTCAGAATGGTTTCATACACAACAGCTTGTTTGATAACCAAAGGGTGCCGTGTACCAGCTGTGGACAAGGGCTAGAGAAGGAAATGAAATGAGGGACAAGAGCTGGGAACTGCCCTCACATCAAAGCTAGCCCTGAGAAAAGTGTGATCCATAACACCTCCTGCCCCAATGACCAGAAGGACAGAGAACTATATTTTGCCATGACTAGACTATTTTCTTGGTCTTTTGGATATTCAGATAAAAATAAATAATAAACGTAATACAGTATCTTGACAGGTTCCAGTTGCATAAGCAATGTAAAAAAGAATATTGTCTTTCAGTTGTGCAATGACCAGTAGAAATAGAATAGAAAATATTTTGTTGGGCTTTGGTTTACTGTAAGTAATTTTCAGCCCTGTTTTAAGCAATGATGATTTTAACTTTATAGTACATGTGTATATTTATGGACTGGTCACACAATCCATATTTCCTGACTGAAACATCAAAATTCATAAAATGAGATGTAGTCACTGCAGCTTACAGATTCCAAACAGTAACACCTCTTGTTCAAAGTACTTTTCACTAGCCCGGTAATGATGAGTCTCAGTTCTCTGATCATCGCCTGTGCCTGTTGAGTGCTCTTCTGTCCAATGAACATATGCCTTGCCCTCAAATTTCAGTCTGATCCCTGGAAACACAAATGTTCCCCAAAAAAATGTTTATACTCTCTTATCAGCAGTCTTACAAAATTAAGCAAAGACAGACTTTATATAACAATAACACAACCTTACCGATTACTAGTGTTATTGAAAGTTTGTTATTCTACATTCAACAAGACTACAGTTATAAACTGTTAATATTCTCAAATCAGCCTACATGATTAAGTAAATAAATCTAGATAATACCCTTATCTAATCTACCTTCACTGTTTGAGCTCATAGACAGTTTGTTAACATCCAGTCTATCAAGGCCAGAATTAAAAATTTTGTAAGTTACAAGTAGCCCACTGCATCTGAGCACATTATGGGAGGTGGGGTACTTTTAAGTGGCCCACCCTGTACTTAAACCAAAGAAAAATATGGCCTTCAGAATACTTCACCTCTCATTTTCATTTCCTCTTTTAGTTCCACAGTACAGTGACCCTGCACATTCTGGCCAGCATAGAACACACCTCGGAAATCACTGAATGTAATTTTAAAGCTGTTCAGCTTTCCCATTCTGCAGAAAATATTAGCAAGAAAGTCACAAAATGCCATAGCAGAATGTCAAAAGTTCTGACTTCAAGATGCTCTACATGCCATGAGATAAAATTGAATTTAAAACTGAAAAATTAAAGAGAACAATTTAAATTACAAAGCACGGGTCTGAATAGATAACAAAAATTACAAGCTGAACTGCACAACTTTGTTCTTAACATAGATTACATGAAAGAGAAAACACCCACAACATTGAGAATACTCTTTACAAAGCAACAGCAAAGGTGTTATGTATCTCTACCACCAAGCCAACAACTTGAAGGCATTAGTAGGGAGGTAGGGATTATCAGTGAAACCAATCTGTCTTATGTACTGTCCTATCATTCTTTCAAATTGCAGTTTTTGGTCTTGATTGGAAGGCGCAAGACATTTATATAAGTAATCAAATCATACAAATAATTAATTCAATAAAACGTTGGAGTCATCAAGATTTCTAAACAACTTTAATTGTTTTGGAAGGATTGTGCTAGAACTGGGGTTAGAGTTCAGGCTATAGGCTTATCCACTTTCAGGATTTATATATATGCCCATAACCTATGAAATGAATTCTTCTTTTAACGTCAATGCGTAATGACTCTCTCTAAGCAAATTTAACTGAATCTTCATATTAAAATTAGAGGCAATATTTACAGTCCTGGAAGGCGATTTCTGAGGGTGATAATACCTTGTTCGTAAAAACATATGTCAGCAAATGCGACTGAAAATTATTGAAACAGACATGATCCATAATAAGCCTGCATCATGACTTTATCTGCCACTTACCTCGGAAGTTTCGAGCTGATCAAGTTCCGAGGTAGGTCTAGTGATCACCTGTCAAGTGAAGGGCCGTACAGTTTAACAGCTGAACAACATCAAGCTTGAAGTTAAAACGATCCCAACAAGTGTTGTTTTGGTTTTAAATGATTCAATACTTTAATTATGACGACCTCCGATTCCTGTATCCAACTCAGTAGGAGCTATAGCGAACTCCACGTGTCTCACTGGCACAGTATATGAATCAATTGCATGCCATCGTCTTTACCGGGGCACAGCTGCAAGCCCGCAAGCCGACATCCACAAGCACAGCTGCAGAAGCTGACGAGTGCAACTGTCGAGTCTCGATCAGAAGGTGGACCATGCTCCATCCATCCGAACATAGATTAGAATGGCAAAGTAATAATGCCAAAGCTCAAAATCTGTCTAGATGCTGCTGCTGCAAGATGAATAATTTATAGGGGTGCGATCAAACAGAACATTTAGCAGACTAGGTCAGTGGATAATTAATTGCACAGGGATAGGGTTTGTACTGCCAAGACTATAACAGTTTCGGTACGCCAAGTCCATGTGCACATCCCCCCCCCCACCCGCGCTCTCGCTGCTGCTGCGTGTGGGCTGGCTTGCTCCGGATACAGCCGGTGCCAGTTAAACACGGACAGTGGATGTAAATGCATACAGTATATGTCTGTGTGTGAGAGAATGGTAGTTGTGATCGGAGGAGAGGATAGGAAGCAGGGCTGAACGGTATTTTCTGATTATAAATAATTCTCTCTACATGCATGTGTGTGTGTGTGTGTGCGCGTGCACACACACACGCACATACTTTAAAATTCCGCATATGAGAACCAAAGTGGCACTCTTAAAATCCCTGACATGTCAGTGATGATACCCGGCCGTCTCAGCTGGGTGCATGGCACGGCTCCAATTTATTTTGTCCCAAGCCGTCCGAGCGACGATCTTGCGGGTCGAGCCCATACTGTATGTACGGAGCCTCTCCTCACTGTATATATTATCAAGGCACACACATAATACAAAATTATTGCAAAAGAGCAAAGGACGCCGAGGCGGCTCCCTGGAGATGTACATCGCATTATGTCGGGGAGACATGGGTTCTGTATCGACCCTGGTGCTGACTGCATGGCACAAAGAGACGGAAGTCCACATACGTGGTGCTGTGACTTGACTACTTGAACAGCTCTCCTCACTTTTGGTTTTTGCTTGGATTTGTTGTGCTGTAGTGCCTATTGTACCGACCTGCACTTTTTAGCGAATTCACCGGCATTGTGTTTGACTGTTTACTTGCCTGTCGCCTTTTTGTTTTTCCTCCCCTGATAATAACTCGATCTCTCATCGCCGTTAATCCTCTGTGGCTAGTGCCATCACAGTTTCTTCATTTTTACAAGTCGTCTTTGCAATACACTATAGACATCAGTGCCAAAGAGCCATGCATGTGCTTAACATTTTACTGCAATTTCTGCTTTGTGATCATCTGAACATTCTCCTGACGATTTGGTCTACGTTTCTGATTCTGGATCTGTTCTGTTCCAGTCACATATGAGTTTCCCATCTGTATATCTGTCTTACCGACATCTTTTCACATATTAACTTCACACACAGAGCCACAGGAATTTTGTCTGTCTTGTGTTTTTGTGTTTTTATTGCGTGGAGAGCCTGGGTATGGCTGGGATCCCACACTGTAAAAGCTCACATCATTTCCAACGAGCCGAGGCAAATGCATATCACAGACTTAGTTAACTGAAAGACAGTATACAGAATACGTACGCAGTGGCGTAGGAAGATGCTCGGCTTTGGGGGGGGGGGGGCAAGCTCCATGCTGACAATGAATAACGTTCACATTCTTGCCTTCCCAGCATCTTTTTTTTTTTTTTAGGGTTTTTTTTTTTGTTTTTGTTTTTTGTTCCTACGCCACTGGTACGTGCATGGGTGCTAGACGCTGGATGGTAATCGCAAAGTTCATGATAGTCCTTTGACCTTTACTGGTCATCAGGAGAGGGAAGAGGTGGGCTGGATGGATGCTGCAGAAGCCAACAAAGTTCAAGGCCTTCGATGAGCGCAGGCAAGCAGGTCTAGAGGGTATGGGCGGGGTGGGTGATCTAATTCTTTATGTTGGCGCTTACCATTTTTTTAATGAAAGAAATCTGGCAAGTTTGCTGCTCCGTTGGACTGTTTCCAGACCAGCACTAGACTCTGTCAAACGCCTTGTGAAAGTCGAGGGAGTTGTGGAGGATATCCCGCTCATGCTGCAGGTGCTTTTCTATCAGGACATGGGAGGTGATGAGCCGATCAACTGGATTTCAAGGTCTAAAGACAGCCTTTCCTTCTGCTACAGTTCGATATCACTCGTGGTCTTCATGATCTTCTCGATTGCTCTGCCAATCGCTTTGCTTTGGTTGCTGATTAGATTGACCCTTTTGTAGTTGTAAAGTTTATTTTTATGGGAACTGGTTATACCTTCCTTGTATCATTATTTTCGTTCCATTTATTTATTTATTCTGCACTGACTATAGCGAGGACCGTTTTAAAAATTGCTTCTTCTCCATTCTGCTTGAACAGTTTAGTTAGTGCATGATGCACACATGATCTGTTTCCTCTCTTTATACTGTGTAGACCGCTTCCCACAAGACTATAATAGGTCTGCAGTCTTCTCGTCTGATGGCCTATGAGGATGTGATGCTTGTCAGAAAGTTGTACAGGTCGTTGTTCAAACCACAAGTTTAGTAAAAGAGAGGTTTTCTGTGAGAAGGTAACCGCTGCTATCTTTGATCACTGAAGTTATTGTTGTCATGTCCTGGTAGAGTTTCTCAGGAAGAAAAGATCCTCCCCATCTGTCGTCGATCGCATGCCTCCAGGAATCACCCGGAACATTGCAAAAGGGATCAATAAGACAATAACTCTAACATCACAAGTGTTTATAGGTCTGGTTATGGTGTCAAGGGCGGGATCATATTTATAAATACTGGTAATGTAACAGATGTGTACATTTTTAAAATCAACCTTTAACGGAGGGGATATATCACCAGTGTGCTGTCACTGAGTGTTAGTTGTAGGGGTTTGTGCTCTCCCTTAGTACATGTTAGTCGATCAGCTGTAGTGGTTATATCATCAGTGTGCTCTCACTAAAGTGTTACTCAGCTGTAGGAGTCAGACAGCCTGGCGACATGACCATAAGGCCGAATCAATGGGAAGCCAATGAATTTAACTAAGAAATCATGTGTGAGGTTGTCGATGTTCACACAGTAATGGGTGCTTGGCAAATGCATGGAAAACAGTACAAGAAAGATATGGATTCTTCACTGCTTCCATTTGTCATAAAAATCAACAAAAAGACACCCATAGCTTAAAATGGCATTTATTGTATAGGATACCATAGTGGTGTAAAAATCTCTAAAAAGTGACAAAGGCAACAAAAAAATATATATTATAAAACTGAGAAGTTAATGTGACACTATTTCCTCAAAAACATAATTTAAAAATAATATGCTGCAATCAGCACAGAAGTATCATAGGAGAGGTCACAGCAGTTGCAATAAATAAAAATAATGGACATTCACACACTCTAATACTATTTGTGAATATTGTTCATGGATACTTAAATCACTACAAACATGCGGGAAAACAAGAATAATGAACATCACTACAGTTAAAATTCTTACATTTTTCTCCACTTGAACAATTTTAACAATAATGTATTAAATATTACCAGTTTTGTTTTTCATCTTTGGGTAACTAATATACCACATGCAAACCACACTCACTCACATTTTCACACACACACACACACACCAGAGCCCGCGCTAGGGTGGGGTGAGCAGGACGACCGCTCCAGGCCCCGCACCTGAGGGGGCTCCACAAAGGAGATTTTATTATATGGTATATAGCCTACTCTTACAGCTAAAGTCCCCGCATGTAACATTTGGCAAGGGCCCCATGGGGCCCCACGTCTTCCTAATATCGGCTCTGCACAAACACACACACACACACACACATTCTAGCAACAAAGAAAAGAAATAGCACTCTGTGCTAAAGATGTTTTTCATCTATTGTGTATTATATACTTTCCCTGTAATATGTTGTATCCTAATCTTTTTGAATTGGCCCAAAGACCTAACAAAATTAACAATTCGTATTCATGTATACATGTACATTCATTTGCTTCTCAACACATTCACAAGTTCAAAGTTTTGCTGGGAGGGTGGGTGGGGACAGCATCAGAGGCTTCAAAGATGGAAAGATTTGTAGATGTATATATGTGTGCATAGATCCATAGGTATATATGAGTGCAAAAATGCACAAATCAAACTAAGTATTTTTGTCACACCATCATTTAGTGATAGATTCCGTACACATTTTGTCATCATGGTTTCATGAAGCACAAGTAGCTGCGTATGTGCATGGTAATGTCTAAATTCATTTGCAGACATGAACTACAGTGTATCACAAAGACAATCTCCTCCCCCAAAGGCACAACACTAATAATTGACTATAAACATTTTTTTTAAAAAGAAGACAATAAGGAAAACGAATATGTGTATTGTTTTTCTTTTCTTTGAGGAATAGCTGGTCAAACTTTAAGCTTATCAAACAGCAAAATCGTATTTGTTATACATTCTACAAAGTAAAGCAAATTT
Source organism: Marisa cornuarietis (assembly GCA_004794655.1). Classification (NCBI taxonomy): domain Eukaryota; kingdom Metazoa; phylum Mollusca; class Gastropoda; order Architaenioglossa; family Ampullariidae; genus Marisa; species Marisa cornuarietis. The sequence continues at coordinate 2,058,700 of SMMW01000605.1, forward strand.
TCAAAAGACCAAATTTTGTACCAGGAAGGAGATTATAAGCATTAAGGTGCTTCACTTCATTGTGGAAGGTTCATAGCCCCAGTCATAATATGTGTACATAGGAACAAATTCTAGATTCCCATGAGTGTCTTCATTATCCTCTGTATCTTTACTTTCCCACTTTCTAACGACACATTTCCTGTAGGAGTGTGGTGCTGAAAGGGAAAAACAACCATAAATTATAAATCAAACACAAACATAAATGACATTTCATTAAATAGAGATACTTTGGGATGAGATATCAACAGTAATGATAATGCTGATTATAGAGATGCTGAAGAAGAAACGGTCAAAACAATAAGAGAAGAAAAAAAACAAGAAGGATATCTGCTGTCAAATGCCACTAAGAATCCTCTTCTAAAATAAAAAAATGAAAGTTCTATATTTAATGCTATAGGGCTATAAGATCTATGAGAAGGTAAAGAAATAATTCAACAATCACCAGGTCAACAAAGTAATTGCTTGAATCCAAGTCATGAAAATATTTCAACTTAAGGCTTAATGTAATTATTCAATGCTGCATTTCAAAATATGGACACAACATTAAGTATTAAGAAACTTGTAAACAGGAATGAATGAATACATGTGTGCTTGCGGATACAACACACGGTGACCGGACACTTAATCCGTGGATACTTAATCCCCGGACACTTAATCCCCAGACACTTAATCCCCAGACACTTAATCCCCAAATCGCGACACAACACTCAAAACTGCTATTTTGTGAACTATAAATATAACCGTAAGATAAATGTGTCGCGTGGTAACTCTGGTAAGACTGGGATGTTATAAATGTTGAAGTTAAGTATTATTTGAATTAAATTTTTCATTCACTTCATAATTTTTTGAGTTGAAATTTTATTTTGAGGATTAAGTGTCTGGGGATTAAGTGTCCGGGGATTAAGTGTCCGGGGATTAAGTGTCTGGGGATTAAGTGTCTGGGATTCACAACACACACACACACACACACACACACACACACACACACACACACACACACACACACACACACACAGAACTACACAAGCATTTAGTTCTCACATACGCAGGTTTGGAATATTGCTGGGCATCACAGGTTGAAAATATGCAGGCGGTATGACACCCGCTCCATCCATCCCAGAGGTGTTAGCAGCTCCTGCAGGCAGAGGGTATCCAATCTGTGGCTGCAATGGCTGTGGAGCATGAGGAGGACATAACTCAACCACCTCGTGAAGGGGGATGGTGCCAATGATGATCTCCAGGGGGACTTCCAAATTCAATGATACTCCAGAGGGCACAACATTAAGCTTCAAGAAAGCAGAATGAACAGACATTATTTCTCTTATAGGACTTGCAGTTTCTGTCAAGTTAACGCTGGACTGGTGTGGTTTCAAGGCTATAATTAATGTAATCCTGATCTAGTGAATGAGAACAGTTTTGAGTTTCAACATATTGTTTTGTTGTCACTTAATTGCTCAACTGAGAGTCTCTATTAATAAGAAACGATGTCTATATTCAGCTAAGGCAATCTGTAGATCATTTAAAACTGGAAAATGACTGATCTTTTAGTCTCTTGTTACTACCATTTTAATTAACTTACCTTTAAGTCTGTTCTTAATTAAATAATTTAAAACTTTAGGAAGACTGTTCTTTTTATTTGCTGTGCATCAGCAAATCTTTAAAGTATTTTTTTTATCATTTCTAGAATATATTGACCTTACACAAGAGAATATACCTCCAGCCAACCAGCAAGCCAGCCGACTGTGGTTTGAGTCAGCATTTTTGTTTAAACATCAAAGTTCTGCAGAGATATAAACTGCACATAAATACACACCAGCCAGTCTGATTGTACCATAATCATGATGGACCATAATGATCACTGAATAATTTTTTTTCATTTGATCCCATTTACAGTCTCAAATATGTAAACATATTTTGCAAGAATTTCTTGAAGACAGTATGGTGCTAAAGTTACAAATTCACAGTTCTAGGCTTGTAGTCTGTGAATATGAAGATCTGGCTTAAAGAAAAATTACTCTGACGACCGGAAAACGTCCTTACCTGCAGAGTGTATTTGATGTCAATAATCGCGCAGCCCTGAAGATATGAGGGTGGAAGAGGAGGAACCACAAACATCTGTCTGTCCCACGAAAAGGACTGACCCACTTCAATGGGACCCTCCACTACTTTACCGACCTCTTTCTCAGATGTGCGGCTCTTGTGTGGTGTATGGTATGTTGTTATCTAAAGCAAAAATTTTCAAACAAATTATTAGAATTGCCAGTGCATCACGCCTGTCTTTTATAAACCAAATCCCCTATAAATAAACCTTTCTTCGTTTGTATTTATTAGTATGTACAAGGGATATTTACAAAGCTTTTTAACTAACTCAAAAGCAAATCTACTCATGGCAGCAGGTAGGTTGAAAAGTGTGCTGACTGGCTTTTACAAAATAAGGAGATTTTCTCTTAAAAAGAGTCAGTATGTAAGCAAGCACCAAAAAACAGGTGGCTGGATCAACCCCTTTTATTGAACTACTCCAATGTTGCATCATAATGAACTGCACACAAACATATCTTAATGCACACCATTGGAGATCGAGCTTAAAGTCAACAGTACATTTTACGACCATGGGTCATTTAGACTAGCTTAAGAGAAATTCAAGGCTACACTATCATGTTAAGGTTCATTTACTGTTTGTTCAGAGGAATATTACACTTGCTGGCAGGTAAATTTGGACAGAGACAAGTCATACCAGCCAAAAAAGAAACATTAAAGGTTAAACAGAAAAACAAATGATCAAAACCAAAGAAGTGTCTTACAGGATTGTTTTTCATGATCTCCCCAAAAACCCAAAACAAAGCTTTTTCTTTTCTTATATGAAGGCTAAGCAGCCTGAGAATAGTCTATTAATATCTATCTATATATATATAGATATAATATTATTAGGCCATGAACTTTTATTATTTCTAGCGCATGTTTTCTTTTCCAGGAAATGATAGGAAACTGTCTCACCATTTTCAGCCCTACATAAGAATTGTCCATATTCTTGTTACTTTTGTTCCTGATATCAGCCAGCAGTTTAATAGGTTCTCCTGGAACATAACCCCGGCGTTCAAGATGAAATGATGCAGAGATGGGTCCACTGGCGCAACACAGACAACACATAGTCTTCTCATCTGCACCCTCAATAGGCATCTGTCAAAGAAAATACTCTATACACAGCACATAAGAAGCTGTGAAAACCTGAAGGCATTGTGGGTTTCTTACATTATGGTCTCTCTTTTTGTAAAAGAGAATAAGATAAGGTTAGTGTGCCAGATGTTACAAATAGCTACGTAGAAGATAACCAAAACAGGACAGCAAATTAAATAAAAATACACATTTAAGCAAAGTAGGTGTTAGAGACTGCAGTATATTGGGACCAACTTTTGTGTAACAGTGGTGTGACAGTGATGTGATAGTGGTGTGACATCGGCGGTGCAATACTCTTCCCAAGAGAAACAGATAGTCAAGTGGTTAGAGCAACAGTGTTCAAGGCCAGGTGGCACAGAAATACTTCCGTTAGTTGACTGATTTGATGAATAGGTAACTGACCTCATAGAAGACAGAAAAAAGACATTCTGATCTGATACATATTGATCAGATTTAAATCTTACCACAGCATTGGCATCTGCATTCAGGTCCAAAATACCAATGATGGTGAAAGAGCGCTTGGTTGTGTGATTTAACTTCCATGGCTTATCAATAATAGCCTCCACACTGTATCGCACGTAACCATGTGTCCCTTCAAAGGACGATGGGAGGTTTGGAGGAAGAACAAAGCAGAAGGGAAATGCGGTCCGGCCAGCTGCAAGTTTAACTGTGTCATTTCCCTGTCCTGGAACTGAAGCAGGAGACACATATAAAATATATTCCTCCTAGAATTGAAAATATGTCTTCATATTTCATATTGTTGTCAGTATTCTTATACTCAAAGAAATCTTTTTTCAGTGTGAAATCTTTTCATCCTATATGTGGAGAGATTGACTTCAAAATGCTATGTGAAAACCTTCCAAAAGCAAACAGGAATCCAGCTGAATAAGAAGATGTATTATTTTAAAAAGAGAAATAAATAAAACCCCTACACATCCAAAACAGGATTGTCACAACTATGCAAAGAATAAAATGGTGGTCTGTGTGTACATTCAGAAGCCTTTACCTTTTCTTTATTTTTTTTTTATTCTCCAAGTGAACCTTTAATAACAAAAGTATTAAGGATCAAGTTGAATAGTAAAGATAGAACAGCTCATGCATGCATGATGTACCCTAAGTAGCGTTTATCATTGTTTTACAATATTATTGTCATCATCTTAGTGCAGACATGTTGATAGGATAAGTAGCACAACATTTATTTTTGGTTTTCACTCATAAACTGGTAGTTAGGTGTTGTAAGGGAGGGGGTGCATGGGTGTTTTATGCCGAGCCAGCATCTAAGGCTATTTAATTCACAGTAAGGCAGCCAGCCCTGTAAACAGATGTCATGCAGAGAAAGAGCAGTGTGCCTAATAGGTGTTGTAAAAACCCTTTAGAATTTACAGTAAGAGAAACAATAAGTGCAGCTTACAGTTTCCAAACAGTAGCATCTCTTGTTCAAAGTACTTTTCACTGGCATAGTAAGTGTCTGTCTCAAAGAGAATTATGTTTGATTCTGTCCATCGAACCCATGCACTGCCGTCAAATTTCAGTCTGATCCCTGAAAACACAAATGTTTCAATAAAGATGTTTATGGTCTTGTCAGCAGTGTTATGTGATGAAGGAAACACAGACTTTTTATATGCTACACAGTCACATTGTCTAGTCCACCAAAGACGGGACCAGTGAGTATTGGAGATCCCTAGAAAAATAGGTCCACATGCATTCTCAAATGATGCCCGTGGATCAATATGTATGTTATTGGTGTCAGAAACTGAAGCTTTATCATGACAAGGTAGTGCAGCCCATTAAAAACCCACCCAAAGAAAGATTATGTGTGGCAGAGATGAGATGAAGCCCATGACCTATGAACCTCAGTGTCTTGGTAACATGGTTTACCAATGCACAGCCAGATTGCTGCATCTACACAAGCATCACAATGTGTGCATTTTGCCTCTCTCTCTCTGAAGCATATCATTTCTATTCTTAATTATTTGGCTTCTGATGTTAAGATTCTGACTGAAAAATTTAGACTCTTTTGGCTTTTAAGTTAGACCAAAAGAACAATCCATCCCCATCCACTCAATGCACAACCAAAAATACTCCCCACATAATACTTCACCTCTTATTGACATCTCCTTGTTCAGTTCCACTGTACAGTGACCCTGCACATTCTGACCAGCATGGAACACACCCTGGAAATTGCTGAGTGTTATCTCAAAGATGTTTAGCTTGCCCATCATGCAGAAAATGGCAGGGAAACCTTTTTCACAGCAGAGTCAGATGTTGCCCCTGAACTCATATTTTTTTTAAAAGTACAATACATAAGTGCCATAAAACACATTGTGTTTGTTAAAATTACAAATTGCACACAATCGAATACATAATGCATGATGGGAAACACAACGACTGATTGATTGATTCTCATCTGCAAGAACTTTCAGGTCAGGTCAGGTCAAGTCAAGTTGGTGAGGTCATGTCACATGGATAGATGCGGCAGCAGGTCCTGTACAGGACGACCAGTCCAGTCTTTGATGTTCGTAAGCCTGCCCAGTTCTTTCTCTGACCACCTCGGCGTCGACCACCCTCCAAAGTACCTTGAAGGATAGTCTTCGACAAGGTGTCATTGCGGGTCACGTGACCAAAGAAGACCAGCTTACGTCACTTGACTGTTGATAGTAGAGGTTCCTGGTGTCCTACCAGTGTGGCCATCTTGCTTCGTCCAAAGTCACTGGTTTTGTAATCTTTGTAGGAGATCCGGAGCAGCCTCCTCAGATTCTTGCTCTCAAATGCCTTTCCGTTTTGGAGAGCAAAGTCCGCGTTTCACATCCGTGGAGCAGCATCGATCCAGTTCTCTCTAGCTGCATTCATCCCTTCTTTGATGGGGCAGTTCACTTTTATGTATTTGGAAGCTGCTTCGGGTCTGCTTTTTTATCTCTTCAAAGCCCTCTTTTGGTAACAGAGATCTAGTATGTCGCTCGTGACCTCTGGTTGTTACTATGACACCCTAGGCCTTCCTGGACTGTTGATAGTAGCACCTCTTTGATGCTTCCAGCCAGCGCCGGCGCTAGTGGGATGGGGGGGGGGATCTTGGGCAAAAAGAACTGTGGGGGCTTTCCAAACCGGCATATCTCGGGGTAATAAATGACATAGTGTTGTAAATCTGTTAATAGTGGAACGACTTACGAATAATAATAATAATAATAATATCAAACAACAGAAAATGATGTAATTCTAGTGATTACACCGTGAAAACTACGGATTAGCTCTATTTCCCGAGTTACCATCCCACCAGGCGCCAGGACCCCCTTCAGGCGCGAGGCCTTGGGTGGCTGCCCCTGCTTGCCACCCCCTAAAACCGGCGTTGGCTCCAGTGAGGGTGTCTTGTCTATATCACGGTCCACCAAGCTCAGTGCGGGAAATTTACCTCCATCTATGGTATTGAAGGTCTCTGCAATGTTTGGATCTTTCAGCTTCTCCTAATCAAGGCAAATTCGACAGATGGGGGAGAGTGTTTGAAAGTCGCTTCACTTTCGGTTTCATCTTCAGTCTCGTTATGGTCGCTGTCTAGAGTGTGAGTCTCTGATGAAAGTCATTATACAACATGGAAAAACGATTGAAGAGAAAATCTAGTTATAAACAAGGTCAGATAATCTCGTCTTCTAGATACATGATATATATGCTAAAAGCTCTACACATAAACATGCATGCACCACCTATATAAACACAGTGACTGTGAGTATAGTGCAAATGCACTACCCACTGAAAGAGAAAAAGATGGAAAACATGCAACAGTTTTGATGTTCAGGTCAGAGAAAATGTTACTCTAAGATACTGGAAATTCTCTCCACAAGGCAACAGTAATGGTATCATATATCATCACATTCAACAAATAGAAGAAGAGACATGTACCCGAGATGTGTAGTTGTAACATTTTTGTTGTTGGGAGTGATAAGGTTTTGAACACAGAAGTTTTCTCCAGGGCCATTTTTGTTTTGTTTTTGTTTTTAATTTGTTTTGCATGGATGTCTCCTGTTGTTGGTACCTATTAACCCACTTAAGAGACGCATATATGTGACTGAGCATAAACCTGCACACAACATCTTTTGCAACTCCATCATAGAAGTTTGTACATCATTTGATCTTCTACTTTTTAAAGAGCCACAAATATGCACTAGAGGATTACAGAAAAAGCAACGATTAAAAAATTAATGGAAGTGACAAAGATCATCATTTACAGGTCTACGCTCACCAACCACCATGCATTGCGGCACTGTCTAAAATATTTACAAGACTTTTTATGAATCACTTACCTTTAAAGTTGAGATGATCAAGTCCAGAGACGGGGTTAGAGTTCACGACTGAAAAATGAGTACCTGCTAGTGCTAGTACAGTTTACAGCGATCTCATCATCATCTCATCCTATTTTAGGCACACAGGGGTAAAGCTGGATACCGCGTCATCAATCCAAACACTCTGATTAACATGGACAATAATGCCAAGACTTATAATTTCAGAAGTCTGTGTGCGTGCTGCTGGCGCCAGATGAATAATTTAAACGTTTTCTCAAGCCTGCCTCTTGGTTGTGGTTAATTGTGATACTAAAATATATTTAAAAGTTTCGGCACTCAGTGTCGGATGTACGGCTCTCGACAGTTGCACTCGGTACTTATGCAGACCATGTGCATCGGACCAACGTACAAAAAGTCTATAAGTTCTGTACACGGTTTGATGTCACACCACGCCTGTCTCCTTCTCCCAAACAATCTGCACTAAAATAATGTGAATGTTCTTTTTTATATAGACCTTTTCTACCCCAAGTAGGGAGCAATCAGTCTAGCCTGTTGACACTTTCCAGCTTGATAATAGTTAACAAAACAACGCGGAAAGTATAAGATATCCGGGGTCGAAGGTGAAATAATAGTGACAAAGCTTCCCGGTGAACTGACAAAAAAGGGAGTGGACTATCAGAGGTGGACAGATATGTCCGCACAACTGGTAGCAGGCAGTCACGTGCTTCTATATCCCAAACAAACATTCTTACAGATAAGATAGAAGGTTTTCTCCAGGACACAACATCAATAAAGGAGGTTTTTCGGGAAATCGCCACTATAGTAAACTTTGTAAACATGCCTAGCTCTTACTTGTCCATTACGATTGCTCCTTTTGAGGTACTGCCAAAAGTAATATTAAATCATGGATAGAAATTTATGAATTTAACTGAACTTCTATGCCAAGCCCTCAGATAAGATAGAAGGTTTTCACCATGACTCATTTTGAAAGGCTTGCGACCTCATCAAACGAAAGTTTTCGGGAAATCGCTATATTTGATAGAGTTTGTAAACATGCCTTTCTTACTTGTCCATTACAGCTTCTTCTTTGGAGATACTACCAGAAGTAATAAGAAATCCAGGTGATGAATGTCAGAAATGAACTGAAAGATGAGGGAGAGAATAGCTGTGTAACATCAGCCGCAAGGTGGTTTACTTTCAATTCAGTTACCGAGCATCGCAAACTGGAACATCGTCATTTCACTAGCTTTAAGTGAACTACTTTTATGGATGATAAATACATGAATATGTAAATAATATTTATATTAATTGAGTTTTAAAAGTACACTTCCCTGTGTGGAGGTGAGCTCAGTGCACTGTGTTCACAAGACTAAACGAACCGACATGAATATATCAGATATTTAAAAACAATAGCTTATAAGTTAAACAATTACGAATGAGCAGAAAAGTTGATAGTTATACGAAGTATTTATAGAATAAAAAACGCTCTGAGGCACAATGAAATGTGACAAACTTTGAAACATCTTTATCCTTTGTTAGGTGCACTGAGCATAAGAACAATGACAGGCACCATGGATGTAAATTCAGAAGTTTTTCGTTGTGACCAAAGTAAATACAAATATCGACTTCAGCATACATACACACAAATGTACATGGACAGGTTCACACACTAGACACAATAGTGGACGATGGGGCAGACATATTTGAAACAGTAAAGTCTCATCATCTGTTTCACACAGCCAGTTCTTTAACCCTATGTATTGATGATGATGGCTTGTATAGCGCCATATCCTGGCCTGTGGACAGCTCAAGGCGCTGACGTCAAAATAAGATGACGTCAAAATGTGGGTGTGTAGCGGGCCGTCTCATCCACGTCACAGGGCAGCGTCACACACAGCAAGAACACAGTCCTCAGCACAAATATCACACATGTCATACAAACCGGAATACACTCCATACAACAAATATCACACATGTCATACACTCCATACAACAAATATCACACATGTCATACAAACCAGAATACACTCCATACAACAAATATCACACATGTCATACAAGCCGGAATACACTCCATACAACAAATATCACACATGTCATACAAGCCGGAATACACTCCATACAACAAATAACACACATGTCATACAAGCCGGAATACACTCCATACAACAAATATCCAACATGTCATACAAGCGGAATACACTCCATACAACAAATATCACACATGTCATACAAGCCGGAATACACTCCATACAACAAATATCCAACATGTCATACAAGCCGGAATACACTCCATACAACAAATATCACACATGTCATACAAGCCGGAATACACTCCATACAACAAATATCCAACATGTCATACAAACCAGAATACACTCCATACAACAAATATCCAACATGTCATACAAGCCGGAATACACTCCATACAAAAAATATCACACATGTCATACAAGCCGGAATACACTCCATACAACAAATATCCAACATGTCATACAAGCCGGAATACACTCCATACAACAAATATCACACATGTCATACAAGCCGGAATACACTCCATACGACAAATATCCAACATGTCATACAAGCCGGAATACACTCCATACAACAAATATCACACATGTCATACAAGCCGGAATACACTCCATACAACAAATATCCAACATGTCATACAAGCCGGAATACACTCCATACAACAAATATCAAACATGTCATACAAGCCGGAATACACTCCATACAACAAATATCAACATGTCATACAAGCCGGAATACACTCCATACAACAAATATCCAACATGTCATACAAACCAGAATACACTCCATTCAACAAATATAAAAAAGTTGTACAAGCCGGAATACACTCCATACAACAAATATCAAACATGTCATACAAGCCGGAATACACTCCATACAACAAATATCCAACATGTCATACAAGCCGGAATACACTCCATACAACAAATATCACACATGTCATACAAGCCGGAATACACTCCATACAACAAATATCCAACATGTCATACAAGCCGGAATACACTCCATACAACAAATATCCAACATGTCATACAAGCCGGAATACACTCCATACAACAAATATCCAACATGTCATACAAGCCGGAATACACTCCATACAACAAATATCCAACATGTCATACAAGCCGGAATACACTCCATACAACAAATATCAAACATGTCACACAAGCCGGAATACACTCCATACAACAAATATCCAACATGTCATACAAGCCGGAATACACTCCATACAACAAATATCCAACATGTCATACAAGCCGGAATACACTCCATACAACAAATATCCAACATGTCATACAAGCCGGAATACACTCCATACAACAAATATCCAACATGTCACACAAGCCGGAATACACTCCATACAACAAATATCCAACATGTCATACAAGCCGGAATACACTCCATACAACAAATATCAACATGTCATACAAGCCGGAATACACTCCATACAACAAATATCCAACATGTCATACAAGCCGGAATACACTCCATACAACAAATATCCAACATGTCATACAAGCCGGAATACACTCCATACAACAAATATCCAACATGTCATACAAGCCGGAATACACTCCATACAACAAATATCCAACATGTCATACAAGCCGGAATACACTCCATACAACAAATATCCAACATGTCATACAAGCCGGAATACACTCCATACAACAAATATCCAACATGTCATACAAGCCGGAATACACTCCATACAACAAATATCCAACATGTCATACAAGCCGGAATACACTCCATACAACAAATATCCAACATGTCATACAAGCCGGAATACACTCCATACAACAAATATCCAACATGTCATACAAGCCGGAATACACTCCATACAACAAATATCCAACATGTCATACAAGCCGGAATACACTCCATACAACAAATATCCAACATGTCATACAAGCCGGAATACACTCCATACAACAAATATCCAACATGTCATACAAGCCGGAATACACTCCATACAACAAATATCCAACATGTCACACAAGCCGGAATACACTCCATACAACAAATATCCAACATGTCATACAAGCCGGAATACACTCCATACAACAAATATCCAACATGTCATACAAGCCGGAATACACTCCATACAACAAATATCCAACATGTCACACAAGCCGGAATACACTCCATACAACAAATATCCAACATGTCACACAAGCCGGAATACACTCCATACAACAAATATCCAACATGTCATACAAGCCGGAATACACTCCATACGACAAATATCCAACATGTCATACAAGCCGGAATACACTCCATACAACAAATATCCAACATGTCATACAAGCCGGAATACACTCCATACAACAAATATCCAACATGTCATACAAGCCGGAATACACTCCATACAACAAATATCCAACATGTCATACAAGCCGGAATACACTCCATACAACAAATATCCAACATGTCATACAAGCCGGAATATACTCCATACAACAAATATCCAACATGTCATACAAGCCGGAATACACTCCATACAACAAATATCCAACATGTCATACAAGCCGGAATACACTCCATACAACAAATATCCAACATGTCACACAAGCCGGAATACACTCCATACAACAAATATCCAACATGTCATACAAGCCGGAATACACTCCATACAACAAATATCCAACATGTCATACAAGCCGGAATACACTCCATACAACAAATATCCAACATGTCATACAAGCCGGAATACACTCCATACAACAAATATCCAACATGTCACACAAGCCGGAATACACTCCATACAACAAATATCCAACATGTCATACAAGCCGGAATACACTCCATACAACAAATATCCAACATGTCATACAAGCCGGAATACACTCCATACAACAAATATCCAACATGTCATACAAGCCGGAATACACTCCATACAACAAATATCACACATGTCATACAAGCCGGAATACACTCCATACAACAAATATCCAACATGTCACACAAGCCGGAATACACTCCATACAACAAATATCACACATGTCATACAAGCCGGAATACACTCGATACGACAAATATCCAACATGTCATACAAGCCGGAATACACTCCATACAACAAATATCCAACATGTCATACAAGCCGGAATACACTCCATACAACAAATATCCAACATGTCACACAAGCCGGAATACACTCCATACAACAAATATCCAACATGTCATACAAGCCGGAATACACTTCATACAACAAATATCCAACATGTCATACAAGCCGGAATATACTCCATACAACAAATATCCAACATGTCATACAAGCCGGAATACACTCCATACAACAAATATCCATCATGTCATACAAGCCGGAATACACTCCATACAACAAATATCCAACATGTCATACAAGCCGGAATATACTCCATACAACAAATATCCAACATGTCATACAAGCCGGAATACACTCCATACAACAAATATCCAACATGTCATACACTCAATAGAAAATGCAACATCCAACAGAAGGCACAAGTTTCACTGGAACGACGAATGAAGGCCAGCACGCGCTCAAGTTCACTTATGAACAAAGGTCAAGCGGCCATGAATCCCACACCACTGCGCCAGTCATGAAGTCTCAATTTAACAAGACAGTATCAAAGGCCATCATGGACTAGCACATTGTCCAAGCCAGTTGTCTGCACGCATATGTCCAGTTTCTGAAATACTTTCTTCAGCCGTCCGTCCAGTGCCGGGAAAAGGCTGTCTATGTCTATCAAGACCGGGCGGATGGGGTCGGATCGCAACACCTCTTTCATGGCCCTGCTGAGAACACCATCCCGCTACAGCTGCAGGCTGTTCCAAGTGGACGTCCTCAACATGCAGCAGCAAGGATGGCGACTTCATCATAATAATGGTTGCCGAAACTCAAAATACGATGTGGAATCACGCACGATACAAAAAAAAAAAAACGACAAAAAACGACAGAGAGCCGTCCTCTCAAGCCAGTTAGGCGAAGGGACGTCACTCTATGTATTCATTAATATGACCATAATCTTTATTATTATTATATTGAAATTCCTTTGCAGGTACAAAAGAGCTTCCAGGAGGAGGTGTGCAAGAGCAAGAAACGAATTTACTAATTTATTTTTTATTAAAAAGCATAAATTTACTGGGAAGTCATTGACAGATATTTGTCTTGCTGAATGAAAGAGCATGAGCTGTCAAGTGTTCCCTGAAGTCTGATGAAGTCTGTGACAAATGGAATGATCCAATACCCTCAATCAAATTCACATATTCTTATGCCAGTTTATTGTCAAACCTGGATGTGACCATCATAAAGTCATTTATTGTAGGCATATGGTAGAGTGGGGCAGTTCTGAGTTTAAAAATTACAAGAAAATAACTACATTAAAATTATATTCCATGCTCATCCATTTTAATCAAGACCTCACAGAAGCACTAATTTCTAAGTAATAATATGTGATAGTGATGGGAAAATCATCTTCATTACTCCCTTCTTAACTCACTTGCAGATTTGAGTAAATCCTAATTAAAATTTGCTGATGTTTTACATATTAGGCAGCAGCTATAAATATGCCTGATCATGCAATCTTAGGATTTGAAATTCCTGACCCACTCACTTCACCAACAAATGGCATAAATGATAAATAAAGTGAGCAACACAATGACAAGAAATTGATGTGAAATACTACAGAGCAAATCAAAATAAAAGGACTTCTTAAAATGCAAGAAAAAGAATCATCATACAAGAGGGAACAGTGTACAGTAATTCAACAATCAAAAACTGTGTGATGGGATAACAAATCTGCAGTGAGAAAATATTACAAAGGGTGCACGAGAGTAACAAGTGCAATTTATGTCTTAGAATGTCTGTTTGGTTGTGATCGACTTTTAAACTGGAAGCTACATTTTCTCTTGTGGTCAGGCCCACTATGTTGTCTTGGAATTCATTATCTTTACTACCGCTATTCAACCCAATGTTTTCTTTTTTCAATTTCATTCATAGCCAGACCTACAGGCTCAGTAAACATTTCCTTTACCTCCCTCACTATTTTTGACAAGTTTGATAATAAACTTACGGAAAAGCGCATGCTTTGAATACAACATCTCTACACTTTGTGTCCTCTCTGTGAACTCTTCTCACGACTATAGGCTGTTAGTTGTGCAGACTACAAAATCACAATACCATCTTCCAGTTTAAAATTTCTGAAACTGAGTCGACTTCGTATGGATCAATGCCACATACAAGCGCGATTTTCTTTGTACATCTATTTTTTTAGGACACTATTAAAACAACTAGCATAGCTACTAGATTATTTGTCTGCTTTTGCTCCATTTCATTGGTCTCCCAGGACTCATGATAGAAGGTGGAACACCTGTAACTGTTATCTTGTTATTGTTACTCAGCGATGTCTACCGAAATGGCGGCGAGTCTCAACATACGAGTCTCTACTTCCCCTCAAGTGAGAACCCTTTATATAATTTGTAGAATGTATTTTCTTCAGTAGTGTCGCTATACACGAAAGACCTTAAATGTCTACATGTAGGGTGGGTGGGGTAGGTAATTAGTGTTTCACGCCGAACAAGCAACTAAGGCTATATCACGACAAAAGCAGCCGATCACCTGTAAACAGATAAGACATGCAGAGAAAGAACAGCGTGTCCAAGACGAGATCTGAACCCAGGATAGCCAGTCCTCATTGTATTGGTGACAGGCGTTAACTGTCATGTCACTGGACCGCCCGGCCTCAGGCAGACTGAAGAGACTGACTCGGGTGGTAATGCGTCAGTAGCTCAGACAGATATGTTGAATGTAAGAACGTAATCGTGATAAGAAACATGAACAACAAATATGATAATCGTATCCCACAAGCACAGCCGACATATCAGAAGAAAATGAAGGTCGTCTGCCATCAGTGCCATGGAAACGCTTATTGAAGAATAATGTAAGCAGGTAATAAAACATGGACGTCTATAAAGTCATAAAAATACTTAACACTAAGCCTACAATGGGATATAAGTATTTTACTGAAAGAATTTAATGTAAATATTCATTAGATTATAACATCATCCGCTCCCTTAACAAGGCTGGCAGTATCTGACCATAAAGCCAATCAACTTTCTACTTATGCCGCTGTTTCTGGTACCGGTCCTTGACACCTCTCTGAACTCACTCCCGGGGTAGGTGAAAAAGAGAGGGGAGAGGTTGGAAGGATATCACTCCCTGGGTAGGTGAAAGAGAGAGAGAGAGGGGCGAGGTTAGAAGGATAATTTTGTGAAATCCACTAGCTCAACCTTTTGGAGATATATCATATATGCTTTTTAGTCTGTCACGATCGACTAATTACAGACTGGGAAAATATACATCAGGAACAGTAAGTACACTACACTGAGATAGTTAGTATCGTGGTAGTAACTTGAACTTGTTTCTGGTAAACTTGAGAGGGAAGAAGTGTGGGTGTGTTAGCGGGGAATTTTACAGTGCACGTGCCCCCAGGAGGACCGGAGCATGGGAGACGACAGCAAATAACGGTGACAGGCCACCACGAATTATGAGAATTTCCCTGGCAGTTCACTCAGCCAAAGCCAAGAAGGGTTTTACCAGCTACCCACCCCATACTCTCAACAACACACCTCATTCCAGTTATCGCTCTCTCTCTCTCTCTCTCTTCTTTTCTATCCTTTTGAGACCGTGTGCACTGTACCAACTTGGATTATTTCCTTCTTCCTGAGTGGTGGCTTCTCTGTGGTGTGGTGTGTGGGTGGTGGCTGGACAACTTTGTGGGTCTCGCAGCTTATCGAGTTCAAAGCAAATGCGAAGACTGTGTTGAGGGCAAATAAGCCGCTCTGAACATGATTGACGATGACATGGATACTCTCACAGGTCACATGACAGAGGTTGTTCAGACTGCGGCCGGGCAGCTTCTGGGGCGGTCCGTGGCGCAACAGTTATAGCACCTGTCACCAATACAGTGAACATTGGCTGTCCTGGGTTCAGCTCTCGGACACACTGTTCTTTCTCTGCATGTGACATTTGCTTACAGGACTGAAAACCTTGCCGCGATGTAGCCTTATAGTTACTGCTCGGCGTAAAACACCAATTCTCCCAGTCCCACCCCCACTAGGTTCTAGGGCGGCCAGGGCGAACAAACAAACCCTGGCTTATGGAGGAAGTGCTCGACCTTTGTGACAGCAGGCGGATCACGAGGAGCAAGAAGCAGAGCAGAGCAACCCTGAAGCAGCTGTCTAGTATCGCAGATCAATCACGAGATCAGGAAAGGGACGAAGGCAGGCAGGGAAATCTGGATTAAAGAGAGGTGCAGTGAGATAGAGAAAGGGATGGCTGGGGGCGACCTCAGTATGACTACTAGACCGATTGACAGAGTAATGCTTTGACCTAAAGCTGAGGACAGACCCAAACACCCTTCAAGGCGATCTGACTACGGGAAAGGAACACGAAGACCTTTCAGACCTGCAGGTCTTAGGAGAGGTCAAACAGGCCCTCGGCAACCTGTACAGTGGGAGGTCACCCAGGGGTCCACACGTTCCAGCGGAGTGGCTCAGATGTAGAGGGGAAGAGACAGTGAAGGCAGGGAGGCGCAAGGCTGTGGTGTGTTCTAGGTGAAAGTCAAATACTGCGCCCCCTTCTCCCCCAAAGTCAACTATTTAGCAACAAAAATATGTTTAGGCTTATTTCTATTTTCTTAACTAAGAATTTAAACAATAAATTTTGTCTTACTTATAAATAAACTTAATTACTTACAGTAAACTTAGGCTTACATATATTACCATTCATGATTGTCGTGGTCTGTGTCGGGAGTCATCAGATTTGCATTCACGAGCACAATGTTCCAAAATGTGCTTAAAAATTTAGATTGGGCCTAAATGATATGAATGTAAATAAGTTACAGTAATGTGTCAATCCTGTTTAAACATTAAAGACGAGGAAATCTTTTTGATGAATGATTTAGGAGAGAAGTATCTAAGTAAATATTTTAAAACATATACTTCTACAGTTTGAGTTTTCTCTCTCTCTCCAGGTGATATTGTAATAATTACTAAGGAGAGAGAGAGAAATGGACACTGAGAAAATTGTGATGCATATATACAGTGTTAGTGTACATGTGTATATGTAGCAGGGTGGGATGAGGTTCGCTCTCAGTCTCACCACAATGATAACACAACACCGTCGTGGGTTCAGATTTACTAGCGCGTCAGAGGGTATGTCTGACTAGGCGAAAGCATATACATCAAGCTCTAACAACTCCTTGGTGGGGCGATCCTCCCACCTCTCTTCTCTCCGTTCGACTGTCCTCTCTCCTCCCTCTCTCACCCTCTTATATATTCCCCTCACACCCGACTTTTCCAGAAGCCCTGTCCTTGTTACTAGGCGACCCCCTTCCGCTCTCCTTCGGCCGGGTCGCCATTCGGCCAGTGGTTTTCCCCAACCCCCTCCCACTCTCTTTCGGTCACAAGGAATGTCACCTACCTTTCTATCCCTGTGTGTGTGTGTGTGTACCTGTGTCTGTGCGTGCCATACCCCATACTACTATACACACCCCCTCGAGGAGAAATGTAATCCTCGACATTTAAACCTGCAACCCGGTTTTTCTAATATAAACATACTACAAACATATATAAAATACAGAGTAAATGAATCTACATATATCCAATCACAATATCGTCAAAGTCCTTTCCTCATAAAGCCCGAATAGCGTGCGAGTCTGTGTGTGTTTACAACAGTGGCCAGACAGCCTCGATTAACATGCTTTTAACACTCTCAGGAAGTTTTTCTGAAGACAGTTTGTTCAGCAACAAGATAATCTTCTGGCACCTCAGGCTATCGTCTGGGCTCGGCTGCTGGCGAAGTACAAATTCGTCGCCTCTCATCCACGCTGGTTGCTGACGTGGCCTTGCTGACACTCGAGGGGCGTGGTGTGGTGACGGTGGTGCGCCCTCCTCCTCCTCTCTTCCCCCTTCCTGAGCGGATGGGACTTCCTTGTCGTTGACGTAAAGGCCTATTCTCACGCTGCAATATTCCGCACTTAGCAGGGTTAGCAGGCCCTGGTAGGACCTTTCCGAGTTTTGCACACGGCTGGGTGGGGGCTTTACATCGAGGTTTTCACGGATAGGACGCGATTCTATTTTCTTGCAGAGCCTGACCCACATTACATGGTGTAGCCAATCGGAATGCTTGAACACAGTCCGCTCCCTTTTTTTTCCCTCCAAATTAAGAAATGACGGTGTGGTCAGAGGAAATGTGTACGAGTATGATTTGTATGTGGGAAAACTACCCGTGTCTGTTCGACACTGCCAGTCCAGAGTATCTCAACCGAGATAAGGCCAAGAATGCCTGAATTGAAATTGCTCGTGCTCTGGGCAGCCTCCATCAGATATAAAAGTTCTTCAAACGTTGCAGACGACATTCGCAAAAAGCGTCTGCATTCTGTCGAGTCTTCCGAAGATATTTCTTTTCGAGGACATATAAATAAGGCATCTAAGCGACTCCTTCGCACTATCCACCCCTCACCCACATCTTTTTTTTTTCTTCTTTTCTCTCTGCCTACTTCATCAGACAATGTTATTAACGTAGTAGCAGTAGCTTCCGAAAGTATCTGATGGTCTGCCATTTTGTCGACTACCCACAATGCGCTGCGTGGATGACGTCACCTAGCAGGACACTAGCGAGTGGCCTTGCTACGTGAGAGTAGAACGGTGCCTAGCAGGCAAAATCTTGTACGTGCAAACCATGAAAACATTGCAGCGTGAGAATAGGCCTTAAGGCATTGGAGGCTGCGTGGTGGCTTCTGAATCTGGGTCAGGGACCGGACGGGGTAACTCCATCTCGTCTTCGTCCCTACCCTGCTCTTCCTCGCTACTAACTCGCCATCGGTTGCCCTCTTGACCCGGTGGCTGATGGCCGTGTATGTACGAGCACAGTGCTAGATGTGTCGCTGTCGCTCTCACTTTCACGGGCCGATGAATCTGTTCTGTAGTCATTTCTGATCGGGCGGCGTAGTTTTCGTGGCCTGCGATGAGGCAAGTGATCTCTCGCACCTTCTTGTTGATGTTCATCCTCTAATCTGCCGCCCACTGGTAGCAGCATGTTGCGGTTACGAGTCCGTTTTTTCTTTGAGCCGTTTGCTAGCTCTACTTTGCACTTCACACGTGTGGCCTGGCCACCATCCGTTTTGCTGGTTGCAAAATTCTCGGTGTGGCTGCTAATCATGTCTTCGATGCCCGACTTCTGTTTCACTGTCAGATGTGGCGAGATAGTCATTGAGTCCACACAGTTTGGTGCCGCCTTGGTCATACCTGTGGCGCGTTCGCACGGAACCTTGTTGACTGGATTGATGGTCTGTAAGCAGCGCGCGTACGCCAGTCTATTACGATTCATGCGCAGAGCTCTGTTCCGCATCGCTAGGCAATTAAAAGAACGATGCAGATGGTTGCAGCTGTGCGTCCTGCAAGAACTGGGGTCCATGCTTCTCTTGTGCCTGGTGCATAAGTTGCTCCAGGACATTTGTACCTAGCTGCACTGGAACATTGTCGCTGTACCTGGTCAATGATACCACCAACAATAGGCAAGGGAGGCTGTCAGCCCCGCCCCCTGCCCCCTCCACTCGTATGTCTGCTTTGATGTACCCTATGTACGGGAGCAGTCGGCCATCTGCACACTCAATGTGTAACACTTCTTGAAGCGGACGGATGGCCAGGTGTGCCAGTTTCTGACGATAGAATGTGTCCGTCACAGTCGATACAGTGGCACCCGTGTCTAGCAGCGCTGCTGTGGCTACACCTTCGATACAGACATCTACACACGTGCTGGGTCCTATCAATGTTTCCTCCCAACCGGGGCCGCGTGCTGGCGTGTGTTGGCCTACCGGTTGCTCCCTTCTGCAGACCAGCTTGTAGTTTAACGGTGTGCGCAGATGGTCAGCGCGCACTCGACACCCAACTTGAATGTGGCCTTTGCCACCACATCTAAAACATGTCGGCCCCTCGTCCTCATAGGAGGGTCGTGGCGGCCGCTGCTTTGGCTCTTTGCTGGCAGCGGGCCCGTCGCCTGGCCTCTGTTGCAGTTGCCGCTGCAACGACTGTACCTCCGCCGACAGCTTCTGCACCTCCGCCCTCCAGTCCTCGCTGGGGGTCGGTTGTGCCACTTTAGCTGCTGCTTGTCTACCAGCACCTGGTCTGTGGGCTGGTTCCTCGGCGTCTCTCTCCACCTGCCGTATGAAGCGGAATAGGCTATCCACGTCGGCCTCCATCTCGAACTTGTAGGCAGTCCTGTCTTTCAGGGGCTGACGCAAGCCACCCCATAGTCTGCAGCGCAGCGTCTCATCATACACGCGCTTCTCAGTGAGGCGCGCATTCAGGGCTTGTGTCAGGGTGTCTTCAATGCGACACCGCCACTGAGTAACGTCTTCCCCGGCCTCCTGGCGCGCGTTGTAAAAGGCGCCGAGTATGTCCTGGTCATATAGCACCAGACCAAATATGCTGTCAAACTTTTTTAGCAGTTCGTCTAGTGTAGCTTGCGGGCCCAGACGCATGGCCACTCTTGCCGCCTCTCCTTTCAATGAACGGGGCGATCCTCCCACCTCTCTTCTCTCCGTTCGACTGTCCTCTCTCCTCCCTCTCTCACCCTCTTATTCCCCTCATACCCGACTTTTCCAGAAGCCCTGTCCTTGTTACTAGGCGACCCCCTTCCGCTCTCCTTCGGCCGGGTCGCCATTCGGCCAGTGGTTTTCCCCAACCCCCTCCCACTCTCTTTCGGTCACAAGGAATGTCACCTACCTTTCTATCCCTGTGTGTGTGTGTGTGTGTGTGCAATGCGTGTGTGTACCTGTGTCTGTGCGTGCCATACCCCATACTACTATATATACATGCTGCACCGCAGTTATATGAGTTACAACCAGCGTCAACTGTAAGCTATTCTGATACCTGTTATCCCTTTAACTGACATATTAGTATTCTTTTATCGTCAATTTTAAAAATAATTTCTAATAACCGACATTCAGCGTTTCTGGTCAATGATTTCCTAGACTGTCTTTACATTATTGTTGTGCTGTAAAAATTCACTCTCAGCAAGAGATCCAGTCTGTAAGCATACCAGGGGTGGAAAAAGGAGGTGCCAATACTGGAACCACTATTTCTCACCTGCGTTTGTTTTCTTTGTGAAATAAATGTTTCTGTTCGCGTGTGTGAGCTATTGCATGCATACACATGTACCAGTGGCGTAGGAACCGGGTGGGGGGCAAGGGGGGCAGCCGCTGGGAAGATGCTGGGAAGGCAAGAATGTGAACGTCGTTCATTGTCAGCATGGAGCTGCCCCCCCCCCCCAAGCCGAGCATCTTCCTACGCCACTATGTACATCTGTATGGATCGTTACTCAATACTCATACTACATGTAAATAGAGATGAAGCAAACTTGTAACTGTATTATTCAATCTTTAAAACTCTGCTGGCCTCACTTTCCGCATGGTCATAAGTAGATGAAAGGTTCAGCTAGCAAGCTATGGAATGGTTGTTCGATCGTACGTGTGGTAGACAAATGTTATAACAATAAGTTTACATTAAAACAACAAAGAACATTCATATTGTTTTCGTGCAAAGTGTTTGGGTGAAGAAGACAGGCACTGTGACCTCAGACTGTGTACATATTTTATAGAGTTTGTGTTTGTGTATGGTTTTCGGTCTGAATAACCACCGAGTGCACCTGTCGAGAGCCGAAACTTTCCGATGTTTCGGTATAACAAACCACAATCATGCCAGAGGCTGCCTGCGAAAACGATTAAGTTATTTATGGTGCCATCGGTATGCACACAGCCTGCTAGAATTATGTGTTGGCATTATTATCCATTTTAATCAGTGTGTTTGGAGTGATGACGCGGTATCCAGCTTTATCCCTGGTTTGTGCTTAAAAAGGGATGAGATGATGAGATCGCTGTAAACTGTACTAGCATTAGCATTTTTTCAGTACTAGAATCCACCAGGCGTGAACTCTAAACCCGTCTCTGGACTTGATGAGCTCAACTTTAGAGGTAAGTGATTCATAAAATTCTTGTATTTTAGGCAGTGCCAAAATGCAAGCTTGTACCGCGGTGGATGTCTGCTTTGGGGGTAACAGGGACGTGCAGCTGAGCGTAGACCTGTAAATTGTGATCTTTTGCACTTCCAGTGACAGGAGAGCTCATGTATCGTCTGCTTTTTTTTTCTTTTCTGTCGTTTATTTTCCTTACTCTACGCTAGCGAACATTTGTGGCTCGCTGTTCTCTCTTATCACTCTAAACCCTTGGAGAAACATATTAACACTCATCTCATAATTACACCTGAAGAAATATGAGCTTCTTCACATCAATCAGTCCGGGCGGGCCGGTGGTGCAACGGGCAGGGCCTGTCACCAAAACGCTGAAGGTTGGCCCGGGTTCAACTCTCGACTCGGGCACGCTGTTCTTTCTCATTCGTTAACAGGGCTGGTTGCCTTGCCGTGATATAGCCTTAGTTGCTGGCTTGGTGCAAAACACCCCTCCCCTCCCCCCCATCACCAGTCTGGATTTAGACCTCAACACTTTTGCCACACAGCACTAACATCTATAGTGGATCAATGGCTGAGCAGTATAAATGATCATCAATATACTGCAGTTCTTTTGTAGACTTTGCTAAAGCCTTTGAGGTAACCGATTATGATCTGTTCAAATAAAAATCAAAACTGTCGGATCCCCATGAGGGAAAATTTGGTGTCCCACAAGGCTCAGTCTTAGGTCCTCTTCTGTTCTCTATTTACATTAATGATCTTCCCCTTTATGTATCCCAATCATGCAAACTGTTTGCTGACACTACAATACATGTCTGTCACATACACATCGAGCCACTAGCATCTCTCCTACATACCAGGAGACTGAAGTTCGTCCTGGACTAAACTCAGCCATATTGAAGCTCAACCCTTTGAAAACAGAAGTAATGCTCCTGACGACAAGGCAGAAGAGGCAAAACCTAACCATCCCAATGCCTACAACTAAGTACTCGACCAGTAAAAGAAGCACAAACCCATAAACGTCTGGGTGTGACTTTTCATAATAAAAACTACACTAGAATCCAGTGATTTCCTGACTTTAGGGGTCCTGCCACTGACTGAAATTCAACAAGTGAACATTTATCTTTAAAATACTAACAGACAAAATGCTCTTGCAACAATCTGTGTTTGTCCCACCCTGCACCTTGTGTTTGGTTCTGTTTAGTTTTTCAATTTTAACAAACAAAACTTATGACATTCATTGTACTTTAACAAAAATATGAGTTAAGGTGCAATGTCTGGCTTTGTTGTCAGAAAGGACAACATTTTCTGCAAGATGGGCAAGCTGAACATCTTTGAGATTACTTACTTACTTACTTACTGCCCGTTATGCACTCAGCAATCTCCAGGGTGTGTTCTATGCTGGTCAGAATGTACAGGGTCACTGTACAGTGGAACTAAATGAAGAGATGTCAATGAGAGGTAATACATTTTGTGTGTATGGAGGGGGTAGGGGGTGGATTGTTCTTTTGGTATAACTTTACACCAAAAATGGTGTCTCCATTTTTCAGTCAGAATCTTAATGTCAGAAGCCAAATAATTAAGAATAGAAATGATATGCTTCAGAGAGAGAGGCAAAATGCACATTTATGTGACATTGTGATGCTTGTGAAGATGCAGCAGTCTGGCTGTGCATTGGTAAACCATGTTACCATGACAGTGAGGTTCATAGGTCATGGGTTTCAACTCATCTCTGCCACACATAATCTTTCTTTGGGTTTTTTTTTTTTAATGGGCTGGGCTACCTTGTCATGATAAAGCCTCAGTTTCTGACACCAATAACACACATATTGATCCACGACCATCATTTGAGAATGCATGCCGACCTATTTCTCTGGGGATCTCCAATACTCACTGGCTATATGCCCTGTCTTTGGTGATAGACTAGACAATGTGACCATATGTAGCATATAAAAAGTCTGGATTTCCTTCATCACATAACACTGCTGATGAGAGCATAAAGATTTTTTTGTTTCCAGGGATCAGACTGAAATTTGAAGGCAAGGCATATGTTCATTGGACAGAATCAAAATCAAGCGGCATTGACGGTTACACAGCCAGTGAAAAATACTTCGAACAAGAGGTGCTACTCTTTGGAATCTGTAAGCTGCACAAATTACTTCTCATCCTATAAATTCTAAAGTGTTTTTACAACGCCTGTCTAATGGCTTATGAGTGAAAAGTAAAAAAAAAAAAAATATTGTTTGTGCTACTCCGAGACAAATAAAGTATTATCTTATTATGTTTTCTTATTTCATGAACATGTATCTCAATATGACATTGATAAAAACTACATAGTGTGCACCAAGCTATACAAAAGATGTGCTCCATTCTTATCATTACTGTTTAACTTGATCCTGTTAATATACTTTTATTATTAAAGCTTCACTTGGAGAATAAAACGATCAAGAAAAAAGTATAGGCTTCTGTTTGCATGCACAGACCATTGTTTTACTCTTTGCTTGTTTGTGACAATCTTGTTTTGGATGCTAAGCATTTATTTATTTCTATTTTTTAAAATCATCTTATTTTTGCTTGTTTTTGGAACGTTTTCACATAAAGTTATAAAATAATAAGAAGTTATTTTGTATAGCTCAATAGCTCAGCCAAAAAGCAAGCTTATTGTGCTGAAGAGGATCCACAAAACGGTCACAAAGATGTAGAATGAAGAACAATGTGGAGACTTGCTGTGCTTGGGCAGTAGAGGGTGATAACTGAAGATTTAATGGTGGCAGCTTCAGAAAACAAGGGTTAGTTACATGAGAATATGTTGAGAAATCTTGAGAAATGTTAGCAAAAAGGTTATCGTCACTTCAGTTTATTCACTGCAACTCAAGGTTGCTGCCAAAGTGAGTGAAGCACACCAGAGTAGAATCCAGCCAATGGATTCAATCAGTTCGCACTTTATTTGAGCCTTATTTACGATCCAACTGCACAACAGAAGAAGGTATCAAATGTAGGAGAAGCATATGTAGATCTAACACTTTCATTTAGATGGAAACATGACAAAATGCAGAAACAAAATCAAAGAAAGCAGATCTGCTCAGCTGTTTAGGCTAAGGGACATAACAAAATCAGTCTCTCCATATATATATATAGCGAAAAGATTTCAGACTGAAAAAAAAGATTTCATTTGAGTAAAAGAATACTGATAACAATTTAAGAATAATAAACAAAGATTTTTAAGTCTAGAAGGTATGTAATTATTTTTCTCTTCCTTCAGGGCCAGGGCAGGGAAGTGACACAATTAAACTTACAGCTGGCCGGACCACTTTTCCATTCTGCTTTGTTCTTCCTCCAAACCTCCCATCGTCCTTTGAAGGGACACATGGCTATGTGCAGTACTTTGTGAAAGCTACTATTGATAAGCCATGGAAGTTTGATCACACAACCAAACGCCCTTTCACCATAATTGGCATTTTGGACCTGAATGCAGATGCCAATGCTGTGGTAATTTTTAAACGTGATAGACTGTGTTTAAGTAGAATGCCTTCTCTTCCCCAGCTTTGATAAAATAGAGTTAGATAGATAACTATTCAACGGATGGGCCATCTAGGGAAAGCATTTCTGTGCAATGTGGGTTACTAGCTGGCTTTGAGCACTGTAGGACAACAACCTCACACAAATGTTGGTCCCAATGTAACTGCAATCTCTAACACCTCATTTGCTTAAATGTATATTTTTGTTTAATTTGTTTTGTCTCACAAGCATAATTAAAAAGCAATATTGTTGTCCTTTGGTAGTACCTTCATTGTAGTTATTTAGAAAATTTGGCATGGTAATATTCTGTTTTGCAAAAAGAGAGACCATACGAAAGAAACCCACCAATGGCTTCAGGTTTTCAGTTTCTTATGTGCTGTGATTAGAGTATTTTCTGTGTTAGATGCCTGTTGATGGTGTGAACCAGAAGACTCTGTGCTGTCTGTGTTGCGCCAGTGGACCCATCTCTGCATCATTTCACCTTGAACGCCGGGGTTATGTTCCAGGAGAACCTATTAAATTGCTGGCAAATATCAGGAACAAAAGTAACCAGAAAATGGACAAATCTTTTGTAGACCTGAGAATGGTGAGACACTCCGTTTCCTACAATTTCCTGAAAAAGAAAATTTGTGCTTCCTTAAACATGCACTATAAATATCTATAATAAAGGTCTTTTGTTGACTTGGACATGAACGATAAAATTTTGACCTGTCACATAATTACATCACATCTCACTTATGGTTTTGAGTTTGTTAAAAAGTTTTTAAATATCCCTTGTGCATACTAATATGATCGAAGAAAAATATATTTATGGTGAAGTTGGTATGCAAGATATATGTGATACACTGACAATTCAAATAGAATGTTTTAAAATCTTGCTTTAGACAATAACATACCATGCGAAAACCAAGAGCCGCACATCTGTGAAGGAGGTTGGTAGAGTAGTGGATGGTCCCATTGAAGAGGGTGAGTCCTTTTCATGGGAGGGGCAGGTGTTTGTGGTTCCTCCACTTCCCCCATCATACCTTGCAGGATGCAGGATTATTGATGTCAGGTACATTCTGCAGGTAAGGAAGTTTGCAGGTTTTCAGAACATTGTACTTTATTGGGACATTTTTTTTTTAAAGTAGATCTTCACACTCACAGGCTAGAAATTGTTGCAATCTTAGCATTACACTGGCTTAAATATATTCTTGAAAAATATATTGGCACATTTGAGATTATAAATTCAAAATCAAGAAGTGTAATAAGTGATTGGTCATGGTCCCTTTATCATGATCATGGTGCAGTCCTATATCCCAACAAGTTTTCTCATTGAATTTTTAGTTTAAACATTTTATGCTTCATTATATATATATATATATACTGTTAATATGAGTACTAAATTAATCTGTGTCACATATTTTAATCTTGTTCCTGAACCAGGCTAGAGGTCTTCAGTGGTGTATTTACACGCAGTTTGCATCTCAGCAGAACACTGATGTTTAAATAAAAATGCTGTCTCAATCCACATTATTGGCTCGCTTGCTGGTTGGGTGGAGGTATCTCCTCTTATGTAAGGTCAATATGTTCTAGATATGACAAAAAATTCCTTGAAAGATTTTCCACTGCAAAGCAAATGATCATGCAATATGATTTTGCAAAGTCTTTCATCAGTTGAATAGCAGTCAATTTAGTAAAATTTCAGTAAGAACAGACTGAAACGTAAGTCACTTGAAATGCCAGTACTAGATGCTCTTCAGTTTTTTTTTTAGATGAATGTAGATATTGTTTCACACTGGCAGAGATGCTAAATTGTAACAAGTCAGATTCGGCAAAAAAAAAAAAAAAAAAAAGAGATGTTGAAACTCACAAATATTCCCATTCACTGGATCAGGTCTATACTTATTATAGCCCTCAAAGAACACTAGTCCAGTGTTAACTTGACAGAATCAGCAAGCGCTGTAAGAGAAATAATGTCTGTTCATTCTGATTTCTTGAAGCTAAATGTTGAACCCTCTGGCATGTCACTGGATCTGGAAGTTCCACTGGAGATCATTATTGGCACCATCCCGCTTCGCCAGGTGGTTGAGTTATCCCCTCCTCGTGCACCATAGCCATTCCAGCCACTAGTTGGATTCCCTCTTACAGAAGCTAACTCCTCCAGGATGGATGGAGGAGGTGTCATGCCATCTGCGCCTTTTGAGCCAGTGATGATCTACCAACCACCCAGCAATATTCCTAACCTGCGTATGTGAGAACTAAATGCTTTTGTGTGTGTGCATGCATTTACATGTATTTATATATTCTTGTTTAAATGTTTCTTAATATCTAGTGTTGAGTTCTGTCCTTACTTTGCAATGTTAAATTGAATAATTACATTAGGTCGTAAGCTGAAATATTTTCATGACTTGTAGTCTTGATGTAAAGCAATTACTTTGTAGACCTGGAAATTGTTGAAAACATTCTCTACCTTTTTACAGCAAGTATTCTGGATTTATAGCCCTAGCATTAACTGTAGAACTTCTATTTTATTTTTTAGAAGAGGATATTTAGTGGCACTTGACAGCAGATATCCTTCTTGCTCATTTTCTCCTTTAACACTTTGACCATTTCTTCAACACCCCTATAATTGTTCTAGCATTATCATTACTGTCGATATCTCCTCACTAAGTATTTTAATACACTGTTGAAATCTCTTGAAACAAAATAATTTTTGGTTGATTTATATTTTATTATTTGTTTTTCCTGTTTCAGCACCACCGTCCTACAGCGAATGTGTCCTTGGGAAGGTGAACGTGAAAGATGAAGATGATAATGAATACACTCATGGGAATCTAGAATATGCTCCTGTATATACATATTATGACTGGGGCTATCAACCTACCACAATGAAGTGAAGCATCTTAATGCTTATAATCTGGACCAGATCTGGTCTTTTGAAAATTTGCTTTACTGCTGTTTGATAAGCTGAAGTTGTGATAAGATATCTATAATAATAATAATAATAACCATATTTAAATAGCACCTTTCTGCGGCATCAGCTGAACTCGAAGCACTTTACATACACATAAGTGTGCAAGCACACCATTTTAAGGCAGGCATCACATGTACCTTCATAAACACACATACACAGAAACATCATACACAATGCACAGCAAAGTATAAATAACCCACCATCAAAAGCAGGCACAAAGCAACCCACAAAAAGACTAAAACAATCAAACATAATAATAATAATGGATGCTAGTGAGTGACATTGTAGTGTAGCCACTCGTGTTAAGAAGGTGAATACCACTAGCTGAGATGCAGTCCACAGCCCTGCCATTGCATAGGATCTTTGATAAAATGTTCTGCTTTGAAAAGTAGCTGAAAGTTATTATGAAAGCTCAAATCACAATCCCCAATGTTGCGGCCCAGCGTTCAAAGACAGAAACATATTTCTTAAAGGAAAAACAATATGTGGACTAGTTTTCCTCATTGTCTTCCTTCTTTTATTAATTTTATATAAAGTTAATAATATTCAATTTCTCAAT
The DNA here is from genome assembly GCA_004794655.1 of Marisa cornuarietis. Taxonomy (NCBI): domain Eukaryota; kingdom Metazoa; phylum Mollusca; class Gastropoda; order Architaenioglossa; family Ampullariidae; genus Marisa; species Marisa cornuarietis. The sequence goes on from SMMW01000605.1 coordinate 2,088,264, forward strand.
GTTGTGCCTTTCTGGGAGGCATGCTTTGTTACACATTTTAACACACATTTTCAAATGAATTGAGAAGATAACATGCAAACAAGTAGCTTTTGAAATCTGTGTTTCTTTTGTGATGAAATTTGTATGTATTATAATATGCTATAAGATGGTGTGAGAAAAAAATCTAAGTTTGATTTATTAATTTTAGTTAAATTATTTAATGGATGATAAATTGTTAGAGAAATTTGTTATACTGTGTGTTATTCCTCACAAAAAAATGAGGGGGCAGATAATTGATGATAACTAAAGATCTGTCAGTATTATGGGAGAAGGCAGTAGAGAGTGAGAGAAATCATGACAACCATTCTGATCACTAACAAAGGGATGAGATAGTCTGCTGAATTGTGACGCAGAACTCTCTGACTTTACTGACAACTGATCACTACCAAGGGATGAGACAGTCTGCTGAATTGTGACTTGAAACTCTCAGACATTACAGAAAGGATGTAGGAGGCAGAATATTTCAAGCAAAAGTTGTAGAGCAGCTAATAAGGTATACACATTTCTTCCTACTGGTTATTGTATTGCTTGATTTTACACAGAGGAGGCAGCATACTTCAAGGAACCTATAAGGTGCACACACATGCTACTTGTGTAGTTGGTTTTCTTTTTTAAATTACCCTTCCTACAGTGCCTGACTGTTGAGGTTATTTATTTACATTTGAAAATATGTTTGGGATAAAATTTTGAGTTTTTCATAAAAGTTTCTTCTTTTCAAAATTTTCTGGCTACCTGTGTTAGTTGGAATAGCCTGTATTTATAGAACTTGCTGTTTCCACCGACTCTCCAAGCACAAAGCATAACACACTGTATTGGAGTAAATGTGTAAGATCCACACTTACTTTCAGCAGTAGGCAGTTAGTCTATTATAATAATGGACAACCACACACCACACAACATCTCTCCCCACCTCCCCACACAGCCGACCTAAGCCACCATCTTTTGCTTTCAATATGCTAAGCTTACAAGGTTTATTCATATTCCACAGAAGTATTTGTGGAACCGTACTGGAATGTTGCATAGGAACATTCTTTGTCTTCCCTGGCACTACTATCACTGACGATGGTGAATACTAGATAAAACATTACTCTCGTGTACTATTTGCTCCAAGTGGATCATAAAGTTTTGAAAAAATGTAACATTGTGAACTGTAGTACTGTTCATTGTTCTAGTTTTGCTGCATGTTTGTGGTGAAGGTTGTCCATGAACAAAATTCACAAATAGTGTTCAAATGTGTGCACATCTATTATTTTTAGTTGCTGCAACTGCTGTGACCTCCCCTATGTTACTTTTATTCTGATTGCAATATATTTTGAAAAATTATCCATCTCAGGAAACAGCATCTCATTAACTTTCACATTATGTGTATTTTTTGTTGCTTATATTACTCATTATATACATACATTTTTGGCAATGTATTTTATATTACACTGGGGCATCTTATACAATAAATCATATTTTAATCTCTGGCTGATCATTTTGGTAACTCTTGTGGAAAATGAAAGTAGTGAAAAAGCTTGCTTGTTGTCTTGTTTTCAATGTCGTTTCTGTGTCAAAATTGAGAACCTCACAGGTGATGTCTTAGATTCACGACCTTCCCATTGATCTGGCCCCATGGTCCCATCAGCAGACTGGTTAACACCTACAGCACACTAACACTCAATGCCAGTCAAGGGAATGATGATGATGACACTGGATGGAGAAATAGCTGCTGAGCGCTTAAAACATCAGTGTCAAGGGCAAATAGGTGCACCCAGTAGCTGGATTGATTCCTATGATGCACAGCATACTTTCCCTCTTGACCCTGCTGTTGAAGGGTTACCTGATCTTCCAGAGGGTTGGGAAAGATAATGTGGTGAGGGAGAAGACTTGGGTACTGCTTACATAAAAACCAGGCCTTAGGTATGGTCTCCTACATACCAATGATGAAACATTACCAGAATACCGTTTTTTTCCGCAGAGGTCTTTTGGTTTGTTAGCAAAACATTCCTGACACACATACAAGCATACATGCATATAAATACACATATAATATATAAATATAGGTCATTAAGTACAATTCAAAGAAATCACTCATGACTGAGGACTGAATAATGAGTTAGGTATCTTGGATCTGAAAACCTTATTCCTGAGCAGAAACTCAGACTGATAAAAATACAGCACTCTCATCACTGACTCTCAATCTTCACTTACTTAAGCACAGAAGAAACCAGTTGATTTTAAATTAGATATGTATTTGTTGTGCTACATGGATTTGAGGGTTAGCAGATGGCTGTGTCGGATGCCAGACTGTGAAGGGAAAGCCTGGGTATGTTTGTCCTGTTTTACTGTCTACCCACTCTCTCACTGTTGTTGCTGCTCCGACCTCTCCCTGCACACAAGTGGGACAAGCATCAAAAGCTTTAGAAGGTCCAGAACTCAGCTGCTTGTCTTGTTTTCTGGACTTGCAAATCTGAACATGTCACACAACTTCTTCACTCTCTTCATTGGCTATCAATTAAAGCTAGAATAGATTACAAGCTCTCAACTCTATGCTATGGATTCTTTGAAGGCTCCTCCCCCCACTACTTCACTGAAATCTTGTCTGTCCACACCCCTGCCCGAAATCTTCGCTCCTCATCAGACTCCTGCATTCTATCCTCCCTCCCACAAAGATAGTCACATACGGACACGGATGTCCTCTCTCTGTGCTGCTAAACAGTGGAACTGTCTGTTATCTTTCATTTATCATTACTGGTCTGCGCAGAGAGTGCAATTTATCTTGGTTGTGATGGTGCGCATTCTAAATATTATTATTATTATTATTAAGTGTGATAAGCATGACAAGTGTGACAAGTGTAGCAGTTTTCACAAAGAAGACAAATGTTACAGAACCTGTAGAGGAGCCAAAAAAGTGGGGGTTATGAGGAGAGTCAAAATGTCATCTATTTGAAAGCCTTTCACATGGAGTTACCTAGTTATGGTGAATCACTTCCCCTACAACCACTAAGTTATGACAGAGGCCCTTTACCTTTCACTGAGTGTAGTCTGTCAGGGTTCCCTTGATTTACTTCAACTGAGCAGAGTCTTATAGCTGGTGTCGACAGTCTTAGTTACATTTTGACATGTATCTTTACTTCATAAAGAAGCATGTCATGAATCAGTAGCTGACTGAATGACCAACTTCTACAGCTTACAGCCATCTGTAAAGCACCAATTAATTTTGTTATCCTTTTAGAATTCATCACATGACATACCAAGGAGTTAACAGCAATGATCCCTATTTCTACTGATGATGGGGAGCCTAGACGTCTGGCCATGTTTTTCACAACATTCTGGCATGCTTCTTCGGGACTCTGACCCTGCAGAAGTGAATTGAAAGAAGTGTCAGTGTTTTTTGTCTTACATATATTCATCCTAAATGAAACAAATTCTTACACACATAGCCATGCATACACACATGCACACAGAGGAACTTGCATGGTAACATGTACATATTTCATATGCTGTTCATATACATATATTTACCTGTTTTAAAAACTGAAGTACATGAAAACTGGGGCAGAATTTCATAATTTGGTCTCCATCACCTGTACAGCAGGCTGCCCCCACTTCATTGTCTAGAAATAGCACGCATGAGTGCATGAGCATTTATTCATACACCTATCATGCTGGCATGTACATGTGCAAACTGCATTGAACAAAGGAAGTACACAGTATCAGGAAAAAAACTGTCTCAGTGTTGAATGTTTTAGAGGCATAATAATCATGTGACTACCTTCAGTGTTAAATGGTAGTCCTTAACAGATGTATAAGGGCCTCTTTTATTTATAATAGTACAAAAGGGTAAATATTGCTGTTAAATCTTAGGTCTTGACTAAATTATTTTCTTGCAAGGTCTCTGATATCAGCCCTTTTTAATCTTTCTTTGTCTAATGATTCTTCAGTCCATTGACCCTCTATATGATTTCATAACTACATCTTTCATGGCTGTTCTTGGTAGCATCACTGCAAAGTTCTGATAGTTGTACTTCTAAGACACTTACATTTCAAGTTGTTGACAGTCTTCTGAAGCTTTGACACCCTAAGTATAAATACTAAGCATTTGAAGCCACTAAAATAAGACTGTGATCACAGCTCACCAGCATAAAGACCTGAACCAGGAAGAGCACTATCCCCAACACGACCTCGAGCTTTACTTGTCATGCCACTTGTACTGACACCTGGCACCAAGCAAGTGGAAACAAATTTATCTATAGCATAAGATCGTCTGTTACATCAAGCATTGGTCTGTTTTGTCAAACATTACCTGCTTTAGCATGTTCTAGAATTTGTTAATGCTATTTTTTTCCTGCATGTAGATGAAATATGTAAACATTAGTGCAGTATCATAATTTGGATGATCTGAATACATGTGGATTTAGACCCATGCATGCACACACACACAAATGGCAATGTGTATCCACTGTACACATACAAACACAAATACATAGTAAATATGCAAATATACTTGTTGGTAATGTTTTCAATGTACTGAAATGATAAAAGTGGTAATTAATTCACTTTCTGGAACTGTACAATTTCAATAATAGCAGCTTTCTAATGAGTCTTAGATGGTCACTACCTGCCCCAAGACTGCCGTAAGTGTCCAACACAATAAGGCCCAAGGTGTCGTGGCCAGCTGTTTGCTGCTGCATGTTAGACCTGCATATCATCTCTGCTTCTGTTGCCATGGACAAGCCCACTTCATCTGGGCACTGCATATAATTCACAGTTAAATGTAGATGGAAGTTATTCAGTGAAGAGTTATTTTTATCATTCTCAAAATGTTCAGATTGAATTGATAAACAAAATGAAAACTTGTAACAATTGAACATGAAGAATCTATAAATAATGAGGTGAAGGAGACAAATCTCACATGCAAAAGTGTTGAGTCAATTTGAAATCCTTGGTTGATTGCAAAGTCCACTGCTCCATTTCCTGTCAGCATGCTGTGTGGACTTTTCTCCATAACAGAACGGGCCACTGATATGGCTCTTGTCACACTTCAGAAATCACACATGAAAAGAAATGGAGTAATGTGGACAGAAGGAAAACCGAATCAAATGTTTCTTTTAGCTTTAGTAAGGATGTTTATTCAATTATATATATATATATATACGAAATGACTTTAAATGTTCTGTGGGAATTATTGAGACCAAAAGGGCAATCTGCAGTTTCTCATATAAGTGCTTCACAATTTTATGTAATAAACCTTTAGGTAGATATGTTTTTTAAGTCCTGGTGTGAGCATTCTTGACTGAGGACCAGATAGTTATATCTGAATCTGAGGTTTGATAATGGGCCACTGACCGAAGACTTCACTCTGTCCAACTGACTGAAGACTTCACTTTGTCCAACTAACATGTGAACAGAGAATATGTGTTACCTGATTTTTTAGTGAATGTAAATGGGGGCAGAATAAGACAGTGGATTCCATTATCTATAGACCACATATATATGGTGAGCCACTATAACTTTTCACTGTCCCTACAGCCACTCATTGACCTTTATTGACTCGGTCTAAAGCTTGCAACTACAAGCTCAGTGCTAACCCTTTCAAAGCAGTGACAGCACCAAAGTTAAGATTTTTCCCGTCCATAATAGCAGCATCCAACTCGAGTTCGCCTCTGGCATTTCTTCCACCGCCTTTCCCGACAAAGTACTGGCCGTAATTTTCATCCTCTTCTGCCACTGAAAGTTGAAGGAAGCAAATGGAACAAATTAATTCTGTGTACGGCGAATATAAGAAAGCTTAAATTTGTCGGCACAGTATGGCTCGTCGTATAAGATATCGGGATGTACGATATAGTCAGGATAGTCAGTCTTCGTTAAGTCTAGAGCACTAACTACACTCTCTTCACGTCCTTCCCCAAAAAGCATATACAAGCGAATAGTTTTAGTTTTAGCATAGATATTCTTTCCCTTCCAATTGTAATCAATTACAATTAATATTTATTGTGATTGAGATTGCATGATCACAGTTTATAGCCTTTTCGAGGCTTTCTATGCAGGACGATCCAGATGCAATCAATTTGCCAGCTAGTCTGACAGGATCAGCTGAAAATGACCATGTTCCGACAACCGTAGGTATATATTTGCTCATTTTGATCAAACAAGGGAGCGGAACAGTTCTCGTTCGAAGTGCATTTCGTCTGCTACTTCCGCAATACCCGCAAAGGGAGTTAGAGTAGTCTACCTTGTGCCGAAGATATTTGCAGACTTCTATGATTAAGTCTCTTTGGTCTGCATACGCTTGTGCTACTTAAACTCTTCAAAGAAGCTTTCCGATCTGGAGTGAACATATTATGACTGAGCCTTCATATAAAAGGTTTTAAAAGCAAAGTGAAAAGTTCCAAAATAATGGGCACAAGGCAATTTTGTATGTGGTATAACGCCCGGGAGCGCCTCTAGCTAGAACACAGGGTAGACCCTACTCCCCTCTCATATCGAGTTTCGGAGCGGACTTTAGGGCTTTTAAGAGCTGCGGCTACCGACGATCCAGGCACAATGTTTAGTTAGGTAAAAAGTTTTCAATACTGGAATTCTGTGTTGTCTAACGCATATTTCCTTTAAACGACCGGTTATGGACAGCTGCTGAGAGAATGATTTGGTAGATGACAGCGTCTACTGCAGACTTTACAACGATACGGAAAATGATATAGCAGTCTACTGTAGACATTACAATGATATGGTAGATGACAGTAGTCTGCTAGACACATCACACTGATATGGTAGATGACAGCAGTTTGCTGGATGCGTGACAGTGATATGGTAGATGACATTACACTCAGGAAGCGTGCTGTGGAATAACCTCCCAATCCATCTTAAGTAAGTGAACTTCCTGAACTGCTTTCGATGCCAGTTACTAAAATATATATATATACTAGAACGCAGGACAATCTGACAAGAACTCATTCAACAGTTTCCTAAACCATAAAATATTAGAGGTACTTCCCAACTTCAGGACCCTTGTAAATATTTGTTTTTAACCACTGCTTTTGTACATTTTTACCTTCCACTCTCTTTTGATATTATGTTATGTTTATTACTACTTCTTCTTTTGTACTTAGTTAGTTACTTAGCTTATGTTCCCATGTATTTCATTTATTTTGTTTTTTTGCTGCGCAGTGAGCATTCTTCTGAATGGATACCTGCGCATTACAAATGGACATCATCATCATCATCCTGTAAAGGGCGAGGACTAAATGAAAAAAAACATGTCTTGCTTACTTTACCCCTCGTAAATAAAGAATTAAAATTGACAGAAAGACAAGTTTTACGTCATTTTACAGATATTATGATGTGTTTTTTTGACGTAATGATTACGATAATTTGTCTCCTGGGTCACTGCTGTGAGAGTGACGTCGGCAGCGTCTGTCTCATTACCTAACGAACTGGCAGGTAAAAGGAAGATATAGGAAGACAGGAGGAAGACAACACATGAAAACAAAAGACACGCACTTGGCAAAAATTTCTGACACCGAGGATCGAAGCACATGCTTCTGACTTACATAGCCGGCGTTGTGACATCACAGTGGATGTTTGACTATGGCGCAAGCCCCGAACAAGTGGTCAGTCAGGGTCAGGTATGAGTGAGACGGGTCGAACAGATCCCAACCCCCACCAATACCCGTCCTCCTCACCGCCCCAACAAGCTACGGGGCCTCAGTATGGCCCTCACGGGGGTCAGCAACCCTACCAGGCCTGGGGAGCATCGCCCCAGTACCCCCAGCAGACCCCTCAGCAGTACCCCCAACAGTACCCTCAGCAGTACCCCCAGCAATACCCCCAGCAGTACCCCCAGCAGTATCCTCAGCAATACCCCCAGCAGTACCCTCAGCAATACCCCCAGCAGTACCCTCAGCAATACCCCCAAGTGTATCCCCAGCAGCAAGGCTACCAGAGTGCAGGCCAGCAGACTACTGTGTATTATGTACATCACCAGCAAGACCCGCAGGTCAACATGCAATACACTGAGGAACCCAAAGATTCTTCTGGAGGTAAACGCTGTTGGGTCTCATGGTTAAAGTAAAGATGTTGCGGATGGAAGGATGGAAGGGAGGTTGTACATGTGTGTGTGTGTGTGTGAAGTAAAGTTGAAAACTAATACTTAACGTTAATTAGTTTGGTAGATGTGTAGGGCACTAATTGCTGTTATTGTAAAGGGCAGAGAGAAGGAGAGAGTTATGATTAACAATTAATTTGTAAGACTATTTGATGCCCATTCAGGTGCGGAAAGCGCTCTTTTTAAATAATAATAGTAATAATAATGTTATTATGTGGTACATTTTGGCAAATTAAAAAAAATCTAGTTTAAGTCTACCTCTTTCTCCTTGTGTTACAAAGGGAGAGCATGTTTAACTACCCCAAATAAACAAACTCCAGGTCCCCAGTCCATGATGTATGCAGACACAGGAAAGGGGAGGGAACTCACATAAGCACGTCAGACGATAAGTAACTTTATTAAGCATATATATAAGAAATATATTTTTCCTTTCAGGATGCTGTGATATGACACCTCAGCCAGAGTTTTACGAAATAGGAATCAGACAAGGGGAGTATTACTTGTACGCTTTCTATCTCTGTGTGAGGGAGGAAGAGAGAGAAAGAGAGTCTTGGACTATTGCTAGCAATACCACTGTGTACTTGGGAAGGTTATTTGCCGATTTTTTTCATGTAAAATAATTAATTAAATTACGTGGCAACTATACGTGTGCTGCCACAAGCACACACCACAACAAATACCTGCTGTGTAGTAAGGGCCACCAGATGGGTATATGACTTGAGATCATCAAACCTTTCGTCACTCCAAACCTAATAGAGGGCAGAATTACATAGTAAGTCGCCAGTGTCCAGTGAGTTGAGGCTGACCCTGTAACAGCTCACACAGCTGTTAGGGACACACAGGCGCAGTTAATCCATCACCCGCCCTCGCATAAATACGTTTCTGTTTTGGGTGCCAGTCGGGTATTGAACCAGCGCGCTCTATGTTCGGATACCAGTGTTCTAACCACTCGGCCATCCGCTTCCCCAACGCACACACAACCTACACACATATCCACTGAGTAACTGGTACCAGCTATTATATTCACACCTTGTTTTTTCTCTCTTTTTTCTCTCGAACACATTTGCTCCTTCCCTCATGCATGCATGTCAAAACATAAATATTTCACTGAAGATGTAATCAAATAAATTAAGTGATAAACACATTATTAGGGGATCAAGGACATTATAATTGCTTCGGGAAATATTTTTCTCTTTCTCGCTCTTATTTAATTCACAAGTACTTAGACACATGTACATAAAATTTGCATCTATTGATATGTCAGTTAGTGATTCTAGGCCACAATTTTAAGTAATAATCTCACATACCGAGTTAATTTAGTAAGAGTATTTTTCTTTCTTAATTTTTTTCTTTATTCTTACTCTATTACTACAGAATTTCTGTAATTTTTTTCAGTAAAACATATTTGTAGACATCCTAAAGTTCTCTCTATACATTAAATATATTATGCACATATCTATGTATCTGTATATGGAGTCACACACACACACACACACACACACACACACACACACACACACACACACACACACACACACACACACACACACCATTGAGTAGTTCGTAACGGCTGTTCGTAACCTGCTGTGGTCTTTCCCTCTCACATATCTTTTTGAACGATGTGACAGGTCACAAAATGTGTAATCAAATAAATCAAAGTAAAACTAGTTGCCATCTATTAATTATTAAACTATTGGAGTTTTCAATCTGCTTTTTTGACGGCAGGTTTCATCCGGAAGGTATTCGCCATCCTGTTTGTTCAGCTTCTTGTGACATGCGGCATAGTGTCCCTGTTCATGTTTGTGTAAGTATGTGTGACATCATCGAGGCCCTTTGATCTCTAGCATGGAGCGAGTTTCGTCTGTTACGAGTACGTGTATGTGTACGTCTGTGTGTAGGTCTATGTGTACGTCTATGTGTACGTCTACGTGTACATCTATGTGTAGGTCTATGTGTTCGTCTATGTGTACGTCTATGTGTAGGCCTATGTGTACGTCTATGTGTAGGCCTATGTGTACGTCTATGTGTAGGTCTATGTGTTCGTCTATGTGTACTTCTATGTGTAGGCCTATGTGTAGGTCTATGTGTAGGCCTATGTGTACGTCTATGTGTAGGCCTATGTGTACGTCTATGTGTAGGCCTTTGTGTACGTCTATGTGTAGGTCTATGTGTTCGTCTATGTGTAGGTCTATGTGTTCGTCTATGTGTACGTCTATGTGTAGGCCTATGTGTACGTCTATGTGTAGGCCTATGTGTACGTCTATGTGTAGGTCTATGTGTTCGTCTATGTGTACTTCTATGTGTAGGCCTATGTGTAGGTCTATGTGTAGGCCTATGTGTACGTCTATGTGTAGGCCTATGTGTACGTCTATGTGTAGGTCTATGTGTTCGTCTATGTGTAGGTCTATGTGTTCGTCTATGTGTACGTCTATGTGTAGGCCTATGTGTAGGTCTATGTGTAGGCCTATGTGTACGTCTATGTGTAGGTCTATGTGTACGTCTATGTGTAGGCCTATGTGTAGGTCTATGTGTAGGCCTATGTGTACGTCTATGTGTAGGCCTATGTGTACGTCTATGTGTAGGCCTATATGTAGGTCTGTGTGTAAGTCTATGTGTACGTCTATGTGTAGGCCTATGCGTACGTCTATGTGTAGGTCTATGTGTTCGTCTATGTGTAGGTCTATGTGTACGTCTATGTGTAGGTCTATGTGTTCGTCTATGTGTAGGTCTATGTGTACGTCTATGTGTAGGCCTTTGTGTACGTCTATGTGTAGGCCTGTGTGTACGTCTATGTGGAGGTCTGTGTGTACGTCTATGTGTAGGTCTATGTGTACGTCTATGTGTAGGTCTATGTGTACGTCTATGTGTAGGTCTGTGTGTACGTCTATGCAGGACCTTGTGTAAATCTCGGGTATGGTCTATGGTGCGATGGCGTCGTACTTGGTGGTCAGTCTGCTATCTTTGGAACGGAACGTAGCCTGTTCCCTGCTACCCACTTACTACCTATCATCAGATGAGGTAACATACAGAATGAGAGGGTCAGATTCTGTCCTCCAAATGCCGTGCATCGATACGGTGAATCAGTCATGGTTCGCTGTCTGTATGGGACTCTAAATATTTATGCCATAGTATTCATTTACTGCAAGTGTAGGTAGATTTCAGTTTCTATGTTGATGTACTGTAGCAGTGTTGACATTTGTGCATTCTATGACATCATCCGTCTCCATGCAGACTGGCTTTCGCTTTTTTTTTTTAACTTAGATTCCCTCAAAGATAGTGAATACTAGTATTTACTATCATTGCTTCCCTTTCCACATTTGCGGACACATACACATATACACGCACGCGCGTGCACACGTAACCATCAGTGTTTGATGCTGATATGAGCTAGATGGCCTTACAAAAACTTAATGAAGAAAGTAATATTATGAAAGACACGTGTTACAAGCAAACGGTTGAATTCACGCACTTCCATTCCTTGACAATGCCTGCGCACGCACACCATTACCCATAATGCTTTTTGTATTCACTTGTTAGCCTTTTTGAGAAAGAGGGGATTAGAGGGTGTGTGTGGGCGGGGTTTAGTTGCTGATTCTGATTCTGTTTAACTTGATGGTCTGTACCTATGTTTCTACCCGTATATTTAAGTGGATGGCTAGTTTCTATGATTCTGTCCCTATATTTAACTTGATGCCCTGTTCCAATGTTTCTGCCCGTATATTTAAGTTGATTGGCTGTTTCTATGTTTCCGTCCATATATTTGAGTTGTTAGTCTGTTTCTATGTTTAGTTTCTTATTCTTTGTTTCTTTGTTTCAGACCGGGCATAAAGAACGCCTTAATACGGTATATCTGGATCTTCTATCTGAGTCTGTAAGGGATTTTTGCGGTCATTTGCAGCATGTTTCTCTTTGTTTCTAACTGTAATTTATCTTGGGCTACTGATACCTATTATAGCCACTGGTCAAAAACAGGTACAGTCTATGTGACTGAGGAAGACTTGAGCAGTTTTGTGAAGTGCCAGATTGCTTGAGCCCATCGTGTTGGTCGTAACACAGTTCACCACGTGGCTATTCCATATAAACGGCCACCTTCAAGGCACATTTTCTCGTAATGACTGAGAAAAGCTTAGTGGAGGATACTATTTTCCTAAATCTCAGTGAATACCCCTACCCCCGTCAATTCTCGACATACATGCTTGTGAACATCACCATGTACAGAAAGTCGGCAAACTTGTCAAGTCCCAATGATCCCGAATGCGCCTAATTAACAAACAATAGTAATAATGATTTATAATGGTGATTTCTCTACTGTACAGTAAACTCAATGCGCTTTACATAAATTAAAAAATAGATTCAAAATAATACACACATTCAAACAGACCGAACATATCAGCAAACAAAAGTACTGAGTTAGAGGTGTAGTCTAGAGTGGGATATGTTAAACAATTCGAAGAATAGTGTCTCAATAGACACTAGAGCTGGGCATGCAAATCAAGATGCCCAGTGGAAATATTAATGCTTGTCCCACCTCTGCCACTGGTTGAAGCTTTTACAAAGTGAAAGTATCCATGCACAGTCCTAACATCGTTGCTGTTGATCTTTTTCAGTGCATAGTCTTGTTTGTGTGCGTGAATCTCAATGAAGGATCGGTTTGTCTGCCTATATTAAGGGTAATAGTATCTATCAACTGAGATTTACATAATCATTAGAAGAAATATTGCACGTCATTGGGCCTTAAAAATAAGTCATGCTGCTTGTTATTAATTTTAAAGTTATTTTAAAAGCAGAAAATGATAAGCTCTAAAGAGTAGTCAGCCAGCCACTGGACAGCTACCACCTTGTCCAAGCTGCCCACCATTTATCTGCCTTTCTTTTCATGCCCACTTTTATCATTTTTTTGAATCCATTATGTTTTGCTTTCTATTTTTATTTTAGTTTTTCCGTGATTTTTGTTTGTTTGTGAAGAATCGCACAGATCGTTGTGATGCTGGTCCTTGTATGCTGTACCGATGTTGCCAGAAAATTTCCGCTCAACATGATTCTGCTCTTTGTTTACGTAAGTAACAGGCTGCAAGCGGCTGTGTTCATGTTTCTCCTCTACTCCCTAACCTCAGTCTGTCTTTATATTTTGTCTGAATGGCTTCTTGTCCGCATGTTTGTCTGTCTTCCTGTGTGCTTTTTGTCTATCTGTGCCTCTGTACCATCTTTCAATTTCTATTGCTCATATTTAGGCATTGTATGTATTTTTACCTTTTTGTCTGACATTTTCTTGTTTTTACTGTTTTTCTTGACCATAGATGTGGCATTTTACTTTAATGCTCACACATGCACGCACGCGCGCCAGCACACACCCCACAACCCTAGACAAGAAACAACAAGCTGCAAACTTCACAGCAAACCAGTCACAGTTTTACTGTCATGAAGTGTTCGCTCATCTGTACTCAGAGCTCAGTAAACATGATGTAATGATTGCAGACTGCGCTGCAAGGTATTCTGCTGGGAGTAATCACTGTGTAAGTATTCAGAGTACAGAGAGACTCTCACGCTTACACAAAAGCCACAGACGACGAGCTCAAACGATGATGGAAACTTACCCACACACACGCACACGCACAAAAGCACGCGCGCGCTCTCACACATGGTCGCACGCTCAGATACACAAAAACGTTTAGTCCATCCATGAAACCAAAACGAATAGACTGCCAAATGCCTCTCCTAGCAAAGTTTGGCAAGCTGTTGACAACTGTAAACTACTTGTATGTGAATGTCTAAAGACATGAACCAAAGGGTGGAAAGCGAGGCAGGAAGAAAGAGGGTAAATGTTCTGAGAAAAAAAAACACATTCGCACACTGAGACATCTTTTGTAATGTTGCTGCTGCCCTGGGCCTGTCTGCAGGAGGTATACCAATGGAGAGATTCTTCTGGCACTAGCAATCACAGTGGTAAGTAGGTTAATTAGCAATCACAGTGGTAAGTAGGTTAACTAGCAATCACAGTGGTAAATAGGTTAACTACAAGGGGTTTAATAGCCAAAATGAAATTAATGTTAAAATTTTGTTTCACATCATTTATTTGCTTTAATGAAGGAAAGCCGAGTGTAAGGATTGTACGAGACTATGTGTGTGCGTCTGCGTGCAAGCGTGAATATTCAGATGGTTTTATATAAATATATGTGTGTGCGTGCGTGCATACTTTTCAGTTCCTTTAATTGTTTAAAGTTTGTTTTTATTTTCTTCAGGTAGTAACTTTGTCAATTACTGCATTTGCACTTCAGACAAAGGTAACGTGCAATGAGGGTGGCTGTCTGCCCGTTATTTTAAGTACTATCTATGTCACAAGTTTTATCACGCTAAGAATCAAACCCGAGATCCCTGACCTAGTCGACCCATATCAAGCAGACTGGCCCTAGAAAGTCTAACCTCAGATCACCTGACTTGAGTTCATAATACGTGTACTTTTCTTTGAAAATAGCTGCTCATGTGTTTATGTTATAATGTTTACTTAGTTACTTATTTATTTTATTTTTTACTAGCCAGTATGTATCCTATATAGTTCTGAACGACACTTAAAACCCACATCCAAGCATTATCCTGATTTGTCTTTATCGCTCATGAACTATCTGACCGTAACGTCTTGGGGTTTCTCTGTCATTATTAGTATCTTACTCTGTTGGTGTCTGGCGCTACTTATAATGTGAAGTTCTGTCTCTCTTGGAGAGGTTCTCTGTCTCTTTTTGAGGTTTGACTCTATTCCTGCAGAGCTGCCCTTTCTAAAGCTCTAATGCAGCCTCTTTAATATGTTTACCAAAGTTGCTGTACAGCTTCTACTTTTCCTATTCCCTTCATTTTATCTTTTTACCCATTAACAGATGTGTATTTCCTTTGATTGAAAATCTGTGTGTGTGTGTGTGTGTGTGTGTGTGTGTGTGTGTGTGTGTGTTGCTGTTTTCATGTGACGCTATAAGCGATTTCAATACGAGATGGTTATGGTATTTAGTTTGTGACATTTTCCTGTTTCAGTGGGACTTCACCGTCATGTTTGGCGCACTGATAGTCTGCACCATTGTGATGATGGTGGCCGGCATCCTGATCCTCATCTTAGGAAGGACATGGGTAGGTCGACCTGGTTTACATCTTAAGGATTGACATGTGTCGACAGCAGAAAATGGAATCCAAACTAAGATGGATCAGCATATGATAAAATATCTTGCAGCAAACACCGGCAACTATAACAGAAAAATCAGCAGCACACAACACAACACAACACAACACAACACAACACACATTACCAAATAAACCCTGTCAAGATCAAGGCAAGCGTCATTCAGTGTTCTTAGGAGAATACTAGCTTTCAAATGAGACTACTTGCTTTGATAGGAGAGTTTTGATAGATGACTACAACAGGCTGTAGGACGTGAGTACAGCAGGCAGTAGGACGTGAGTACAGCAGGCAGTAGGACGTGAGTTCAGCAGGCAGTAGGACGTGAGTACAGCAGGCAGTAGGACGTGAGTTCAGCAGGCAGTAGGACGTGAGTACAGCAGGCAGTAGGACGTGAGTTCAGCAGGCAGTAGGACGTGAGTACAGCAGGCAGTAGGACGTGAATACAACAGTCAGTAGGACGTGAATACAGCAGGCTGTAGGATGGCGAATACAAGTTTGAGATGTGATATTTTATTTCGTCTCCAGATTGTTGGCATCGTCTACTCAAGTCTGGGAGCACTGCTGTTTTGTATGGTAAGAACCGAGGTAGAGAGGGGTAGAGAGAGAGAGAGGCAGACAAACAGACAGAGAAAGAAAGGGATTGATTTACTGAAACACATCCCAGATGAAACAGAACAACATACAGGCAGACAATTGCTGGAGTCGATACAGAAAAAACTTTGAAAGGAATAAGTTTTGGGAATAATATGAAGAAAATGAAAAGATGATAAATAAATTTGAAATAGAAGGCACAAAAGAGACAACGCAAACTTACTGCACTTACCTGTGAGAACATGCAAAGTAACAGGCTTCTGCTACTTCAGTTGCCGAGGTTTGAAAACGGATTTTTAAAAATATTTTAGCGGAGGCATTTATGTCAGTAGTTCTTGTGTTTGTTGCTTCAGTTTTTTTTTTAAATGGGCGTTTTCTGTTTCAGAGCTTATCTTAAAGACTGGTCTTGGCTTTTTTGTTATTTGTTTTTCTTCACTGTGACTGATACGAGGTTTGCCGGTGACTGCTGCTGGCGACAGTTTGTGCGGCTGGTGTTTCCTTACATTTGAGTTTCTGGTGTTGGACGCATTGATATTGTAGTGGTTGTTGCTGGATGTTCCGGTTGTACTGACGTATCATGTAATAGTTGCCGTTGTTTGATATTTCAGTGCTGATGCTTGATGTTGCAGTGGCTGTTTTATGTTGTTTCGATAGTTTTTCAATGTTTTAACAGCTGCTGTTTGATATTTCAGTGGTTGTTGCTGAATGTTTCAGTGGCTGCTGTTCGATGTTCAGAGCTTGATGGCAGGCAGGCAATACCAGATTTCCCCCGAGGATTATGTGCTAGCGGCCCTTTGTCTCTACATCGATGTTATCGCCATTTTTACCTACATTCTTGACATCATTGGGCTGCTTAATAATTAAGGACACCGATATAGCGCTCCTCAACAACGATGTGATGTACTCTGGACAAGTCTCATCAATGTACATCAAAAACTGCCCGAAGGCTGAGACCCAGTAATACACATTCCACAGACTTCTTGCTTGTTTTCTCATAAGTGTGTCTGTTCGCACTACAGGAATCCCGAGAATGAAAGATTTGACTCATCCGTCCAGTCAGCCCTACTACACAATACAGTATGCAGAGACAGAGACAGGTGTCTGCTAGATGACCATATTGTGGAGGTTAATTCTTGTTTATTTATTTTGCGACACACAGTGCTCAGCCGCGAGTTTACTGACATCAGGAAGGTTTATTTTCACTTAATGCCTAATCCAGCGGTGGTGTGTTCTTCCAATTCTTATGTTTAGAAATCTGTCATAAAACGTATTTTTAATGAAAACTTTATGAATATTATGATTTCTTTGACATCAGTAAAAACAACCCCAATATTATTCGTTTAAAGAAGTTTTATAAAACCAAGTCATGTGGCGATGTCAGTGGCAGATGGCGCTTGAAACCTAATCAGATCCATACCGTTTGTCCCATTTTCGACAAAGTTTGCAGGAACATTTACTTCTATTACGACTCGGTTGTAGGTTATGTTTGGTAGGCGAATGTTGGTCCAAAGCATGTTTTATTAATGCAACTCCTTGCTTGCTTGCTGCCCCTCATCCCTCATTCAGAGACTCCAGAGAGTACACACACCCACTCACTCACTCGGCCTGAGACGGGACACGACGTACCTAACAAACCTCTAAGGAGCGTAGATCACAACAAAGTCAAAATGAACGTTACAAATTAAAACTTTAATTACACGTAGATGAAATACAGAAGGGAAAACACATGAAAAAACACAAAATACGACCTTATCAAGGGGGATAATTGTAATAAAAAACAAACACCCGCATCCAGTTTCATACGCCAGCCCCACTAGCTTTAAGTGGTCACTGCTGGCTCCTGTATCCACAACAGTACCAGTCTCCTATAGTGTACCCCTAGCTTGAGTGGTCACTGCTGGCTGCTGTATCCACCAACAGTACCAGTCTCCTATAGTGTACCCCTGGCTTGAGTGGTCACTGCTGGCTGCTGTATCCACCAACAGTACCAGTCTCCTATAGTGTACCTCTAGCTTGAGTGGTCACTGCTGGCTCCTGTATCCACCAACAGTACCAGTCTCCTATAGTGTACCCCTGGCTTGAGTGGTCACTGGTGGCTGCTGTATCCACTAACAGTACCAGTCTCCTATAGTGTACCCCTGGCTTGAGTGGTCACTGCTGGCTGCTGTATCCACTAACAGTACCAGTCTCCTATAGTGTACCCCTGGCTTGAGTGGTCACTGCTGGCTGCTGTATCCACCAACAGTACCAGTCTCCTATAGTGTACCCCTAGCTTGAACAGTACCAGTCTCCTATAGTGTACCCCTAGCTTGAGTGGTCACTGCTGGCTGCTGTATCCACCAACAGTACCAGTCTCCTATAGTGTACCCCTGGCTTGAGTGGTCACTGCTGGCTGCTGGGCACACAACCCGCTTCTCTCAGCGTCTAGTACGCTCTGGGGTTCGCTACTTTGTCTCCCCGGGGCGGGAATCAATCGCCAGCTGACCAAGACACCCAAGACACGGTAAGCGCGTGAAATCTTTTCGCTCCCAAACTCTGGACAGGGCTGGGGAGGACAATGAACAGTGAACATCTAATGTCGGAGAAATCCGCAACTCAGCACTCCAGCAGACGACGCGTGACGTAGCAGTTCATGACGTCAAACATTGCTACACTCAGCGAAAATAGGCCACGACCTGACCTCTACCAACCGGATAAAAATAGCCTTGAATCCGTCGTCTGCTGTAAGCCGCCTGTCTATTAACGGTGCGTCCCAAGCGCTGAGAGAAACGCAGGCATAGAAAAATGTCTGACAGGCGACATCATCATCATCATCATCATCATCATCATCATCATCATCATCATCATCATCATCATCATCGTCGTCGTCGTCGTCGTCGTCGTCCATCAATCATCATCCATCAATCATCAATCATCCATCAATCATCATCCATCAATCATCAATCATCATCATCATAATCATCATCATTTAAACTCTGCCATGTTATAAATTAATCGGGTATAACTATCGTAAAAAATTGTAGGATATATAACATCTTTGAATTGACTATTCTAATTAAACATTAAAAGCAATAAAAGGCACTACGAATGTTTGAATAGTCGCGATCCGGGTATTTTAGCGGGGGTGGGGGGGGTGGGCTGCATCCTCCATCATTGCAATTTTGCCAGGGCGAGGCAATGCCGGTTTTAGGATGATTCTATTTGAAAAAGCCGTGACACAATGTATTTATAGCCGTGACACGATCTATTTCAAGCCATGGCACAACGTATTTAAAGCCATGACGCATTGTATTTAAGCTGACATAATGTCATGACATGATAGCCATGACACGATCTATTTAAAGCTGTGACACGATGCTTTTAAAGTCATGACACGATGTAGTTAATGCTGTGACACGTTGTATTTAAGCCCGTCTCCTCAAAGCAGGAAAGGAAGTACATGTATGCTCAATGTCGCTTGCTTTTAAAAGCACGTGATGCATGTGATCTGTCATGTGCTCTCGACATTACTCACCACTCACTAAATCACTCGAGTGACCACGAGAGTAGCTGGAAGAGTTGACAAGATGGAGGAAGAGCCAAGACAAAATATAGATTAGTGCATTGCAGATATAATTACACTCAAACATTTATATAATGTTGAACTATTTTTATTGTTTGCAGGTTTAGGCATTTATTCTCATTATTAGTTGTAGGGACCTCTTTACTCTTTAATAAATTTTCTTAGTTTTTGTATTTGTTTTGTAAACTCACCGACAATCAATTATGTAATTCCGTGGTAAAGATCAGATTATAAGGTAAAGGTCATCCCATAACCTGTTCAGGTCGTTGGGGAGTGAGGTGTTAGAGACCCCACTTTTCTCGGGGCCAGCATTTACATGAGGGTGGTGCCAATCTCCTCTCCCTCGCTGCCTTACCTTCCCCAACCCTCTAAGGAGTCAGGTACCCATTCCCGTCAGCTGGGTCGACTGGGGGGAAGTATGCTGCGCTTATCGGGAATTGAACCAGCGCGCTCTCGGTTCGGACGCCAGCGCTCTAACCACTCGGCCATCCGCTTCCCCAACAGTGTCCCAAATAACTTGACGATGCAGGGCGCTGACTCTGAACGTGCGACATTTTCAGTGTCACGGCAAAAAAATAAAATGAAAAATGATGGCAAATTATACAAAATGGCCTATCATATGACTAGTATTACTGGTAGTGCTACTCCAATTACTACTCCTCCTGGTTATGATAATGATGATAATAAGAAGAAAAAGAAGTACAAAAATGAAAAAGTAGCTAAGGAATACAAAGGAAGGGAACATGAGGTAGCAGAAGACATAGTGAAAAAACAATTGAATAAGAAGTAAAAGAACAACAAGCAGGAGATAAAGTAGAGGAAGAAAGGATTGACAAGTTATGTATCATATATCTTCTATTACTATAATAAGTGTTACTTCTTCAACTACTCGTGATATTATAAAGAAGTAGAGCAAAACGATGAATTAACAGAACCAGCAGAAGTAGAAGCTGAAAAAGAAAAAGCAGAATGACCATTTAAATGGCGACTACCTAAGCATCACGGCGTACACACAGGACCAGTCAACCGAGAGGTGAGACAATATGAGGGATGAGGTATATACGGTACACATCGCAGGTTCTTCACTGAACTTACTAGTCACATCAACAAAAATACAATTTACTAATAAAATGCATATCATAAGATGTTGAAGGGAAAGTATATTTTAGAATATTTTTGTTTTAAAGATTTTTTATAGACATTTTGTGACAGAATAACCGAATATAAAATAACTATCTAAAAAGGGGGTTACAATGAAAGTGTTAACTGTTTTTTTTTTATTTCTTCACGCTTTTCTCCGTCGGTTACAGTGGAGTCGACAAATATATCTTTTCTCCACACTCTACTCCACATATACGTATATTTTTACGCTTTAATACTGTTATAAACTGAGAACGCAACTGTGATATTAGCTAAGTTCCCTCTGGTTCAAAATTCGTATGCGAAAAGAATATTGAGCAGACAACAGTTCTCATAACCAAAAGGAAAGATGCAGCAACCTTAAGCCAGTGATGTTGTCCCTGAGCTCAGCTGCGGTTTTTCCTCTGCATAAGTGCGAAACTTCTTCTACTTTAGGAAAGAAAAGGGAAAGGTGAGGTTGACATGTGGTCCCATTCATCCTAGGGGTTCCCCCGACCAGCCCCTTCCCTTTCCACCCTCTCTCGCTCCTTTCCCCCGTCTCGCACCCCGTCCTCCACTGGTCAGCTGGTCACATCAACTGTGACCCCTTAACACACCTCCAGCCCTCAGATGATGGCGCTCTCCTGTAATACATGGACTGAGAAACTCACGTGTTGAAGTCAACTTACAAGTAAAGGAAAGGTGTCCTGCAAGTGTTATTCTATGAAAATGATATTTTTTCTTACATTATTACTCGCTTAAAAAACAGCAGCAGGCCACCTTTGCGCTTCTTCCTTGACATTTCTTTGACATTTGACATTTGATATAGTGTTAAGGAAACACCGCCACGAGCAGACAGGACACTGACCACAAACACTGACTACACGGCGTGCTCCACGTGTTCTTTCTCTCAACACCAAAACAAAGATCTGTGCGTGGGTTCCTACTGTCTTCTATTTTGTGGGAGGGGTCTAACTAAGATAACACACTTCCAAAATGCCCAACTACTCTTCCACTCTCACAAAATTCTCAGAAATTTTCCATCATTCATATCTCATTAGAGGTCAATAAACCTGAAAAAAATCACCGAGTAACCTATCAAATAAGCATCCATAAGCGTCACGTGTCCAACCTAAATCAGTATATCCATAGCCAAGAGTACATCAAGATCCATCCAACAGTCTAGCAACAATCAATACATCAATAATCAAGCGTGAATCAAATATATCAGTCGTCGAGCATAAATCAATCTGACTGTTCTCGAAGATTATAATTCCAGTTCTCCAACGGAAATCGACATACATACGACAAGTCCCGAAACGATAGTCTTATTTCCAAGTATAAAAAGACCAAACTTACTTACTGTTCCTGGTCCAGTTTGCATTCATTCACGCACTCGTAAACACATCGACTTATCTTGCCGAGTAGTCGGCCTTCTCCTGGATCACTAATGACCCAACTCTCCGGCTCCAGTTGACAAAGTATAATCCATACGCTGGAGACAGCACTACCTGGGGGTCAGGTAGACCACAATCTAGAAGGTAAGATACTCCCGGGTTGTAGGCCACACCGATCGCTGACAACACAATACTTTCGGGTTGTACTTTCCCACTCCTCGTGAAGACAATATACTCCAACACTTCAGCTCTGCGATATTTCCATTCAATCTTCTCGACTCTCCCAGCGAATTCTGCATAACTCCCACACTCTCAATAGCGGGTGTTGACGACAATATCCTCTGTTACGTATGAGCGGGGCTGACTTGGCCGGCACAACTTGCTGTAACGATATCTCCACTCGTCTTCTTTGCCCCCAAAACTAATTCCTGAAAACACTTATTCTTCCATGACTTCCACGCAAGTCAGTCATTCAGCCTCGCTGTATCGGATGCTCCTCCCCACCTTGGAGATACGCGGACATCCTTTCACTCGTCTTTGCCGAACCACAGGCCGTCTATGCGCCAGCTCCAGCCGTCAAAACCCGTAGTTTCCCACAGCCTTCCACGCTCTCGGCGGAGTCCCTCTGTTTACGTCAGATGTTCTCAGACGCCTGTATCCAAATTCAGCAAAAGTTCTTTCTGTACTGTACCGGTAGTAGAATCACAGCCCTCGGCTTGAATACCAGTAAGTACGGTGACAACTCTTGTCACTAACCAGCGCTCTCTCTAGCGCCTCACGTCGACATACACTATGACGACTGGTAGGCCTGAATGAAGACTGCACCCCCCGTCAGTGACAGCACACAGCAAGCAACACACCAGGATTGCCGGAATATCGATCGTCCAAATCGAGCATTATCCTACTTGCTAAATGTCGGGTCTAATATACCCACCCTTGTTTACATCGCCACAAGGTGAGCTCAGCCCGCCCCACACATAAAATTTTAAAATATCCAAAACCTTCCAGCGTGGCAGTGTCAAACCAATGCACACCTGTGTGTCGAACAAAACAATATAATACTATACTGCCGTACCCCCTTGTACGCTACAAATCACATCATCTGCACTAACGCAGTATATAATGCTTTCACCACTATCATACCTCTTTCAAAGAACCATCAAATATCATACGCGCTCATCATTCTCTCCAGGCCTATTACAAAAACCAAGTAATAAAGAAAGTCACTATTACAAAGATCCCTCAATAAAGAAACATTCCATACCTTGGCTAGGTAAGGAATTAGGTCTACTCGCTTCTCGCTTCCACACAGTAAGTCTTCTAGGTCCTTCCTCTAGGACGTTTAGTCGGGGAATGCAATAAAATCCGTTCACCTGCATTGCAGGGACTCTGACTACTTTGCTCAGTCCTCCTGTAAACTATACTCACTCCATTCATCAGCTTTCATTCAGGGGGGACTAGTATTGCATCCTATTACATAAAGGGAACTAACTGCTGTTTTCTAAACGTACACAGAATTGGCACACATAGAAAGGCGACAAACCCTACTGGATGAAACTATCAGGGGCGACAACCCCCTTTCTCTAACACATAGGCAACTTCCTACTTCGCCTAATGGTGGAACCGGCAAACTAGTGTATGGTAAGATGGGCAAGACCTTTTATGGAATGGACAATTTGGTAAACACAGTGTACAGTAAGTGTAACAGGGTAACCGAGGAAGAAATAACTATAACTGGAAAATAAGCACAGTTGGTTAGGAATTGGCCAACCAACCCTATCCACAGTGCTAGATACTAGAGTCACCTTTACGTGAACGTTCGATGCGAAATAACTTTCTGTTTGGACGAATATGTAGTCACAGACCAGCCATTAGAAATGTTTATTCACTGCTGGGTGATTTAACACACCATTACATGTGCATGAACAATCACAGGCTGGCATAGTAGTTGTGCTTCAAGTGAATATCTTCTGTCTGTGTTTTCTAACAGTTCATTTATGTTAAAGCATGTTTTTTTCTGTAAATGAATTTTCTACTTATTTGTGTCTCACTTGCATACAATTTTGTTGTATTCTGATGTTTCTGTGAGTTGGTATTGACTGGAATGCAGTAACACTTGTCTTCCACTACCGTGTGTTTTGCTAGCATGGGAGGGCACTAAAAACAGAAATTCACTGATATGCATTTTGTAGCGTGAAATGATGTAGCTTGATGTATTTTATCATCATGAAAACTTAAGTACAATTTGAATTATTAGAAGTACCGGTTGCTAAGGAAAAACCTTGTGGAATTGCTGAACAACTTTTTCATCCGATTTTTTCGAAATTGCCGCCGTGATACTCGCACACTTCAAACCTATATAACTCACTCAATTGTGGGACTAGAAGAACAACTTTGGTATTAAATAAACGTCCAAAACCTTTAAATTAATATATATATACTTGCGTGTTGACGACAAGGGTTAATATCAAATTACCGAGTTAAGACTAATTTTGTGGTGGCGACTGGTCATATATCCTTTTGCAACTGAATCCCAGGGGTGGGCAGTTAAAACTCTGTTTTCAGGTGTCTCACGCCACGATTAAATATTTCGACCCACAATTTTAAAGGGACTCCAAATGCCTAATTAGTCTGAACCCACTCAATATGTCACTGATAAAAAAGACAGGTTTTGATATGCATTCATTGTCAGATTGAAAAATGAAATTTCAATTTGAAGATCACCCGCAAAATCAAAAATTGATTTTTTTTATAAAACAATGTGCCAAGAGGACACTCTGCCACTTGTTTTGCTCGGGGATGTCAATAATGTATTATATATATATATATATATATATGTTTCAGGATTCGTTTGATGGTTTTCGGAAATTATTTGATTTTTTGCCATTGACATATATGTCCCTGCGGACCAAAAGACGAGCAACTTTTCTGTTGCTTTCTTCTCTTTTTTGTTTTTGCAATAGATGCAACACTACACGCTAACCAAAATGAAGAACCCAATGGTTTAGAGATATTTCAAAAATCCTGTGATTTTGATGGCTTGATAGCTCTTGCTGTTGACCAAAGTGTTATGTACATAAAGCAGAAGGGGAATCTTTTCCAAACCTATGCGCAAGAAATCTGTGCGTTCTTGGGATTGAATTTTGTAATGGGATGTCATGTGGCTCAGTCCTTGAGAGACTACTGGACCACTGAACCTGATCTCCAGGTGTCATATGTTGCTATTGTGGTGCCTCGGAATTGCTTTAAAGTTATAAGGAATGCCTTACACTTGGCAAACATTGAAATGATCGTCCTCTGATCATTGATTTCAATCAATGCTTCCAAAATGCACGAAACCCAAGCAAACAACAGTCAGTTGATGAACACATGATAAAACTCAAGGAGTACAACAAAAAAAGCAACACATAAAAAAAACAAACCAATAAAATGGGGATTGAAGTTGTGGTGCAGGTGTGATTCGAAGACCAGTTTCCTGTATCAATTCGACTTGTACACAGGAAAGAAAACTGAAATTGAATATGGACTCGGAGAGGGAGTGGTTGTTATGCTGAGCATTTGGTTATTTGTGTTGTGAGATTTACATTGATAGCTTCTTCAATTCATTTTATTGCTTAAAATAAAGTCGCAAGAAAAGGAAACATACCTTTGTGGAACTGTGTGTGCTGACAGGACACACATGACCAAAAATCTCAAGAAAGGCAATGATATGACACTTGGAGGGAGCCACATGTTGTCAGTCAGTGATGTTACCTGTGTCAAGTTGTGCCTTGTCCGGAAACTGTCGTTGTCTACAACAAATTATTGAGTGGCGTCGATCTCATGGATCAGAAAAAGATTAGATATGAAGTTGATTGAAGGTAAAGGTGAAGTACTACTTGCGAATATCTTTTAGATTTGTTAACGGATTTGTTAACTTTTAGCGGTTAACAACGCTGACTGTATTTATACGCAGACGAATCGGTAATTCAATCCCGAATACAAGGAGATATCACAGCCTGAGTACATACAAATGATAACAAGAGCACTCATTGGAAATGACACAAGCAGGAGAAAATGTATTTTATCAGAACCTGTCCGAAGCAGCAAAAGAATCATGCCAACCCTACGACCTGAGCATAAACTGGTCAAAGAAGAAAACGCAAGAGCTGTGCTCAATGTGCAAAGGACAAAATTGAAAAAACAATGTGTGATGTATGCCGTATCACGCAAGTACTTTGAGAAGTACCATTCATACATGAAATTACATGCATCAAAGATGGATCTTTGTTCTCATCACAAAGTCATATCAATTCTGATGTTCCATAACAATAATACAACTATCCGGATAATAAAAATATTGATAGAACTCATTCCTCGCCTGATTTGATTTTCCCTTCCGACCATCAGACTAGAAATTAAGGATGTATCAGCACTTGACATCAGTTGTCTGGGAGGGGGATTGGTAATTGATGATATAAACTAAATAATCAGTCACATGCTAGAATTTTATGATAAGATTGTAAAGAGAGCACAGTTATTGTTTATCTTTCCTTTTGTGTATCTTTCTGTTTTTTTTAACACAAGGATGGCCTATGGTCACAGTTTAGACCCATCATGGACCCATCATGCTAATTCTTTACATATATTATCTTTCCTTCAGGAATATTACATGACACCACCACCTTATGTCAGTAAAATGAATGCAGTTTGTAGTGATGCATCTTAGGTCTGTTATAAAACAGGAACGATGATTTAATAATAATGTCGAGATAATTTCAAGCTCCCAAATCGGTTCAAGTAAATGATTAACATTATATAAGATGCAGAATTTGGTTCAGAATAGCCGTCATCTGGACTTAACAGGGACAAGTGTTAAGGTGCTTTTGCTAGGGCTACTATTTTAGGCAAACACTTTGAATCTAGTCAATTCAATGTCGAAGTAAAAGAAAAAAAATCAGCTTGAACTGCTCTTTTAAGGTCCTCGTCCACCATCTCGGTTACAATAACAAGAAATAAGGACAGATCCAGCACAAAAGTCCCGAAATGCTGATGCTGGTACAGGTACTATTTAAAGCTATAAATTTCAGTGACATATTTATGAGACTACCACAGCCCATGAAATTTTTTTTAAAAAACTATTCCCATAATCTTAAGATTCATTTGATACAGCTTTTCTTGCGCAGTTATTTGTTAGACAGATGATTATTGACATATGTAGGCAAATGTGTAAATAATGTCATAGCTATGGGCTAAATGTTGAAAACGTAGACAGAGCTTATAAAGATTACAATTTTTACACAATTAATATTGTGCTACATGACAAGTGAACCATTACTCGTCTAAAAAGTATTCTTTAGAGGTGTGTTTTCAGTAAACATATAAAGAATTCTATGATGAATAGGTGGCGTATATGAAAGGGAAGAGAGTTCAATTGTTTTTCTGCACAGACTTCTGTGACCATATGCTGTTGTTCTGGTGGAGTAGTGAGGATACGGTCATCAGACGAAGGGCGTAGTTGTGTGGCTGGGATGTAGAAGATGAGAAGTTCAGAGAAATTTATTTATTTAGTCACAGCGTGACATGTGTGTTGGCGCCACCCTACGTGTCAAAAGCTCGCGTGTGGGGATGTGAACCGTCCAAATTATTTTGCAAGAGTATCAGATCATTCAAGTAAAAAGAATAGTCAAATATTTTTGAAATGTTAAGTAGTATTTTTTTCTTTAACAAATGAAGAAGTGTAGATCGACACAGTAATTATTACTCTAATATAAGAGGAGATCAATTAATATTTGGAAATAGTTTTGTGGATGGATGAAATCAAACATATAATGCTAGTCTAGATTATTAACGAAGCAGAGAGGATAGACAACTTCATCAACTGTTTGTGTGACCTACTCACAAAGAAATCATTACGACGTGATAGAAGAGAAGTCGATGAGTAATGAAAATTCCTGAGATGAAATCAGAAATGGCAGACAAAAATAGTTCAGGACAATGATTAAGGCCAAGTGTGTCCAATAGCAGGCACAAAGTACACAGCTTAAAGCAGGAAGGATTTTTAAAACAGCATTGCCTGAAACAATCTCAGCAAATGTTTCCGACGGATGTGAGCATTTTCCTACAATAGGTTACTAAAAGGAGATTAACCTTTAAAGTCCAGACTAAGACGAATGTTTATTTTCTGACTTGCAGCATGTTGCATATCTCTTCCTGCGATAAGGTTGTGACGGAGAGAATTGTCTTAATAAGATCTTGAGCATCAGCACTGGGCATTGTAACCTTTACATGTCCAGCACCAGTCTGACCATTAACCAGTTTGAGCTGACCAGTGATACGCTTCCATCTTTCTTCCTCCCTTCTACGGCGTCTACGCTCCAGGTAGATGTTGAAAGTGTACAGGAACGGGTTGATTGCAGCGTTAGTAGGAAGAACAAAAATGGCGATGCCAACATTCACCTCTCCGGGAATAGGAACATCGTGTGAGGCCAGGAGGCCCGTCAGTCCCACAGGAAACCAGCACAAGAAATCTGACATCACTACTGTTATCAAACGTTTAGCAATAATATAGTCTTTGATATTTTTGGACTTTTTTCCGGGACACATGACATTAGCTTGAACAGACCAGTAAATACAAATCTGGCCAATAAATAGTAGAAGAAAAAAGATACAGTTTAAGATAATAATGACACCAAAAGAGTATAAGCGACCTGGGAATTGTACCCTCGAGGTCGGAAGTGGAATGCAAATGCTTGTCTGGCTGTAAAACTCCCAGTGTGATGTCATGGGCAGTAGAGGCACGCTCGCCAAGGCCAGACCCGTGAGCCACGACACGGCGCATGCGCACTGCGCTGAACGTTTTTCAAAGCGCACCTGGCTGAAAGGAAAACGGAGAACAAGGAAGCGATCTAATGTGATGAAAACTATGATAAGGACAGATACTTCAGATGATAATAAAGATGTAAAACCTGCCAGCTTGCACACACTGCTGTTTCTCCAGCCGATATCCTCCCATACATATGATCCTCTGTACCTAAAGTCAGCGATGCCGATGATGGAAAGGTAAACACCCATCAGAAAGTCCGCTACGCACAGGTTGGTTACGAAGACGTCGTATCCCACGTTGCCCGCAGTTTTGTGAAAAATCAAACGGTAAACCAAAGTTCCGATATTTCCCAGTAAAGCCAACGATGCAAAGATGGCGAGTCCAACACGATACAGGTTGGAGCGCAGCAGATCGTCACAGGAAGACACCTCGTCAGAAGGAGCGTGACAGTTGAGCACGTTAAAACCACTGGGTAGTGTGGCTGGACAGCACAGCTTGTAACTGTCAGCAAAAATCTTTTCTAGTTTATTTAAAGACTTAAATATTTGTCTGGGGAATGTTGTCATGGGGCAGTGTCTCAGATCCAGTATGCGCAAATTGTTCATTTGGCAAAAACCATTTCCGGTTACGTGACCTAAATGACTGCCAGAGAGATTTAATGTTGACAATGTCGAGAAAAAGGCAAAGATGTTGAAGTCCATTTCAGGAAGACGGACATCAGACAGGTCAAGTATTTTGAGAGACGATGTTTGCCTGAAGTCCGCAAAAGACAAAACATTTAATGGATTCAAACGTAACTTGAGATATTCTAAACTGTTAAGTCCCGTGAAATCCCTGCTGCTGATGTAACTTAGTTTATTGTTGCTGAGGTCTAAAGTGCGGAGGTTGGGCAATGTCACTTCGTGCAGTTTGGTCAGATTACAGCGAACCAGACTCAAATAAATAAGAAATGTGTTATTTTGCAGTTCAGCAAGGCTTATCAGTGTCTCACTGGCATCAAGGTACCGGAGGTTAGGATAGTTAGAAACATGGAAACCACTGGAGCAAACAAAAGCCCAGCCGTGACAGACACAGTTGTCTGGACATGTTTCATTGCACATCATTTCGTCATCGTGTTGTGTGCAGTGATACACACCATCACACAAGTGACTCTCATGAACACACACCTGAGATCCACGGCAGCGGTAGAAGCCGGGACACGTGTACCTGTCGCATGCCACCTCGTCTTCGTGATCAGGACAGTCGTACATCCCGTTACAGCGGAAGTAAACAGGTAGGCACACCTGCTGAAGGCTGGCACACATGAAGTGGGACTCTGGACATACAAACGTTACTGACCCATTGTATTCAAGATTTGTGTACGATGAAAACAATAAAGTTCCATCTGAACCAAGGTCAAGTTTCAAAGGCAGGTCAAGGTCCAGGGTGTTGTGAGAATAGGTGGACCTCGTTATGCACTGGTGTTCGTCGACATGGTCATCGCAGTCAGCTTGTCCGTTACATCGCTCCCACACCTGTACACACTGTGCAAGTAATACACATTTTATGATGCAGCGATTCTCGGTGTGTAATGCACATCTGAACAACTCCGCTCTGAAAATAATCTCCTATCACTTATTTGAAAAATTTAGTCGTTTTATTAATTAGGCTGTTCAAGCTTCTAGGAAGGACGATGCATGTTTCGTAGTTTTTCTTTAAAATGTGTTGACGACCAAGCACAGACAATATCGTTAAACAAGTGCAGTCATGATTGCCCACGGATATAGCCCTTTTAAGTTACAATCAAGACTCTAGCTACGGACTTAACGATGTAAATTTATTCGTTTTAAAATTGGATGTTAGTCTTGTTGATCTTAAAGGAGTGATGTCCATTCACCTAATCGGCTTGAGGGGGAAAAGCTCTAATGATTTTTTGGATTTTTTTTATTTTCACTTTGGATTTTGAAGTCCATTGTTTGACCTGTCGTGATCCTAGTGATGTGCTGGACTGTGTTTCTCGATTGCTTGCACACCGTGACTACGATTAAGGTTTTAAAGTGAATCATCGTCATCATCAATTGTAAAAAATAATGAGTTTATTCATTTAAACATTTATCAATATATACACGTAGAAATACATAAAGAGGTGAGAAAATACAATTAAAGATAACGAACCCTCTTGCCTGCACATCGAAAAGGAGACGACACGTCGCAGGGTGGAAAGTAGCAGAAATCTTCGTCACTTCCGTCTGCGCAGTCCGCACGATGGTCACAGACTAGTGTGTAGGGGACAGTCTGCACTTTGCCGACACATTGAAATGGAGGGGGAAGTGAGGTGAGTGGTGCTGCACATGAGGCTGCGGTGCCATCGGTTGTACCAAAGCATCTCGAGGCCTCGTCACAAGCCAGGAAAACGTGTGTGAAGTGATGATCGGGACACTGCACGTACGCCGCCTTTTAGACATGGTGGTCACCTTTTACATTGGACTTTTTAGCAAAGAGTTGTATCGCATATATATATATATATAAACCTCTCTTGTCCTGAGAGGATTTTAGTACAAAATGTTCTGCAATATAGTTATGTAATTATAATACTGCTACTTAATTAAACCTAAGCTGAGCAGAAGAAAATAAGTTGACACTTAATAAACAGCTATTTGATAATAAATTAAGGTAAAGGTAAGGTTACTTAAAACTAATTACTGAGATTATTTAACAATACCGCATGCGTGTGACTGTGTTAGAGTTGTACAATTTATACATTAGCACATTGTATTAAAACAGTACATTACACATGTTAACACATTGTGTACCGGGACAGTACAATACAAATTACGTATTAGTACATATAGGTAGTATATTATACAGAACACATTGTATTAGGTTAGGACAATAAACACATGAGCAGATTAGGACATTGATCGTTACAATTACGTGACCTTGACGAGAGTAGAACTGGATTTGGTCGTTGAAGTCTTCAGTAGTTTAATTTCTTCTTGTGGCTTTGTGATTCCAGGGATCTCACACAAAAGACAGGATGTGGTATACATCATCTCACATCGTACAACATCCAGCGGCACGGGGCTGACTACATATAATGAAAACAAGGAGAAAGCCGAACAAGAGTCACTGAACCTGCTGAAGGGGTATAAAGAACTCATCTTGATGAAATGTGCGATTGTTCCATCAGACCACAGCCAGCTGCTTTTATACCTACACAACAGAGGAGACGTGTGAATTTTCCTCTTATTTCACCAAAGAAACCTTACCGACTATTAGTAACCCTGTCACTATGTCATTTGTGATCCACGTTACAGATCACTAAAAGGTCAAATACTTACATAAGATCACTGAAAGGGCGACTACTTACACACAACCCACTAAAAGATCAAATATTTACAGAAAAATCACTGGAAGGTCAAATACCTACATAGCGGGGGCTGACGGAGAAGCTTACCTGGCGCCGGTGAAGAAGAACTGGCATTTGTTTATTCTGTTAGCCAGGTCCTCGATAGAGTCCCAAACACGTCTTGTGGTCAGGGTGGGCAAATGTCCCCCACGTATCCGACACCCTGAACTGGCAAGATTCCACGAAGATTTTTGCTCCTCTAACAGTAAAAGTGAATAACAACGGCCGTCAGCCTGGAATGTCCCCGGACTGCACGTGCCATCACCTTGCCAGCACCTGGCTTCATCTTCGCCGCCCACACAGTCAGAGACAAAGTTACACGGGAAGTGCTGCTGCATGTCCTCCCATCGCACGGCTGAGCAGTTCCACCTGCCTTCAGACAGGGGAAAAGGTAGTGTTGACACATGGTGGAAGGAGAACAGTACTCTGAAGTAGGAAAACTTATTTACGTAGAAACTTTTGTACTGCACGTGTACACCACCCTGGTAAATAAACAGGTCGGTGTATGAGTATTTACTTAATCCACACAAGTCATAAACAGTGGAATTAAAGTCTGTGTAAAAGATTACGAGGTCGATATTTTTAGTCGCGAGGCAATGTGGGTTGGTATCGGCAGCATAAATGTTAATAATAACAGCATGGTCAGCAGGAGTAGCCAGGTAAGCCCATAAGTTCACAAAAGTGTTATATTCTTTGTTTTTGCTCTGGTTAGATGGTTCCACGTACCCTGTAAATAATAATAAAAAATAAATAAACGAAAGAAGAAAGATTGTAGCTGCAATGAGATGTATTTGGGATGATTTATAATTATAAAGTTTAATCCTTAATTTAGCGTTTGACCAATGAACTGTAACTCTTAGCTAAAGCGATCAAAAACCGTTAACTACGCCTTTAATCTTTAGGACTCGTACTGATGCCAATCGGCAACTTTTCCGAGTAAAATTGTCCTCAAGTGGGTACTGAACAGGCCAGTTAAGTTTTCCCGGAAGACAAACTAATTCCGATTTTAAACTAATTAATATATGTCACTGTATAGATAAAGGCACTCAATTCATTACCACAGCAGGAATTCAAGAAAAACTGGTGACATTGCACATGTTACTTGGTCAAAAGGCTGTAGTGGGAAACTTACAACTGAAACAACACACACACAAAACTGAAAAGCAAGGAGGAAACTATGGAAAGCCGAATTTATTCATTCTGACACCAAGTATTAGACCACAAATATGCATTTCTGTTAATTAAGATACAAAGTGACCAAAAGCAGACATTATGGGCACTATGTTTATTGAGACAGTTTTAGTGAGTTTGTTTATTTTTTATTTTGCTTTTGGCATCTTCTCTTTTAAGATTATAAATGTAATAAAAATTATATCGACAAAAAATGTATACCATTATTTCAGTCGTTTTTGTTAAAATGGTTTTGTTATGTTTAGAAAAGCTTGGACGCATTTGTTGGTTCGCTTTTTTAGAGCTAAATCAAGATCTCGACGCATTTCATCTACAGGGGACAAAACACTCGAGATATGGATCTTTTGATAAGTTACTGGCTTGTAGAATAATTTGGTAAGACTGACCCTACCTTCTTAGATGTGAGATTTATTCACGATATGTGGGTAACATTTACTTAGTTCGGGTAGGATGACTGGTTGGGTAAATGTACGAGCCATGAAGGGTCGGGCAACCAGTCCTTTCTCTTGTTTTAAATCCTAAAACATCCTGTGACAAAGTGTTGGTAACACGGTGTACCTCTAGTCCCATACAATGCCTCCTTCACAGGATGCGATTATTAAAAATGACAATTCATAAAACAGGACAAAAGTTATGGCTCATTCAAAAATGTGAAAATATTTGTAGAATACAAAAAGCAGCTGTTTTTAATCTATAAATATTTAATTGTGGAATTTAGGTTCGAAAAATGAGCGAAGTTCAAACAAATGAAAATGTGGAAAGTCTGACATGAAGAGATTACGTGGGGATGTCCAAGAGATGAAAGGAATAAATTACAATAAGAATGAAAATACCAGTCAAAATATTTACCTGTATTTGGGGAGGTGAAATTAACCACCAGGTGTGACTGACTAGTTTGTGGAATTGCCATGAAGGTCAGGTTAAGTTCAAAAGCACTGTATTCCGTGGTCATCTCTAGTTTAAGGTTCACAATGTTAGAGTAGGTGACGAATTCCTTCGGGAACCTCATGAATGGTTGATTCAACAAGACAGTTTTGTCCTCATCTAGGATTTCTAATTTCGCAGCAATTTTAGGAATATTGATTGCCTGCACATAAGCTACCATCCCTGGGGGAACAGTCAGCTCTATGCTGTAAATCACACTATTCAGGCAGGTCTCAAAGTTAACGGTGGGCGTAAAAGAAATCCGTATGTGACCTTTGCTCCCTCTGACCTGATAGTCCCGCCATTGATTGACGCAGTCTTCAAGTCTTAAGTCCAAATAAACAGAACCAAACTCTTTAACTTGTTCAAACGGACTAATGGCGAGTGGTACATCGGTAGTAAAGTTGCTGTTCCACAGAAAAGGCATCTCTGTTACCCCGTTAAAAGAATTTCTAAGACCATTGTTTTCTATAGACGATGAAGTCCCATCATAGGTACCATCAGAACTGACGGGATATTCTGATGAAGAAGGGATGTAATCGTGCGAAACATTTCTTTCCAGGATGGTTTCTTTCTTCCACTTCTTGTTACCCAGATTGGTTGCATTTCTCGAAATATCATTTTGAAAGGTACAGAGAAGTATACTAGCCATTGCAAGGATATTTTTTGTCATCGTGCCTGCAGAAAACAACAAAAAATTGATAAAACAGATTAGCAGTTATAAAAACTTCTAAAATCAGAACAACGAAGATGGAGGCAAGAAAAGTCTAACTAGATGGAAATAGTTCATTTGTCTTAGTACACGTAAAGTAGCATCAAAATTACTCGGTTCCGTTTTTATTCTATTATATTTGAATTTAAAATCGGTAGTTAATTCTAAGACCTTTGTAACACCAGGGTCTAATTATATCTTTCAAATTTGTGAACACACTAGAATCAGCTAATAGTATTTTTCTCTGATTACATAAAACAATGGAACTCCAAGCAATAATAATAATAATGTCTAAAATCTCTGTAAATACACAGACCTAACACAATAACAGTACTTCCTCATATCTCTGACTAAACTAACTTTGCTAGCAGCAAACGGAGAATAAATGTCGGTACATGAAACACTGTGCCAACCCCTCGACTTGTAGGTAAACTTTTCTGAGCTGTTTTATATCTTTAATGGATCAATGGGTGTCACCTACATTAAAGTATCCTGGTGAGTTTCGATTCTATTTTAAGTCAGGCTTTATAAACCTTTTGTATGAAAGAGTCTTTTGCTCTTTCATTGTCTTGATGGAGCAGTGGGTGGTACGTGATAGCAGACCACTGTGGTGACAATCGAAGTAAAACTCATTCCTGTATTTCGTGAAAAAAAATTCTTCAAGTAAATTGCTATTTTCCATGTAAATGATTTTTGTATCTTATAAAATGTTTTCACGTTACGATTACGAATTACGAAAATTCCTTCCGAAAAATAAGGATTTTTATACCTTCTGCTTAACTGTTTTGTTCTACATTAGAGGCATTTATTTTGAGTATTTTGCCCGGAATACAAAAATAGTTTTTATGTTACAACTCCCACTAGAGATTTTTAAGCACAATTCAAATCAGAAAACTATCGTGGAGCTCTTAATTTTTTTATTTTCATTGTCGCGTAATTTTTTTCTTTTTTCTTGTCTTAAGGCTTTAAAACAGCGTTTGTAGCAAAAATGTTTAAAATATTTTCCAATTAGTTCTTAAACAAAATAAAGTTTTCCTGATGCTCTAAATGTTTTGTACACAACGTGTAATGTTTCGCGACTCACGTGGTTAATATTCTTTTTTCTGTTGCGTGTAAAGAAGGAAGTTATTTCTAAGTTAGATGTTTGCAGGTCTGGTCGTGTGGAAGGTAAGTGACTATGTGACAGTCTACCATGTACTACACCCCGTCATAAAGCACGAATGAGTTTGAGATTCACCAGACCAGAAAAATCTGACATCTTAGTGGGAGGCATGTCTACACCACTGTGCAACGAACCTATTAACTAGGATAAAGCTTAATGAAGACTTCAATAATAGTGTAGGTTAGACCAGTTGGTCGATATGGGTAGTCCAGCAACATTATTGTCGCTAGGTGATAGGGACAAAAACTAGTCCGGGTTGCAGTCTGATTTCCTGATACTTGGTTAGAGTTAGTTTAGGGCAGGTAAGTAATGGTTTCCGAAGGAAACATCAGCATTCAAAGGGTGGGGGGGGGTCCAGAACCTCGCTCAGTGAGGAACAGTAAGAGATAACCATGCGCCATTAACCTAGTCCACTAGTGCCGAAGGGAAGACTGGGGGAGGAAGGCAGTGACCAATTCGGACAGGGCTAGCTGGTAACTTTAGCACCAGTAGAGGTAAAGAACAGCGCTGCCGAAGAGACATAGGAAAAGGTAAAGGTCATCCCATAACCTGTTCAGGTAGTTGGGGAGTAAGGTGTTAGACACCCCAATTTCCTCAGAGGTCCCTGACCTAGTCGACCCATATCAAGCAGACTGGCCCTAGAAAGTCTAACCTCAGATCACCTGACTTGAGTTCATAATACGTGTACTTTTCTTTGAAAATAGCTGCTCATGTGTTTATGTTATAATGTTTACTTAGTTACTTATTTATTTTATTTTTTACTAGCCAGTATGTATCCTATATAGTTCTGAACGACACTTAAAACCCACATCCAAGCATTATCCTGATTTGTCTTTATCGCTCATGAACATGTGTCGACAGCAGAAAATGGAATCCAAACTAAGATGGATCAGCATATGATAAAATATCTTGCAGCAAACACCGGCAACTATAACAGAAAAATCAGCAGCACACAACACAACACAACACAACACAACACAACACAACACAACACAACACACATTACCAAATAAACCCTGTCAAGATCAAGGCAAGCGTCATTCAGTGTTCTTAGGAGAATACTAGCTTTCAAATGAGACTACTTGCTTTGATAGGAGAGTTTTGATAGATGACTACAAAGGGCTGTAGGACGTGAGTACAGCAGGCAGTAGGACGTGAGTACAGCAGGCAGTAGGACGTGAGTTCAGCAGGCAGTAGGACGTGAGTACAGCAGGCAGTAGGACGTGAGTTCAGCAGGCAGTAGGACGTGAGTACAGCAGGCAGTAGGACGTGAGTTCAGCAGGCAGTAGGACGTGAGTACAGCAGGCAGTAGGACGTGAGTTCAGCAGGCAGTAGGACGTGAGTACAGCAGGCAGTAGGACGTGAATACAACAGTCAGTAGGACGTGAATACAGCAGGCTGTAGGATGGCGAATACAAGTTTGAGATGTGATATTTTATTTCGTCTCCAGATTGTTGGCATCGTCTACTCAAGTCTGGGAGCACTGCTGTTTTGTATGGTAAGAACCGAGGTAGAGAGGGGTAGAGAGAGAGAGAGAGGCAGACAAACAGACAGAGAAAGAAAGGGATTGATTTACTGAAACACATCCCAGATGAAACAGAACAACATACAGGCAGACAATTGCTGGAGTCGGTACAGAAAAAAACTTTGAAAGGAATAAGTTTTGGGAATAATATGAAGAAAATGAAAAGATGATAAATAAATTTGAAATAGAAGGCACAAAAGAGACAACGCAAACTTACTGCACTTACCTGTGAGAACATGCAAAGTAACAGGCTTCTGCTACTTCAGTTGCCGAGGTTTGAAAACGGATTTTTAAAAATATTTTAGCGGAGGCATTTATGTCAGTAGTTCTTGTGTTTGTTGCTTCAGTTTTTTTTTTTAAATGGGCGTTTTCTGTTTCAGAGGTTATCTTAAAGACTGGTCTTGGCTTTTTTGTTATTTGTTTTTCTTCACTGTGACTGATACGAGGTTTGCCGGTGACTGCTGCTGGCGACACTGTTTGTGCGGCTGGTGTTTCCTTACATTTGAGTTTCTGGTGTTGGACGCATTGATATTGTAGTGGTTGTTGCTGGATGTTCCGGTTGTACTGACGTATCATGTAATAGTTGCCGTTGTTTGATATTTCAGTGCTGATGCTTGATGTTGCAGTGGCTGTTTTATGTTGTTTCGATAGTTTTTCAATGTTTTAACAGCAGCTGTTTGATATTTCAGTGGTTGTTGCTGAATGTTTCAGTGGCTGCTGTTCGATGTTCAGAGCTTGATGGCAGGCAGGCAATACCAGATTTCCCCCGAGGATTATGTCTCTACATCGATGTTATCGCCGTTTTTACCTACATTCTTGACATCATTGGGCTGCTTAATAATTAAGGACACCGATATAGCGCTCCTCAACAACGATGTGATGTACTCTGGACAAGTCTCATCAATGTACATCAAAAACTGCCCGAAGGCTGAGACCCAGTAATACACATTCCACAGACTTCTTGCTTGTTTTCTCATAAGTGTGTCTGTTCGCACTACAGGAATCCCGAGAATGAAAGATTTGACTCATCCGTCCAGTCAGCCCTACTACACAATACAGTATGCAGAGACAGAGACAGGTGTCTGCTAGATGACCATATTGTGGAGGTTAATTCTTGTTTATTTATTTTGCGACACACAGTGCTCAACCGCGAGTTTACTGACATCAGGAAGGTTTATTTTCACTTAATGCCTAATCCAGCGGTGGTGTGTTCTTCCAATTCTTATGTTTAGAAATCTGTCATAAAACGTATTTTTAATGAAAACTTTATGAATATTATGATTTCTTTGACATCAGTAAAAACAACCCCAATATTATTCGTTTAAAGAAGTTTTATAAAACCAAGTCATGTGGCGATGTCAGTGGCAGATGGCGCTTGAAACCTAATCAGATCCATACCGTTTGTCCCATTTTCGACAAAGTTTGCAGGAACATTTACTTCTATCACGACTCGGTTGTAGGTTATGTTTGGTAGGCGAATGTTGGTCCAAAGCATGTTTTATTAATGCAACTCCTTGCTTGCTTGCTGCCCCTCATCCCTCATTCAGAGACTCCAGAGAGTACACACACCCACTCACTCACTCGGCCTGAGACGGGACACGACGTACCTAACAAACCTCTAAGGAGCGTAGCTCGCAACAAAGTCAAAATGAACGTTACAAATTAAAACTTTAATTACACGTAGATGAAATACAGAAGGGAAAACACATGAAAAAACACAAAATACGACCTTATCAAGGGGGATAATTGTAATAAAAAACAAACACCCGCATCCAGTTTCATACGCCAGCCCCACTAGCTTTAAGTGGTCACTGCTGGCTCCTGTATCCACAACAGTACCAGCCTCCTATAGTGTACCCCTAGCTTGAGTGGTCACTGCTGGCTCCTGTATCCACCAACAGTACCAGTCTCCTATAGTGTACCCCTAGCTTGAGTGGTCACTGCTGGCTGCTGGGCAGACACTTGTCATCCTGCCTAGCTCTCTCGACGCGAAAGGCCACTTTTCGGGCTTTGTCCATTCAGCGCGAAGAGCCACTTTTGTGGCTTTGCAATAGTAACCCAGGAAAACACTTCTATTGGTCAATCTAGTTAAAAGCCAACCAATCAAAAAATGTGTTTTATTCTTCTTCGGTCTTCTGAGCACCATTTGCACTGTTGAAACATTTTTATTCATGAGTATTTTGCGCATTTTTGGAAATCAAAAATGAGCCACTGTGAGACATTGTGCGCGCCACCAGTCGGGAGTAATATGTCGATGGCGATTCTGACAGTGAATTTTAATGTATGTAATGTATGTATTCGATTATTTTTGCTGCAAATTACTCCAAATGCTGCCGAATATGTCTCTGGAAATTGAAGATGCTGTGGGTAGGTCCTAGCCTAACTTTTGAAGGTGTTGGAGGATGTGAACTGACAGCAGGCAAGAGAAAAAACTGCACGGCAAAAACTCAACAGTATCATGCTTCATATTCAGGGGTCATTCAAGGGTCGTGCTTTGTGGTGTAGGACTGTGACCTGGCGGCTTTGTCAGTGGACCACAGATGACCAGTACCTTGTGGCAAAGTAGTTTGCAGTGTGTTTTGGACACGTAACAACGATATTTGGACATGGACAGGACTTTGAAGTGAAACTTTGTTTTCCGTGGCTATGGTCGCCATGTGAACGGGGATTATTCTTAGATCGCTGCTGCCATCGGAGTAAAAGGTAGACAAATTTCATTTCTCTTTTTGTTCAAGTTCAAGCTTTTTCCTTTCCAAAAGTGTATAGGTTTCTTAGACTAATGTTTACCGGAGAGAAGCAATAATGAAAGCAAGCTGCACCGACTGTCATAAATTATGAATCATAAATTATTACGACACTTGTTTAGAAGTAAAATTAGGATATAGGGCGCTAAGCAGGCTAGGCGGTCTCACGGCTTTCCACACAACCCGCTTCTCTCAGCGTCTAGGAAGAACTGCCTCCAGGAACGTTGCGCTCTGGGGTTCGCTACTTTGTCTCCCCGGGGCGGGAATCAATCGCCAGCTGACCAAGACACCCAAGACACGGTATGCGCGTGAAATCTTTTCGCTCCCAAACTCTGGACAGGGCTGGGGAGGACAATGAACAGTGAACATCTAATGTCGGAGAAATCCGCAACTCAGCACTCCAGCAGACGACGCGTGACGTAGCAGTTCATGACGTCAAACATTGCTACACTCAGCGAAAATAGGCCACGAAGGGCGGTGAGCGATGGTCATGCCGGAAGAAGGTCGCGTGTGTGACTTCGTCTGGTAAAAAAATGTGTGTTTTAGGCCCAAAGTGAATGTTTAGCCTTTAAATGTCCAAGGTAAATATAATTTACGGAGACCTACTATCTTTCAGAATGGAATGGACTTAAAATCTCATCATTTGGTCTAACCATAATGGGATTTATTAAGAGATTCGGAACATGTCTGCAACAAAGGAAGGTGAAGTAGTCAGAGCTGTGTACGAGCTGTGCAACTGCTGATCGGTAGTCACGAAGAAACTGTGTTGGACGACCGCGCGAATGGACTGTGTGTGTTGGTGATGTTTCCTTTCATCATTTGGAAATGAACAATGGCACCGAAAAAAAACAAGAAAAAACAAAATTCTAGTACGGAGGAAAGTTTATTTAATACTCCTCATGAACTTGGAGAGACAGATACAAGAAAAGCAAGCCTGGCAGAAAGATCGGAAAGTATGTCAACAAAAAGTAGACCGTCACAGTCATGTGACAGACAGACTCTCTTAACACACGCCTTCTCAGTTCCTGGAGTGTCTAATAATCAGATAGTTGAGAAACTGGAAAATCTACAGAAGACAACAGAAACAATGAAGCAGCAAATGGAGGACTGCCATCATGCACTAGTTAAAAAAATTGACGATAAAGTAGAGATGTTGGCGAGCGCTCTCTTCGACCTCAAAAAAGAAAATGAAATGTTAAAGACAACGGTGGATTCTCTTCAAAAACAAACAGAAGAATTAAGAGAGGAGATTGACAGAATAACACGACTCTCAGGGGAGCAGAAAGAAGAAAACAATCTGTTACAACAATACTCTCGGAATACCAGAAGACCATAGAAACGAAACAGCAGAAGAGTGCGAGAGGAAAGTACTCTATGTCATCCAGTCAAGACTTGGTCTGTCGGACATTGACACCAATAAAATCTCAGCATTACACCGAGTAGGCAGGTTACTCACAGACAGACCGAGGCCAAGACCGGTGATAGTGAGGTTCATCTCTCGGAAAGACAGAGACAGAGTGCTAAAAGCAAGAAGCGGTCTCAAGGGGTCAGGCATGGCTATCACCGAGGACCTCACTAACCTAAACGTGCAGAGACTCAATCGCTTAAAGCAGCACGAAGGTGTCCTCGATGCATGGTCGGCGGCTGGCGGTAAGCTGTTCGTGAAGCTGCTTGATCTTTCTGTGCGGGAGATCAGAGGCGGCAACGTCGGTCACATCGACCAGATGATGATAGGAATGAGCCACGACAAAATAGCTCAGAAGCATCGGGAAGAAAGGGAGAAGAAAAGGCAACAGCGTCCAGTAAGAACATCACAACAACAGAACTGGAAGAAACCTCAACAACAACAGCCAACACACGAGAAAAAAACTCACTGTGCGTCTTCTATCTCCATCTTTGAGCCAACCTCCCACTCTACACCGTCAGTAACAACACCACCACTGGATCCTGCGGCCTGCACGTTCCATCCATCGCAAGTGCAAGACGTCCCACAACTAAATGCAACAAAGGACTCGCTACAAGTACTAAATCAAGACACTCAGCAGTTGGCAAAAGATGTCAGTTGACAGTTGACGAACATCACCTAGTGGAAAATTTAATAGTGTGACTTCGCTGTGTTTCTGTGCCACTGTGTTTCTGTGCCCACTTTCCTCAGTGGCAAAATTCGCGGACTATTTATAGCAATCTACCCTCATATCACCACTACTATTAGCGGGTAAGTGTGTTCTTTATGTGTGTGTATGTGTGCACTACATAACTCAGATTAAGCTGTTTCCTGTTCTTAGTAACAGTAGGGTAGCAAGTGAGGCACGTGAAAGCTCTTTATTTATATATATAGGTTTGCTTGTTTTTGTGTGCGTTTTTTTTTTTTTTTAATTTTTAATTTTTAATTTTTTTATTTTATTTATTTATTTTTTTTTTTATTATATTATATTATTATTTTTTCTTTTAATGGAATGCATAGCGAAGCCCTTTTATAATACAGAATGACATGTTTTCCTATGCTTAGGTCCCCTCAAAGCAAGTATAGAAATATTGGCTATGTTAGAAAAAGTTGTTTTTTTTAAATAATTAAAAATGTATAGGCCTCCGTCGCTGAATATCGCCCATGGCAAAATATGCCAGTTTCCCTTTTTGTCTTTTACCCCCATTTATGTCTTTTTTTTTTTTTCTCCCAGTCTCCCTTTTTGTTTTTACCTGCATTTATGTCTTTGCTTTTTTTTCCCCCTTTCTGTACTGTGCGTACTACTGTCCACATATGCTAGGATTGATTTTGCCTTTTAAACATGACTAGTATTAAGATTTGCTCTGGATTGAACATAGCTACATTGAATGTTAATGGCCTAAATGACATGGGTAAAAGAAGAGATGTATTTGACTTTCTTAGACAGCAGAACTATAGTATTTATTTTTTACAAGAAACTCATCTTACCGAAAAAATGGAAAAATTTGTTCGAGCAGCCTGGGGTTTTGACGTGTGGTTGGCGGGGAATAGTTCCAATCAAAATGGTGTGGCAGTATTGCTTAATAATAACTTTGAATACAAACTACATAATGTTATAAGAGATCCGAATGGGTGTTTTCTTATCCTGGATATTGAATTTTTAAATAAACACCTGACACTAGCAAACTTATATGGGCCTAGTAGTGGAGACAAACCTGAATTCTTTGATCATGTTTTTGCCCAGATTGAGACAATAGGAAATGATTATGTCATAGCTGCTGGAGATTGGAACTGCCCACTAAATAGACAACTAGATGTTAGGAATTATACCAGCAACAACAGCCGGCCCCGTACTCGCAAGAGAATTACAGACGCCATGGTAAAATTAGATCTTGTAGATATATGGAGGGAATTATATCCAGATAAACGGGCCTATACTTGGCGCAAATTTAACACTTGGAAACAAGGTCGTCTAGATTATTTCTTAATTTCCACCGAACTATACAACATAGTAGCTGGATGCTCCATTAATCCAGGATATAGAACAGACCACTCTTTA
Source organism: Marisa cornuarietis (assembly GCA_004794655.1). Taxonomy (NCBI): domain Eukaryota; kingdom Metazoa; phylum Mollusca; class Gastropoda; order Architaenioglossa; family Ampullariidae; genus Marisa; species Marisa cornuarietis. The sequence goes on from SMMW01000605.1 coordinate 2,132,174, forward strand.
GTTTTATTAACATTGACAAAACAACAGTTCATACGACATAAACCTTTTTGGAAATTTAATAACTCTTTGTTAAAAGACAAGAATTTTATAGAGTTAATTAAAAATGTAATATTAGAGGTAAAAAGACAGTATGCCCTTCCAGTGTACAACTTTGAGAAAATTGGAGAAATACCACTGGAAGAAATCAAGTTTATTATTTCTGACCAGCTTTTCCTTGAGACCCTGTTAATGGAGATTAGGGGCAAAACTATCTCATATGCATCATTCAGGAAGAAAGAAGAAATGAGAACAGAACAACAACTGTTAAGTAATATAGCAAGTTTGGAAAACAAAGCCTCGGAATCTAATTTAACTGAAATTGAAAACTTAAGAAATGAGTTGCAAGAACTAAGAAACAAAAGGATGGAAGGTGTGGCTGTGAGATCCAGAGTAAAATGGGTCCTAGAAGGAGAAAAAACTACCAAGTATTTTTGCAATATGGAGAATAGAAACTTTGTGAATAAATCCATGGGATACTTGGATAAGGGAAATGGTAATATTATTATAGATCAGGATGAAATCCTAAGGGAGGTCCAACACTTTTATGAAGAACTGTATAAATTCCGACCAGTAGACAATGTGAAACTATGTAGCCTGCTATACGATGTCCCCATGTTAACCATTGAGAACTCAGAATCTTTGGAGGGCCCTATTACATTGCAGGAGGCGGGTTCAGCACTAAAGAATATGAAAAACAACAAAAGCCCTGGCCCAGATGGTTTTACTGTTGAATTCTTTAAATTTTTCTTTGTGGACATTGGAACCTTTCTTGTAAGGTCATATAATGAAGGCTTTGAAAAAGGTCAGTTATCAGTCTCGCAAAGGCAAGGCATAATTACTTGTTTACCCAAAGATCAGAAACCAAAACAGTTTATTCAAAATTGGAGGCCAATTTCTCTGTTGAATGTAGCCTCAGCATGTATTGCTAAACGATTGCAACATGTGCTACCTTTGGTTATTGACGAATGTCAGAGAGGATTTATGAAAGGTAGATATATGGGAGACAATATTCGGATGATCTATGATGTACTTTACTTTACACAAGTTAACAAGATCCCTGGACTACTGCTAACTGTAGACTTTGAGAAAGCGTTCGATTCTGTGTCCTGGTCATTTATTGAAAGATCTCTCAAGTTGTTTGGCTTCCCAGAGTCTATCATAAAATGGTTTGTCACACTGTATAATAATACATCCTCCTGTATATATTTTAACGGGCAATACTCAGGTTGGTTTGGCTTAAAAAGAGGCTGCAGGCAAGGGGATCCAATTTCACCTTATTTATACTTAATCTGTGCTGAGGTACTGTCACTAATGATAAGGAAAAATAATAGTATAAAGGGAATAAAGTTAAAGGAGGAAGAAGTGCTATTGGCTTTGTTCACAGATGATACTACGTGTTTTTTAGATGGTAGTGAAAAATCTTTTAATGAAGCGGTTAACACGCTAGATAAATTTGCCGACATCTCAGGATTAAAAGTTAACAATGACAAGACTCAAGTAGCTTGGATAGGTAGTATGAAAAATAGCCATATTAAATATATGAGAGACAGGAATTTCCAGTGGGACCCGGGAATCTTTAAAATTCTGGGTATTAAATTCTCTGTAAACATGGAGGAAATTGTTACTTTAAATTTTACGGACAAAATACAGGAAATGGAAAGAACCCTACAATGTTGGGAAAAGAGGTATTTAACACCCCTGGGGAAAATAACAGTAGTGAAATCCCTAGTAGTAGCTAAAATAGTTCACCTGTTAACTACCTTACCTGATCCCCCCCTGGAAGTGATACAAAGAATTGATAAGAAATTATTTTCCTTTGTTTGGAATGGAAAACCTGCAAAAATCAAAAGAGCGGTAAGTTGTAAACCATATCGGGAAGGAGGACTAAAAATGTTAGATCTTAACTCTTTCATAGCCACACTCAAAATTAGCTGGCTAAGACGGCTGAAACTTAAAAATGGGAGTCTTACGAGCTTGATGTCAACTATTTCTCCTGAAATAGTGAAACTTGATTCTTATGGTAGTGAATATGCCTATTTGGCATTGAAAAAAATTCAGAATCCATTCTGGCAAGATGTGATGAGGCATTATAAAAAGTTTATTAGCAAATGTATTCCAACATGCAGTGAGGAATTTCTAGGGGAACCCATCCACTTTAATGGTAATATTATTAGAGACAGAAAAGTTATATATATTAAGAAATGGATGGATGCAAAAGTCATAAAAATAGGGGACCTCACTAATGTCAATGGTACATTTCTGAATCTTGATGAATTCTATGTTAAGTACCCTGCCTTAATTAGCACAGACTCCTTAACCTACATGGGTTTGATACAATCTATAAAACAATATCAAACCAAATGTAATTGTCAGTTAGTCTCTAAGAATGAACATGTTAATAGGGGATGGGCTATTATTAGAAAAGGAAATAAGGAGGTTTCAAAAATTATCCTAGGCAATAAAACGTATCCAACTGCACTTAGAAAATGGGAGGCTGAATTTAAGGACTGTGACTGGGCTGATATATTTCAAAAGCCCTTCTATACCACTATGGATACCCAATTGAGATGGTTTCAGCTACGACTTTTACACCGGATCTTACCCACAAACTCTTTTCTTTTTAAATGTAAGCTCATTACATCTCCTTCTTGTTGTTTTTGTAAACAAGACAGAGAAACCATTGAACATACATTCTGGCATTGTCCACTAAGCAAAACCTTTTGGGACCAACTGTGGAATATGTTAAATAACCAGAATTATTTAGAAGAAATCCAGCTATGTAAAGAAATGGTGTTGTTTGGCGTTGGTAAAACTGGGGAGGTTGACAAAGCTTTGAACTTTATTATTCTCCTAGCAAAATTTTTTATTTATAAATGCAGATGCCTGAAGGCAATACCAACAGTGGATAAGTTTAGGCCTTTTTTAAAGTCACGATATATTGTAGAGCAATATGCAGCATTTATTAATAACACGCAAATATCCTTTTGGAGTCAGTGGCTCCCATTTAGCCATGTGACTCTAAACGACAACACTATCTGTAATTAGGGTCTGTATTGTTGATTCAGTTATACTTGTTACATGGAAAATATTATGTTTTAGAAAGTGTAAACTGGTTAATGTTTTTAAGGAATTTGTGTTCAAACTCTGTTAACATCAGGTTTTTTGACACAAATGGTGTTGGATTGCTCTTTAGAAAAACTGTGTAAAAGCCTTGTATATAACTTGTTGGTTAAACATACTTTTATATCACTCACATAATCTCATCCTATGAACATGTGCATGGTCATAGATTTGACATTGAGTATGTTTAGGAGTGTGATAAATGTTGTCAGTAAGATATTTCTTCGCTGTTCTGGTTTCACTAAAACTGAGTTTGGCATTGCCTGTTCTCATAGTGGTTAGTATTACACAGTTAATTCCTTGGTGGCAAGGGTGTTTATGTGTTAGAAATCATGTTACATGTCTCTTGTGATTCTTTAATAAATTGTCACTAAGTGTAGTCTAGTGCACAAAAACAAAAAAAAAAAAATATATAGGAGTTACCTTGAGCACCAGCTCTCTCTAGGCTGTAAAGCACTTATCACAGCATAAATAATCAGATGGGATTTGCCTTGGAGTACTGTCAGTATCTTTTTGTCACCTTATTGCAATCCAGATGGCTTATCATTTACCATAAATAGATATGGTAGTTGGGCTGTCAGTTGTACAAACACTTTTGTATGGGACGTTCTAGAGATGCTGTGCATTGACGAGGGAATGATTCAAAATTTACCTTTATACATGGCAGGCATCTATTCATGCTAAGTAATTTTGGGTGTACACAGGAATTTGTTTTGACATAAGTGCATGATAGACTTGCATACCTCCATGTGGGAATTTGTTATGTAAATATCAGAAGCAATCTGTAATAGCTTAGGAAATGCTCCATTTTGGATACTGATGCTAATATTTTTGTTATCTTTATTCAATTTTTGGTCCTTGCAAAGCAATTGATCTGGTCATGTTGACCATCTCTAAATAGGACTAGGTAAGGTGCATGAAGGGTACACATGAAAGTTGTGTATGCATTCTTAATTGACTCTTAGGAAGTGCAAACAAGAATGTCACTTTTGGATGTAAAAAAAAGAAAAGGAAGGAAAAGGGGGTAAAAAAAAACAAAAAAAAAACAAAAAAACAAACAAACAAACAAACAAAAGCACAGTTAGTGGAAGCTGGGAGGTTCTCTCTAGTTCTTTCTTTCCCTCTCTCTCTACCTCTTTCCTCTCTTCCCCCCTCCTATACTTAATGGATGTGTCTTGGGAATGAAAATGTGATGTAATGTGATGTATTGATATTGTGATGTATTGATATTAAAAAAAAAAAAAATAGGCCACGACCTGACCTCTACCAACCGGATAAAAATAGCCTTGAATCCGTCGTCTGCTGTAAGCCGCCTGTCTATTAACGGTGCGTCCCAAGCGCTGAGAAAAACGCAGGCATAGAAAAATGTCTGACAGGCGTCATCATCATCATCATCATCATCATCATCATCATCATCATCATCATCATCATCATCATCATCATCATCATCATCCATCAATCATCAATCATCATCATCATCACATCATCATCATCATCATTTAAACTCTGCCATGTTATAAATTAATCGGGTATAACTATCGTAAAAAATTGTAGGATATATAACATCTTTGAATTGACTATTCTAATTAAACATTAAAAGCAATAAAAGACACTACGAATGTTTGAGCAGTCGCGATCCGGGTATTTAAGCGGGGGGAGGGGGCTGTTTCCGCCATCATTTCAATTTTGCCAGGGCGAGGCAATGCCCCATTTTAGGATGATTCTATTTGAAAAAGCCGTGACACAATGTATATAGCCGTGACACGACGTATTTAAAGCCAAGACGCATTGTATTTAAAGCTGACACGATATTGTAAGGCCATGACATGATGTATTTAAAACCGTGACACGATCTATTGAAAGCCGTGACACAAGGTATTTGAAGCCGTTACACAATGCATTGAAATCCATGGCACAATGTATTTAAAGGTAGGACACAATATCTCTAGAGCCATGGCACAATGTATTTAAAGCCATGACGCATTGTATTTAAAGCTAAAACGATGTATTTAAGGCCATGACACAATGTATTTAAAACGGTCAAAATGTATTTAAACCATGACACAAGGTATTTAAAACAGTCAAACAATGTATATAAAACCATGAGACAATGTATTTAAAACAGTCAAACAATGTATATAAAACCATGAGACAATGTATTTAAAACAGTCAAACAATGTATATAAAACCATGAGACAATGTATTTAAAGCCCTAAAACAGTTTATTTAAGGCCACGACGCATTGTATTTAAGCTGACACAATGTCATGACATGATGTATTCATGGCCGTGACATGATATATTTAAAGCCATGACACGATCTATTTAAAGCTGTGACACGATGCTTTTAAAGTCATGACACGATGTAGTTAATGCTGTGACACGTTGTATTTAAGCCCGTCTCCTCAAAGCAGGAAAGGAAGTACATGTATGCTCAATGTCGCTTGCTTTTAAAAGCACGTGATGCATGTGATCTGTCATGTGCTCTCGACATTCCTCACCACTCACTGAATCACTCGAGTGACCACGAGAGTAGCTGGAAGAGTTGACAAGATGGAGAAAGAGTCAACACAAAATATAGATTAGTGCATTGCAGATATAATTACACTCAAACATTTATATAATGTTGAACTATTTTTATTGTTTGCAGTCTTAGGCATTTATTCTCATTATTAGTTGTAGGGACCTCTTTACTCTTTAATAAATTTTCTTAGTGTTTGTATTTGTTTTGTAAACTCACCGACAATCAATTATGTAATTCCGTGGTAAAGATCAGATTATAAAGTAAAGGTCATCCAATAACCTGTTCAGGTCGTTGGGGAGTGAGGTGTTAGAGACCTCACTTTTCTCGGGGCCAGCATTTACATGAGGGTGGTGCCAATCTCCTCTCCCTCGCTGCCTTACCTTCCCCATACTTCTAAGGAGTCAGGTACCCATTCCCGTCAGCTGGGTCGACTGGGGGAAGTTTGCTGCGCTTATCGGGAATTGAACCAGCGCGCTCTCGGTTCGGACGCCAGCGCTCTAACCACTCGGCCATCCGCTTCCCCAACAGTGTCCCAAATAACTTGACGATGCAGGGCGCTGAATCTGAACGTGCGACATTTTCAGTGTCACGGCAAAAAATAAAATAAAAAATGATGGCAAATTATACAAAATGGCCTATCATATGACTAGTATTACTGGTAGTGCTACTCCAATTACTACTCCTCCTGGTTATGATAATGATGATAATAAGAAGAAAAAGAAGTACAAAAATGAAAAAGTAGCAAAGGAATACAAAGGAAGGGAACATGAGGTAGCAGAAGACATAGTGAAAAAACAATTGAATAAGAAGTAAAAGAACAACAAGCAGGAGATAAAGTAGAGGAAGAAAGGATTGACAAGTTATGTATCACATATATTTTATTACTATGATAAGTGCTACTTCTGCAACTACTCGTGATATTATAAAGAAGTAGAGCAAAAAGATGAATTAATAGAAGCAGAAGCTGAAAAAGAAAAAGCAGAATGAACAAAATTTTTAATGTCGACTACCTAAGCATCACGGCGTACACACAGGACCAGTCAACCGAGAGGTGAGACAATATGAGGTATGAGGTATATACGGTACACATCGCAGGTTCTTCACTGAACTTACTAGTCACATCAACAAGAAATACAATTTACTAATATAATGCATATCATAAAATGTTGAAGGGAAAGTATATTTTAGAATATTTTTGTTTTAAAGATTTTTTATAGACATTTTGTGACAGAATAACCGAATATAAAATAACTATCTAAAAAGGGGGTTACAATGAAAGTGTTAACTGTTTTTTTTTATTTCTTCACGCTTTTGACCATCGGTTACAGTGGAGTCGACAAATATATTTTTCCTTCACATTCTACTCCACATTTACGTGTATTTTCCTATACGTATATTTTTACGCTTTAATACTGTTATTAACTGAGAACGCAACCGTGACATTAGCTAAATTCCCTCTGGTTCAAAATTCGTATGTGAAAAGAATATTGAGCAGACAACAGTTCTTATAACCAAAAAGAAACGTGCTGCAAACTTAAGCCAGTGATGTTGTCCCTGAGCTCAGCTGCGGTTTTTCCTCTGCATAAGTGCGAAACTTCTTCCGATTTAGGAAAGAAGAGAGAAAGGTGAAGCTGACATGTGGTCCCATCCATCCTAGGGGATCCCTCCCCCCGACCAGCCCCTTCCCTTTCCACCATCTCTCGTTCCTTTCGCCCGTCTCGCACCCCGTCCTCCACTGGTCAGCTGGTCACATCAACTGTGACCCCTTAACACACCTCCAGCCCTCAGATGATGGCGCTCTCCTGTAATACATGGACTGAGAAACTCGCGTGTTGAAGTCAACTTACAAGTAAAGGAAAGGTGTCCTGCAAGTGTTATTCTATGAAAATGATATTTTTTCTTACATTATTACTCGCTTAAAAAACAGCAGCAGGGCACCTTTGCGCTCCTTCCTTGACATTTCTTTGACGTTTGACATTTAACATTTGACATAGGCAACTTCCTACTTCGCCTAATGGTGGAACCGGCCCTGTGTACAAGACATTTTCGTCAAAATAGTGTATGGTAAGATGGGCAAGATCTTTTATGGAATGGACAATTTGGTAAACACAGTGTACAGTAAGTGTAACAGGGTAACCGAGGAAGAAATAACTATAACTGGAAAATAAGCACAGTTAGTTAGGAATTGGCCAACCAACCCTATCCACAGTGCTAGATACTAGAGTCACCTTTACGTGAACGTTCGATGCGAAATAACTTTCTGTTTGGACGAATATGTAGTCACAGATCAGCCATTAGAAATATTTATTCACTGCTGGGTGATTTAACACACCATTACATGTGCATGAACAATCACAGGCTGGCATAGTAGCTGTGCTATCTTCTGTCTGTGTTTTTTAACAGTTCATTTATGTTAAAGCATGTTTTTTCTGTAAATGAATTTTCTACTTATTTGTGTCTCACTTGCATACAATTTTGTTGTATTCTGATGTTTCTGTGAGTTGGTACTGACTGGAATGCAGTAACACTTGTCTTCCACTACCGTGTGTTTTGCTAACATGGGAGGGCACTAAAAACAGAAATTCACTGATATGCATTTTGTAGCGTGAAATGATGCAGCTTGATGTATTTTATCATCATGAAAACTTAGTACCATTTGAATTATTAGAAGTACCCGTTGCTAAGGAAAAACGTTGCGGAATTTCTGAACAATTTTTTATCCGTTTTTTTCGAAATTGCCGCCGCGATACTCGCACACTTCAAACCTATATAACTCACTCAATTGTGGGACTAGAAGAACAACTTTGGTATTAAATAAAAGTCCAAAACCTTTAAATTAATATATATATATATATATATATATATATATTTGCGTGTTGATGACAAGGGTTAATATCAAATTACCGAGTTAAGACTAATTTTGTGGTGGCGACTGGTCATATATCCTTTTGCAACTGAATCCCAGGGGTGGGCAGTTAAAACTCTGTTTTCAGGTGTCTCACGCCACGATTAAATATTTCAACCCACAGTATTTAAATATTTATTAGTCTAAATCCCTTTGAGGACCAATATACATTTTTGTCCTATAATTTTAAATTGACTCCAATTTGAAGCGGCCTAATTTGTCTGAAACCACTCAATATGTCACTGATAAAAAAGACAGGTTTTGATATGCATTCATTGTCAGATTGAAAAATGAAATTTCAATTTGAAGATCAACAGCAAAATCAAAATTTGATTTTTTTTAATAAAACAATGTTCCAAGAGGACACTCTGCCACTTGTTTTGCTCTGCGATGTCCATAATGTATTATAAATATATGTTTCAGGATTTTTTTTTGCTTGTTTTCGAAAATTATTTGATTTTTTGCCATTGACATATATGTCCCTGAGGACCAAAAGACGAGCAACTTTTCTGTTGCTTTCTTCTTTTTTTGTTTTTGCAATAGATGCAACACTACACGCTAACCAAAATGAAGAACCCGATGGTTTTGAGATATTTCAAAAATCATGTGATTTTGATGGCTTGATAGCTCTTGCTGTTGACCAAAGTGTTACGTACATAAAGCAGAAGGGGAATCCTTTCCGAACCGATGCGCAAGAAATCTGTGCGTTCTTGAGATTGAATTTTGTAATGGGATGTCATGTGGCTCAGTCCTTGAAGGACTACTGGACCACTGAACCTGATCTCCAGGTGTCATATGTTGCCATTGTGGTGCCTCGGAATCGCTTTAAAGTTATAAGGAATGCCTTACACTTGGCAAACACTGAAATGATCGTCCTCTGATAATTGATTTCAATCAATGCTTCCAAAATGCACGAAACCCAAGCAAACAACAGTCAGTTGATGAACACATGATAAAACTCAAGGAGTACAACAAAAAAAGCAACACATAAAAAAAAAAACCAATAAAATGGGGATTGAAGTTGTGGTGCAGGTGAGATTCGAAGACCAGTTTCCTGTATCAATTCGACTTGTACACAGGAAAGAAAATTGAAATTGAATATGGACTCGGAGAGGGAGTGGTTGCTATGCTGACCATTTGGTTATTTGTGTTGTGAGATTTACATTGATAGCTTCTTCAATTCATTTTGTTGGTTAAAATAAAGTCGCAAGAAAAGGAAACATACCTGTGTGGAACTGTGTGTGCTGACAGGACACACATGACCAAAAATCTCAAGAAAGGCAATGATATGACATTTGGAGGAAGCCACATGTTGTCAGTCAGTGATGTTACCTGTGTCAAGTTGTGCCTTGTCCGGAAACTGTCGTTGTCTACAACAAATTATTGAGTGGCGTCGATCTCATGGATCAGAAAAATATTAGATATGAAGTTGATTGAAGCTTAAAGGTGAAGTACTACTTGGGAATATCTTTTAGATTTGTTGGACATAGCGGTGAATAACGCTGACTGTATTTATACGCAGACGAATCGGTAATTCAATCCCGAATACAAGGAGATATCACAGCCTGAGTACATACAAATGATAACAAGAGCACAGCAGGAAGAAATGTCATATCAATTCTGATGTTTCATACCAATAGTACAACTATTCGGATAATAAAAATATTGATAGAACTCATTCCTCGCCTTATCCCTTCCGACCATCAGACTAGAAATTAAGGATGTATCAGCACTTGACATCAGTTGTCTGGGAGGGGGATTGGTAATTGATGATATAAACTAAATAATCAGTCTAATGCTAGAATTGTATGATACAATTGTAAAGAGAGCACACATATTGTTCATCTTTCCTTTTGTGTATCTTTCTGTTTTTTTTAACACAAGGATGGCCTATGGTCACAGTTTAGACCCATCATGGACCCATCATGCTAATTCTTTACATATATTATCTTTCCTTCAGGAATATTACAGGACACCACCACCTTATGTCAGTAAAGTAAATGCAGTTTGTAGTGATGCATCTTAGGTCTGTTATAAATCAGGAACGATGATTTAATAATAATGTCGAGATAATTTCAAGCTCCCCAACCGGTTCAAGTGAATGATTAACTTTATTTAAGTTGCAGAATTTGGTTCAGAACAGCCGTCATCTAGACTTAACAGGGACAAGTGTTAAGGTGCTTTCTGCTAGGGCTACTATTTTAGGCAAACACTTTGAATCTAGTCAATTCAATGTCGAAGTAAAAGAAAAAAATCAGCTTGAAATGCTCTTTTAAGGTCCTCGTCTACCATCTCGGTTACTATAACAAGAAAACTAAAGGACAGATCCAGCACAAAAGTCCCAAAAAAGCTGATGCTGATAAGATACTATTTAAAGCTATAAATTTCAGTGACATATTTATGAGATTACCATAGCCCATGAGATGTTTTTGTTTAAAAATTATTCCAATAATCTTAAGATTAATTTGATACACCTTTTCTTGCGCAGTTATTTGTTAGACAGACGATTATTGACATATTTAGGCAAATGTGTAAATAATGTCATAGCTATGGGCTAAATGTTGAAAACGTAGACAGAGCTTATAAAGATTACAATTTTTACACAATTAATATTGTGCTACATGACGAGTGAACCATTACTCGTCTAAAAAGTATTCTTAAGAGGTGCGTTTTCAGTAAACATAAAAAATTCTATGATGAATAGGTGGCGTATATAAAAGGGAAGAGAGTTCAATTGTTTTTCTGCACAGACTTCTGTGACCATATGCTGTTGTTCTGGTGGAGTAGTGAGGATACGGTCATCAGACGAAGGGCGTAGTTGTGTGGCTGGGATGTAGGAGATGAGAAGTTCAGAGAAATTTCTTTATTTAGTCACAGCGTGACATGTCTGTTGGCGCCACCCTACTTGTCACGCGCTCACGTGTGGGGATGTGAACCGTCTAAATAATTTTCCAAGAGTATCAGATCATTCAAGTTAAAAGAATAGTCAAATGTTTTTTAAATGTTAAGTAGTATTTTTTTCTGTAACATATGAAGAAGTGTAGATCGACACAGTAATTATTCTGAAATAAGAGCAGATCAATTCATATTTGGAAATAGTTTTGTGGGTGGATGAAATCAAACATATAATGCTAGTCTAGATTATTAACGAAGCAGAGAGGATAGACAACTTCATCAACTGTTTGTGTGACCTTCTAACAAAGAAATCATTACGACGTGATGGGCGAGAAGTCGATGAGTTATGAGAATTCCTGAGATGAAATCAGAAAGTTGCAGACAAAAATAGTTCAGGACAATGATTAAGGCCAAGTGTGTCCAATAGCAGGCACAAAGTACACAGCTTAGTGCAGGAAGGATTTTTAAAACAGCATTGCCTGAAACAATCGTAGCAATTGTTTCCGACGGAAGTGAGCATTTTCCTACAATAGGTTACTAAAAGGAGATTAACATTTAAAGTCCAGACGAAGACGAATGTTTATTTTCTGACTTGCAGCATGTTGCATATCTCTTCCAGCGATAAGGTTGTGACGGAGAGAATTGTCTTAATAAGATCTTGAGCATCAGCACTGGGCATTGTAACCTTTGCATGTCCAGCACCAGTCTGACCATTAACCAGTTTGAGCTGACCAGTGATACGCTTCCATCTTTCTTCCTCCCTTCTACGGCGTCTACGCTCCAGGTAGATGTTGAAAGTGTACAGGAACGGGTTGATTGCAGCGTTAGTAGGAAGAACAAAAATGGCGATGCCAACATTCACCTCTCCGGGAATAGGAACATCGTGTGATGCTAGGAGGCCCGTCAGTCCCACAGGAAACCAGCACAAGAAATCTGACATCACTACTGTTATCAAACGTTTAGCAATAATATAGTCTTTGAAATTTTTGCATTTTTTTCCAAGACACATGACATTAGCTTGAACAGACCAGTAAATACAAATCTGGCCAATAAATATCAAAATAAAAAAGATACAGTTCAAGATAATAATGACACCAAAAGAGTATAAGCGACCTGGGAATTGTACCCTCGAGGTTGGAAGTGGAATACAAATGCTTGTCTGGCTGTAAAACTCCCAGTGTGATGTCATGGGCAGTAGAGGCACGCTCGCCAAGGCCAGACCTGTGAGCCACGACACGGCGCATGCGCACTGCGCTGAACGTTTTCCAAAGCGCACCTGGCTGAAAGGAAAACGGAGAACAAGGAAGCGGTCTAATGTGATGAAAACTATGATAAGGACAGAGACTTCAGATGATAATAAAGATGTAAAACCTGCCAGCTTGCACACACTGCTGTTTCTCCAGCCAATATCCTCCCATACATATGATCCTCTGTACCTAAAGTCGGCGATGCCGATGATGGAAAGGTAAACACCCATCAGAAAGTCCGCTACGCACAGGTTGGTTACGAAGACGTCGTATCCCACGTTGCCCGCAGTTTTGTGAAAAATCAAACGGTAAACCAAAGTTCCGATATTTTCCAGTAAAGCCAACGATGCAAAGATGGCGAGTCCAACACGATACAGGTTGGAGCGCAGCAGATCGTCACAGGAAGACACCTCGTCAGAAGGAGCGTGACAGTTGAGCACGTTAAAACCACTGGGTAGTGTGGCTGGACAGCACAGCTTGTAACTGTCAGCAAAAACCTTTTCTAGTTTATTTAAAGACTTAAATATTTGTCTGGGGAATGTTGTCATGGGGCAGTGTCTCAGATCCAGTATGCGCAAATTGTTCATTTGGCAAAAACCATTTCCGGTTACGTGACCTAAATGACTGCCAGAGAGATTTAATGTTGACAATGTCGAGAAAAAGGCAAAGATGTTGAAGTCCAGTTCAGGAAGATGGACATCAGACAGGTCAAGTATTTTGAGAGACGATGTTTGCCTGAAGTCCGCAAAAGACAAAACATTTAATGGATTCAAACTTAACTTGAAATATTCTAAACTTTTCAGTCCCGTGAAATCCCTGCTGCTGATGTAACTTAGTTTATTGTTGCTGAGGTCTAAAGCGCGGAGGTTGGGCAATGTCACTTCGTGCAGTTTGGTCAGATTACAGCGAACCAGAGTCAAAGAAGTAATAAATGTGTTATTTTGCAGGTCAGCAAGCCTTATCAATGTCCCACTGGCATCAAGGTACCGGAGGTTAGGATAGTTAGAAACATGGAAAACACTGGAGCAAACAAAAGCCCAGCCGTGGCAGACACAGTTTTCTGGACATGTTTCATTGCACATCATTTCGTCATCGTGTTGTGTGCAGTGATACACACCATCACACAAGTGACTCTCATGAACACACACCTGAGATCCCCGGCAGCGGTAGAAGCCGGGACACGTGTACCTGTCGCATGCCACCTCGTCTTCGTGATCAGGACAGTCGTACATCCCGTTACAGCGGAAGTAAACAGGTAGGCACACCTGCTGAAGGCTGGCACACATGAAGTGGGACTCTGGACATACAAACGTTACTGACCCATTGTATTCAAGATTTGTGTACGATGAAAACAATAAAGTTCCATTCGAACTGAGGTCAACTTTTAAAGGCAAATCAATCTCCAGGGTGTTGTGAACGTATGTGAACATCGTTATGCACTGGTGTTCGTCGACATGGTCATCGCAGTCAGCTTGTCCGTTACAGCGCTCCCACACCTGTACACACTGTGCAAGTAATACACATTTTATGATCAGCGGTTCTCAGTGTGTAATGCACAGCTGAACAACTCCGCTCTGAAAATAATCTCCTATCACTTACTTGAAAAATATTGTTAAGTTTCTCAAGCTTCTAGCAGCACCGATGCATGTTTCTTAGTTTTTCTTGAAATTTGTATAAGAGATTTTTTTAAATTATAAGATTTAAGTACAGAGTAAGGAATTGCTTACCAACATGGTGTTAAATTACCTCTCTTTGTTTTTGAAATACAAATATCACAAAGCACAGACAATATAGTTAAACTAGTGCAGTCATGATTTTCCACGGATACGCCCTAATAATTTACAATCAAGACTCTTGCTGAGGACATAACTTGAGGATGTAAATGTCTTCGTGCTCAAGGAGGATGTTTGTCTTGTTGATCTTATGGGAGAGTGATGTCCATTCACCTAACCGGCTTGAAGGGAGTAGCTCTCCAGATTTCTTTGCTTTTATATTTTCACAAGTTACTTGTATTTTGAAGTCCATTGTTCGACCTGTCGTGATCCTAGTGATGTGCTGAACTGTGTTTCTCCATTGCGTTTACACCGTGATTACCATCAAGGTTTTTAAGTCGAGTGAATAAGCAATTTACATCATCATCATCATCATCGTAATTAAATCAAATATAACCAACCCTCTTGCCTGCACATTGAAAAGGAGACGACACGTCGCAGGGTGGAAAGTAGCAGAAATCTTCGTCACTTCCGTCTGCGCAGTCCGCACGATGGTCACAGACTAGTGTGTAGGGGACAGTCTGCACTTTGCCGACACATTGAAATGGACGGGGAAGTGAGGTGAGTGGTGCTGCACATGAGGCTGCGGTGCCATCGGTTGTATCAAAGCATCTCGAGGCCTCGTCACAAGCCAGGAAAACGTGTGTGAAGTGATGATCGGGACACTGCACGTACGCCGCCTGTTAGACATGGTGGTCACCTTTTACATTGGACTTTTTAGCAAAGAATTGTATCGCATTAATATAAATATATATATAAACCTCTCTTGTCGTCAGCTCCAGGGAGGATTTTCAGTAGGGTTTTTAATGAATAGCTAGTTGATAATAAATAAGCGTATAGGTGCATATTAAAGGTCTGCTTACTTAAAAACTTATTATAGAGATTTGTGATGCTCACTTAAAATGTTATTACTGATATTTCCTAACAGTGCCGCGTGCGTGTGACTGTGTTAGAGTTGTACGATTTATACATAAGCACATTGTATTAAAACAGTACAATACACATGTTAACACATTGTGTACCGGGACAATTCAATACAAGTAGGTATTAGAACATTTAGGCAGTATATTATACAGAACACATTGTGTTAGGTTAGGACAATAAACACATGAGCACATTGAGCAGATTAGGACATTGATGGTTACAATCACCTGACCTTGACGAGAGTAGAATTGGATTTGGTCGTTGGAGTCTTCGGTAGTTTAATTTCTTCTTGTGGCTTTGTGACACCTGGGATCTCACACAAAAGACAGGGCGTGAGAAACATCAGCTCACATCGTACAACAACCAGCGGCATGGGGCTGAATAGAAATGCTTCAGACTTGGAGAAAGCCGAACAAGAGTCAGTGGAACCGATGAAGGGGAATATAGACCTCAGTTTGATGAAATGGGCGATTGTTCCATCAGACCACAGCCAGCTGCTTCGATACCTACACAAAAGAGCAGGCTAGTGTAAATTTTCCTCGTTTTTAACCATAGAAACCTTAAAAGGATAACTATACTGGCTATCAGTAACCCTCTCACTATGACATTTGTGATGCACGTTTCAGATCACCGAAAGGTCAAATACAGTGGTACCTCGAGTTACGAATTTAATTCGTTCCAGAGCCGTGCTCGTAACTGGAAATGCTCGTAACTCGAACGAATTTAACATTTAAAATAATGGAAATCGGATTCATCCGTTTCAGCCCTCTAACAAGTCCCCCAAATTTCCTAAATTATGAAAAAATACGTTTTGAATGAAGAAACACACATGTAAAACTTCAAATTACCAAAAAATAAAGAAATAAAAGAAAAATGTACAACATACAGTAAGAAAAATGTATAAAATAGGGTTCTATAATCTTACCTTGGAAACAGATGAGCGCGACTAACAGAGAGCGGCTGAGGAGAGAGGGAGGAAGGAATACTGGCACAGAACGATGCGTAGATACAGCACTTTCTTACACTTTAAACAAAACTACAATTGCACTTTCTTTACTTTAGATGAATTCGTAAAATTAAATTGTAAAAAAATAAACTTTCTTCAATTTCAACTTTCTTAATTTTAAACCTAACCTATGCTTAACATCTACGTACGTATGATATATTTTACACTAATCATCTGTTTTGGGGTTTTTGGCTGCGCTTTAGGCATCTAAAAAGGATTGTAAAAGGTTCAAACGAACGATATACGACTTTACACTTCGCGGTAACACGCGAGAAGAGCGTGCTTGCGAATGCGAAAGGATCCTGGGTCTGAACGCCGACACGCCAACTACCGATAGGATCCCGAAGCTCAGCTGTTCGTAACTCGGAAGAACGTTCGTAATTCGAGCTGAAATTTTGCTTGTTTCGCTGCTCGTAACTCGAAATGCTCGTACATGGAGCAGCTCGCAACTAGAGGTACCACTGTACTTACATAAGATCAGTGAATGGTCAAATACTTACAGAAGATCACTGAATGGTCAAATTCTTACATAGAATCAGAATCACTTTATTGAACAAACCATCGGCTCGTTTCAAGGGGGAGCATAGCAAAACCAGTAAAGGCATAAACACATAAACTGTATAGCAGGTACTGTGATTTTTAAATTATAAGACATATACCAAGTAATGTGATAAATAAATTCCAGTATAAAGAAAACATAGGGAAATATGCTGTTTTAGGGACTTGTCTTTTCGGTTTAATGCTCTGTAGACAAATACACCAAGAGGGTACGAAATACTAGTTCTAGTATCTGACATTATAATTTAAAAACGGGAATCTTAATAGAGGAGGTCTCATAATATTTAACAGGGATGTAGCATTCTCGCAAATCAGAATACATAGGTAAGACTCATATAAATCAACGCCTACATAAGAACAATGACAGGTCAATAATTACAAAAGATCACTGAAAGGTCAAATACGTACATAAGATCATTAAAAGGTCAAATACCTACATAGCGGGGGCTGACGGAGGAGCTGACCTGGCGCCGGTGAAGAAAACTTGGCATTTGTATATTCTGTTAGCCAGGTCCTCGATAGAGTCCCAAACACGTCTTGTGGTCAGGGTGGGCAAATGTCCCCCACGTATCCGACACCCTGAACTGGCAAGATTCCACGAAGATTCTTGCTGCTCTAACAGTAAAACTGAATAACAACGGTGGTCAGCCTGGAATGTTCCCGGACTGCACGTGCCATCACCTTGCCAGCATCTGGCTTCATCTTCGCCGCCCACGCAGTCAGAGACAAAGTTACACGGGAAGTGCTGCTGCATGTCCTCCCATCGCACGGCTGAGCAGTTCCACCTGCCTTCAGACAGGTGAACAGGTAGTGTTGACACATGGTGGAAGGAGAACAGTACTCTGAAGTAGGACAACTTATATTCATAGAAACTTTTGTACTGCACGTGCACACCACCCTGGTAAATAAACAGGTCGGTGTATGAGTATTTACTTAATCTACACAAGTCATAAACAGTGGAATTAAAGTCCGTGTAAAAGATTACAAGGTGAGGTTGTCTACTCCAGAAGCAATATGGGTTTTCATCGCCAGCATACATGTTAATAACAATGGCATGGTCAGCAGGAGTAGCCAGGTAAGTCCACAAGTTAACAAAAGTTTGTAGCCTCTGCAGAGATGGTTCTATGTACCCTGAAAATGATAATAAATACAGTAATAAGTAAATAAAAGAAGAAAGATCGCAGCTGCAATGAAATTCATTTTAGTAATTTCATAATTATAAAGTTAACTCTCTAACTGAACGTTTGATAAATGAACTGTAACCCTTGGATAAAATGATCAAAAACCGTTAACTACGCCTTTAATCTCCAGGACTCGTACTGATGGCTATCATCAACATTTCCGAGTAAAATTGTCCTCATGTGGGTACTGAACAGGCCAGGTAGCCCTCTGAGCCAGTAGAGCCAGTTTATGGAAAGCCGAATTTATTCATTCTGACACCAAGTATTAGACCACAAATATGCATTTCTGTTAATTAAGGTACAAAGTGACCAAGAGCAGACATTATGGGCACAATGTTTATTGAGATGATTTTAGTGATTTTGTTTATTTTTTAATTTGCTTTTTGGAGTCTTCTCTTTTCATATTATGAATTTAGTAAAAATTACAGCTGGAAAAAACTATTTCTGTCGTTTTTGATAGAGCGGTTTTGTAATGTCTAGAAAAGTTCAATTTAGAGCTACATCAAGATCTCGCCACATTTTACCTACAAGGGACAAAACACTCGAGCGATGGATCCTTTGATAAATTATGGTTTGTGAAAGAATTTGGTTAGGCTGACCTTGCTTTCTTAGATGTGAGTTGTATTCACGATATGTGGGTAGCTGTTTTACTTAGTTCGGGTAGAATAACTCGTTAGGTAAATGTACGAGCCATGAGGGGTGAGGCAACCAGTCCTTTCTCTTGTTTTAAATCCTAAAACATCCTGTGACAACTTGTTGTTAACACGGTGTACCTCTAGTCCCATACAATGCCTCCTACACAGAATGTGATTATTAAAATGACAATTCATAAAACAGGAATGTATTAGACGAGCGAATTGAACACTATTCTTGTAAACTGACGAAACTTCTGTACTATCGCTTATTAAAAAAATGTGAAAATATTTTTAGAATACAAAAAGTAGATGATTTTAATGTATAAAAGCTTAATTGTGTAATTTAGGTCGGGAAAATGAGCGAAGTTCAAACAAACGAAAATTTGGTAAGACTGACTTGAATAGTTGTACGTGGGGACGTCGAGAAGATGAAAGGAAAATATTATAATTGGAAAGAAAATACAATTCAAAATATTTACCTGTAGTTGGGGAGGTAAAATTAACCACCAGGTGTGACTGGGTAGTTTGTGGAATTGCCATGAAGGTCAGGTAGAGGTCAAAATCATATATTTTCAAGGTCATCTCTAGTTTAAGGCTGACAGTGTTAGAGTAGGTGACGAATCCCTTGGGCAAATAACGAAATATTTCACTTAACAGGACATTTTTGTCCTCATCTAGTATTTCAAATTGCCCATCAATATCAGAAGTATTGATTGCCTGCACATAAGCTACCATCCCTGGGGGAACAGTCAGCTCGATGCTGTAAATCACACTATTCAGGCAGGTCTCAAAGTTAACGGTGGGAGTAAAAGAAATCCGTATGTGACCTTTGCTCCCTCTGACCTGATAGTCCCGCCATTGATTGACGCAGTCTTCAAGTCTTAAGTCCAAATAAACAGAACCAAAATCGTTAACTTGTTCAAGCGAACTAATGTCGAGTGGTACATCGGTAGTAAAGTTGCTGTTCCACAGAAAAGACATCTCTGTTATCCCGTTAAAAGAATTTTGAAGACCATTGTTTTCTATAGACGATGAAGTCCCATCATAGGTACCATCAGAACTGACGGGATATTCTGATGAAGAAGGGATGTAATCGTGCGGAACATTTGTTTCCATAATAGTTTCTTTCTTCCACTTCTTGTTACCCACATTGGTTGCCTTTCTAGCAATATCATTTTGAAAGGTACAGAGAAGTATACTAGCCATCGCAAGAATAATTTTTGTCATCGTTCCTGCAGAAAACAACAAAAAAGTTGATAAAACAAATTAGCAGTTATAAAAACTTCTAAAATCAGAACAACGAAGATTGAGGCAAGAAAAATCTAACGAGATAGAAATAGTTCATTTGTCTTAGTACACATAAAGTAGCATCAAAATTACTCGGTTCCGTTTTTATTCTATTATATTTGAATTTAACATCGGTAATTAATTCTAAGACCTTTGTAACACCAGGGTCTAATTATGTCTTTCAAATTTGTGAACACACTAGGATCAGCTAATAGTATCTTTGTCCGATTACATAAACACTGGAACTCCAGGCAATAATAATAATAATGTCTAAGATCTCTGTAAATACACAGAACCAATAGCAGTACTTCCTCATATCTCTGACTAAACTAACTTTGCTAACAGCAAACGGAGAATAAATGTCGGTACATGAAACACTGTGCCAACCCCTCGACTTGTAGGTAAACTTTTCTGAGCTGTTTTATAGCTTTAATGGATCAATGGGTGTCACCTACATTAAAGTATCCTGGTGAGTTTCTATTTTAAGTCAGGCTTTATAAAACTTTTGTATGAAAGAGTCTTTTGCTCTTTCATTGTCTTGATGGAGCAGTGGGTGGCAGGTGATGGCAGACCACTGGGGTGACAATCGAAGTAAAACTCATTCCTGTATTTCGTGAAAAAAGATTCTTCAAGTAAATTGTTATTTTCCAGGTAAACGATTTTTGTATCTTATAAAATGTTTTCACGTTACGATTACGATTTACGAAAATTCCTTCCGAAAAATAAGGATTTTTATACCTTCTGCTTAACTGTTTTGTTCTACATTAGAGGCATTTATTTTGAGTATTTTGCCCGGAATAGAACAATATTTTTTATGTTACAACTCCCACTAGAGATTTTTAAGCACAATTCAAATCAGAAAACTATCGTGGAGCTCTTAATTTTTTTTATTTTCATCGTCGCGTAATTTTTTTCTTTTTTCGTGTCTTAAGGCTTTAAAACAGCGTTTGTAGCAAAAATGTTTAAAATATTTTCCAATTAGTTCTTAAAGAAAATAAAGTTTTCCTGATGCTCTAAATGTTTTGTACACAACGTGTAATGTTTCACGACTCACGTGGTTAATATTCTTTTTTCTATTGCGTGTAAAGAAGGAAGTTATTTCTAAGTTAGATGTTTGCAGGTCTGGTCGTGTGGAAGGTAAGTGACTATGTGACAGTCTACCATGTACTACACCCCGTCATAAAGCACAAATGAGTTTGAGATTCACCAGACCAGAAAAATCTGACATCTTAGTGGGAGGCATGTCTACACCACTGTGCAACGAACCTATTAACTAGTCGGTCGATATGGGTAGTCCAGCAATATTATTGTCGCTAGGTGATAGGGACAAAAACTAGTCCGGGTAGCAGTCTGATTTCCTGATACTTGGTTAGAGTTAGTTTAGGACAGGTAAGTAATGGCTTCCGAAGGAAACATCAGCATTCAAAGGGTTGGGGGGGGGTCCAGAACCTCGCTCAGTGAGGAACAGTAAGACATAACCATGCGCCATTAACCTAGTCCACTAGTGCCGAAGGGAAGACTGGGGGAGGAAGGCAGTGACCGATTCGGACAGGGGTAGCTGGTAACTTTAGCACCAGTAGAGGTAAAGAACAGCGCTGACAAAGAGACATAGGAAAAGGTAAAGGTCATCCCATAAGCTGTTCAGGTCGTGGGGGAGTGAGGTGTTAGACACCCCACTTTTCTCGGAGCCAGCTTTTACATGAGGGTGGTGCCAATGTCCTCTCCCTCGCTGCCTTACCTTCCCCACCCATCTATGAAGTCAGGTACCCATTCCCGTCAGCTGGGTCGACTGGGGGAAGTATGCTGCGCTTATCGGGAACTGAACCATAGCGCTCTCGGTTCGGTCGCCAGCGCTCTAACCACTCGGCCATCCACTTCCCCTTTTACCTTTTTTTTTTATAAAGAATTTGTTTATTTGCCAAGTGAGACTATGACTTGAAGATGGAAGAGAGCAAATGAAAGAATAATCAGGCCCATCCTATACATATGTTCATACATACACACTACTCATCTTCCTCTCTTGCTCTTTCTTCCACACTCCCTTTCTATCTCAGACACAAACACTGCTTCGCAGACTAAAATGGACACCCACACACAATTTATATATATATATATAATGAGCGAGTACGTAAAAGGGCGTGAAGGTCACAACAGGTCACTTCCATTTTTTATGGCATTAAGTCACTCATTATTTGATTGTCTTGATTATACCGAGAATGTGACAAACACAGCAAAAGCCGTGAAGCGACGTACGACCAACATCTCCCCCTCTTACCACAAAAGCACAGTCCTAACACATAAACTGTTTATTATAATAATTAATTTCAAAAGCTGCCATTTAGGGCTGTCAATGGCTCAGAACTTTTACTGACATCTAGAATTACCCAAACTCTACCACAAATCTAGTATTAAATGTTCGCTACTTACTACACACACACACACACACACACACACACACACACACACACACACACACACACACACACACACACACACACACACACACACACACACACACACACATACCTCTCTGTCTGTCTGTTTGTCTGTCTCTCTCTCACACACACATACACACATACACAGCGCCCACAAATGTGGAGCCCTTTAGAGTCTTGATGAAAGTGAATATATTTTGAACACATTACACGAGAAATGCTGTTTGGTAGGAAGGATGCTGTCAAGTATTTTGGATGTTGTCAATCAAGGCGATAGTTAAAAATAAAAACACACAGTTGTTCTATGCCTGCAACTTTCCCTGCAACATGTTACCACCCCTATTATCATGTAACGTTTGTACTTTGTGCATGTGTGCGTGTATGTGCACGCGTGTTGTGTGCGTGTGTTGTGTTTTGTATCTTGTGTGTTTTGTGTGTGTTATGTTTTGTGTGTTGTGTGTGAGTTTGTGTGTTGTGATGTGTGTGTTATATGCTGTGTTTTGTGTGTTGTGCGCGTTGTGTTTTCTGTGTTGTGTATGTGTGTGTTGTACGTGTGTGTGCTGTGTTTTGTGTGTTGTGTGCGTTGTGTTTAATGTTTTGTGTGTTGCGTGTGTTGTGCTTTAGGTGTTGCATGTGTTGTGTGTGTATTTTGTGTGCTGTGTGTGTTGTATGCGTGTGTTGTGTGTTTGTTATGTGTGTTTTTGTATGTGTGTGTTGTGTTTTGTGTGTTGTGTTGCGTTTGTTGTGTTTTAGGTGTTACGTGTGTTGTATGTGTGTTGTGTGTGTTGTGTGTGTTGTGTTTTGTGTGTTATGTGTTTTATGTGTCTTTTTGTGTGTTGTAGGTATGTTGTGTGTTGTATGTGTGTTATGTGTTTTTCTGTTTTTTTGTGTCTTGTGTGTTGTGTGTGTTGTGTGTGTTGTGTGTGTTGTTGCATAATTACTGGTAATCTAGCAAATCTGCTAAAGAACGGGAGTTACAAATTAAAAATAATTGAATTACTTGTGGGGGCATTGTGAACGGAACAAAATGTGACATTTTGAAAGAGTTGGAAAAAAATACAGACATGCTTAGCGCATTTTAAATAGCCTTATCCCAAAACATGATATATTTGTGTCATAATAATAAAATTATGATATGTTTATGTCTGAATAATCAAAACATGATGTAATCATTCATTAGTAATATCAATGATGTGTAAAAATGCTAAAGAAAATGTCAAAGTTTCTCCTAATGAGATGGGTTAGGGTTTGTCGTTTAAAATGTACCTAAACTAATGGCTGTGCAAATGTGAGGTTTCACTATTTTTTCTCTTACTCTCGTTCTATATATATATATATATATATCTCGCAGTTCACTGAAAATAAGACCGGGTCATGTTTATTTTTGGTGCAAAAGAGGCATTAGGGCCTTTTTTATGGGAGGTCTTAATTTTTCGTGTACACAAATATAAATTTATTTAGGTACAACAAATCTACATTAATTCTAATACAGTCATGTTATATTCTTCTGGAACATCGTCATAACTCTCTCTACCCTAAATTCTGCCCTGAATTTCTTGTGACTCCGTTTCCCGTTTAATCATTGTCCATTATAATTGATGTTATCATTTATTTCAAGCATTAATATCATAATAATATTGATTAATATATTAATATCCTTACTTACAATTTAATACGTCCATCTCGTGTTTTAACGGACGAACAAAATCCCTCCATCAGGATAACGATCTTAAAACTAAGGTTAATACTTGGGGGTAGAGATATGGCACCTGAAAAAATCTTTCTATGGCTTTTTTTCTGGGATAACGAACTGTTTATTTCATGGGTAAACACCTTTTCAAAGTAGGAGGAAATGCAGTTTTACTTTTAGCCATTAAAGTCAAAGCGTTGACATGTTTGATGCATAAAATGAGATAAATATATACATTATTTTATTCCCACCATTCAGATTATGTTTACATAAACAAAGGTCTATAGAACGAGTAAGAGAGAAGGAGAGAGAGAGAGAGTTATAATAATAATAATAATAGTGAAGATTTTTATAGCGCATATTCACACTCATAGAGAGCATGCTCTTAGCGCAACGAGGAAGAGACGTGGACTAAGTAGATACAGAACAAAGGGGACGAAAGAAAACGACAGTACTGACGACGAAACAGATAACAAAAGGCATCAAGTAGCAGGAACATAGAAATATAGTGATTCTGCGAGAAAGATGGGTAAAGTAGCAAGAGGGAAGGGGGCGGGGTCAAGAAGGACGAGCATTGTGTGGACTGTGTTAGGAGAAATGCTCAAGGAAGAGGTGCGTTTTCAGTGCAGATTTGAAGGATTCAATTGTAGGAAGGTGGCGGATATGGAAAGGAAGAGAGTTCCATTGTTTTGCAGCACAGTAGCCAAAAGTCCTGTGACCATATGTTGTTGTTCTGGTGACAGGAACAGTTAGGATACGGTCGTCAGACGAAGAGCGTAGTTGTCTGGACGGAGAGTAAGGGATGAGAAGTTCAGTGAAATAGTCAGGACAGGAGCCAGCAAAGAAATTAAAACACAACACAGACAGTTTGTACTGAATGCGAGAACGGATGGGTAGCCAGTGTAGAAAACGAAGGAGAGGAGTGACATGGTCCCGTTTCCTTGCTCTAAGCACCAGACAAGAAGCGGAGTTCTGTACTCTCTGGAGTCTCTCAATGAGGGATGAGGGGCAGCATGCCAGCAAGGAGTTGCAGTAGTCAAGTCGAGAAAAAACAAACGCACAGACAAGAGTGTTGGTAGCGCGTGTAGAGAGAAAGTGACGGATAGCACTGATCTTACGAATCTCATAATAGGCAGACCGACAGACAGATGCTACATGTCTATCGAGTGTCATGTCATCAGTGACAATAAATCCCAGATTCCTAACAGATGACGTGAAGGTGATGTTGTCAAACCTCAGTCTGTATCTAAAATTTATTTATTTTATGGTAAAAATCTTTATCTGCAGGCACAGATAAATCTATATTTTAGCTAGTCAACATTGTTAGAAATTTTGATGAGGAATACCAAATCAAACATTGACAGGCCAGTTTTTGCTTGGACGTCAGCACAAAAAATGTCTGACATGACCTATCCTAATGTCAAGGATGGCCATTCACCGGATGGCTACATAAAACTTATCAAGCAGAAAGATGGACTTGACTCATATTTCTTCGCTTTGTTGTGCAGCTAACCGTTGTTGTAATTTTACTCTTTAGGTTACACTTTCATTACCTATATGATGCAGTTATCAAAAAGAGTAAGCTGCTATTTGATGTCGACTGATATTACTTGAGTGAGTGAGTGAGTGAGTGAGTGAGTGAGTGAGTGAGTGAGTGAGTGAGTGAGTGAGTGAGTGAGTGAGAAAAGCATATGAACTAAGAATGTTAGGAATTCGGGCTATCTCCCTCGAATGTTTTATAGAGTACGGATAGTCACCCTTAGACCTATGCGTGAAAATGCATGTGATACGTACGGTTTACGAAATAGACTTAGCGAATTCTTTACTGTAGTCCCTGTAAAACTCAATCTAATCATTCTCTAACAAAACGTCAAAGGAGGAAGTCGTAGTAGTAAAGTTCTGTGTGAAATAATTGGGAATCAGTAATTCCTGGCCTAGTCAAGGTATCGGATAAGTTTTGTCTATTGCTTTAGTTATCTTTTTATCTAGTTATCTTAGTCGGCGAGAGAAGGATGTGAGCTTTTAATATTTGGTTGAAAATCATGGTTGTTTTCTTGTGTAACAAATAGTAATAGTTAACTTTGATATGAATATTCATTGAAAAGTGTATAAGGATGTCTTGGGGAAAAGAGTGAGTAGTTCTGGAGGCGAGAAGTTTTGGAGTGTATCGTATTCAGTGTAGATGCCTGCCCAGACAGGATTATTGGAGTGTGTCGCGGAACGCCACCAGCGTCGCCGAATGCACAACCGTTCACACAGCCGGCACGAACACACACACCAACTCACTCACTCGGCCAGAGGCGGGACACGACGTACCTAACAAACCTCTAAGGAGCGTAGATCACAACAAAGACAAAATGAACGTTACAAATAAAAACTTTAATTACACGTGGTGAAATAAACGGGGAAAATATATACACACATAAACACAAAAGAGAAAACACATAAGAGTAAACACATACAAAAATGTTAGCAAGGGGGATAATAATAAGAATAATAAAAACACACCGCACACACTGCGGCACAGTACTGTTAGAGTTGTCACCCCTTAGACCTCCAGGCCTAACGTTAGATCTAAAACATTATGAGTTGTGTTTTCACTGTCTCCTTCACTTTCTGTGGCCTCGCGCGATGCTCTCGCGCTGACCACCACTTGACTGCCCGTCCGGCGCACACAGGGACCCTCTGCTGGTCCACAGTCCGAGCTTCCTCGTTGACCACACGCCACATGAGGCAGGACAGGACGATGACGGCGACGGAAAGAAGAAACGAAGGTATGGACGAAACGTAGAGAAGTCGAGACTCCGCACACACAGGGGCAGAAGAAATAAAATGACGAAATACAAGTGTAACCAGAAGATCACACGAAGACAAAACTAAAGAAGATACGAAGAACGAGGAAGACTTAGAATAGAGAGACAAAACAAGGAAGCAAGCAAGCCCACGCGGCTTGTGAAGTGTCCAACGATCACCTGCTCACGCGAGCAGCAGTCGAAACCCACTCGGATCTCACGCAGACCTCTGGGGTGTGCTACATTGTTCCCCCAGGGCTGTAGCCAATCGCCAGCGTCCACCGCACCAAAGCTACGCTACAGCGCGTGAAGGTTTTCGCGCAGTAAGTGTAGACAGGGTTGGGAGGGGCAATCAATCGCGAACCACCAATGCTAGAGAAATCCGCGAACTCAGCACTCCAGCAGACGACGCATGACGTAGCAAGGGCATGACGTCAAACCTTGCTAGTCAGTAAAAAAAAAAAAAAAAAGTCCTCGACCTTCCCCCACGCACAGGATAAAAATAGCCTTGATAATCCCTGAGAGAATCGCAGGCATAGAAAAATGTCTGACATGCCACAGAATGTAGCCTCGTCAAACTGTGTGAATTATAGAAGTATATCGTCGGTGGATTGTAGAAGTATATCGTCGGTGAATTATAGAAGTATATCGTCGGTGAATTATAGAAGTATATCGTCGGTGGATTATAGAAGTATATCGTCGGTGAATTATAGAAGTATATCGTCGGTGAATTATAGAAGTATATCGTCGGTGGATTATAGAAGTATATCGTCGGTGAAGTATATCGTCGGTGAATTATAGAAGTATATCGTCGGTGGATTGTGGAAGTATATCGTCGTGTATCATAGAAGTATATCGTCGCCAGTCTACGTGCCACCCAGCACTAGCTGAGAAGGAGTACCGGAGTACATTGTGGAGTATTGGACTAAGTAGTCATCAGCATGAGAGTGCATAGTCAACACCAGCTGTACGGGATCTTGAGAGTTATACGTTCATCAGTCGGCGAGTTCGCATCGACAACTACAGTTATAAGAAACAGTTTTCAAAGGAGATTATTCAGGGGGGGGGGTATATATATATAAGTGTGTTCCGACACGAACAGTTCATTTGTTTGCCATTTTGCTTATATTGGGATACCAGACTGGGACAGTAGTAAATTAGTAATACCCGTTACGGTTCCCTCATGAGAAACTGTGTGACTTGTATACAAGTCCGTGGTGTGACTGGAAAGTTAAAGTCAATTGTACTTAAAAAAAACTGTTTATTGAAGTTTGAAGATTGGAGAGGGGAGCGTCACATATGACATTGATCTGTATTTATCATTGCTTGCTGGACGAAGTACATTTCTTAGAGTAACCTAGGTGATTGCGAGGGTTTATATAGTTAGTAATTAGTTGATATATATATATATATGTTGATTTGAGAAGTGGCTGAAATTATTCGAGAGTGTTGAGATTATCTGAGAATGTAAAATAATTTGACAGTTGTGAATTTTCCTGCTCCCCTCTAAAGATCAACAAGGATCCCGACAATAGAGAATTTCACGCCCACGTAAAGGTCTTAGTGATTTGTTGAGTGAAAGAACGCGTGTCCGTACCTTTCTCTCTACACTCGCTTCCAACACTTTTGTTGATGTGTTTGTTTTTTTCAGTTGATTACTGAAGCTCTTTGCTTGCCTGCTGCCCTGAATACCTTCTTTACAAACTCCAGAAATTACAGGCGCTAGTTCCACAGCAGTATTAGTTTTTAAGCTCTAAAAGCTGATTATTTAAATAGATTTAATGATTGAATGATTTTAAAATTAGAAATTCGTTGTGCAGCTGGCATCAGAGCTCCGCTGCACCTCTGGTGCTTAGAGCTGGGAAACGGGACCATGTCCCTCCTCTCCTTCGTTTTCTACACTGGCTACCCATCTGTTCCTACATCCAGCACAAGCTGTCTGTGCTGTGTTTTAATTTCTGTATTTGTTCCTGCCCTGACTATTTCTATGAACTTCTCTTCCCCTACATCCCAGCCAGACAACTCCGCTCCTCGTCTGAAGACCGTCTCCTAACTATTCCTGTCACCAGAACAGCATCATATGGTCTCAGGATTTGTATTTACTGTGCAGCAAGACAATGGAACTCTCTCCATTTCTATATTCTCTACCTCCCTACAAGGAATCATTTAAATGTGCACTGAAAACGCACCTCTTTTTTGAATGTTATTCCTGAAACAGTTTACACAATCATCATCATTTTCATTACTGAAACTCTGTCATGTTATAATTTAACCTTGCATAACTGACGTAAAACTTGGAACTGACTATTCTAAATAAACAATAAAACAAACTAAGACAATACGAGTGCCTAAGCAATCCCGGTCCGGGTATTTCAGCTGCGGCTGCCTCCCCAGTCATTACAATCTTGCAGGCCGACGCTGTGCCCCGCTTTAGGATAATTCTTACTGAAAAGCTGTGACACAATGTATTTAAAATGGTGACACAATATATTTCAAGCCATGAAACAATGTATTTAAAGCTGTCACACGATGTATTTAAAGCCTTGACATGATGTAAGGTCGTGACACATTGTTTTTTGGTCGTGACACGATGTACTTAAAGCCCTGACACATTGCATTTAAAACCGCTACACAATGTATTTAAAGCTGTCACACAATGTATTTAAAGCTGTCACACAATGTATTTAAAGCTGTCACACAATGTATTTAAAGCTGTGACACGTTGTATTTAAAGCTGTCACACGTTGTAAAGCCCTGATACGAATCCCCGACACTTAATCCCCTAGACTTTTAATCCCCAGACACTTAATCCTCAAAATGAAATTTCAACTCAAAAAATTATGAAGTGAATGAAAAATTTAATTCAAATTCAAATAATTATTTTCATGTAAACATCAAAATAAGTTTGACAATTAAAATAATACTTAACTTCAACATTTTTAACATTAGTTAGAGTTCATGTGACCTATTAAAGTCAATGTTCTTCAACAATATGATATGAAAAGTGTTGTTAATCAATATGACAGGTAAGCTAATGATCGGAGGTACCGTAATTGGGGCGATTGTTATGTCTCATTAGTGTTACCACGTGACACATTTCTCTTACAGTTATAATATTTCAAGTTCACGAAATAGCAGTTTTGAGTGTTGTGTCGCCACTTGGGGGCAATTTTGAGGATTAAGTGTTTGGGGATTAAGTGGCTAGGGATTAATGTCTAGGGGATTAAGTGTCGGGGATTAAATGTCTGGGGATTAAGTGTCCGGTCCCCCCCTGATACGATGTATTTAAAGCTGTCACACAATGTATTTAAAGCTGTGACATGATGTATTAAAAGCTGTCTCCTCAAAGCATTAAAAGTACATGTATGCTCAATGCCACTTGCTTTTAAAAGCACGTGAAGCGCGTGATCTGTAGTGCGGTCTCAACATCACTCACCACTCACTGAATCACTCGAGTGACCACGAGAGTAGCTGGAAGAGTTTACAAGATGGAGGAAGAACCAATACAAAATATAGAAGATTACTGTATTGCAGATACAATTACACTCAAACATTTATATAATGTTGAAATATTTTTTATTGTTTGCAGTCTTAGACATTTATTATCATTATTAGTTGTTGTCCCCATTTGACCATCTATAAATGTCCAGGGACCTCTTAAATCTTTAATTACTTTTCTTAGTATTTGTATTTGTTTTTAAAACTCAGCGACATTCAATGTAATTCCGTGGTAAAGATCAAATTATACAAAATGGCTTACAGTATGACTAGTGTTATACTTACTAATAATAATGAAGATGTTTATAGCGCATGTTACTTATAGTGCTACTACAATTGCTACTCCTCCTGCTATTGATAGTGGTGATAAAACAAAGGAAAAAAATAGAAGAAAATTTAAAAAAAAATTGATTGAGTAAGAAGCAGAAGAATAATAAGCAGAAGGCAAAGAAGTAGACGGAGAAAGCGTTTACAAATATCTGCTAATATTACAAGTGTTCTACAGCAATTTATGATATTGAAAAGAAATAAAAAATAAGCAGAATAAAACGACGAATTAACAGGAACAGCAGAAGCCGAATCTGAAAAAGAAAAAGCAGAATGAACATTTAAATGGCGACTACCTAAGCATCACGGCGTACACACAGGACCAGTCAACCGAGAGACAAGACAATATGAGGTGAGACAATATGAGGTATGAGGTATATACGGTACACATCGCAGGCTCTTCACTGAACTTACTAGTAACATCAATAAGAATTACAATTTACAAATCGCCTCAGAAATGATTCGGCTTATGCCTTATCGCTACAAAACAACCCGTCAGCGTCTACATAATGTGATGTTAAAGGTGAAAGTATACGCTAGAAATGCTTTTTTAAAAAAAAAAGATTTTTAACAAAACTTTGTCACGGAATAATCAAATACAAAATAACTAAAAAAATGTTTTAAATTGGTAATAATAAACGTTTTACTGCATTCAGTTTTCTTTTATAAAATATACTATTCTTAAAAATAAATTAAAGACAGTACCCAAATTCCTAGATCATGGATTTTAGTGTCTTTGTAAAGTACAATCTCTTGTTTAAATTTTGAACCACCCCATCCAGTATTTTTCCCTCCCATGACTTCTGTCTGACTGGTGGGCGAGGCGGTACGACGGAGATTGAGACCCTCACGATGCAAAACGATGTAAAGTTGTAAATCACAGGTGTCCAGGTGCTGCCTCAAAACATGCAGCGAGGTGTCCGGCGCGGTGCGCACAAGATGGAGTTTGTTGACGACTAGAGAAGTATATTAGTCTCAAGTATAAGAACTTAATAACCAATTTCAAATTTTATGTCAATAGAGAATAACAACAAGCTATTCGTTCAAACTGTATTCAAATAGATGCACTCTTAGATAACAAAAAATAAATCAAAATAAATCAACATTAAAATTTGACAACTAAATATAGTGTAACACACCCATCGAACAGAAAATAATAAAAATTTAATTATTACATATTCACGACCTTGTGTCACAACAGTAAGTACAAAATAATTTGGTGTCGAATCTCCATCTACATTAGTGTCACGGGTGTACACAGCTCTAGCGAGAGAACAGGTTCATGACAGAGAATTAAATTGCTCTGAAATTTGATAAGCTAAATATAAACGACTCTACCTTGATGTTTGTTTCTCAAACGCTTTATAAACTCTTATTAACTGACAA
Organism: Marisa cornuarietis; assembly: GCA_004794655.1. Classification (NCBI taxonomy): domain Eukaryota; kingdom Metazoa; phylum Mollusca; class Gastropoda; order Architaenioglossa; family Ampullariidae; genus Marisa; species Marisa cornuarietis. Next base: position 2,164,394 of record SMMW01000605.1, read on the forward strand.
TGCCATCATGACATTAGCTAGGCGCCCTCTAGTTCCAAGTTCCTATGTGAAAAGAATATTAAGCATAAAAGAGTTCTCAAAACCACCAGGAAACATGTGTAGCGAACTAAGTCACTGTTGTCCCTGAATATAGCTAAAGTGTTTTCTCTGCATAAGCGAGGAACTTTTTCCGACATAGGAAAGAAGAGAGAAAGGTGAGGCTGACATGTGGTTCCATCCATCCTAGGGTTTTGCCCCAACCAGACCCTTCCCCATCCACCAACGCTACCCCTTCCTCGCTCCTACTCCGCCCTCTTGCACCCCATCCTCCACTGGTCAGCTGGTCACATCAACTGTGACCCCTTAACACACCTCCAGCCCTCAGATGATGGCGCTCTCCTGTAATACATGGACTGAGAAACTCGCGTGTTGAAGTCAACTTACAAGTAAAGGAAAGGTGTCCTGCAAGTGTTATTCTATGAAAATGATATTTTTCCTTACATTATTCATCACTTAAAAAAACAGCAGTACGCCACCTTTGTGCCCCTCCCTCTCCATGATTGCGTCCTAGACGACTACCTAGTTCGCCCAATGGTGGAACCGGCTCTGTGTACAAGACATTTGCCATAATACTGTATGGTAAGATTAGCAAGACCTTATATGGAGTGGATAAATTGGCCAACTATCCCTTCCTACAGGTGGTAGATAGTTCGTTGTGGAAGAACTTTATATTTAGACAAAAAGGTAGTCACTGACCAGCCAGTAGAACATTTCGTTGTTTGATGAATAAAAGTTTTTAGTGAATAAAATCAAAAATGTTTATTGAGTGCTGGGAGAATTAACACAAAAATACATGTGCATGAACAAACAAAGACTGGCATAATAGTTGTGCTTCGAGTGAATTTCTTTTCTGTCTGTGTGGAGCACCGGTTTTTCAGCAGTTCTGTTATGTTAAAATGAGTGTTGTCACTTATATATATATATATATAATTTTGTCGTACTCTGATGTTTATGTGAGTTCTTACTGACTTGAATCCAGTAACAATTATCTTCCACTACCGTGTGTTTCGCTAGCATAATCATAATAAAGTTCACTTGTATAGCGCCTTATCCCTACCCTAAGGACAAGCTCAAGGCGCTTCACAAAAATAACCCGTATAGCAAGCTTCTTTACAGAAAAAAAACTGTTATCCTGCAGCACACCCTGTCTCACACCTGTCGGCATCGATGTTACACAGACTGTGCTCTGTGCAGGTGCCGCATGTGTTGTTGCAACTCATGCCGTGCCACCAGCTCAACAGGAGTCATTACAGTACCTTCCCTCATATCCAGCATGCAGTCCAGTGGACATTTTCCTGTTACAATGGTGCATGTTGTTCCCTCAAAGCAGTTGCCGCACGTGCTGCTACAGTTGGGACTATACTTTACACTAGGGTAGCTTGTATCCTGCAGCACATTCTTTATCACAGCTTGCGGTAGAGAGATTACACGGACTATTTTCTGTACAGTTGCCACACGTTTCCTTGTAGCCTGCGCCGTACGTACCAGTTGTACATAGTTTATGCAGGATGGCGGCTGATATCCAGCACCACATAACCTTCAACAATCTCCTTATGAGGCATCGTAACCACATCCTTTGAAACACCTACCACACGTGTTGCTGTAGCCTACACCGAAGGAAGCTTTCTTACTTGTTTCATTCCAATACAGCGGCTGATTTCCAAGTACACAACTCGTTGAGTACACCCCTTGTACTGGGTGACACACCCTTCCCTGAACAATGTAACAGCTGCTTGTGTAGTGGACACCATGTGAGTCCATGTTGCAGGCCTCATTGCAGTATGACAAACAATAGCCAGGTGTACAGCCTTGTTAGCACACACTTGTTATAGGGTGACGTTCCCAACGATGAGTTTCCATATCTTTCTACACAGTTTACACTGTGATACAAATTGCTGCATATTCACACTTAAACTGCACACATAGCCAATGATGGACTGGAAATGTGGGTATTCTCAGGTTCCTGTAGTCCGAGCGAAAATGATGGCACTCCACATCATCATCGCTTACTACTGCGTTCGTCAAGGTATTTCTCTCAACTTTACTGTCACGAATCTAGCAGGGTACTAGAAACAAATCTTCACTGATATGCATTTTTTGTAGCTTGAAATAATGCAGTTTGCTGTATTTTATCATTATAAAACTTCCGTACAAATTCGGCAAATCTCAAGTTTCCGAGTTAGGTCTCCTTTTTTGGTGGTGAGGGCTTACATATCCTTTCGCAACTGAATCCCAAGGCTCGGAAGGAAACTCTGTTTTGACATGTCGCACTCCGCGACTGAACATTTTGACCGACAGTATTAAATATTTAATATTAGTAATAGGATTTGGCTGTCGTTCACCCAGGCCTCACGGTCTATTTATCTTCCCCTCATAAAAATTATTTGAAAACTGCCTCAATTTTCAACACATGACAATAAATATTGTTAACTATCAAAATTGTAAAAATGTTCGACAAATTTTGGACTGTAATATAAAAAGTTCTTAAAGCTGTTCAAATCTGATGAATATTCAAAGTTAAGAGGCAGCAAGTTCTAATTTGCAGCGACTCTTTGGAAGAAGGATTGTTTCCACTTGATTGTGGTACAATGGCTGATAAATACTTTCCCATCTGAATTTTGACTAAACTTCTTAATAATCTTCCATTGCAGTTAATTGCACACATGCCCGCTATAAACAAAACTGCAAAGAACTATCAGAAAATCAGAACTGCAAAAAATCTATGTTTGAATTGTGGATTTTAAGTGGTTCATTAAGATGTAATCCCTCTGGCAACTTTACATATATATATATATATATCAAATTCTGGTTGTAGTGTAACTATTTTGTACATTCCGAATCCCTTATAAGTAAATGTAGAGAGCTTCATGTTAGACCTATGAATGGCTATGATTGATTCCAAACACGTGCCGGTGGAGTTAGTTCTTTCGCTTAATAATCCTCTATCAACAGAATCCAATGGTTTTAGTTTTGAGAAATTTAGCTGAAACGCTGAAAAACTTTGCATTTTAAATAATAATTTGGAGTCAAAAGAGGTTAATGATTGCTTTGTTGCTTCTGTCTCTTATTAATGTTGATGTTAATGGTGCATTAGATAAATTTAATGAAGGATTAAGATTAGCTGATCAGTGTCTGAAGAGCGCTGTACATGTAGGTATGAAAAGGAGAAATAAATGATTTGACTATGAATGCAAACAAAATAGGAAGACAGGAAACTTCTAAACAAATTCAATATAACTCTTCTGAATAAAGACAGAATGAACTATTTACAGGAAAGAAAGAAATCCCAGTGCTTGCTGCAATTTTAAAAGCGACAGCATAAAAGGCTCACCATTAAGACTCTTGGTGATAATGGAACTAATCAAAAATCATTTTGGAACAAAATAAGGTCGCTACAAAGGGACGACGTTTGCATAAATAACATTTCTAAAGAGAAATGGTATGATCATTTCTCAAACGTTTTCAGACTACCAAATACATGTTCCATGCATGTACAGCATATATAATGAAACTAATGCGTGAGTGACGAGGAAAAGACTACCTAAACAGTCCAATTGCAGTAGAAGAGATTCATAGGGCAGTCAAATAATTAAAATATAGTAAAGCACCTGGACTTGAAAAACTAATAGGGGAGTTTTTTAAACACTCAATACATAAAGCTACACTTTTTTAATGTTCTATTTTAATTTTCTCTTTGAAAGCGGTCAATTCCCAGATGCATGGACTGAGAAAGTTATTCAGCCACTACATAAAAAAGGAGATAGAAAAAACCCTGATAATTATAGAGGAATATCCCTCTTAAACTGCCAGGTGATCCACAATGGGATCCACTGACGGACCCCTTGGCAGTGAGGAGTAAGGCAAGGTTGCATGCTCTCGCCGAAAATCTTCCTGATTGTCATAGACTGGATCATGAGAAGAACAACCTCTAACAGCAGCAACACAGGCATTCAATGGACTTTTGCCATGCAACTTGAGGATCTCGACTTTGCAGCTGACATCAGTCTGTTGTCCCACAACTGGCCTGACAATCAACATCAAGAAGACAGAGGTAATGCGAGACAACAACAAGCAAGAAGTCCCACTTCAACTACACGGGGAATGTATTACAGAGACTGACCGCTTCAGCTACCTTGGCAACATAGTCACCAAGGATGAAGGTGCAGATGAAGATGAAGCCGAATAAATAAAGCCAGGCAAGCATTCCACATCCTGCGACCCATGTGGAATTCAAAGGTATTATCTCGGCACGCCAAGATCCGCATCTTTCATACGAACGTAAACTCTGTCCTTCTATATGGGTCTGAGACATGGCGTGTGACAAACACCATCACCAAAAAGATTCAAACATTCATCAACAGATGTCTGCGCCACATTTTCAACACCAGATGGCCCGAGAAGATCTCCAATGCATACCTGTGGGAGAGAGCCAACCAGAAACCTGCCAGCCAAGACATCAAGAAGCGAAAGTGTGGCTTGATCGGCCACACCCTGCGAAAGCCGGCCGAAAATCTAACACAAGCTTTAAACTGGAACCCACAGGGGAGACGCAGCGTTGGGAGACCCAGACAAACGTGGAGAAGATCGGTCCTCGGCGAGGCGGAGGCAGCTGGAATGACATGGACCCAACTGGGGAGGGAGGCCCAGAACCGGGTTCGATGGCGTGGTGTAGTTGCAGCCCTGTGCCCAACTGGGGGCGAAAAGGAAAAATAATAAGAAGAATCGCTCTTAAACATATCTAGTAATATTAATAATTCCATTTTGAACATAATGATATTGTTGGTGAGGAGCAGGCTGGTTTTAGACTAGATCATAGTACTATAGATCTCATGTTCACATTAGTTGCTATTATACGAAAACAACTTCAATATCATAAAAAGTTATATGCAGCATTTAAAGATTTTAATAATGTATTTGGCTCTGTTACGATAGATAAACTGGGGAATGTACTGCTTAAAAATGGTCTTCGTGGCAAGCTACTCGCGGCAGTTAAGAGGATGTATAATGTAGTAAAAGCTAGAGTTCGAGTAGGGGCCGATTTGACAGACTATTTTGAATGTCCTAGGGGTTTGAAGCAAGGGAAAATATAGTCCAGTATTATTATCACTTTTTGTTAATGAGCTTACAAACGAAATCCACACAAAAGGTCTACATGGTATTCAGCTTAGTCCAGAGTTAATCCAGTTATTTATCCTTTTATTTGCAGACGGCACTGCCCTATTTTCTGACACAGTGACTAGCTTACAAAACCAGTTAAATATTCTATATAGAACAGTAAAACACTTGGACCTACTTGTAAATATGAAGAAATCTAATGTGGTTATTTTCGGGAACGGGGGTCATGTTGTTAGAAAAGAAGAATGGTATTACGATGGTACAAAACTGGAAATAGTTAAGGGTTATAATTATTTAGGAATAATTCTGTCAACACGCTGTGTTTCTCGTGCCTTAAAAGACTTAGCAGAAAAGACACGCAGAGGGGTAAAAGGTAAGGTAAAGGTCATCCCATAACCTGTTCAGGTCGTTGGGGAGTGAGATGTTAGAGAACCCACTTTTCTCGGGGCCAGCTTTTACATGAGGGTGGACTGGGTGGTGCCAATCTCCTCTCCCTCGCTGCCTTCCCTTCCCCAACCCTCTAAGGAGTCAGGTACTCATTCCCGTCAGCTGGGTCAACTGGGGGAAGTATGCTGCGCTTATCGGGAATTGAACCAGCGCGCTCTCGGTTCGGACGCCAGCGATCTAACCACTCGGCCATCCGCTTACCATGTAAGACACGCAGAAGAGTAATTGGAATTCTAAAAATTTTTGTCGCCTTAAAGATTTTAATCGCTTTTTGTTTTTCAAGCTATTCGATAAACAAATTCAGCCAATTCTTCTGTATGGTTCTGAGATATGGGGTCTGTGTAATGACAGCATTATTGAGTTCATTTATTTGCAATGAAACTTATCTTGAGTGTGACAGAAGCAACTCCAAGTTATGTGGCTGGGATGTAGGGGAGGAGAAGTTAAGAGAAATTTATTTATTTACTCACAGTGTGACATGTGTGTTGGCGCCACCCTACTTGTCACAAGCTCGCATGCGGGGATGAGAAGTGTCCAAATTATTTTGCGAGAGTATCAGATCATTCGAGTTAAAAGAGTAGTCAATTTTTTAATGTTGAGTAGTTTCTTTTTCATTGACAAATGAAAAAGCGTAAAGCGACGAAATAATTATTACTCTGTTTTAAGATCAGATGAAATAATATTTTTGATATAGTTTTGTGCCTGGATCAAATCCTCCATATAATGCTAGTCTAGCTTACTAACGAAGCAGAGACGATAGAGAACTTCGCCGACTGTTTGTGCGACTTAACAAAAAAACCATTAAGGGGTGATGACTAAAGAAAACTTCGTAGATGAAATCAGAAAGATGGAGAGAAAAATCGATCAGGACGATGATCAAAGACATGTGTGTCCAAAAATAGGCACAAAACACAAAACTTAATATAGGAAAGATTAAAAAACAGTAATGCCTGAAACAATCTTAGCAAATGTTTCCGACGGAAGTGAACCTTTTCCTACAATAGGTTACTAAAACTAGATTAAACTATGAAGTCCAGATTAAGAAGAATGTTTATTTTCTGACTTGCAGCATGTTGCATATCTCGTCCTGCGATAAGGTTGTGACGGAGAGAATTGTCTTAATAAGATCTTGAGCATCAGCACTGGGCATTGTAACCTTTACATGTCCAGCACCAGTCTGACCATTAACCAGTTTGAGCTGACCAGTGATACGCTTCCATCTTTCTTCCTCCCTTCTACGGCGTCTACGCTCCAGGTAGATGTTGAAAGTGTACAGGAACGGGTTGATTGCAGCGTTAGTAGGAAGAACAAAAATGGCGATGCCTACATTCACCTCTCCGGGAATAGGAACATCGTGTGATGCTAGGAGGCCCGTCAGTCCCACAGGAAACCAGCACAAGAAATCTGACATCACTACTGTTATCAAACGTTTAGCAATAATATAGTCTTTGATATTTTTGGACTTTTTCCCGGGACACATGACATTAGCTTGAACAGACCAGTAAATAAAAATCTGGCCAATAAATATCAAAATAAAAAAGATACAATTCAAGATAATAATGACACCAAAAGAGTATAAGCGACCTGGGAATTGTACCCTCGAGGTTGGCAGTGGAATACAAATGCTTGTCTGGCTGTAAAACTCCCAGTGTGATGTCATGGGCAGTAGAGGCACGCTCGCCAAGGCCAGACCTGTGAGCCACGACACGGCGCATGCGCACTGCGCTGAACGTTTTCCAAAGCGCACCTGGCTGAAAGGAAAACGGAGAACAAGGAAGCGATCTAATGTGATGAAAACTATGATAAGGACAGAGACTTCAGATGATAATAAAGATGTGAAACCTGCCAGCTTGCACACACTGCTGTTTCTCCAGCCGATGTCCTCCCATACATATAATCCTCTGTACCTAAAGTCGGCGATGCCGATGATGGAAAGGTAAACACCCATCAGAAAGTCCGCTACGCACAGGTTGGTTACGAAGACGTCGTATCCCACGTTGCCCGCAGTTTTGTGAAAAATCAAACGGTAAACCAAAGTTCCGATATTTCCCAGTAAAGCCAACGATGCAAAGATGGCGAGTCCAACACGATACAGGTTGGAGCGCAGCAGATCGTCACAGGAAGACACCTCGTCAGAAGGAGCGTGACAGTTGAGCACGTTAAAACCACTGGGTAGTGTCGCTGGACAGCACAGCTTGTAACTGTCAGCAAAAATCTTTTCTAGTTTATTTAAAGACTTAAATATTTGTCTGGGGAATGTTGTCATGGGGCAATGTCTCAGATCCAGTATGCGCAAATTGTTCATTTGGCAAAAACCATTTCCGGTTACGTGACCTAAATGACTGCCAGAGAGATTTAATGTTGACAATGTCGAGAAAAAGGCAAAGATGTTGAAGTCCATTTCAGGAAGACGGACATCAGACAGGTCAAATATTTTGAGAGACGATGTTTGCCTGAAGTCCGCAAAAGACGAAATATTTAATGGATTCAAACTTAACTTGAAATATTCTAAACTGTTAAGTCCCGTGAAATCCCTGCTGCTGATGTAACTTAGTTTATTGTTGCTGAGGTCTAAAGTGCGGAGGTTGGGCAATGTCACTTCGTGCAGTTTGGTCAGATTACAGCGAACCAGACTCAAATAAATAAGAAATGTGTTATTTTGCAGCTCAGCAAGGCTTATCAGTGTCTCACTGGCATCAAGGTACCGGAGGTTAGGATAGTTAGAAACATGGAAACCACTGGAGCAAACAAAAGCCCAGCCGTGGCAGACACAGTTGTCTGGACATGTGTCATTGCACATCATTTCGTCATCATGTTGTGTGCAGTGATACACACCATCACACAAGTGACTCTCATGAACACACACCTGAGATCCACGGCAGCGGTAGAAGCCGGGACACGTGTACCTGTCGCATGCCACCTCGTCTTCGTGATCAGGGCAGTCGTACATCCCGTTACAGCGGAAGTAAACAGGTAGGCACACCTGCTGAAGGCTGGCACACATGAAGTGGGACTCTGGACAGACAAACGTTGCTGACCCATTGTATTCAAGATTTGTGTACGATGAAAACAATAAAGTTCCATTCAAACTGAAGTCAACTTTCAAGGGCAGGTCAAGCTCCAGGGTGTTGTGAAAATAGTTGGACAACTTTAAGCACTGGTGTTCGTCGACATGGTCATCGCAGTCAGCTTGTCCGTTACAGCGCTCCCACACCTGTACACACTGTGCAAGTAATACACATTTTATGATACAGCGGTTCTCGGTGTGTAACGCACAGCTAAACAACTTTGCTCTGAAAATAATCCGCTATGACACATTTGAAAAATTGAATCGTTGTATTAAATTGCCCCAGCTCCTAGCAGCAACGATGGGAGAAAGTTTTTTTTATAATCATTATATTAAAGCGCAGAGGAAGACATTGCTTACCAACATGGTGCTAAATTACTTCTCTTTGTTGAATTTTGAGGAGAGTAGCTCTTCAGGTTTCTTTGGTTCTTTTTTATTTTCACAAGTTACTTGTATTTTGAAGTCCATTGTTCGACCTGTTGTGATCCTAGTGATGTGTTGAACTGTGTTTCTAGATTGCATTTGCACCGTGACTACCATCAAGGTTTTCAAGCCGGGTGAATAAGCAATTTCATCATCATCAATTGTGAAGTACACATTGATGCTTAATGTCATAGAAATTATGAGTCTACTCATGTGTATATTTAACAATATATACAATTATAAACACACAATAAAAGAAGAGAGAAAATAAAATCAAAGATAACGAACCCTCTTGCCTGCACATCGAAAAGGAGACGACACGTCGCAGGGTGGAAAGTAGCAGAAATCTTCGTCACTTCCGTCTGCGCAGTCCGCACGATGGTCACAGACTAGTGTGTAGGGGACAGTCTGCACTTTGCCGACACATTGAAATGGAGGGGGAAATGAGGTGAGTGGTGCTGCACATGAGGCTGCGGTGCCATCGGTTGTACCAAAGCATCTCGAGGCCTCGTCACAAGCCAGGAAAACGTGTGTGAAGTGATGATCGGGACACTGCACGTACGCCGCCTGTTAGACATGGTGGTCACCTTTTACATTGGACTTTTTAGCGAAGAATTGTATCGCATTAATATAAATATATATATAAACCTCTCTTGTCGTCAGCTCCAAGGAGGATTTTCAGTAGGGTTTTTAATGAATAGCTAGTTGATAATAAATAAACGTAAAGATTCATATTAAAGTCATACTTACTTAAAAAATCTTATTACTGAGATTTGTTAATAAAACCGCATGCGTGTGACTGTGTTAGAGTTGTACAATTTACACATAAGCACATTGTATTAAAACAGTACAATACACATGTTAACACATTGTATACATGTACTGGGACAGTACAAGTTACGTATTAGAATATATAGGCGATGATGATGATGATGATGATGATCCTTGACCGAGAGGGGAAGCAAGTTCCACAGAAGTGGGGCAACATTTGCATTTGAGAAAGATCTAAAACCCATTGTCTTTTCGTTTGTGTTCCTTGTCTGAACATTCGGTTGTCTTAGTCTGGATTGGGCTGCTGAACGAAGGTTCCGCTGAGGTTTATGACGGTTAATGAGATCTTGTAGATATGCAGCCATATGGCATGGTTAACATTTTATGGTCGATCCTTTTTTTTACAGGAAGCCAGTGGGGGTCTCACAATATGGGGGTGATATGGCCAGTCTTTTTCTTTCGTGCAACTATCATAGCAGCCGTATTTTGCACTCGCTAAAGCGTCAACAACTCACTCTTTGAAATTCCCCAGAGGCAGCTATTTGCAATCTCGAATGAATGAGGGACACATCAACTCCATTCGCAGTCTTCTTATTGAAAATGGGTTGGAGTCGTCCTCCCCGTGGGACCCCGGGGTATGCTTGCCTAGCAAGCATTGTAAGAATAGGGTCCCTGCTGTCCAGCCAGGCATGTCGTAAGAGGCGACTAAGGTGGATACCTCACCTAGAGGTAAACTAGGTTGTGGTAGGGCTAACAACCCCATCATGTAAAAATGCACGTTACAGAAACCAACACTAGAGCACTCATTACGGATGGCGAAGGTAATGCAACACACCAGGCAACTGGACTTATGACAGACGACAGTCAAACCCGAGAGCGAGCTGGCGCCCTGATGGTGGATTTACTGAAGCCGAAGCAGAAGTTGAGGGTGGGGTGCTGGAACGCCAAAGGGCCAGTTGCATAACACATTTCTAATTTTAAACACTGTTAGGCCTTAAATCTTTTTAGATAATCAGTTTAAAGTGCACACTACAGTTTTAGAATTTCTAAAACTAAAGCTGCTTTAAGTAAGATAAAGTTGTTTAAGTCTGACTTTCCGTCCTGTCAGTACAATTTGTTGTATGTTCTTGTGCAATGCATCTAAATGGCAAAGAAGAGATTTGCTTCTTTAAAACAGTTTTAAGGTTTAAAAACATGTTGTGAAACTGGTCCCAGACCTTCCATCAGACTGGCAGGTTGCCCCAACTAGTCAAGGAGTTTGACAATCACAACTTGGACATCCTGGGAGTCAGCGAGGTCAGATGGACCGGCACGGGAAAGAGGAGACTAACATCAGGACATACTATCCTGTTCTCAGGAAGATCAGACGACCAACACTCTGAAGGAGTAGCACTACTCCTCAATAGGAAAACTGAAAAGACACTGCTGGAATGGAAGCCTTATGGACCCAGGCTTCTGAGAACAAGATTCCATACATTTACGTTATTAGCGGCTCCACGGCTGAAAGTGAAATGGAAAATATAAGCTAAACTGAAAGAAACTAAGAAAACAATTGGCTTCAGGGGCCCCCAAAAAATTGACTGCCTATGGGCCTCCACATTGCTTAATCCGGCACTGGTGGGAACGATACAGCAGTAGTGAAAGACAGGTACTTGGCAAGTGATGATCTGTAGATTATAGCAATACCACCACCACGTGTAGGGCGGGGGAAAGATTTCAGGCAGTAGCCCACTGGAGTGAGATCAACACACACACACACACTCGTCACCTCACTGTTTAAGCCACGTCTCAGTGATGATGAAAATATTAAGGTTTCTGGATCTGTCACAAATTCTACGATTTCAACTTGCGTCAGTGACTTTTGTGCGGACGATAACGAATGGGCGTTGAAAAGCCCAACATGGAGGCGAGTGTTTAGTTGTCGTGTGCGGGAAACTTGGCAGTCTCCTGTTCTCAGCCGGACATGTTGTATTTTGTCGCTGACATGTAAAGTTATTCGACCCAGAAGGTCGGTCGTGTTTCCAGCTGGTGTTACGGGTGATGATGTCAACTGGTTCACATTGATCACGCCAATGTTGGTGTCGCCGACGACCGCCACGGAACGGGCGGCGTTTTTTCTTTCGAGAAATATCACAGTGGCTGTGAATGTTCAAAGTGCGAAGCACGGTGCAAAGCGCTGATGAGCGACCAGAGGTCTTTAACTTCGGGGAGAAAAGTTCGTGCCTACCGTAGGTAATCTTCTTGTATGTGAACACGCTGGAATGAGTGCATTGTCTTGTCTGGTGTGAAACAAAGGCCAGGATAGAGGACTGGTGCCCATGTTGGAGCACATGGTGTAGTAGGCAGAAGAAAGTCCAGCAAAGAAAACTTTGAAAACGTCCTTCTTCCATGAGCGAGCAATACAAAAACATTCCAGAGTAGATGTTGTCAAGTAAGGAAGCAGAAAATGCAGAACACATGAGAGAAAAATCGGTCAATCACAGTGAAAATACATATAATTTGTAGAGCTGCCCCATCAAGCACATGCTGCGACAAGAGCAGGTAACTATGTTATGAATGCTGGAGCAGGGAAGAGGGTGGAGACAGCAATAACACTAGTGTCGCAAGTACTTAATGAGATGTCAATACACACAGGGTTGACTTCATCCACAAACACGGGTGTGAAGGGACCATCAAATTCAGACACAATGGAGCATGAAGAATTACAGGAGTCTGTAAGTCTTGGAGGCTCACTGGTACCAGAGCTTGGTGCTAACACCTGCACTAAATCTGAATGGGAATTAGCTTTCCTCTCACCACGTACTGCACGCACAGTTTTCTTCTTAATTACTCCAGGTTCTCTGCAATTTGACAACAACTTAAGATCCAATACACCAGTCACATATTTGGCAAAGTCTCTCAACACAGAAGCAAAGTAATGTAAGTGACTCAGGCACAAAAGATGAAAATGATCACATTGTAGAATGTAAACAGAGTTGTGAGCACAATCTCAGTTTGTCCAACCACTCAATACAGTCGCTGTCCCACAGGAAAATACTGCTGACAAACACTACTCAGGGAGAAGCCCTGACACTACCATCATTCACAACAGGAGTACCCAATAGTCCCAAAGAAAAGCTTCTGATCGTCAGCTCAGGGAAAACCTCCAACTCTCCTGTACCGCAGTCAATGAGTAAAATAAAGCCAGTTTCAAGTCCAAATTTCAATAAAATCCCCGAAAGCCCTCCAATAAAATTCGCATCAGCAGATGCAAAAACCAAAAGCAAAGTTCACACCAAAATTTATACAGGACCAAGCAACCTGATGGCTGAAAAGGACCAAAAAACTGTGAGACACAAAATCTGGTGCTTCCAAGCGCATTGAGCACCACTCACCTATAGGTAGTATAGTATACAGTGCACATAGTATTAGGTCAGGACAATCAACACATGAGCACATTGAGCAGATAAGGAGATTGATCGTTACAATCACGTGACCTTGACGAGAGTAGAAATGGATTTGGTCGTTGGAGTCTTCGGTAGTTTAATTTCTTCTCGTGGCTTTGTGACACCTGGGATTTCACACAAAAGACAGGTCGTGGTATACATCAGCTCACATCGTACAACAAACAGCGGCACGGGGCTGACTACAAATGTTTCAGACTTGTAGAAAGCCGAACAAGAGTCAGTGTAACTGCTGAAGGCAAATAAAGACCTCAGTTTGATGAAATGGGCGATTGTTCCATCAGACCACAGCCAGCTGCTTCGATACCTACACAATAGAGCAGACTAGAGTGAATTTTCCTCTTTTGTCACCATAGAGACCTCAAAATGATAACTATACCAACTATCAGTAACCCTCTCACTATGACATTTGTGATGCACGTGTCAGATCACTGAAAGGTGAAATACTTACAGAAGACCACTGAATAGTTTAATACATAGAATCAGAATCACTTTATTGAACAGGCCATAGGCTCGTTTCAAGGGGGAGCATAACAAAACCATCAAATGTATAAACACATAAACTGTATAGCTGGCAAAGGGTTTGTCATTATATTTGAACAAAAGTCACACTGTAATTTTTCAATTATAAAAGATATACCAAGTAATGTGATAAATTTATAGAAAAATCCATTACAAAGAAAACATAGGGAAATATGCTATATTTTAATGCTCTGTAGAGCAAATACACCTAAAGGGTTCGAAATACTAGTTCTAGTATATGATATTATAAACTGGAATCTGAATAGAGGAGGTCTCATAATATTTAACGGGGATGTGACTTTCTTTCAAATCAGAATACAAAAGAAAGACTTATGTAAAGCACCACTTACAAAAGATCACTGAAAGGTCAAATACCTACATAGCGGGGGCCGACGGAGGAGCTGACTTGGCGCCTGTGAAGAAGAACTGGCATGTTTTTATTCTGTTAGCCAGGTCCTCGATAGAGTCCCAAACACGTCTTGTGGTCAGGGTGGGCAAATGTCCCCCACGTATCCGACACCCTGAACTGGCAAGATTCCAGGAAAATTCTTGCTCCTCTAACAGTAAAAGTGAATAACAACGGCCGTCAGCCTGGAATGTTCCTGGACTGCACGTGCTATCACTTTGCCAGCATCTGGCTTCATCTTCGCCGCCCACACAGTCAGAGACAAAGTTACACGGGAAGTGCTGCTGCATGTCCTCCCATCGCACGGCTGAGCAGTTCCACCTGCCTTCAGACAGGGGAACAGGTAGTGTTGACACATGGTGGAATGAGAACAGTACTCGGAAGTAGGGTATTTTATGTGTGGAGAAACTTTTGTACTGCACATGTACATCACCATGATAAATAAACGGGTCGGTGTATGAGTATTTACTTAATACACACAAATCATAAACAGTGAAGTTTAATGTCGTGTGAAAGATCACAAAGTCAACATTATTACTCGGGCGGCAATATGAGTTTTTATCGCCAGCATACATGTTAATAACAACAGCATGGTCAGCAGGAGTAGCCAGGTAAGTCCACAAGTTCACAAAAGTTTGTATTGTCTGCTGAGATGGTTCTATGTACCCTGAAAATGATAATAAATACAGTAATAAGTAAATAAAAGAAGAACGATTGTAGCTGCAATGAGATTCATTTTAGGAATTTCATAATTATAAAGTTAATTCCTTAAGTTAACACTCGACTAATGAACTGTAACCCTTGGATAATGCGATGAAAAACCGTTAACTACGCCTTTAATCTCCAGGCTGATGGCTATCGGCAACTTTTCCGAGTAAAATCGTCCTCATGTGGGTACTGAACAGGCCAGTTAAGTTTTCCCGGCAGACAAACTAATGCCGATGTTATATGATTAACTAACATGTGCCACTGTATAGACAAAGGCACCCAATTCATTAGCATAGCGGGAATTCCAGAAAAACTGGTGACATTGCACATGCTGCTTGGTCGAAAGGTTGTAGTGGGAAACTTACAACTGAAACAACACACACACACACACACACACACACACACACACACACACACACACACACACACACACACACACACACAAAACTGAAAAGCAAGGACGAAACTATGGAAAGTCGAATTTATTCATTCTGACACCAAGAATTAGACCACTCAAATATGCATTTCTGTTAATTAAGATACAAAGTGACCAAGAACAGACATTATGGGCACAATGTTTATTGAGATAGTTTTAGTGAGTTTGTTTATTTTTTTATTTTGCTTTTGTAGTCTTCTCTTTTCATCAGCTCAGGTCACACAGGAAATGAAGAACTATGACATCAAACTCCTAGGCCTAAGCGAGACAAGGTGGAATAGCAACGGTCAGACCAGACTTCCGTCAGGGGACACCATCATCTATTTTGGACATGAAGACCTTGACCATGATCACACACAAGGAGTAGCAGTGCTGATGACACCAGAGGCTGCAAGATCACTAATAGCATGGTAACCAGTTTCCCCACGACTCGTGTCAGCTAGGTTCAACTCAAAAGGAAGAAAGATCTCCATCATCCAGTGCGATGCACCCACCAACGAAGCTAAAGAAGAGGAAAAAGAAGACTTTTACAACTCCCTACAAGCACTGGTTGATCGTACTCCAAAACGAGACCTAAAGATCATCATGGGCGACATGAATGCCAAATTTGGAAATGACAACACAGACAAAGGACACATAATGGGAAAGCACGGTGTGGGCAACTGCAATGAGAATGGTGAGCTGTTCACAGACGTTTGCTTGTTTAATGACCTAGTAATCGGAGGCACAGTTTTTCCTCACAAAACCATTCACAAGACCACATGGACTTCACCAGATGGACATACGGAAAAGCAGATCGACCACATCACCATTAATCGACAGTTTAGAAGGAGTCTGCTGGATGTCAGAGTACAGCGAGGTGCAGATGCAGCCCCAGACCACCATTTACTTGTGGCAATAATGAAGATAAAGCTGAGGTTCTTCCATGAATCAACAGACAGACCGCACCACAAATTCAACGTGCAGTTTCTCAGATATCGGAAAAAACAAGAAGAGTTCAACTGCGAAGTAAAAAACAGGTCTGCGGCACTGGAGGAACTCTTGGAAGAAACAGTGACCAACCACTGGACAAGAATACAAGAGACCTGGAAAACTTCCTGCACACACGTTCTGGGGAAGAAAGGAAAACAGCATAAGGAATGGCTGAATATAAAGACCTGGCAAAAAAATAGAGGAAAGGAAAGAGCTGAAGCAGAAGATCAACCAATGTCAAAACCAGCAGGAAAAAGAAGAGCTCAGAGCAAAATACTGGGAGATAAACAGAGAAGTAAAAACGAGTGCAAGAGATGACAAGAGACAGTTCACACACAGGATGGCAGAAGAGGCAGAACAAGCAGCTGGGCAAAATAACACAAAGAGACTATACGAAATTACAAGAATTCTAGCAGGAAGAAAAAACACCAATGCGTGAAAACCAATAAAAGATAAGAATGGCAGCGCCATCACCGGAGATGCAGAACAAAGATCACGCTGGGTGGAACATTTTGATGAAATACTTAATCCAGCACCACCAACAACCACTTTGGACATTCCCCCAGCCTCCGAACAGCTTCAAGTAAACACCAGCCCACCAACCAAGGCAGAAATCATCAAAGCCATTGAATTTTGGCAAGGTGGCAGGCCCAGATGGCATTCCTGCAGAAGCACTCAAGGCAGATCCAACAGCCGCAGCAGAGATGTTACACCCACTGCTGAAGAAAATTTGGGAACAGGAACAAGTTCCAGCGGACTGGAAGCTTGGCTACCTAGTAAAGCTACCCAAAAAAGGCCACCTTACACAGTGCAGCAATTGGCGTGGGATTATGCTGTTATCCACTCCTAGCAAGGTGCTGACCAGAATCATCCTGGAGAGACTAAAAATGCCCTAGAAAAGAGACTGCGGCAAGAACACGCAGGCTTTCGGCAGGGAAAATCATGCTTAGACCAAATCGATACACTAAGAAATATTATTATACAGTCCATTGAATGGCAGGCACCACTATACATAACTTTTGTGGATTTTGAGAAAGCCTTTAACTCCGTAGACAGGGAAACCATCTGGAAACTGATGCAGCACTACGGATTTCCACCAAAGCTTATTGCCATCATCCAGCAGCTGTATGAGGACTCGAAATGCCAGGTGATTCACAACGGAAAGCTGTGAGGACTGGAGTGAGGCAAGGTTGTATGCTCTCACCGACAATCTTCCTGATCGTCATAGACTGGACCATGAGAAGAACAACCTCTAACAGTAACACGGGCGTTCAGTGACCTTCGCCAGGCAACTTGAGGACCTCGACTTTGCAGATGACATCAGCTTGCTGTCCCACAAACAACAACACGCACAAACAAAGCTCACTTGGCTCGCAGAAGAAGCAGCGATGACGGGCCTGACCACCAACATCAAGAAGACGGAAGTAATGCGGGTCAGCAACAAGCAAAAAGCCCCACTACAACTGCATGGGGAATGCATTACAGAGTCTGACTGTTTCACCTACCTTGGCAGCATAGTCAGCAAAGATGGAGGTTCAGATGAGGATGCAAGAAGCCAAACAAACAAAGCCAGGCTTGCATTCCACACCCTACGACCTATCTGGAACTCCAAGGCTCTATCATTACACACCAAGATCCGCATCTTTAACACAAATGTAAAGGCAATACTTCTATATGGATCTGAGACATGGCGTGTGACAAATGTCATTACTAACAAGATACAGACATTCGTCAACAGATGTCTGCGCCACATCCTCAACATCAGATGGCCCGAGAAGATCTCCAATACAGACCTGTGGGGGAGAACCAATCAAAAACCTGCCAGCCAAGACATCAGGAAGCGGAAGTGGGGCTGGATTGGTCACACCTTACGAAAGCCAGCCGACAACTTAACGAGACAAGCTCTGGGCTGGAACCCACAGGGGAGGCGCAGGGTTGGGAGACCCAGAGAGACGTGGAGGAGATCAGTCTACATAGAGGCAGAGACAGCTGCCATGACATGGTCCCAACTAGAAAGGAATGCCCAGAACCGGGTCTGTTGGCGGGGTGTGGTTGTGGCCCTATGCTCCACTGGGAGCGAACAGGAATAAGAAGAAGACATGCAACACTGTGCCAACCCTTCGACTTGTAGATAAACTTTTTGTTCTGAGCTGTCTTATAGCTTTAATGGATCAATGAGTGTCATGTACATTAAAGTATCCTGGTGAGTTTCTATTCTTCACAATCTGAAGATCACAGGGAGTGACGGCTAAGCGAGCAACATCAAAGACAGTTACAAACAGCAGGTAAGGGAATCGTCTTTTCCTGCTTTCCTCCTCTCCAATCGATCAGCGCACTGAAACATTTTTCCCATGTAAGTACACACAAAAGTCGACTTTGAGATTGCAATATATATTTTACAAATATCTATAACTTATTTTTATCCCCTGGACTAGTAATGATATTACTTTCTCAAATTGTACTAAAGTCGCCAAAGAACAGTTTTTTCAGAAAATGTCTTTTAACACTGAATCAGTAAAAAGTAATAATAGAATGACATTATTAACAGAATTAAACAGGGTGTGTCACTGTCACACCAAAGAACAGTCCTTAACATCATCTAGTCACGTGTGATGTTACTTGTTGCTAAGGTTTGGCATTTACCTAATAATATTATTTTCTCACACCCCTGTTTGATCTCATGGGTTTCACCAAATGTGATTCAGAAATCATTTGAACACTCGGACTTTTACTAATAGCAAGTTCTCAGATCGCTTTGACTTTGCCAAAGAACAGTTAGTCACAAGCTATCTGTGAAAACACCTGATAAGACACACGGAGCTACTGGCAATAGTCAGGACAAAGCACCACAATGACGAAAGTCAGGCTTTATAAACCTTTTGTATGAAAGAGTCTTTTGCTCTTTTAATGTCTTGATGGAGCAGTGGGTGGCGCATGATGGCAGACCACTGGGGTGACAATCGAAGTAAAACTCACTCCTGAACTTTGTGAACAAAAAGATTCGTCAGGTGAATTGCTATTTTCCACGTAAATGATTTTGTATCTTATAAAATGTTTTCACGTTACGATAGCGAGTTAAGATTTAAGAAAATTTGTTCTGAAAAAGTTTTTTTTAACCCTCTGCTCAACTGTTTTGTTCTACATTAGAGGCACCTATTTTGAGTATTTTGCCCGGAAGACAAAAACATTTTTATGTTACAACTCGCACTAGAGATTTGTAAACAGAATTCAAATCAGAAAACTATCGTGGAGTTCGTAAATTTTTGATTTTCGTCTTTGTTCTTTGTTCGTCTTTCGTCTTTAGGCTTTAAAGCAATTTTTGTAGCATAAATGTTTAAAATATTTTGCATGTAGTTCTTAAAGAAAATCATGTGTTTTTTTGTGCACTAAATGTAATGTTTCGCGACTCAGGTGGTTAATATTCTTGCATCTGTTGCGTGTAAAGAAGGAAGTCACACACACACACACACACACTGTGCCATTTGCTGGTGTACTGCTGACTTCTTTCACGTCTATTGATGAGAGCTACTTGAGGAAACTTGTAGCAAGATCAACAAAAACTTCATGTGCTGTGGATCCTGTACCAACTAAATTTGTTATTCAACTTCTGGACATTCTATTTTCTGTCATTTTGGACATTATTAATGGCAGTTTGAGAGCAGGTTGTGTCCCACGGTGTTTTAAACAGGCTGTTGTCAAGCCCTTGTTGAAAAAGGGAAACCTGGATCCCTCTGACTGTAAAAACTATCGTCCAGTGTCAAATTTATCATATATTTCCAAGCTACTTGAGAGGGTGGTCGCAGAACAGCTTATGACCCATTTTATTACTCATGGCTGCCTAGATAAATTTCAGTTAGCGTATCGTCCTGGCTTCAGCACAGAAACTGCTCTTCTTCGTGTGACCAATGACATCCTTTGTAGTGTCAACTCTGGCAACTTAGTGCTGTTAGTATTACTCGATCTGAGTAGTGCATTTCACACCATCAATCACCGCCTGCTGCTCCAGAGACTGTCGTCAGAGGCTGGTATCCAGGGCGCTGCGCTGCAGTGGATTGACTGCTATCTTGCCGAGAGATCTCAGAGAGTGAGTGTCGGCTCTGCAAGCTCTGAGGCAGTTCCTCTGGTGTGTGGCGTACCACAGGGATCCGTTCTGGGTCCATTATTATTTTCTGTATATACTTCACAGCTTGGACAGGAAATTGAACGCTTTCAGATGGGACGACAGTTCTTTGCGGACGATACACAGATTCTGAGCAGTTTTCCCCCCGACCCAGCAGTGGCTAGGAATGCGCTTCAACGACTTGAATCTTGTTGTGTCGTGGTGAAGACATGGATGACCAGAAATCGTCTTAAACTCAACGACGACAAGACAGAAGCGTTACTGTGCGGCCCCAGGGCCAGAAGGGAGCAGATCGGCATTAGTGCCGTGCATGTCGGTGACGCCTCCATAGCCTTTGCTGACTGTGTACGGGACCTCGGGCTGTTTATTGATGCAGAGCTCTCCATGGGTAATCATGTTAGTTCTGTTGTGGCAAAATCCTACTACTTTTTGAGGACTTTAGGTAGACTACGGCCCATGCTGACTCAAGCTGCTGCCAACTCACTTGCTGTGGCTACCATCATATCAAGATTAGACTACTGTAATAGTGCATTGTGGGGTATACCTGCTACGCAGTTGGATCGACTCCAAAGAGTTCAAAACACAGCCGCCAGGATTGTCACCCGGGCAAAGTCGTCCACTGAGCACATCACCCCTATCCTACAGAGCCTTCACTGGCTCCCAGTGAAAAAGCGCATTGATCACAAAGTGCTTTCGATTGCACAGTCCTGCATATTTAAAACTGCTCCTGACTATTTACAAGAGGTAGTTCCTCCTTACCGGCCGTCACGTGGTCTGCGCTCCGGCTCCCAGTCACGCTTCTGTCTCCCTGCAGTGGAAGACACAAACAAGAAGACACTGGAGCCGGGGCCTTCATAAACGCGGCACCCAAACTGTGGAATGCTCTGCCATCGTCATTGTCCACCATCACCTCACCAACCACGTTTCGAAAAAGACTGAAGACCCATCTGTTTACTTAAGACGGACTTAAACTTAAACAACCAAGAAACACTTGTGTCTTTATTTTTTACTTTCCTGGTGTTTATCTATTTATTTACTTTATTTTTTATTTATTTTTTTTATTTATTTTGTTTTCGCTGCGCAATGAGCATTCTTCCGAATGGATACCTGCGTATTACAAATGGACATCATCATCATCATCATCATCATCATCATCATCATCATCATCATCATCATCATCATCATCATCATCATCATCATCATCATCATCACAGAGATATATATATATATCTGTACATATTGACAAGCACCTGTCGTTGAGGGGGGGGGGAGGAGCACATGAATAGAGACGTCAGCTGACATGGGGCTAATGAGTTTGCTGTGCACACATTGTTTGAAGTATGTAATTGTGCCAATAAAAAGAAGTCTTAGATTATCAATACAGCAATAACCCAGCCTGCATGAGAGCTGGGAAAAGAAGGATCCCACAAGGGAAGAATGGGAAACAGGTGGGATGACCTGAAATGCAATCCTGCGTCTCGCGTTCAGGGAGCAAGCCTTTGTTCCGCTCGACTTTGCCGGCCAGCCGTGTCTTGTCGCTCACAGTCCCCGCCACATACTCCTTTCCCGCCTAACACCAGGTTACACCGGCCATTTCGCTTTGACCTCTGAGCACCTTCTTTTATCTCAAAGCGGAAATTCGAACCAGCGATCTCTAATTGCCTTACTGCAAAACAATTCACTCTCCAGCCAAAAAAAAAGAAGGCTGCTTTTTGACCAGGGCCTGATGTGCAACCCTGCGGCATGCTGCCGCAGCCAGATGACAGCCTGAAGACTCCCGGTAACATCCTTATCATACATCACTGACTTGGATTTCTCAAGTGAAGGTACAGTTTATGCCACATTCTGGTTTTCAATGTGTATATTTTAAATATGTGAGTTAACTTTTATTATAAATGAGGAAGCAACACGACACCAAGGTGACTATCTAGTCCAAAAATTTAGTTAAGTTTCTTAAATTTCTTTTTATGTATGACAAATCATGGACTTTTGAAATCAAACAAATTCTATGGAAAAGACGCTAACTTAAAAGGGGGAGGGACTAGAAAAAATTATTCTATTTATTTCATAAAATGGAAACTTACACAAAAAGTATAATGGGAATAACATCGCCATGCTCTAAATTTGTCGTCTGCTGTTCACTAAAGGGAAACAATTTGAAGGACCGACTGGACCGCCATAACTGAACCAAGTGCTAATGCCATTTTTTATTTGATTTTACTTGATTTACAGCAATAACTAATTATGACAACCTTTAATTGCAGATCTCTCTGGCTCACTTAATTTTACCAGTAAGTTTTTTTTTGTCCCCCTTTATTATTTTATAATGAACGCTATACTAGCACACGCTTGTAATGGTCTACATGCATATCCTTATCCATCTAAGCATTCTGTTAACTTAAAAAAATTTACAGTTTCATAGACTTAGCTGCCTAGTTTACATTTATCATTATTTTAAAGACTAAAATTAATATTTTGATTGCAGATGCAAAATTGAACAGCTAAATGAAGTAGTACCGATAATGGTTCACAAACAGAATCAGCTCATGCTGCTTCAAAATGTGGAAGGAAAGGCGATTGGTACAGCAGCGATGCCTGAGGGCTTCTCGTTGCCCCTAACTAATGAACAGGAAATAAACAGGCTGGAGCTAGAGCTGATGGAGATGGGATTTAGAACAAAACTGGTATTATTTAAATATGCGTGTTAGTAATAGATACCATTTTAAATGTTACCTTCAGCATTAACTAATGTATGAATCATGTTGTGCTGTACAGTCTTGATAAACCAATTAACAGATAGGGTGTAGCACAGTACTGACGTTGAAGGGGGCTGTGAGCTCCGTGTCACAGACCACCTGAGATTTGAAGTCGCTGTACAGCATTGCAACGACCTGGAAAAGTTTTGCAGGGACTCCGTAATGCCTCAGGATCTTCCATAAGGACTCGCGGTGGATGCTGTCAAAAGCTTTCTCCAGGTCGATGAAGTTGATGTACAGCGGTGCTTTCCACTCATTGCTCTGCTCCAGAATCTGACGCAGAGTGAAAATGAGTTCAGAGCAGGATCGTCCAGGGCGAAATCCTGCTTGCTGAGGCCGGAGGTCTTTCTCGACGGTTCCTGTCAGTCTTGAAAAAACAATCTTGCTGAAGACTTTGCTGGTGATGAAAAGAAGTGCTATACCCCTCAGTTATTACAGTCTCCAAGATCTCCTTTCTTGGGTAACTTGAAGATGAGCCCTGTCTTCCACGCATCAGGGATCTGTCCTGATTCCCAAACTTGCCTGAAGATTTCAGTCAGCATGGGAGCTGTCACATTCACATCTGCTTTCAACATCTCTGCTGTTATTCCATCTGCCCCAGAACCTTAGTCGCCTCTTTCGACATGCCTGGCTGGACGGCAGGGACCCTATTCTTACAATGCTCGCTAAGCAGGCATACGCCGGGGTCCCACGGGGGTGACAATAACATGATAGCTGGAAAAGCTGACAATAACATGATAGTTTGTAAAGCTGACAATAACATGATGGATGGTAAAGCTGACAATACCATGATAGTTAGTAAAGCTGACAATAACATGATAGTTGGTAAAGCTGACAATAACATGATAGCTGGTAAAGCTGACAATAACATGATAGTTAGTAAAGCTGATGGAAGACATCAACTCAACAAGCTAGTAAATTACAGCAGTAGAGGGCCATGCTTTTGACGAAATAATTGCTTGCTTAGTGTTTGCCGATGTTCACTTGCTCCGTTTCCTAAAGCTCTGTTGTGACGGGACAGTGTCGGTATGAGCGGTAAAAAGTGTGGAACTGCAACATTAAAGGTAGTGTGTGGGAACACTAACGGTATGGTGGCCTGGGTGTTAACAACAACAACAACTCCTATACACGCACGTAACCACCGAACTAAACTATACTGCGTGTTGACATAGGAACAGCGACACTCACACCCTCTTCTATGGAAGGACAATGCAATATAATACCACTTTATTTATCCCCAAGGGAAATTCCAATTCCAAATAGTGCTCGTACTAGCAGTAATACACACATGATATAAAAATGCATACATATACATGATATAAAACAAATAATACATATATCTGTATATGATATAGGAGGAGATGATACAGACATATATTATAAAAAGATAATGTATACATATAGAAGTAATCTATTTCTCTCTCTCTCTCTCGCACACACACACACACACACACACACACACACACACACACACACACAATGCCAGTAAATATAGTGGATGTAGTGGTGACCTCAGGCTAGTACGAGTTCACGGCCAGTAGAGTTAATCAGGTGAATGAATTGCGGTGGCGACTGGTTTTGCAAACAGGCATCGCGTACCTACAGCCAGACCGCAGAAGTGAGAATAACTCACATGTCAACACATGATCAGAAATAGAGAGCATACGGGATGCCTTCCTAAGGGTTTGCTGATGACAGAAAGCTGCCAAGTCCCCTGCCTGGTTCCGGTGATCTTGGAACAGATGTTAACAAGGGAGATAAGACTATTTCTGTTCCCTAGGGAGAGGTTGTGGAACCAGGATATGAAAGAAAAAGTGATGAGACTTTCAATAAAGGACTGATTGATTTGATTTATTATTGAAGAGGCCTTTGGCCCATTTCAAGGGGGAATCCAGTCATAATATAATGTAAACAAAGCCATATATAGAACATGTAAGTTCCACACACAGTATATTGAGACAAATAACCAAATAGCAGTTAAATTACGTATTTCGAATGCCTCATATATGTAGTTCGCGACCTTATTAACTATATAACTGCTGGTGTTTGCTAATAGCAGGGATAGACGAAAGGCAGATGGATATTAATTGGTGGTACTTTTTAGGTATATATTTCTTTCTTAGTGGACTATATCTTGGACATAAAAACATAACAGGTATTTCAGACTCTATGATACCTGGACAAAAGGGACATGACAGGATGTTGGGATTATCACTTGGAATGATTACAAAGCGCAAGCGATGCGGCTTTAGGCATGAAACCCCGAGTCTAAAGTGTATTAGAGCACTACGGATTCTTATATGTTGTACATCATTCAAATATGTACATAAAGAAAAATCTGATTTAAAAGTTCTATAAAAAGAAAAGCGATCTACAGCTGCATCCTTCATAATACTTCCATGCCAGTCTTGATACCAATTATCCAAAAGCCTTTGTTTGAACACTCTCATAAACAGTTTCACATCTTCCACGCCCTGATTTTCCCACACAAACCCAAAACCATATTTATACAGTAAAAAGAATACATCAGAAACCCACGTTCTTATGTTTTGTGATGCATACTCAACAACATATGGTATGCTTTGTGCGCAATTCGATCCGCTGGCATTCTAAGAATCTGGAGCCAGTAGCGGATGCATTGAGTATACACATTAATACTAAGAGGGTATCTACCAGTTTCTCCATATATCATAACATTAGGTGTGCGAGAACTGACCCTTAGAAAACGCTTTAGAGCAAATAAATGAACACTTTCAATAATGTTTAAGTCCGCCCCTAATCCCCATACCTCAGCCCCATATGTCAACATAGGTAATATTTGTGCATCTAATAGTTTAAAGAAAACTAGTGGTGAATGCACACCATGTGCCCACAACATACGAAGAATACCAACGACACCTTTTTGGCACGACATGCAACATCCTCAAGAGCATGAGAAAAGGATAATCGTGTTGAAAAAATCACTCCTAAGTATTTGTACATATTTACAACTTTTACCTTCTCCCTTCCTATGTGCCATTTCTCCCTCTTTGCTAGATAACACCCATTGCGGAACACAACAATATTTGATTTCTCCATATTTATAACCAGGTTTAGCTGCTTGCCAGTATTATATAGAATATCTAGTTGAGCTTGAAGGCCTTGTGGGGTATCTGAAGTAAGAACTACGTCATTAGCAGGATTAAAATATGTAGTAAGACTGGGCTTAACTGTATTCCATGTTTACCACGCTCAATAATATTCTTTGCTAACGTGTCAATAAAAAGGGAGAAGAGGACAGGGCTGCATGTCTCTCCCTGCTTTAGTCCTCTAGGGCAGAAGAAGGAATCGGTAACATCGCAGCCTACCCTAACTTTTGCCTGAACAACATTATACATACTCTGCAAAGCATTTAACATTTTACCTTTGACTCCCTTTCGATTCAAAACTTCCCACAACTTTTCCCGTACAATAGAATCAAATGCTTTTTTTAAATCTATAAATGTTACGTAAAGCTTTTTGTGGTGTAGTAGTTGTTTTTGAACCATAGCTAAGAGAGTATATATGTGATCTAGTGTACTGTATTTTTTCTAAAACCAGCTTGTACATCCACTATAACCTGGTTTTCTTCAATCCATTTAGAAAGTCTTTGGTTTAATATATAAGTGTACAATTTACCACTTATATTTAACAATGAAATTCCTCTATAATTGTCAGGGTTGCTAGGATCACCTTTCTTGTACAGGGGTTGAATGATGGCCTCAGTCCATTCCATAGGAAATTGCCCAGTATTAAAGATTTTATTAAAGAGTTTTATCAAGAATAAACTTAAGTCAAAAAGCACAGACTTATAAAATTCCCCAATTAATCCATCAGTACCAGGTGCTTTCCTGTTCTTTAAAGCACGCAAAGCTTGGATAACCTCTTCCTTAGTGATTTCAGCATCAAGAGACTCATCACAGGGGATGTCAGTATTCCTATCGTCTATTGTATTATTATCTGAATTATCATACTCAGTAGCACCAATGTCACCATTACTGAAGTCATTAAAGACCTGCTCAAAATGTCGTACCAACATTCCTTTGCTAAACTATTTTTCACTAAGTGCTCTGATGTCAAAGACTTTACAGTGGCCCAAAATAATTTCGCATCGTTTTTGTAAGTGTGAAGGTGCTCTATTGAACTCTGTTTGTAGTACTTTTTCTTTTGCTTAATTGACATTTTATATTCCTTTCTACTATCAAAATATTCTTTTCGTTTTGCTTCACAGTTGTTTCGTTTATACTGCCTCAGGTACATACGTACCGACTTCCTCTTTTCCTTACACTGAACGTCAAACCAAAGTTGATGTGCATAATCTGACGTATGCATAATCTGACATATGCATAATCTGACATATGCACCACTTTTTCATAGATTGCCCAGCTATTTTCAGGCCTTGATTAAACTTAGAAAGAGCCACATGTATGTCAAAGTGAACAGCATTTAAAGCTTCTTTAAAATATTCTTGAACAGCATCTGACTTGATACATTCCACGAATGCACTTGATCTTTCAGGTAACCACACAAATTTATCTCTAAAACATGTTAGCCCCGTCACAGCACTTTCCTGCAGTCTAGTGTTAACTGTCAAGTACAACTCCACAGGCATGTGTTTCGAGTCAACACGTGTTGCTACATGCAGAGTCTGACTCAGATTAACAAGCTGAGCAGAAATCAAGAAATAGTCAATGACACTTGATCCGTTCGGAGAAATATAAGTAAAGTCTCCACTGGAGTCTCCTAAAGGCAGACCGTTCAAGATTAATAAGTCAAACTGTTCACACACATGCAATAAGCAAGTGCCGAAGACATTAACACACTCATCCTTAGACTCACGATTTTTCTCGGGAGACACAGGTTCATATACATCAAGATCCACACCATCAAAGGGCAGGCTACTACCACAGGGAATGCAAGTACCGGTCCTCGCATTGAAGTCTCCACATAGCATTAAGTGAACATCCGGAAATTTTTCTTGAATATCAAGCATACATTGTTCAATAGTACTTACTCCTTTTACAATCTCTGTTTCTTTATATAGTACATTGAATTTGCTGGCGGAATGTAAAGACCAAATAGCATTACATCTGTTTGTGTTCTTAGAAGGTCTCTATGCAGACTGACAACAATAATATTATCATACTCAACGTGGACTTGTCTAACTAAAGAGCTTAAGCTTTTCTTTACTAACAGCGCAAATAAAGGACTGATAGAACCGAGTGAGGATGACAGAGCTGACAGAGAAAGATTTGAGTTTCCGTAGGAGGTACAGGCGTTGTTGACTCTTACGGAAGATCAAGTCAGTGTTGATGTCCCATGTAAGCTTGTTGTCGAAGATGGTACCTAAATATTTGTAAGAGTTGACTACCTCGATGGCATCATCATGGATAGTACTGATGACTGTGTCTGGCTTGTTCATCAGATAGTCGAAGATCATCTCCTTAGTCTTCGAGGCATTCAAGACATGGAAGTGTTGGTCATACCAGCGGACAAAGTCAGGAAGAGCGCCACTGTGAACATGTTCATTATCATACAGAAGTGACAGGAGGGCAGAGTCATCAGCAAATTTTATCAGAAAGCTCGTGTCACTATTACTTCTAAAACTGTTAGTGCAGAGTATGAACAGTAGTGGAGACAAACAGCAGCCTTGAGGGGAACCTGTACAGGTGACAACAGGGTCTGAGAGAAGACCGTTAACAGAAACTCTCTGCTGTCTGTTTGTTAAAAAGTCCAGAATCCAGAGAGTGAGTTGATGGGAGAGATGGAAGTTTGAGACTAGACTCTCCGCTAACAAGTGAGGTTGCACAGTGTTAAAAGCAGAAGAAAAATCAGCAAAGAGAAGCCTGGCACGAGCTTGAGGTTTCTCCAGACGTTTGTACAGTGTATTTAGTATAAACAGCTCAGCATCGTCGAAAAACTCTTCCAGCTCTGTAGGCAAACTGCAGCGGGTCAAGATGTTGACCAACAGCACTCATTACCTCGCTCCTTACGATTTTCTCAAGTGATTTCATGATGAGTGAGGTAACAGCGACTGGTCTGAAGTCGTTTGGTTGACTGGACCTAGTGATTTTTGGGACAGGCACAATGTGTGAAAGTTTCCAAATATCAGGAATGTGACCAGAATGTACAGACAGCTGCAATAGATGTTGTAAACCTCCGCGCAGTGATAGAGGCTACTTCCACAGATACCGTCTTGACCCGAAGCCTTGGTAACATTCACTCGCCTCAAGAGATCTCCCTGTTCGCTTCTTTTTTGTCATGAGCAGTACCAGCTTTGAAAATTTATATTTAATAACCTACAGTAAAGACATTCCTCAGTAATACATCGTTTTAAAGAGCATTTTTAAAACATTCACTTGGTGCAAATTTTAAGTAACATAGGTTAAGTCTTCGAGTATTAAAATCAAATGTAAGATCATTAATGTATTTAGAACTATCGAAGTAGGTAAGCTTCAGAATTCTATTTACACAATATATACAAACATAACGTGCCAAACAAACATATATTTTATTGGAGTATACATTAGAATTTAAATATTATATACTGTTTTCTTTTCATTTGCAGTTGTTGAAGTAAAAATCCATGTCGAAGTGAGTGCCGGCAAATTTTTCAAAATGCCGTGTGACAAAATCAACATTTTTCTTTGTTCTGTAAAGCGAAAACTGTGATGGCTGAATGAATTTTAAAAGCAGTTAAAGGGAGGAAATCAATGGTAGAACATTTCCTAAAGGATCCAGTGGTTTCCTCCCTTATGTATTCATTCATTTACGATTAGCGAAAGCGGCTAATGAAGAATGTGTGAGCTCATTATCATGGCCTTTTTTGTTGGTAATACTATAAAAGTGTGTTTTCAAGCAAACATTATGTAAGGCTGTTATTTATCTTCACATTTTGATCTTTCAGAATTTATTTAAATTGTTCTTCTAACTCTTTTAGTTTTGTTTTTTTTAAGTGGTGAAAATCGTGCGACACGAGGTATCTACAGGCTTCTAGCAAACCCCAAAACAAAGCGATCTATCGCAAATACAATTACAGTCAAACATTTATATAATGGTGAAATATTTTTATTGTTTGCAGTTTTAGGCATTTATTATCAGTATAAGTTGTTGTCACTATTTGACCATCTATAAATGTTAAGAAGTATAAAAATTGGAAAAAAGCAGTTGAATAAGAAGTAAAAGAATAGTAAGTAGAAGAGAAAGTAGAGAGAGAAAGCGTTGACAAGTTATGTATCTAACAAATATCTACTAATACTACAAGTGCTACTTCAACAGCTATTTATGATTTTAAAAAGAAGTAAAAGAACCAGAGGATAACGATGAATTAACAGGAGTACCAGAAGCAGAAGCTGAAAAAGAAAAAAGCAGAATGAACATGTTAATGGCGACTACCTAAGCATCACGGCGTACACACAGGACCAGTCAACCGAGAGGCGAGACAATATGAGGGAGGAGGTATATACGGTACACATCGCAGGTTCTTCACTGAACTTACTAGTCACATCAACCCTGCCCTGACAAAGAAAATCTACTTTAAAAGCTAATTATAGTCAGTTTATTGCTTATATAAACAAGCCAATGCTTGCACACAATTTCATTACCGTAGCTTTAACATGTTAGGAGAGTTTTTTTCTTTAAGTGAACACATCTTGGCAAAATAATTGCCATAGTAGAAAACGGAATTATTTTTATTTTATTTAAGTGTAAATCTTTCAAAACACTCCTTTACAACACATATGTGTCTGAGCCATATGTATTATATTTCAAAGTTTCAAAATCTGTTGTTATCCCCAAGTCGACCAATGCATCTCCAAACCGCTACTTTCTGGACTATACTCTCTTCTTAATAAACGCACACCTGTCGTACACATGTGGTATTGCAAGACCTTTCACACTATGATATCATTTACTCAAAGACGCACGATGATTTCTTCCATGCAGAAAAATATACAAATACATATACATATAAAATGGAGAATTTTTGCACCGTTTACAGTTTATCAGTCGGCAGTCCAAAATGCCGGTCACCTAACAAGGGTCAATAGCTTTTTCTGTTTCTGTTTCTCTGCTGCTGACCATTGCCGGTCATAGTTAAAAGGTAATAGAGCTAAAAAAAAAAAAAAAAAAGGATTTGAACTCGATGCAGAGCCAAATAGTTTTAGTAGCTGTAAGCCAAGCGCTGGGGAATGGCTAGCAGGCTACAGGACTTTGTATAGGACAATAGGACAGTTGAACAGATCTTAAACGGACGATTCAAGAATTATCTTTACCAACACAAAAAAAGGATATTTTCTACAACCGTATCGATAAAATGGCTAAATTAAAGAATGCGGGCTGAGTCAGTTTTCATTATAACTGTTAATATTATATGGATGGAAAGTTTATGTAGTGAACTTTTATAGTACGAAGAACTCTAAAATGAAAGCCATTTGCTGAATCGTCCCACTTTGCTGAACGAATTGTCCATCTTATTGACCATCCCTTTTTCGTCGAAAGATCCGATACAAAGGCGGATTTTCAGCAGAAGTATACTTGTCCTTCATGGCTGTTCTCACGGCTATGAGGATGAAATTATTGTTGTTCCCACCTACAAGTGGCAGGCTTTCCTGACACCAGCCTTCAATGACCTTTAGTGGATAAAGCTGTTGGGCAATTGAATGAAGTAACACTTGTCTTCCACAGACCGATGTGTGGTGAGAATCGTAAGGAGGGCCGGCCATAGGCGATGGAAAATACCTCCAAAAGTGAACCGTTTATCAACAAAATATTGGAAGAATTATGTATTTAGGCGTAGGAGTTGAAGGACCATGTTGAATTCACTGTTGAATCTTTATTTGCTCACATTTTTCTACTTCAGACACAGTCAAGTCAACATATATAATTTTTCCGCACAATCTAATCTACAGACATGTTTTTACAGATTATCTCAGTTCAGTTCACAGATATTTTTTTAATACAGTTCAGTAGACACATCTTCTAAAAGACCTGTTACGATAAACTTTGTAAGGGTAATGTCTCTAAGCATCCGAGCAGACAAAAACAAAAGAAAAGTGAGGTTTTTACAAAGTCTTGTGGGTTTTGAGTTTAAATTTAAAACTTCCTTTTCCTGGCTCCTCCTACTCCAGTCCTGCAAATCTCATCTATCTTTTTGTGGCATAGATTTATCGCTACCCTTCTCCACTAAGCTATCCTACTTCGGTCCTTTCAATCTTTCTTTTCTCTCTCTCTTTCATTCTATGGACAACTGTTAAATAATACTGAATTATAAAATGAAGTGGCTAGCAACTTCTAAGTATAATAAAAATGAAATAATTTGGTTTCACCGAGTTTTTCTCTCTCTAGCTAGAGAATGCATTCTGTAGTTACAGAGCGCATTCTGTACGTACAGAACTCATTCTCTACTTATAGAATGCATTCTTTAGTTACAGAATGCATTCTCTAGCTAGAAAGAGAACTCTGGACATGAAGATCCTGACCATGACCACTCACAAGGAGAAGCAGTACTGATGACACAGGAGGCTGCAAGGGCACTAATATCATGGGAATCAGTTTCCCCACGACTCATGTCAGCTCGGTTCAACTCCAAAGGAAGAAAGATCACCATCATCCAGTGCTATGCACCTACCAACGCAGCAAAAGAAGAGGAGAAGGAGGACTTTTACAACTCCCTACAAGCGCTGGTTGATCGTACTCCAAGACGAGACCTGAAGATCATCATGGGCGACATGAATGCCAAAGTTGGAGATGAAAACACGGACAAAGAACACATAATGGGAAAGCACGGTGTGGGCAACTGCAATGAGAATGGTGAGCTGTTCACAGACTTCTGCTTGTTTAATGACCTTGTAATCAGATGCACAGTCTTTCCTCACAAAACCATTCACAAGACCACCTGGACTTCACCAGATGGAAATACAGAAAACCAGATCGATCACATCACCATTAATCGACAGTTTAGAAGAAGTCTGCTGGATGTCAGGGTAAGGCGTGGTGCAGATGCAGCCTCAGACCACCACCTGCTTGTAGCAACTTTGAAGATAAAGCTGAGGTCCTTCCATGAGTCATCAGACAGTCCACACCACAAATTCAACGTGGAGTTTCTTAGAGATCGCAGGAAGCAAGAAGAGTTCAACTGTGAAGTCAAAAACAGGTTTGAGGCACTGGAGGGACTCTTTGAAGAAACAGTGGCCAACCACTGGACAGGATTACAGGAGACCTGGAAGGCTGCCTGCACACGTGTTCTGGGAAAAAACAAACAACACAAGGAGTGGCTGAGCATAGGGACCTGGAAAAAGATAGAGGAAAGGAAAGAGCTGAAGCAGAAGATCAGCCAGTGTCAAGACCAGCATGAAAAAGAAGAGCTCAGAGCAAAGTACTGGGAGATGAACCGAGAAGTGAAGAAGAGTGCAAGAGGCGACAAGAGACAGTTCGCACACAGGATGACAGAAGAGGCAGAACAAGCAGCTGGGCAAAATAACATGAAAAGACTACACAAAATTACAAGAACTCTGTCAGGACGGAAAAAAATCAATGCATGCAAGTCAGTAAAGAATAAAAATGGCAGCGTCATTACTGGGGATGCAGAACAAAGATCTCGCTGGGCAGAACATTTTAAAGAAATACTGAACCGGCCACCACCAGCAACAATTTTGGACATTGCCCCAGCCACCGAGCAACTCCAGGTGAACACCAACCCACCAACCAAGGCAGAAATCATCAAAGCCATCAAGTCTCTGAAAACTGGTAAGGCGGCAGGCCCAGATGGTATTCCTGCAGAGGCACTCAAGGCAGATCCAACAGACGCAGCAGAGCTGCTACACCCCCTGCTGCAGAAAATTTTGAAGCAGGAGCAAGTTCCAGCAGACTGGAAACTTGGCTATCTGGTAAAGCTACCCAAGAAAGGTGACCTGACCCAGTGCAGCAACTGGCGTGGGATTATGCTACTGTCCATTCCCAGCAAGGTGCTGACCAGAATCATGCTGGACAGACTGAAGAATGCCCTAGACAAGAGACTGCGGCAAGAACAGGCAGGCTTTCGGCAGGGTAGATCATGCACAGACCATATTGCTACACTGCAAATCATTATTGAACAATCCATCGAATGGCAGTCCCCACTATACATGACATTTGTGGACTTTGAGAAGGCATTTGACTCCATAGACAGAGAGACCATCTGGAAGTTGATGCAGCACTACGGATTCCCACCAAAGTTCATTGCCATCAACCAACAGCTGTATGAGGACTCAACATGCCAGGTGATCCACAATGGGAATCTGACGGACCCCTTTGCAGTGAGGACTGGAGTAAGGCATGGTTGCATGCTCTCGCCGACAAGCTTCCTGATCGTCATAGACTGGATCATGAGAAGAACAACCTCTAACAGCAACACAGGCATTCAATGGACCTTTGCCATGCAACTTGAGGATCTCGACTTTGCAGACGACATCAGCTTGCTGTCCCACAAGCAACAACATGCACAGACAGAGCTCACTCGGCTCTCAGAAGAAGCAGCGACAACTGGCCTGACAATCAACATCAAGAAGACAGAGGTAATGCGGATCAACAACAAGCAAGAAGCCCCACTTCAGCTACACGGGGAATGTATTACAGAGACTGACCGCTTCACCTACCTAGGCAGCATAGTCATCAAGGATGGAGGTGCAGATGAAGATGTAAGAAGCAGAATAAATAAAGCCAGGCAAGCATTCCACATCCTGCGACCCATCTGGAATTCCAAGGCACTATCTCAGCATACCAAGATCCGCATCTTTCATACGAACGTAAAATCTGTCCTTGTATATGGGTCTGAGACATGGCGTGTAACAAACAACATCACCAGGAAGATTCAAACATTCATAAACAGATGTCTGCGGCACATTTTCAACATCAGATGGCCTGAGAGAATCTCCAATGCATACCTGTGGGAGAAAGCCAACCAGAAACCTGCCAGCCAAGACATCAAGAAGCGAAAGTGTGGCTTGATCGGTCACACCCTCCGAAAGCCGGCCGAAAATCTAACACGACAAGCTCTGGACTGGAACCCACAGGGGAGACGCAGGGTTGGGAGACCCAGACAGACGTGGAGAAGATCGGTCCACAGCGAGGCGGAGGCAGCTGGAATGACATGGACCCAACTGGGGAGGGAGGCCCACAACCGGGTTCGCTGGCGTGGTGTAGTTGCGGCCCTATGCTCCACTGGAGGCGAAAAGGAATAATAATAAGAAGAAGAAGCTAGAAAGAGAAAGTAGAGAAAATACGACGGAGATTGAGACCCTCACAATACATTGCGATGTAAAGTTGTAAATCACAGGTGTCCACGTGCTGCCTCCAAACATTCCAACAGACAGCGAGAACTCCATCATGATGCGCACGAAATGGAGTTTGCTGACGACTAGAGAAGTCTATTAGTCTCAGGTATAAAACATTAATAACAAACATTCTGTCAGTACAGCATAACAACAAGCTCTCCGTTCAAACTGTATTCAAATAGATGCACTCTAAGATAATGAAAAATAAATAAAAAAAATAAACATTAAAACTTGACAACTAAATATAGCTTAACACACCCATGGAACCGAAAATAATAATAAATTTAATAATTACTATTTACGACCTTGTGTCACAACAGTAAGTACAAAATAATTTGGTGTCAAATCTCCATCCACGCTAGTGTCACGGGTGTACACAGCCCTAACGAGAGAACAGGTTCATGATAGAGAATTAAATAAATTGCTCTGAAATTTGACAAGTTAAATAGATACGACTCTACCTTGATTTTGTTTCTTAAACGATTCAATACTCTTATTGACTGAGAATGCTATCTTGACAGCAGCTAAGTCCCCTCTGGTTATAAGATCGTATGGGAAAAGAATTTTAAGCATTAAACAGTTCTCAAAAGCACAAGGAAACATGTGTAGCAACTTTAAGTCACTGTTGTTGTCGTTGAACTCAGCTGCATCTTTTCCTCTGTATAAGTGCGGAACTTTTTCCGACAGAGGAAAGAAGAGAGAAAAGTGAGGGTGACATGTGGTCTCCATCCATCTTAGGGGTCCTCCCCGAATAGCTCCTTTCCCATCCACCAACGCCACCCCTCCCTCGCTCCTCCCCGCACTCCCGCACCTCGTCCTCTACTGGTCAGCTGGTCACATCACAAGTGACACATTAACACACCTCCAGTCCTCAGATGATGGCGCTCTCCTGTAATACATGGACTGAGAAACTCGCGTGTTGAAGTCAACTTACAAGTAAAGGAAAGGTGTCCTGCAAGTGTCACTGTGAAAATAATATTTTTTCCTTACATTATTCATCACTTTAAAAAAATACAGCAGCAGGCTCCCCATGCGCCCCTCCTTCGACATGAATGCGCCCTAGGAGACTACCTAGTTCGCCTAATCGTGGAGCCGGCCCTGTGTACAAGACATTTGCCATAATAGTGATGGTAAGATAGACAAGACCTTATATGGAGTGGATAAATTGGCCAAACATCCCTTTCCACAGGTGGTAGATAGTTCGTTGTGGAAGAACCCGAAGTTTGCACAAATAATTAGTCACAGACCAGACAGTAGAAAATTTCGTTGTTTAATGAATGTAAGAGAAAATGTTTATTCACTGCTGGGTAAATTAACACAACACAACCTGTGCATAAATAAACACAGGTTGTCTTAAAAGTTGTGCTTCGAGTGAATTTCTTGTGTGTCAGTGTGGAGCAGTTCAGTTCTATTGAAGCATGCTCTTTCTGTAAATGAGTGTTCCACTTACTTGTGTGTCACTTATATATAATTGTGTTGTATTCTGATGTTTCTGTGAGTTCTTACTGACTCGAATGAAGTAACAATTGTCTTTCACTACCGTGTGTTTTCCTAGCATGGTAGGGAACTAAAAACTTACAAATGTTCACTGATATGCATTTTTTGTAGCTTGAAATAATGCAGTTTGCTGTATTTTGTCATCATAAAAACTTCCGTTCACTTATTAAACATACCCGTTGCTAAGTAAAAAACCTTGTAGGATCGTTGAACATTTTTGAACCCAGTTCTTTGAAAATAGCCTCCGTGATACCCGCACACTTTAAACCTAAATGACTCACTTAGTTTTGGGACTAGAAGGAAAACTTTGGTATGAAATTAAAGGTCAAAACCTTAAAAAAATAAATAAATCTTATTTATTCAGCAAATCTCAAATTTTCTGAGAGTTAGAACTCAGTTTGTGGTGGAGGCGTTCACAAATCCTTTCCCAACTTAGTCCCAAGTGTCGGCAGCTGAAACTCTTATTTAACATGTGTCACCTCCGCGACTGAACATTTGGACCGACAGTACTAAATATTTAGTATTAGTAAAAGAAACTGACTGTCATTTGCCCAGGCCTTAAAGTTTATTTATCGTCCCTTTCTAATAATCACTTAGATACTGCCTCAATTGTTAACCATCAAAATTGTAAAACCGTTCGACAAATTTTGGATTGTAAAAAGATCTTTAAGCTGTTCAAATCTGATGTATATTTAAAATTAGTAGGTGGTGAGTTCCAATTTGCAGCGACTCTTTGTGAAAAGGATTGTTTGCACTTGGTAGTGGAACAATGGCTGATAATACTTTCCCATCTGAATTATGACTAATATTTGTAGTAATCTTCCATTGCAGTTAATTGCACACATGCCCGCTAGAAAGAAACCTGCATTTTTCGAATTTTCATCTGGCGAGGAAACGTGAATAATATTTTATTGACAGATTTGAATAATACAATATTTCAATTTAATGACCAAAAGTTCGTCAAAATAGTAGCAGAGTTAAAGTGCACAATATGTGTCATTTGTTGGTGGTTTAAAGATTTCAGTAATGCATGCTTTAAAAGAACTAAACGTGTTTTTTTATCCTCAGACTAGAAATTGAAGATGTATATGTCAACACTTGACATCAGTGATCTGGGAGGGGGATTGGTGCTTGATGATCTTACTTAATTATCAGACACATGATAAAAATGTATGATACGATAGTAAAGAGAACACATATATTCTTCATTTTACCTTTTGTGTGTCTTTTTGGGGATTTTTAAGATATTGTTGAGAAATCTCTAAAAAAAGTCATTGCAATGGGTTATTTGTTGAGAAGATAGCACTTATAAAGATTAATATTTAAATAGCATTAATATTGTGCTCTATGACCAGCTATCAGTCTGGAAAAGTATTCTGAATAGGCGTGTTTTCATTAAGTATTTAAAGAATTAAATGGTAAATACGTAGCGGGTATAGAAGGGAAGAAACAGCCGCCAGGATTGTCATCCGTGAAAAGTTGTCCACTGAGCACATCACCCCTATCCTACAGAGCCTTCACTGGCTCCCAGTCAACAAGCGCATTGACCACTCTTAGGGAAAGGGGGTCGTCGCCCCTGATGGTTTTACTCAGCAGGGATTGTCGCCCTTGTGTGTGTATACGTTGGGAGAACAATGTTTTTTTTTTAGCAGGAGTTAGTGCCCTTTTTGTAGTAAAAACCAGATGAATGTGAGTATGGTTCAGGGGACGACTGAGTAAAGTATTCACTGATGGCCTGCAAGCCAGCTAAGCTGAGCTGATTGATTCCCCTACCTAACATCCTAGTGTAAGGACGTAGGAGACTTTATGGTGTGAAAGCGAGTGGGGACTTTACCTAATTCCTTGCCTAGCCAAGGTAGAGGATGTTTTTTTGTTTATTAATCTTTGTAATAACCTTTTGCTTTAATGCTTGGTCTGGAGAGAATGACGAGCGTTTATGCGATTTGATGGTTCTAAGAAATAAGTACGATTGTTGTGAAGGTAGAATATAATGTGACAATGCAGTGGTCTGAGTATTCATGAAAGCATAAGTATTTTCAGGAATTAGTTTAGGGAGTCGAGAAGACTGGAGGAAGATTGTCGTCAGTGAGCCGAGTGCCCTACGACCCGCAGTAAAATATCGTCAGCGAGCTGAGTGCCCTACGATCAGGAATATAATATCGTCAGTGAGCTGAGTGCCCTGCAATCTGGAATATAATATCGTCTGTGTGCTGTGTGCCATACTATCTGGAATATAATATCGTCTGTGAGCTGTGTGGAATATAATGTCGTCTGTGAGCTGTGTGCCCTACGACTGGGAGTACTGCCTTCAAATAGCTGGGTGCCTGACCCCAGGGAGAACTATCCTCGGAATGCGGATTACGCCAATCAACCGGAGCAAGGGAGATAATTCTATATGTGTGCTAGTGAGGGAGTGAATGCAAAATGAACCACGAACAGTAAGTTTGGTCTTTTCATATTGGACATGAGACTTTCGTTGCAGGACGCGTTGTATATACGTCTCTTTCGGTTTGAGAATTGATGAATTGGAACTCTAGAGGAGAGTGGGTGCGGTAGCAGTAAGAGTTGTTTGTGATGATTCGATCTATAGAAGGGGAACAGTGTCTTGATTCATGCTCTTTCATTGATATATTGATTTATGTTTACTGATTTATAGATGGATTACTGATATATCTTGATACCTAATTAATTAAGAAACCCCGCCGGAATTACACAGCTCGAGAAACCCATGTGCAGAACTTTGTTTTGTGTTGATTGAAAGAACACGTGAAGCGCGCCGTGTAGTCTGTGTGTGGTGTAACCTGTCTACACGGGGAGGTGCGTTTCTTAACACCACAAAGTGTTTTCGATTGCTCAGTCCTGCATGTTCAAGATCATTCAATTTAAAAGAATAGTCAAATGTCTTTTTAAATGTTGAGTAGTATCTTTCCTTTAACAAATGAAGAAGTGTAGATGGACAAAGTAAATATTACTCTGTTTTAAGAGCAGATCAGTTAATAACTGGAAATAGTTTAGTGCGTGAATCAAATCTTACATATAATGCTTGTCTACATTATTTACCAAGCAGAGAGGATAGACAACATCATCGAATGTTTGTGCGACTTTTCAAAGAAACCATTAGGGCGTGATAGACAAGAAGTTAGGACAACTCCTTGAATGTAATTAGAAAGTGGCATACAAAATCAGGTCAGGACAATAATGAAGGACATTTGTGTCCAACACTTGCAACAAAACACTCAGATTATTGTAGGAAATGTTTTAAAAACTGCATTGCTTGAAACAATCTTAGAAAATGTTTCCGACGAAAGAGAACCTTTTCCTACAATAGGTTACCAAAAACGAGATTAACCTATAAAGTCCAGACTAAGACAAATGTTTATTTTCTGCCTTGCAGCATGTTGCATATCTCTTCCTGCGATAAGGTTGTGACGGAGAGAATTGTCTTAATAAAATCTTGAGCATCAGCACTGGGCATTGTAACCTTTACATGTCCAGCACCAGTCTGACCATTAACCAATTTGAGCTGACCAGTGATACGCTTCCATCTTTCTTCCTCCCTTCTACGGCGTCTACGCTCCAGGTAGATGTTGAAAGTGTACAGGAACGGGTTGATTGCAGCGTTAGTAGGAAGAACAAAAATGGCGATGCCTACATTCACCTCTCCGGGAATAGGAACATCGTGTGAGGCCAGGAGGCCCGCCAGTCCCACAGGAAACCAGCACAAGAAATCTGACATCACTACTGTTATCAAACGTTTAGCAATAATATAGTCTTTGATATTTTTGGACTTTTTACCGGGACTCATGACATTAGCTTGAACAGACCAGTAAATACAAATCTGGCCAATAAATATTAGAAGAAAAAAGTTACAATTTAAGATAATAATGACACCAAAAGAGTAGAAGCGACCTGGGAATTGTACCCTCGAGGTTGGAAGTGGAATACAAATACTTGTCTGGCTGTAAAACTCCCAGTGTGATGTCATGGGCAGTAGAGGCACGCTCGCCAAGGCCAGACCTGTGAGCCACGACACGACGCATGCGCACTGCGCTGAACGTTTTCCAAAGCGCACCTGGCTGAAAGGAAAACGGAGAACAAGGAAGCGATCTAATGTGATGAAAACTATGATAAGGACAGAGACTTCAGATGATAATAAAGATGTAAAACCTGCCAGCTTGCACACACTGCTGTTTCTCCAGCCGATGTCCTCCCATACATATGATCCTCTGTACCTAAAGTCGGCGATGCCGATGATGGAAAGGTAAACACCCATCAGAAAGTCCGCTACGCACAGGTTGGTTACGAAGACGTCGTATCCCACGTTGCCCGCAGTTTTGTGAAAAATCAAACGGTAAACCAAAGTTCCGATATTTCCCAGTAAAGCCAACGATGCAAAGATGGCGAGTCCAACACGATACAGGTTGGAGCGCAGCAGATCGTCACAGGAAGACACCTCGTCAGAAGGAGCGTGACAGTTGAGCACGTTAAAACCACTGGGTA
Organism: Marisa cornuarietis; assembly: GCA_004794655.1. NCBI lineage: Eukaryota > Metazoa > Mollusca > Gastropoda > Architaenioglossa > Ampullariidae > Marisa > Marisa cornuarietis. The sequence continues at coordinate 2,205,945 of SMMW01000605.1, forward strand.
GTGTCGCTGGACAGCACAGCTTGTAACTGTCAGCAATAATCTTTTCTAGTTTATTTAAAAACTTAAATATTTGTCTGGGGAATGTTGTCATGGGGCAGTGTCTCAGATCCAGGATGCGCAAATTGTTTATTTGGCAAAAACCATTTCCGGTTACGTGACCTACATGACTGCCAGAGAGATTTAATGTTGACAATGTCGAGAAAAAGGCAAAGATGTTGAAGTCCATTTCAGGAAGATGGACGTCAGACAGGTCAAGTATTTTGAGAGACGATGTTTGCCTGAAGTCCGCAAAAGAAAAAACATTTAATGGATTCAAACTTAACTTGAGATATTCCAAACTTTTAAGTCCCGTGAAATCCCTGCTGCTGATGTAACTTAGTTTATTGTTGCTAAGGTCTAAAGTGCGGAGGTTGGGCAATGTCACTTCGTGCAGTTTGGTCAGATTACAGCGAACCAGACTCAAATAAATAAGAAATGTGTTATTTTGCAGCTCAGCAAGGCTTATCAGTGTCTCACTGGCATCAAGGTACCGGAGGTTAGGATAGTTAGAAACATGGAAACCACTGGAGCAAACAAAAGCCCAGCCGTGGCAGACACAGTTGTCTGGACATGTTTCATTGCACATCATTTCGTCATCGTGTTGTTTGCAGTGATACACACCATCACACAAGTGACTCTCATGAACACACACCTGAGATCCACGGCAGCGGTAGAAGCCGGGACACGTGTACCTGTCGCATGCCACCTCGTCTTCGTGATCAGGGCAGTCGTACATCCCGTTACAGCGGAAGTAAACAGGTAGGCACACCTGCTGAAGGCTGGCACACATGAAGTGGGACTCTGGACAGACAAACGTTGCTGACCCATTGTATTCAAGATTTGTGTACGATGAAAACAATAAAGTTCCATTCAAACTGAAGTCAACTTTCAAGGGCAGGTCAAGCTCCAGGGTGTTGTGAAAATAGGTGGACAACTTTAAGCACTGGTGTTCGTCGACATGGTCATCGCAGTCAGCTTGTCCGTTACAGCGCTCCCACACCTGTACACACTGTGCAAGTAATACACATTTTATGATACAGCGGTTCTCGGTGTGTAACGCACAGCTAAACAACTTTGCTCTGAAAATAATCCGCTATGACACATTTGAAAAATTAAATCGTTGTATTAAGTTGCCCCAGCTCCTAGCAGCAACGATGGGAGAAAGCTTTTTTTTAATCATTAGATTAAAGCGCAGAGGAAGACATTGCTTACCAATATGGTGCTAAATTACTTCTCTTTGTTGAATTTTGAGGAGAGTAGCTCTTCAGGTTTCTTTGGTTCTTTTTTATTTTCACAAGTTACTTGTATTTTGAAGTCCATTGTTCGACCTGTTGTGATCCTAGTGATGTGCTGAACTGTGTTTCTTGATTGCATTTGCAACGTGATCATCATCATCATCATCATTGATGCTTAATGTCATAGAAATTATGAGTCTACTCATGTGTATATTTAACAATATATACAATTATAAACAAACATTAAAAGAAGTGAGAAAATAAAATCAAAGATAACGAACCCTCTTGCCTGCACATCGAAAAGGAGACGACACGTCGCAGGGTGGAAAGTAGCAGAAATCTTCGTCACTTCCGTCTGCGCAGTCCGCACGATGGTCACAGACTAGTGTGTAGGGGACAGTCTGCACTTTGCCGACACATTGAAATGGAGGGGGAAGTGAGGTGAGTGGTGCTGCACATGAGGCTGCGGTGCCATCGGTTGTACCAAAGCATCTCGAGGCCTCGTCACAAGCCAGGAAAACGTGTGTGAAGTGATGATCGGGACACTGCACGTACGCCGCCTGTTAGACATGGTGGTCACCTTTTACATTGGACTTTTTAGCGAAGAATTGTATCGCATATATATATATATATAAACCTCTCTTGTCGTCAACTCCCGCCCTTACCGGCTTTTATTTATTGATCCTAGGAGGATTTTTAATACAAAATATATTGTTTGTGTGTTTGTGTGTGTGTTTTGTGTGTGTGTTTGTGTGTGTTTTGTATGTGCATGTGGTTTTGGTGTGTGTGTGTGTTTTTTGCGTGTGTTTGGTGTGTGTGTTTTGTGTGCGTATGTTTTGTGTGTGTTTGTGTTGTGTGCGTGTTTGGTGTGTGTGTGTGTGTGGTTTTGGTGTGTGTGTGTGTTGTGTGTGTGTGTGTGTGTGTGTTGTTTTTGTGTTTTGTGTGTGTGTTTTTTTTAATTCAATCGAGCTACCACCAAATTGCCCACTGGGACAAATAAGTATTATCTTTTCTTATCTTATCTAGTTGCAGGTGAGAATGCCGATGTTTGAAGGCTTATATCTTTAAAATTAAGGATAATTATGTACTCGTATTTTGAGAAATATTATTTTAAAACAAACCTATTTCGATCATAAAGAAATAATGTTGTGCTCGTGTTGTCCGTAAAGGAGACTGTTCTACAATCAGGCAGTATTAAAGAAATCCTCCCTGTATTTATATCTTAAACTAGATAAATTACATTTCCTAGGTAATGACTTTGTAAATTCACTAATTTATAGACACCTTGAGGGGAAGCGGATGGCCGAGTGGTTAGAGCGCTGGCGTCCGAACCGAGAGCGCGCTGGTTCAATTTCCGATAAGCGCAGCAAATTTTCCCAGTCGACCCAGCTGGCGGGAATGGGTACCTGACTCCATAGAGGGTTGGGGAAGGTAAGGCAGCGAGGGAGAAGAGATTGGCACCACCCTCATGTAAAAGCTGGCCCCGAGAAAAGTGAGGTCTCTGAAAAGGTTATGGGATGACCTTTACCTTACCTTTTGTCGAAGACTATCCTTCAAGGCACCTTGGAGGGTGGCCGACACCGCGGTGGTCAGAGAAAGAACTGACTTACGAACATCAAAGACTGGACTGGTCGTCCTGTACAGGACCTGCTGACTATCGCCCACAATAGACAAGAGTGGCGGCCCCTGTCAGCTGCCGCGTCTATCCTTGTGATCCCCTCAACGATAGGTGCCAGGCAAGGGACTGACTGACTGACTGACTGACTACAATTTGCAGGAGTTCTAAATGCAATTAAAGTTTCAAAGTAAGATTTTAAAACATGAAAGGGACTGAAAAAGGAAAGAAAAGTTTACGAGATAGGGTAATAAATCTGTACCACTAATATTTGGAAATTCTGACGCTTTGCTTAGTGAAGTTGTGAAATGGGACTCTACCTACGAAAAAAACAAAACATGGACACTTGTATTTAACAAACGCCGTAAGACAACAACAGACAACTAAAATGGTTTCAATTAAGGATTCTTCACAGAATTTTACCAGCTAACAGGTTTCTTTTCATAAGAAAGATTGTTAACTCCCCCAAATGTGTTGTGTGTCTTATCCAAGAAGATACAATGTCATCTGTTATGGCAATGTCAATTTGTTAGCATTTTCTGGGAGATATACACTCAGTTATGACCAGTAAATGTACATCACTACGAAATTTTAACTTTTCTCTAAATCTGATTTTATTTGGTGTGCAAGACGACGTTTGCACTAACAAAGTGTTAGACCTAATTATCTTTCTTGCAAAATATTATGCTTTTGCAACCAAATGAAAAAAAAACTTCTATACCTTTTTTGAAGATTGTGAAATATAGATACAACATAGTTAGATATAATAGTATATTATATAAGACCCGTACGAATTATTGTGGAAACCATAGAGTCAACTGTTAATATAAGTACAAATAGTGGAAGCTTGGATGTCCTCACTAGCTCTGTCCACCCCTCACTCTCTTTCTTCACGTCTTTTCTTCCCACCTCCACATCTACTCTTGTTGCTCCTTCTGTGCACACTGAAAGTGTTTTAGGACTGAAAAGCGTCTTAGATTGATGCATTTGTGGGAAATGTCATGTACGTGTTGAATATTGGGCGTACAATTATCCACATCATAACATTTCGCAGATTAGGACATTCAGCGTTAAAATTACGTGACCTTGACGAGAGTAGAATTGGATTTGGTCGTTGGAGTCTTCAGTAGTTTAATGTCTTCTTGTGGCTTTGTAACACCTGGGATTTCACACAAAAGACAGGTCGTCATATGCATCGCCTCACATCGTACAACAGACAGCGGCACGGGGCTGAATGGAAATAGTACCATTAAGAAGAAAGCCGAACAAGAGTCAATGTAACTGCTGAAGGGATATAAAGAACTTAGCTTGATGAAATGGGCGATTGTTCCATCAGACCACAGCCAGCTGCTTTGATACCTACACAATAGAGCAGATTAGTATGAATTTTCTTCTTTCTTCACCATAGGAACCTTAAAATGATGACTTTAGTAACCCTGTGACTAGGACATTTGTGATGCATGTTTCAGATCACTGAAAATACGTACACAAAAATCACTCAAAGGTGACATAAGATCACTGACAGGTCAAATAATTACATAAGATTACTACAAGATCATAAACTTACATAGAAATCACTGACAGGTAAAATACCTACATAGCGGGGGATGACGGAGGAGCTGACCTGGCGCTGGTGAAGAAGAACTTGCATTTGTTTATTCTGTTAGCCAGGTCCTCGATAGAGTCCCAAACACGTCTTGTGGTCAGGGTGGGCAAATGTCCCCCACGTACCCGACACCCTGAACTGGCAAGATTCCACGAAGATTTTTGCTCCTCTAACAGTAAAACTGAATAACAACGGCCGTCAGCCTGGAATGTTCCCAGACTGCACGTGCCATCACCTGGCCAGCATCTGGCTTCATCTTCGCCGCCCACACAGTCAGAGACAAAGTTACACGGGAAGTGCTGCTGCATGTCCTCCCATCGCACGGCTGAGCAGTTCCACCTGCCTTCAGACAGGGGAACAGGTAGTGTTGACACATGGTGGAATGAGAACAGTACTCTGAAGTTGGGTAAATCATATCCGTAGAAACTTTTGTACTGCACATGTACATCACCCTGGTAGATAAACGGCTCGGTGTATGAGTATTTGATTAATTCACACAACTGATAAACAGTGGAGTTTAAGTCCGTGTAGAAGATTAAAAGGTCAATATAATTACTGAAGAGGCAATATGAGTTTTTATTGCCAGCATAAATATTAATAACAACAGCATGTTCAGCAGGAGTAGATAGGTAAGACCATAAGTTCACAAAAGTGTTTTTGCCGTGCTTAGATGGTTCTAAATACCCTGGAGATGATAACAAATAATAAATAAACAAAAGGAAAAAAGGTCACAGTTGCAATGAGATTTATTTTGAGTAATTCATAATTAAACAGTTAACTCCTTAACTGAGCGTTCAACCAACGAACTGTAACCCTTAAATAAAGCCATTAAAACCGTTAACTACGACTTTTATCGTGCAGGACTCGCACTGATGGCTGTCGGCAACTTTTCCGAGTAAACATATTCTGGTGATAGTACTGAACAGCCCACTTAAGTTCTCCCGGCAGACAAACTAACTCCAATGTGGTATAATAAACATGTGCCAGTATTTAAATAAAAGCTCCCAATTGATTAGCATAGTGGGAAATTTCAGAAAAACTGGTGACATTGCACATGTTACTTGGTCAAAAGGTTGTAGTGGGAAACTTACAACTGAAACAACACACACACACACACACACACACACACACACACACACACACACACACACACAAAACTGAAAAGCAAGGAAAAAAACTATGGAAAGTCAATTCTTTTCATTCTGACACCAAGTATTAGACCACAAATATGCATTTCTGTTAATTAAGATACAAAGTGACCAAGAGCAGACCTAATGGGCTTAATGTTTATTGGAATAGTTTTAGTTTGTTTTTTGTTTTGTTTTTCGCGTTTTTTTTCCTTTGATATTAGGAATTGAGCAAAATTATATTAACAAAAATGTTCGTGCCATTTTTCTGTTGTTTATGTTATAACAGTTTTGTTATGTCTAGAAAAATAAAACCGCCTCATTTCACCTACAAGAGACAAAACACTCGAGAGATGGATCCTTTGATAAATTACTGGCTTGTAAAAGAATTTGTTGAGGCTGACCTTGCTTTCTTAGATGTGAGGTTTACTAACATGTAGGCAGCTGATTTACTTAGCTCGGGTAGGATAACTGGTTGGGTAAACGTACGAGCAATGAAGGTGAGGTAACCAATTCTTTCTCTTGTTCATAAAACAGGACAGCATTACACGAGCTAATTAAACACTATTCTTGTACACTGAAGAAACTTCCGCATTATAGCTCATTGCAAAAATGTAAACATACTTTTAGAATACAAACTGCAGCTGTTTTTAATGTATAAATGCTTAATTGTGGAATTTAGGTCCGGTAAATGTGCGAAGTTAAAAGAAAACAAAATGTGGAAAGTCTGACATGAAGAGATTACGTGGGGACGTCCCGAAGATGAAAGGAATAGATTACAATTGAAATGAAAATATCATTCAAAATATTTACCTGTAGTTGTAGAGGTAAAATTAACCACCAGGTGTGACTGGCTAGTTTCTGGAATTTGCATAAAGGTCAGGTAGAGTTCAAAAGCTTTTTTTCTCGCATTTAGCGCTAGTTTAAAGCTCACAGTGTTAGAGTAGCAGACAAAATCTTTCGGAAAATGAAGAAAAGAGCCACTCAATATGACATTTTTGTCCCCATCTAGGATTTCGAATTGCCCATCAATATCAGAAGTATTGATTGCCTGCACATAAGCTACCATCCCTGGGGGAACAGTCAGCTCGATGCTGTAAATCACACTATTCAGGCAGGTCTCAAAGTTAACGGTGGGAGTAAAAGAAATCCGTATGTGACCTTTGCTCCCTCTGACCTGATAGTCCCGCCATTGATTGACGCAGTCTTCAAGTCTTAAGTCCAAATAAACAGAACCAAACTCGTTAACTTGTTCAAGCGGACTAATGGCGAGTGGTACATCGGTAGTGAAGTTACTGTTCCACAGAAAAGGCATCTCTGTTATCCCGTTAAAAGAATTTTCAAGACCATTGTTTTCTATAGACGATGAAGTCCCATCATAGGTACCATCACAACTGACGGGATATTCTGATGAAGAAGGGATGTAATCGTGCGTAACATTTGTTTCCATGACGGTTTCTTTCTTCCACTTCTTGTTACCCAGATTGGTTGCCTTTCTCGCAATATCATTTTGAAAGGTACAGAGAAGTATACTAGCCATTGCAATGATATTTTTTGTCATCATACCTGCAGAAAAGAAAACAGTTAATAAAATAGATTAGCAAATAGAAAAACGTTTAAAAGCAGACAAACGAAGATGGAACAAGTTAACGATCAATAAAGAGAAAGATGCCTGGAAAATAGCAGGTGGCAGCCATGCGTTATTTTCTCTGTTATTTTATTAATTCTGGGAGATACTTGAATTACAGGAAATAAGCTTACTAAACATATGTTCCTCCAGGTGGAACTAGTCCTTTACTCTGAATACACGTAAAATATAAAAAAATTACGAGTTTACCTTTTTATTCTGTTATATTTTAATTAAAATCCATAATTGTAAGACCTTTGTCATCACACGGGCTAATTATAATCTTTCAGATCTGTGAACACATGGGTCAGCCAACAGATTACATAATACACTGGAACTCCAAGCAGTAATAATAACAATGTCTAAGATCTCTGTAAGTACTCAGACCTAACACAAAAGCAGTACTTCCTCATATCTCTGACTAAACTAACTTTGCTAGCAACAAACGGAGAATAAATGTCGGTACATGAAACACTGTGCCAACCCCTCGACTTGTAGGTAAACTTTTTGTTCTGAGCTGTTTTATAGCTTTAATGGATCAATGGGTGTCACCTACACTAAAGTATCCTGGTGAGTTTCTATTCTTCACAATCTGAAGATCACAGGGAGTGACGGCTAAGCGAGCAACATCAAAGACAGTTACAAACAGCAGGTAAGGGAATCGTCTTTTCCTGCTTTCCTCCTCTCCAATCGATCAGCGGATCTCGTCTCGTCAAGATGTTACTTGTCCGTAGTGTTCTGCATTTACCAAATAATATTTGTTTTTGTCACACCTCATGGGTTTCACCAAATTTAATTCAGAAATCGTTTGGACACTCGGACTTTTACTAACAGCGAGTTCTCAGATCGCTTTGACTTTGCCAAAGAACAGTTAGTCACAAGCTGTCTGTGAAAACACCTGACAAGACACACGGAGCTACTGGCAATAGTCAGGACAAAGCACCACAATGACGAAAGTCAGGCTTTATAAACCTTTTGTATGAAAGAGCCTTTTGCTCTTTTATTGTCTTGATGGAGCAGTGGGTGGCACGGGATGGCAGACCACTGGGGTGACAATCGAAGTAAAACTCATTCCTGTATTTCGTGAACAAAAAGATTCTCCAGAGAAATTTCTATTTTTCAGGTAAATGATTTTTGTATCTTATAAAATGTTTTTACGTTTCGATAGCGAGTTACGATCCAAGAAAATTCCTTCCGAAAAGTAAGAATTTTTTCCTATTTCTTTCTGTTTTGTTCTACATTAGAGGCTTCTATTTTGAGTATTTTTCCCGGAAAATCAAAAATATTTTTATGTTACAACTCCTAGTAGAGATTTTTAAACAGGACTTAAATCAGAAAACTATCGTGGAGCTCGTGAACTTTTTGATTTTTATTGTCGCTTAATTTGTTTCTCTTTTCTCGTGTCTTAAGGCTTTAAAGCAGCGTTTGTAGCAAAAATGTTTAAAATATTTTACAAGTAGTTCTTAAAGAAAATAAAGTTTTTCTAATGCTCTGACTGTTTTGTGCACTAACTGTAATGTTTCGCGACTCAGGTGGTTAATATTCTTGTATCTGTTGCATGTAAAGAAGAAAGTTATTTTTTAGTTAGATGTTTGCAGGTTTGGTCATATGGAAGGTAAGTGGCTATATGTGACAGTCTACTATGTACTACATCCAGTTATGAACCGTTTACCTTTCTATATATTAGAATACGAACAAGAATTTGTTTATTGACCAAGTGACACTGCAGTCGGAATATGACTTGAAAATGGAAGAGAACAAAGGAAAGAAATGAAAGGGGTGGGGGGAAAGATGGGGTGGAGCAACGAGGGCCTCTTTTCAGCGGACCAAGCTACCTTTCGGTAGGCTTGATACTTCTCTCGCACTCAGGTGGGGGGCAAGGTTGGGGAGGCAGTTGAGGTGACGAGAGCCTCTTTTCAGCGGACCAAGCTACCTTGCGGTAGACTTGATACTTCTCTCGAACCTCGGCGGTCACTCTGTCACGTGCAGGAGGTGTACGGGAGGCGCTTCACTTTTCGGGCTCCACAGCTTCCCGGCCTAGCGCGTGGTGGTGTCCTTGGTAACCTCGGAGGGCACTGGGAGTTTGGTGATGATGTCATGTTCTACTCACGAGTCGTTCTCTTCCCACCAACACCTAACTGCACAGTCCTTCAAGCAGGGCTGGACAGGTTCACACCTTTCTCTCCTGCAGAGTGAAGTGGTTAAGAGGGGGAAGGGTGACAGTAGTGGGGGGGTCTTGCTTTTACATCAGCGTATCATCCTATCCACACGATACGCGGGTTCTCCGGCAAAGCCCTATTTTTAATTATTTACGAGACAATCCTCTGCCTCCAGCCTTTCATCTGCTGGGAGATTCAGCGTATCAATTAACAAATACAGTTTTGGTGCCCTTTAGGGACAATGGTCATTTGACCGAAATCGAAAAAAAGTTCAATCAGGTGCACTCCTCGACCAGAGTTGAGATTGAAAGGGCTATTGGGCTGTTGAAAGGAAAGTTTAGAAAACTGAAATTTCTAGATATGCAAGTGGTGGAGGATATGCCTATCATCATGGTGGCAGCTTGTGTTACACAGCTTCATTATTATCAACCGAGGCATTGACGAAGAGGAGATCGTTGCAGTTGATAATCTGTGTGACTACCAAGATGTCGATGAATGCAGACCTGCTTCCAGTGGTATTGAAAAGCGTGTAGACATTGCACGTGCGCTACCATAAACCACCAGGTACAGTGTACTTAAAAACAAAGACAATGTGTACTTTTTTTTTTACTCATGTAAGATATGTCTATTCATGCCTGGTAGAAATTAATACAAATGTCAACAAGTCAAATCCAAGGAATGTTCTCCACAAAATGTTATAAAATAATAATCTTTTCATATCTCATCTACAAATTTTGCAAAAAGGTAGTCATACTCTTTCAAGATAATATAAAAAGTGCTTTATTTGATACATAATGTTTCACTTTTGGGCATCACTTAATGAAGGTTTAAACTTAAAGCAATTTGTAATTTCAGAAGCATGTTTATGAACACCCTACTGCTGAAATTTGATGCAGACCCTGTTTCACAACCTGAAACTAAATGCGTAAGAGAAAACTGTCTCGTAATAAACCCCTAAGCTAAGACAACACGGTAATACTGTATTTCAGATCATGGAGAAAATAAATCTTGCCAGAAAAAAGTGCTTTAGCCGACGACCGACGAAATTTGTACTTTCCATTATTTAAAATTACTGGGAGGGGGGATTTGTTGGTGTTGCTGAATCAACATTCTGAGCAATTCGTTTTTCTCACTGAGCATTTCGTTTTTCTCCTTGAGAAGATTAGCTTTCCTATTTCTATAGGCTTTTTTTCCGCGCAATCTTCCTTCAGGATGTCATTTCTTTCCTTTAATTCCTTTTTAAGCACCTCCATTTCCTCTCTGTGGTTTTCTTTATGCTCGAGAAACCATAGTGGTGGTTCTTCTGCTGCAGTTCTCTTTCGTTTTTTACATTTGTTTTGTTCTATCACAGGTGTCTGGATACAGCAGAGACTTTGCGGCTGATGTGGAGGGCGACTGTGCTGCTGATGTGGAGGGCGACTGTGCTGCTGATGTGGAGGGCGACTGTGCTGCTGATGTGGAGGGCGACTGCACGGTTGATGCAGACCCTGGAGGGCGACTGCATGGCTGATAACAAAGATGGGACTGGTGCCTTTTGAGGCGTAGTCTGTCTCATTTCTGTAAAACGACAACAATAACATGAGAACACCTCATATACTGTTGACACTTCAATACATCTTCAATGTCTTTTTGGTGTTGTGAAACTATAATGAACACGACAAGCTCTGGACTGGAACCCACAGGGGAGACGCAGGGTTGGGAGACCCAGACAGACGTGGAGAAGATCGGTCCACGGCGAGGTGGAGGCAGCTGGAATGACATGGACCCAACTGGGGAGGGAGGCCCACAACCGGGTTCGCTGGCGTGGTGTAGTTGCGGCCCTATGCTCCACTGGGGGCGAAAAGGAATAAGAAGAAACTATAATGGACCATGCTTGTGTATACTTTTAGCAGCCGATATTTTTTATGAATCTTGTTAAACGTGTAAGGTATGGCAATAAATGGAGTAAAACTGGCACAAAAGAAAATGAAAGTTCTGTAACAAATGGAGTGAGTGACTGTAAAAGCAACCTACCAATTCCTGTCAGTGATGACACTGTCGACAAAGGTCGAACAGCTGGATCGCCAGAGAACAGTTCTTCAAATACATAAAAAAACTCCCACTTTCTCCTTCCTCGGCCAGTTGATGTGTTGCCATCGGCAATAATTTTATACCTGTGAACAAAAAGCAGCAACTTGATATCAGTAATGAATAATAATGATGTAGCTATAAATAAAATTCACTTGTTTAGTTATTAACAAGCATCAACATTTATTTTAAAAAAACTATACCAACCACCACAAAGGCGGCATATAGAGGGAGCAAATTCACCACACACCTGTTTCTTAATGAACGGAATTTTTTATCACAGTTTTCGGCTGTGATGGAGTGCCCCCTTTTCTGCATCACTGAGGCGATTTTTCGCCACACTTCAAGGCGCTTTATTGCTGAGTTGGAGAACATTTCTAAATGCTCTCTGTATGTTTCCACAAGGAGGAGAACCCTCTTGTGGGTGCATATTTAAACACCTGTAAGAACATTTTCCTTTTGTAAGACATGGTATGATGCCACATTAACAGTACAACAAAAGTAGGCAGCTCATACATTTTCTACAGCAACTTTATTTCACTCTTATTAAAAATACTGTACTCAGAAATATAGTTAACTGTGGTTTGATTGTTTCATGTAAACTCAATGTAAATTGGTACTGTCAATCAACGATAAAGTTATGTGACATCTTTTACTGCTTGTTCTTTTGTGTTCCTATGAAATGTTTCAAAAATAAACATGTAGTCAGTGCGGTTTTACTTGTTAGTTCGTCTGTAAGATGAGAAAGAAGAGAACGATTGAAAGCTTGCCGAGGTGCTAGGTGGAAAGGCCCAAAGGGTGGTGATAAATCTGTCACAGTTAATGACCAGTCGGATCAGATTAGAAGACTGGACAAAGAAGGTGGTGCGATATTACTTGATAGTTGTCCGTGAGATGAGAAAGAGAGAGGAGAGAAAGACTGAAAGGACCTAAGTGGGGTGGCTTAGTGGAGAGGGGTAGAGATAAATCTCTACTACTTAAAGAAAGTCAGATCACATTAACAGGGCTGGACAACCAAGATCGGGGGGAGGGAAAGGTAGTCTTAAATTTAAACTTAAAACCCACAGGATGTTGTAAAAACCTCACTGTACTGAGCGGCTGCAGACATCTCGTGCTGCTGTTTACTGTATAATGGTCTGTTCGGGTGCTTGGAGCTATCATCCTTCCAAAGCTGAATCAGTAAAAGATGTAACAGAAGATCTGTGAACTGAACTGTTCTATAAGACTTTATTTGTGAACTGAACTGTTCTATAAGACTATATTTGTGAACTGAACTGTTCTATAAGACTATATTTGTGAACGTGATTTAGCTGTACAAGAGTGAACAGTGCATACTGTCCTACACCCCCGACATCATGAGAGTTTGTAAAGATAAGTTCGCATGATTTGTATACACTGTGATAGAGCTGTAGAAGCCTATATTTTATTAACGCGATTTGTCTCTTTCTTTACCTTCATTTTATTTTCTCATTTCTTATCATGCTTAATTTGCTTGTGTGGATGCAAAGAGTTGCGATAGTGGTGTTACAACTTTTTGCAAAACTTTTAATTGCACAAACGGGTCCCTCACAGCCTTGTGATCTTTAATTAATGTAAGTCTAGGATAGTTGTTAAAAATTTCAGTTAAGAAAACAGAGTTAAGCCTAAACGTATATATATGTTTGATAACTAGTTCATTTTTTGGAGGGGGAGGAGGGGGCGCAGTATTTGTCTTTCGCCTAGGGCGAAAAATCATCACGAGGAATTTAACTGCACGTTTTGAAGGGGATTTTACTCCTGCTACCCCCTTTATCACCGCAAGCTTACCTACTGGAAACAGAATATTTCAAAGCAGAATTTCAGAGCAGCAGAATGTGGAAAAGAAGTTTTTGTTTATAAATGTTGAGTCTGTGTTTGAAATGACAGTGCTTGTGACTTGTGTGAATGAACTATATGAACGGTTGAGAGGAAGCTCTCAGGTTTCTCATGATAGGTGTTGGGAACATTTTTATGAAAAATGAGTTAAGTTTTTCAATAAACAGTAAACCCTGAACTTTTATCCAAGCTGTGTTTTTCACTTTCTGTGTAAAATCCACAGAAGCAAAGCTGGTTTGAAGTGAAGAATTACTCTGACTACTTGATTGTGTGTGACATTGTTTTCGCATTTAGTTAGATTTTCTAGAAAAAAAAATATTTGAATAAAATTAACAATCCAAAAAATCTTATTTCTTGGTCTTTCTTGGTCTAATTTATTAGAAAATTAGACTCTGTGTATGAATTGTATATATGTTTTATACGCTTTTCTTGCATCTCAAGAGCTCCAGATTTAAAAAAAAATAATAACCGAAAACTCATAAAAATTCCCTGGCACTGGCATGTACCACGTTCTTCCTTATCATCTGACACTCAAGAGCAAACTACACACAATAGTCAATTTCATGATAAACTTTGACCTGCTTACTTGCCTTACAAAGACGAATTAGTACATGATTGTCACTAGAAGTGTGTTTCATGCGCTAAAACAAAGTTGAATCGCTACTTTTCTACGCGTGGAGAGGCCGCCATTCAATAACCTCTTGACCGGATGTCACAGAGGGGTGACATGGAGGTTAACAGTCAGTGCAGCGCGGGTGGCCGAGTCGCACCTGGCGCGTGAGTAATAGTTTTTTTTTTTTAAAGACAGTGAGAGAAAGAAAAGGGGAAGAGTATTTAGTTAACTGTCGCCAGCCAGCGCTTCACTTCTCAGAGAGACACGGCAAGTGGAGAGACACTGCGTGTTGGGGGGAAGTGGAGGCTGCGTCTTCCGAGAAAGGTGCGTTGTTATTATTATTATTTTTATTTTTAGTATCTCGAGTGTTTTTATATAAGGTGAATTTTTGTTTTAAAGAAAGATATAGATATGTTAGTAGTAATTTTGTTTTGTTGTAATTTTTTATAGGCGCAGTTAGCTGTGACATATTCATACCCTGGAGAATTTGGCCAGGTGTAGCTGTGACATATTCATACCCTGGAGAATTTGGCCAGGTGTAGCTGTGACATATTCATACCCTGGAGAATTTGGCCAGGTGTAGCTGTGACATATTCATACCCTGGAGAATTTGGCCAGGTGTAGCTGTGACATATTCATACCCTGGAGAATTTGGCCAGGTGTAGCTGTGACATATTCATACCCTGGAGAATTTGGCCAGGTGTAGCTGTGACATATTCATACCCTGGAGAATTTGGCCAGGTGTAGCTGTGACATATTCATACCCTGGAGAATTTGGCCAGGAGTGTTGGGCGGCTCGTCCCTAGAGGCAGCGCCATTTGTGCAACGACTGACCCCGAGAGGCAGCATTTGTCTTGTGAGGTTGGGTGGCTGGTCCAGAGAGACAGCACCATTTTAAGTAAAACGTTTGGTCCCGAGAGGCAGCGTTTGTGGTTTGGTGTATTTGTGTGTGGAGAATATATGTAGTTATTTTTTTTATATACACTCCTCGAATCGTCAGTTTTTCATTGACTGCAACTTAAGAACATTATCCAGTTTGAACATCAAAAAGTGACTTTGTGCCGGAGTATAAACTTTACTAGTATTCTTTGTTATCAATCAAACTGAGACAACAAACTTTCTCTTAGGCTATTTGATAATAAGATTCTATTGTACCCTAGTATTTCTTGAATTTATTTTAGCATGTTTACTGATTTAATTAAATGTATACAGGCTTGAAAAGGAGGAAGAGTTGTTTTTGTATGAGGAAAAAAAGAACGCAAGTGGCTGTGACACCGGAAGTACTTCTCGTGCTTAGTGTGCTATAGATGATTAACTTCGCAAGTCAAAACGATGGGAAGATCAAATTAAAAGCTAACAAGATTGGAACCCATATTTAATACAAGAAACTTATTAACAAATGCATTTTTATTTTTAGAAGTGCAGTTTGGCTGACAAAAGCGCAGAAATAAATATGTCAGTATTATTGTCTCTTCACTTGTTATTGACTTGTCACATCTACTCTCATCTATCAGTGTGGCCAATGTCAAGGTTAGACACCAACAGCATATCTACCATCAGTCGCTGCTTCCTCTCGTTTTCTTTTCTCGTCAGTCTGACAGTCTGGCTAAACAGGGGAGAGCAGGAATCCCATTCTCCTTGCAAAGCGGATACTGCATCGTGAAGCACTCGTCTGTGAAGTGTTTGGAGCAGACGACATGGTGCTCGCAAGGCATCCACAGCTTTCCCGTCCCATGAACTTTTCTATTGATGTTGAGCCCACTGCAGGCCAAGCTCTTGATTTTTCGGGAACTGGTGAAAACTGTAAGGAGATGCCTTTGACAGCAAACTCCCGACAATCACTAGCACCACATTCGCATGGCATTTTTTTCAGACGGCTTTTATTAAAAAGATGGACAGCGATTGTGATCAAATAAAGATAACATTATACAAAATGTCTTATTATATATGACTGGTATTACTTAATAATAATAATAATAATAATGATGATGAAGATTTTTATAGCGCATATTTTTTATAGTGCGACTACAATCGCTACTTCTCCTGCTTGTGATAATGGTGATAATAACAAGAAACAGAAGTATAAAAATGAACAAATAGTAAAGGAATACAAAGGAAGAGAACATGAAGTAGAATGACATAATGAAAAAACAATTGAATAAGAAGTAAAAGAACAACAAACAGGAGATAAAGAAGAAGAGGAAGAAAGGGTTGAGAAGTTATTTATCATATATCTTCTATTTCTATGACAAATGCTACTTCTGCAGCTACTCGTGATATTGTAAAGAAGTAGAAGAAGCAGAGGAAAAAAGATGAATTAACAGAAGCAGCAGAAGCAGAAGCTGAAAAAGAAAAAGCAGAATGAACAAAATTTGTAATGGCGACTACCTAAGCATCACGGCGTACACACAGGACCAGTCAACCGAGAGGCGAGACAATATGAGGTATGAGGTATATACGGTACACATCGCAGCTTCTTCATTGAACTTTCTAGTCACATCAACAAGAAATACAATTTACAAACCGCCTCAAAAAAGTTTTGGCTTATCAATCAAAGTAACCCGTCGGCCTGCATATCATAAGACGTTAAAGGGGAAGTATACTAGAGAATTTTTGTTGTTTTAGAGATGTTTAATAACATTTTGTGACAGAATAACCGAATATAAAACAACTATCTAAAAAGGGGGTTTCAATGAAAATGTTAACTGTTTTCTTTTGATTTCGGCAGACTTTTTTCCGTCGGTTACAGTCGAGTCGACAAATATATTTTTTTCTCCACAATCTAGTCCACATATACGTATGTGTTTATGCTTTAATACTCTTATTAACTGAGAAAGCAACCGTGTATTAGCTACGTTCTCTCTGGTTCAAATTTCGTATGTAAAAAGAATATTGAACATACAACAGTTGTCATAACCAAAAGGAAGCGATATCTTTTCCCTCACATTATTCATCGATTAAAATAACAGCAGTAGGCCACCTTTTTGCCCATTCCTCTCCATGACTGCGCCCTAGGCAACTACCTAGTTCGCCTAATGGTGGAACCGGCCCTGTGTAAAAGACATGTTTGGCATAATAGTGTATTGTAAGATGGACGAGACCTTTTATGGAATGGACAATTTGGTAAACACAGTGTACAGTAAGTGTAACATGGTAACCGAGGAAGAAATAACTATAACTGTAAAATAAGCACAGTTGGTTTGGAATCGGCCATCCATCCTTTTCCACAGGTGCTAGATACTAGAGTCACCTTTACGTGAACGTTCGATGAGAAATAACTTTCTCTTTGGACCAATAAGTAGTCACAGACCAGCCATTAGAAATATTTATTCACTGCTGGGTGATTTAACACACCATTACATGTGCATGAACAATCACAGGCTGGCATAGTAGTTGTGCTTCAAGTGAATATCTTCTGTTTGTGTTTTTTAACAGTTCATTTATGTTAAAGCATGCTTTTCTCTGTAAGTGAGTGTTCTACTTAGTTGTATCTCACTTGCATACAATTTTGTTGTATTCTGATGTTTCTGTGAGTTGGTACTGACTGGAATGCAGTAGCACTTGTCTTCCACTACCGTGTATTTTGCTAACATGGTAGAGCACTAAAAGCAAAAATTTACTGATATGCATTTTATATCATGAAATGATGTAGCTTGATGTCTTTTATTATCATGACAATATTTAGTAGTATAAATTCCTTTGAGATCCAAAATACATTTTTGTTCTATAATTTTTAACGGACTCCAAATTTTAATTTGAAGAGCACCCACAAAATGAAAGTCTGATTTTTTTAATAAAACAATGTGCATCGAGGAACAACTGTCACTGGTTTTGCTTGGGGATTGCACTTATGTAATGTTTTGATATTTTTGTTTTAGGATTTTTTACTGGTTTCCAAAATGATTTGATTTTTTGCCATGGACATACATGCCCCTACGAACCAAAAGGGAGCCAACTTTTATGTTACTTCTTTATCATTGCGCTTTTGCAATAGATGCAATACTAGACTTTGACCAAAATGAACAACCTGTATGCTTTTGAGATATATTAAAAATCCTGTGATTTTGATGGTTTGATAGCTCTTGCTGTTGACCAAAGTGAATTGTACATAAAGCAGAAGGGGGAATCCTTTCCAGACTGATGCGCAAGAAATCTGTGCGTTCTTGGAAACGAATTTTGTGATGGAATATCACGTTGTTCCGTCCTTGAAAGACTAATGGACCACTGAACCTGATCTACAGGTTTCAGCTGCTAATGTGATGCCTCGGAACCGCTTTGAATTGATAAGGAATGCCTTTCACTTGGCAAACAATGAAGAGATGCTTCCAAGAACAGATCCCGACTTTGATAGGGCTTTCAAAGTTCGTCATCTGATCATTCATTTCAATCAATACATCCGAAATCCACGTAACCCAAGCAAACAACAGTCAGTTGATGAACATGAAAAAACTCAAGGGGTACAACAAAATGAAGCAATACATAAAAACAAGCCAATAAAATGGGAATTCAAGATGTGGTGCAGGTGTGATTCGAAGACCAGTTTCATGTATCAATTCGACTTGTACACAGGAAAGAAAATGGAAACTGAATATGGACTCGGAGAGGGAGTGGTTGTTAAGCTGACTAAACCATTTGATCATTTGTGTTGTGAAGTTTATTTTGATAACTTATTCATTTCATTATTGCTGAAAATAAAGTCACATGAAAAGGAAATATACCTGTGTGGAACTGTGTGAGCTGACAGGACACACATGACCAAAAACCTCAATAAAGACAATGATGTGAAACTTGGAGAAGGCCTCATGTTATCAGCGAATGATGTTACTTGCGTGTCCTGAAAATGTCGTTGTATGCAACAAATTTATGAGTGGCGTCTATCTCATGAATCTGAAAAAGATTACATATGAAGTTGATCGAAGGTTAAAGGTGAAGTACTACTTGAGAATGCTTTTAGATTTGTTGGACAACGCTGAATGTATTTATACGCAGATGAATCAGGAATTCTATTCTGAATACAAGGAGATATCACACCCATACCAGGAGCGTTCATTGGAAATTACACAAGCAGCAAGAAATATATTTTATCAGAACCTTTCTGAAGCAGCAAAGGAATCATGCCAACCCCAGGACCAGAGCATAAGCTGGTCAAAGAAGAAATCGCAAGAGTTGTGCTCAATGTGCAAAGGACAAAATTGAAAACAGGACTGACAATATGTGTGATGCATGCCGCATCACGCAAGTACTTTGAGAAGTACCATTCATAAATTACATTACCGGCATAAATGATGTATCTTTGTTCTGATCACTGTGCCGTATCATTTATGGTGTTACATAATAACAGTACAACTATTCGGATAATAAAACTATTGATAGAACCCTTACTTCCCCTTATTTACTTTTCCCTTTCGACCATCAGACTAGAAATTAAGGATGAATCAGCACTTGACATCAGTTATCTGGGAGGGGGATTGGTGCTTGATGATATCAACTAAATAATCAGTCATGCTTGAATTTCATGATACGATAGTAAAGAGAGCACACATAGTGTACCTCTTTCCTTTTGGGTATCTTTCTGTTTCTTTTAACACAAGGATGGTCTATGGTCACAGTTTAGACCCATCATTGAGCCATCATTCAAATTCTTTATTTATGTCATATTTGCAATAGGAATGTTACAGGACACCACCACCGTATGTCAGCAAAATGAATGCAGTTTGTAGTGATGCATTTTAGGTCTGTTATAAAACAGGAACAATGATTTAATACAAATTTCGAGATAGTTTCAAGCTCCCCAACTGGTTTAAGTGAATGATTATCATTATTTAATATGCAGAATTTGGTTCAGAATAGCCGTCATCTGGATTTAAAAGGAAAAAGTGCTAAGGTGCTTTCTGTTGGGGCTACAATTTTATAGCAAACACTTTGAATCTAGTCGATTTAATGTCTAAGTAAAAGAAAGAAGATCAGTTTGAAATGCTTTTTATGGTTCTCATCCACCATCTCCGGTTACCCCCGAAATAAAGAAATTTAAAGGACAAATCCAGCACCAAAGTCCCACAAAACAAACTGCGTAGACCAGCTGATGCTGATACGGATTTTATTTAAAGCTATAAATTTCAGTGAGATATTTATGAGCTCACCACAGCCCATGAGATATTTTTAATTCTTCCAATAATCTTAAAATTCATTTAATACACCTTTTTTTGCGCACTTTATTGTCAGTCAGATGATTATTGACATATGTAGGCAAATGTGTAAATAATATCATAGTTATGGGCTAAATGTTGAAAATGTAGACAGAGCTTATAAAGATTACAGAATTACACAATTAATATTGTGCTACATGACATGTGAACCAGTTACTTGTCTAAAAAAGTATTCTTAAGAGGTGTGTTTTCAGTAAACATTTAAAGAGTTCTGTGATGAATAGGTGGCGGATATGGAAGGGGAGAGAGTTCAATTGTTTTTCTGCACACCAACTAAAACTACTGTGACCATATGCTGTTGTTCTGTTGGAGTAGTGAGGATACGATCATCAGACGAAGAGCGTAGTTGTATGGCTGGGATGTAGGGGACGAGAAGTCTAGATCGACACAATAATTATTAATCTGGTATAAGAGCATATTAATTAATATTTGGGAATAGTTTTGTGGGTGGGTGAAATCAGACATATAATGCTAGTCTAGATTATTAACGAATCAGAGACGATAGACAACTTCATCAACTGTTTGTGTGACCTTCTTTCAAAGAAACCATTCTGGCGAGAGAGACGAGAAGTCGATGGTTTAAGAGAATTCCTGAGATGTAATCAGAAAGTTGCAGACAAAAATAGTTTAGGACAATGATTAAAGACAAGTATTCCAATAACAAGAAGAAAACACAAAGATTAATGTCGGAAAGGTTTGAAAACAGCACTGCCTAAAACAATCTCAGCAAATGTTTCCGACGGAAGTGAGCATTTTCTTAAAAAAGGTTGATAAAAGGAGATTAACATTTAAAGTCCAGACGAAGACGAATGTTTATTTTCTGACTTGCAGCATGTTGCATATCTCTTCCTGCGATAAAGTTGTGACGGAGAGAATTGTCTTAATAAGATCTTGAGCATCAACACTGGGCATTGTAACCTTTACATGTCCAGCACCAGTCTGACCATTAACCAGTTTGAGCTGACCAGTGATACGCTTCCATCTTTCTTCCTCCCTTCTACGGCGTCTACGCTCCAGGTAGATGTTGAAAGTGTACAGGAACGGGTTGATCGCAGCGTTAGTAGGAAGAACGAAAATGGCGATGCCTACATTCACCTCTCCGGGAATAGGAACATCGTGTGAGGCCAGGAGGCCCGTCAGTCCCACAGGAAACCAGCACAAGAAATCTGACATCACTACTGTTATCAAACGTTTAGCAATAATATAGTCTTTCATATTTTTGGACTTTTTTCCGGGACACATGACATTAGCTTGAACAGACCAGTAAATACAAATCTGGCCAATAAATATCAGAATAAAAAAGATACAGTTCAAGATAATAATGACACCAAAAGAGTAGAAGCGACCTGGGAATTCTACAATCGAGGTTGGAAGTGGAATACAAATGCTTGTCTGGCTGTAAAACTCCCAGTGTGATGTCATGGGCAGTAGAGGCACGCTCGCCAAGGCCAGACCTGTGAGCCACGACACGGCGCATGCGCACTGCGCTGAACGTTTTCCAAAGCGCACCTGGCTGAAAGGAAAACGGAGAACAAGGAAGCGATCTAATGTGATGAAAACTATGATAAGGACAGAGACTTCAGATGATAATAAAGATGTAAAACCTGCCAGCTTGCACACACTGCTGTTTCTCCAGCCGATATCCTCCCATACATATGATCCTCTGTACCTAAAGTCAGCGATGCCGATGATGGAAAGGTAAACACCCATCAGAAAGTCCGCTACGCACAGGTTGGTTACGAAGACGTCGTATCCCACGTTGCCCGCAGTTTTGTGAAAAATCAAACGGTAAACCAAAGTTCCGATATTTCCCAGTAAAGCCAACGATGCAAAGATGGCGAGTCCAACACGATACAGGTTGGAGCGCAGCAGATCGTCACAGGAAGACACCTCGTCAGAAGGAGCGTGACAGTTGAGCACGTTAAAACCACTGGGTAGTGTGGCTGGACAGCACAGCTTGTAACTGTCAGCAAAAATCTTTTCTAGTTTATTTAAAGACTTAAATATTTGTCTGGGGAATGTTGTCATGGGGCAGTGTCTCAGATCCAGTATGCGCAGATTGTTCATTTGGCAAAAACCATTTCCGGTTACGTGACCTAAATGACTGCCAGAGAGATTTAATGTTGACAATGTCGAGAAAAAGGCAAAGATGTTGAAGTCCATTTCAGGAAGACGGACGTCCGACAGGTCAAGTATTTTGAGAGACGATGTTTGCCTGAAGTCCGCAAAAGAAAAAACATTTAATGGATTCAAACTTAACTTGAGATATTCTAAACTGTTAAGTCCCGTGAAATCCCTGCTGCTGATGTAACTTAGTTTATTGTTGCTGAGGTCTAAAGTGCGGAGGTTGGGCAATGTCACTTCGTGCAGTTTGGTCAGATTACAGCGAACCAGACTCAAATAAATAAGAAATGTGTTATTTTGCAGGTCAGCAAGGCTTATCAATGTCCCACTGGCATCAAGGTACCGGAGGTTAGGATAGTTAGAAACATGGAAAACACTGGAGCAAACAAAAGCCCAGCCATGGCAGACACAGTTGTCTGGACATGTTTCATTGCACATCATTTCGTCATCGTGTTGTGTGCAGTGATACACACCATCACACAAGTGACTCTCATGAACACACACCTGAGATCCACGGCAGCGGTAGAAGCCGGGACACGTGTACCTGTCGCATGCCACCTCGTCTTCGCGATCAGGACAGTCGTACATCCCGTTACAGCGGAAGTAAACAGGTAGGCACACCTGCTGAAGGCTGGCACACATGAAGTGGGACTCTGGACAGACAAACGTTGCTGACCCATTGTATTCAAGATTTCTGTACGATGAAAACAATAAAGTTCCATCTGAACCGAAGTCAAGTTTCAAGGGCAGGACAAGCTCCAGGGTGTTGTGAGAATAAGTGGACCTCGTTATGCACTGGTGTTCATCGACATGGTCATCGCAGTCAGCTTGTCCGTTACAGCGCTCCCACACCTGTACACACTGTGCAAGTAATACACATTTTATGATGCAGGGGTTGTCAGTATGTAATGCACAGCTGAACAACTACTCTCTGAAAATAATCTGCTATTACTTATTTGAAATAATTAAGTCGTTGTAGTAAGTTGCTCAAGCTTCTGCCAGGACCAGTGCTGTGGTTCATTTGGAGAAGGGATTAGCGCTGCCAAGTGTATAAGCTTAATGTAGAGACCATGGATATACGCCGCAAAAGAGATAACAACGCCCGCGCACCCTATCGGCAGGCTCCAACTTGGTGTCAACGAAAAGTATGCTACTGGAGCCAAGACAGAAACCAAAGCAGAAGTCAAGTTGAGAGAGGGATCATCTATTGGCACGTGGAAAGTACGCACGTTATACCAGTGCGAAAAAAGCACCAACTCACAGAGCTAAAATGGTACCAGTGGGACATTGTGGGACTGGCGGAGATGGACACCTGCCAGAAACGGGCAGGAACGGTTGGGAAAATTGGCCTTGGTGAAACCAACCACAGGGGCATCAGACTCCTAGAGTTTGCGCAGAGCCAGAGACTCACCTTAGACAACACCTTATATCCCCACAAGAAATCAAGGACGGCCACGTGGCACTCACTACACGGATTAGTCCATAATGAGATCGACTATATCCTACTGCCGAGACGCTTTAAATCCAGCATCAACAAGGCCAAAACAAGGACGTACCCAGGCGCTGACATAGGCAGCGACCACGACCTTGTTCTAACGAACCTGAATCTGAGGCCGAAAGCGAAGAGACTCTCAAACACCCCCCCCCCAACACTACCACCATCTTGAAAAGCATTTGACAGAGTCTGGCACCAGGGGCTGTCACATGTGATGCGGAAATTCAATATCAAAGGCCTCGTCCAAGTTGTTGAACCCTGTATAACAGCTCAACGAGTACAGTACTGCTGAAAAACCAAATAGGAGCTTACTTTCGCACCACAGTAGGGGTACGTCAAGGATGTCCCCTATCACCCGTGCTGTTCAATATATTCTTGGAGAACATCATGCTCGAAAATCTTTATGACCACCATACTTCCATTTCAATCAGTGGAAGGAGCTGCAAGACCTCACCAACAGACTGACAGACAGCTCAAATGCATATGGAATGGAGACCAGCACAGAAAAGAGCAAAGTTATGATCAGTAGCAACGGCAATGCAGAGATCTATATGAACGGGTTACAGCTCGAAGAGGTAAGCAGTACTTGGGAGCTTCAAGTACTTGGGAGCCACCCTCTCCAAGGACGGCAGCTCCACGCTAGATATCCGCATAAGAATCGCAACAGCAACAGCAGCAATGGCTAGGGTAGATAGGATCTGGCATAGCCACAAGATAAGGTTCACTACCAAGTACAGGCTATACAAATCCCTGGTAGTGCCGATCTTGATCTATGGACGCGACACGTGAACTCGCCGAATCGGAAAGGAGAATCCAGGCATTCGAGAACAGGTTCCTGAGCAGGTTGTTCCAGAACTCATACGAAGAACATAAAACCAACGACTTTGTAGGAAACAAGATGGTCACACTCGTAGGACACCAGGAACCTCTACTATCAACAGTCAAGCGACGTAAGCTGGTCTTCTTTGGCCATGTGACCCGGCACGACACCTTGTCAAAGACTTTCCTTCAAGGCATCTTGGAGGGTGGCCGAGGCCGCGGAGGACAGAGAAAGAACTGGCTTACGAACATCAAAGACTGGACTGGTCGTCCTGTATAGGGCCTGATCACTATCGCAAAAAAGTGGCAAGAGGGCGGGCCCTGTCAGCTGCGTCTATCCATGTGCTCCCCCCAACGCCAGGTGCCAGACAAGGGACGAATGACTGACTGAATGCATGTATCTTAGTTTTTTTTAAAGGTGTTAACAATGAGAAAGTTTTTTTAATCAATAGATTAAACCCCAGAAAATGGCATTGTTTACCAACATGGTGCTAAATTAACTCTCTTTGTGAAATACAAGTCAACAAATATCACAAAGCACAGACAAAATAGTTTACATGTACTCATGTAGACATTTATCGATATTAAACGTAGAAACACGGTTAATAAAATAATTTAGAAAATAAAATCAAAGATAACGAACCCTCTTGCCTGCACATCGAAAAGGAGACGACACGTCGCAGGGTGGAAAGTAGCAGAAATCTTCGTCACTTCCGTCTGCGCAGTCCGCACGATGGTCACAGACTAGTGTGTAGGGGACAGTCTGCACTTTGCCGACACATTGAAATGGAGGGGGAAGTGAGGTGAGTGGTGCTGCACATGAGGCTGCGGTGCCATCGGTTGTACCAAAGCATCTCGAGGCCTCGTCACAAGCCAGGAAAACGTGTGTGAAGTGATGATCGGGACACTGCACGTACGCCGCCTGTTAGACATGGTGGTCAACTTTTACATTGGACTTTTTAACCAAAGAATTGTATCGCATTAATATATAATATATATATAAACCTCTCTTGTCGTCATCTCGCCCTCCTGTTGCCTATTAATTCAACGTAAGATGCGCAGAAGGAAATGAGTTGAAACATAATAAACAGCAAGTTGACAATAAATGAAGGTAAAGGTACAAATTTAGAACATATAGGTAATATAGTATACAGAACACATTGTATTAGGTTAGGACAATAAACACATGAGCACACCGAGGACATTAGGACATTTATCGTTACAATTACGTGACCTTGACGAGAGTAGAGTTGGATTTGGTCGTTGGAGTCTTCAGTAGTTTAATTTCTTCTTGTGGCTTTGTGACACCTGGGATCTCACACAAAAGACAGGTCGTGGTATACATCAGCTCACATCGTACAACAATCAGCGGCACAGGGCTGAATACAAATGCTTCTGACTTGGAGAAAGCCGAACAAGAGTCAGTGTAACTGCTGAAGGAGGAGAATAAGGAACTTAGCTTGATGAAATGGGCGATTGTTCCATCAGACCACAGCCAGCTGCTTCGATACCTACACAACAGAGCAGACTAGAGTGAATTTTCTTCTGTTTTTCACAATAGAAATCTTAAAAAGATGATTTTACCGGCAGTAACCCTCTCAATATGACATTTGTGATGCACATGTCAGATCACTGAAAAGTGAAATACTTACAGAAAATCACTGAAAGGTGAAATACTTATAGAAGATCACTTAATAGTCAAATACATAGAATCAGAATCACTTTTTGTTACAGGCCATCGGCCCGTTTCACGTGGGAGCATAACAAAACAATCAAATTTATAAACACATGAACTGTATAGCTGGCAATAGGCTTGTCATCAACACAGTTATTTATAGTGCTTTATGGTGCTTATATTTACAGTGCATTTTAAATCATAGAAGACATACAGAGTAATGCGATAAATTTACAGAAAACACTAGTATAGAGAAAACATAGGGAAATACGTTTCTCCGGTCTAACGCGTTGTAGACAAATGCACCAAGAGGGTTAGAAATACTAGTTCTAGTATCTGACATTATAAACTGGAATCTTTTATAGAGGAGGTCTCATGATATTTAA
This sequence comes from Marisa cornuarietis, assembly GCA_004794655.1. Taxonomy (NCBI): domain Eukaryota; kingdom Metazoa; phylum Mollusca; class Gastropoda; order Architaenioglossa; family Ampullariidae; genus Marisa; species Marisa cornuarietis. Next base: position 2,232,592 of record SMMW01000605.1, read on the forward strand.
CGGGGAATTAGCTTTCTCGCAAATCAGAATACATAGGAAAGGCTTATGTGAAGCAAAACTTACATAAGATCACTGAAAGGTCAAATACTTACATAACAACACTGAAAGATCAGATACTTACACAAGATCACTGAAAGGTCAAATACTTACATAAAAATAACGAAAGGTCAAATACCTACATAGCGGGGGCTGACGGAAAAGCTGACCTGGTGCCTGTGAAGAAGAACTTGCATGCTTTTATTCTGTTAACCAGGCCCTCGATAGAGTCCCAAACACGTCTTGTGGTCAGGGTGGGCAAATGTCCCCCACGTATCCGACACCCGGAACTGGCAAGATTCCACGAAGATTCTTGCTGCTCTAACAGTAAAAGTGAATAACAACGGCCGTCAGCCTGGAATGTTCCCGGACTGCACGTGCCATCACCTTGCCAGCATCTGGCTTCATCTTCGCCCCCCACACAGTCAGAGACAAAGTTACATGGGAAGTGCTGCTGCATGTCCTGCCATCGCACGGCTGAGCAGTTCCACCTGCCTTCAGACAGGGGAACAGGTAGTGCTGACACATGGTGGAAGGAGAACAGTACTCTAAAGTAGGACAAAATAAATCCGTAGAAACTTTTGTACTGCACGTGTACACCACCCTGGTAAATAAATGGTTCGGTGTATGAGTATTTACTTAATACACACAAGTCATAAACAGTGGAGTTTAAGACCGTGTGGAAGATTACAATGTCAACATGATTACTCGAGAAGCAATATGAGTTTTTATCGCCAGCATAAATGTTAATAACAACAGCATGGTCAGCAGGAGTAGATAGGTAAGTCCATAAGTTCACAAAAGATATATGACCTTTGTTTTTGCTCTGCTTAGATGGTTCCATGTACCCTGTAAATAATAATAAAAATTATAAATAATAAATAAACGAAAGAAGAAAGGTCGCAGCTGCAATGAGATTTATTTTGAGCAATTCATAATTATAAAGTTAACTTCTTTACTGAGCGTTCGACCAATCAACTATAACCCTTGGATAAAGCGATCAAAAACCGTTAACTACGCCTTTAATCTCCAGGACTCGTGCTGATGGCTATCGGCAACTTTTCCGGGAAAAATTGTCCTCGCGTGGGTACTGAACAGTTCAGTTAAGTTTTCCCGACAAACTCCGATGTTATATAATTAGCATGTGCCACTGTATAGAAAAAGGCACCCAATTGATTAGCATAGCGGGAATTCCAGAAGCAACACACACACACAAAACTGAAAACAAGCAAGAAACTATGGAAAGCCGAACTATTCATTCTGACAGCAAGTATTAGACCACACAAATATGCATTTCTGTTAATTAAGATACAACGTGACCAAGAGCACATCTTATGAGCACAATGCTTATTGAGATAGTTTTAGTTACGCTGACCCTGCCTTATTAGATGTGAGGCCTATTCACGATATGTGGGTAGCTTATTTACTTAGCTCGGGTAGGATAAATGGTCCCAAACAATGCCTCCTACACAGGATGCGATTATTAAACTGACGATTCATAAAACAGGACAGCATTAGAAGAGCGAATTAAACACTATTCTTGTAAACTTGTGAAACTTCCGTACTATGGCTTATTACAAAAATGTGAAAATATTTTTAGAATACAAAATGTAGCTGTTTTTAATCTATAATTGTGGAAAACTGAGCGAACTTTAAAGAAAACAAAATGTGAAAAGTCTGTAATGAAGAGATGTACATGGGGACGTCCAGAAGACGAAAGGAAAAAATACAATTGGAAAGAAAATACCAGTCAAAATATTTACCTGTAGTTGGGGAGGTAAAATTAACCACCAGGTGTGACTGACTAGTTTGTGGAATTGCCATGAAGTTCAGGAATAGTTCAAAAGCATATATGTTCACGGTCATCTTTAGTATAAGGTTCACAATGTTAGACTCGGTGACAAATTCCTTGGGGAAAAAAAAGAATTTGTCACTCAACAAGACATTTTTGTCCTCATCTAGGATTTCGAATTGCGCACTGATATGAGGAATATTGATTGCCTGCACATAAGCTACCATCCCTGGGGGAACAGTCAGCTCTATGCTGTAAATCACACTATTCAGGCAGGTCTCAAAGTTAACGGTGGGAGTAAAAGAAATCCGTATGTGACCTTTGCTCCCTCTGACCTGATAGTGCCGCCATTGATTGACGCAGTCTTCAAGTCTTAAGTCCAAATAAACAGAACCAAACTCTTTAACTTGTTCAAACGGACTAATGGCGAGTGGTACATCGGTAGTAAATCTGCTGTTCCACAGAAAAGGCATCTCAGTTATCCCATTAAAAGAATTTTTAAGACCATTGTTTTCTATAGACGATGAAGTCCCATCATAGGTACCATCAGAACTGACGGGATATTCTGATGAAGAAGGGATGTAATCGTGCGTAACATTTGTTTCCATGATGGTTTCTTTTTTCCACTTCTTGTTACCCATTTTGGTTTCATTTCTCGCATCATTTTGAAAGGTACAGAGAAGTATACTAGCCGTCGCAAGGATAATTTTCGCCATCGTGCCTGCAGAAAACAAGAAAAAAGTTGATCAAACAGATTAGTAGTTAGGAAAACGTTTAAATAAGAACAACGAAGATAGAGGCAAGAAAAGTATAGCGAGATGTCAGCACAAACAACGCTGACATCGTTTCAAACTCTTTTCTGTGAGGTTCATTTTGTGTACAGTGTTGTGAGCTCCTGTGGCTAGTTAACGATCAATTGAGAGGAAGATGCCTGGCACACAGCAGGTGGCAGCCATCCATTCTCGTTTCCTTTTTTTTTTATTCTATTACAATGGAATTAAAATCGGAAATTAATCCTGAGACCTCTATAACAACACACTGGCCTCAGCTAATAGTATTTTTGTCTGATTACATAATAGACTGGTACTCGAATGAATAATAATAATAATAATGTCTAAGATCTCTGTAAATACACGGACCTAACACAATAGCAGTACTTCCTCATATCTCTGACTAAACTAACTTTGCTAACAGCAAACGGAGAATAAATGTCGGTACATGCAACAATGTGCCAACCCTTCGACTTGTAGATAAACTTTTTGTTCTGAGCTGTTTTATAGCTTTAATGGATCAATGGGTGTCACCTACATTAAAGTATCCTGGTGAGTTTCTATTCTTCACAATCTGAAGATCACAAGGAGTGACGGCTAAGCGAGCAACATCAAAGACAGTTACAAACAGCAGGTAAGGGAATCGTCTTTTCCTGCTTTCCTCCTCTCCAATCGATCAGCTCACTGAAACATTTTTCTCATGTAAGTACACACAAAAGTCGACTTTAAGATCGCAATATATATTTTACAAATATCCATAAATTTTTTTTATCCCCTGGACAATTAATAATATTACTTACTCAAATTGTACTAAAGTCGCCAAAGAACAGTTATTCAGAAAATGTCTTTTTAACACTGAATCAGTAAAAAATATTAACAGAATTAAACACGAGGTGTCACTGTCACACCAAAGAACAGTCTTTAACATTATCTAGTCTCGTCATGATGTTACTTGTCGTTAATGTTCGGCATTTACCTAATAATATTATTTTCTCACACCCCTGTTTGACCTCATGGATTTCCTCAAACAAGTTATCTAGAAATCGTTTCAACACTCGGACTTTTACTAATAGCAAGTTCTCAGATCGCTTTGAACAGTTAGTCACAAGCTATCTGTAAAAACACCTGACAAGACACACGGAGCTACTGGCAATAGTCAGGACAAAGCACCACAATGACGAAAGTCAGGCTTTATAAACCTTTTGTATGAAAGAGTCTTTTGCTCTTTTATTGTCTTGATGGAGCAGTGGGTGGCACGTGATGGCAGACCACTGGGGTGACAATCGAAGTAAAACTCATTCCTTTTATTTCGCGAACAAAAAGTTTCTTCATGTAAATTGCTATTTTTCATGTAAATGATTTTTGTATCTTATAAAATGTTTTCACGTTACGATAGCGAGTTAAGATTCTAGAAAATTGCTTCCGAAAAATAAGGATCAGTTTCTTTTCCGCTTATCTGTTTTGTTCTACATTAGAGGCACCTGTTTTGAGTATTTTGTCCGGAAAAGAAATATTTTTATGGTACAACTTCAACTAGAATTTTTTAAACGGAATTCAAAGCAGAAAACCATCGTGGAGATTGTAAAACTTTGATTTTCGTTGCCGCTTTCTTTTTCTTTTTTTCCTTCTGCTTAACTGTTTTGTTCTACATTAGAGGCACTTATTTTGAGTATATTGCCCGGAAAACAAAAATATTTTTATGTTACAACTCCCACTAGAGATTTTTAAGCAGAATTCAAAGCAGAAAACTATCGTGGAGCTCGGAAATTTTTATATTTTCGTTTTCGATAAATGTTTATCTTTTTCCTTGTCTTAAGGCTTTAAAGCAGCGTTTGTAGCAAAAATGTTTAAAATATTTTCCAAGTAGCTCTGAAAGAAAATAAATGTTTTCTGATGCTCTGAATGTTTTGTGCACTAAGTGTAATGTTTCGCGACTCAGGTGGTTAATATTCTTGTATCTGTTGCGTGTAAAGAAGGAAGTTATTTCTAAGTTAGATGTTTGCAGTTCTGGTCGTACGGCAGGTAAGTGACTATGTGACAGTCTACCATGTACTACACCCTGTCATAAATCACAAATAAGTTTGAGATCCACCAGACCAGAAAAATCTGACATCTCATAACTGGGAGGCATGTCCACATCCCTGTGCAACAAAACCATTAACTAGGATACAGCCTAATGAAGACTTCAATAATAGTGTAGGTTTGACTAGTCTCTCGACATGGGTAACCGGGCAATAATATTGTCGCTTGGTGATATGGACAAAAACTATTCCGATGACCATTCTGATATCCTGATACTTGGCAAGAGTTAGTTTACGGCAGGTAACTAATGGCTAGATATTCGCTAGTTATCACACATACACACACATACACACATACACCACACAAATGTGGAGCACTTTAGAGTCTTGATGAAATTGAACAGCGCGTGTTGTCAGACGGTTATTTTGAACACATGACACGAGAAATGCTGTTTCGTAGGAAGGATGCTGTCAAGTATTTCAGCTTCAGGTTCGCTAGAACAAGGTCATGGTGGCTGCCTATGTTAGCGCCTGTATTTGAAGCGACTCGGCAGTAGGATATATTTGTAAAGGCCTGGTCTCCGGGAACGCCGTGTACGTGGACAGGTCGTGCCGGTTTGTGCACCCTCACTGGGCACTAGAGGGCGTGAGTGGCTTTGACAAGGTTCAAGGTGGACAGGCTGTCAGACAAGGGTGGACCAAAGTACCTTTCCTAAGTGAAAAATATTTTTGTCAAAATCCACAAGAACCTCTAAAGGACGAAGTAAATGCGTTATTTGGACAAGATATTTCTATGTATAGTCACTGTTGTGCCCGGGCAAAGAATAATACTAACATGTTCGTTTGCAGGGCAAAGGCATCCGAGAGACAAACGTGTACACGATTGACGATTTCTGGTTCCTTAATGACTCAGATAAACTGGTGCACCACTGCATGGAAGGAAGGTCCCAGTGGCAGCTCTACAAAATCCGTGGACCGTGAAAACATTTGTGAATGTCCAGCAGTTCTCTATGATGATCATGATGTCCATTTGTAATGCGCAGGTATCCATTCAGAAGAATGCTCATTGCGCAGCAAAAACAGAAAAAATAAAACATAAATTAAATAAATAAATAAATAAAAAACACAGGGAAGTAAAAAAATAAAGACAGAAATGTTGCTTGGTTGTTTAAGTTCGTCTACACGTCATCACGACAATGGGTTCAAGCTCGTGTCCAATCATGCTGCTATTTTAAAATCTGAAAAAAGTTTGCCTTTACTGGCCATGTATCCAGCTTTGGAAGTGGGCTGCTTACTTTATGTTGTTTCAATAGTTTTTCAATATTTTAGCACCTGTTGTTTGTTTGATATTTCGGTGGTTGTTGCTTGATGTTTCAGTGGCTGCTGTTCGATGTTCAGAGATTGATGGGAGACAGACAATACACGAATTATATGCTGGCGGCCATTTGTCTCTACGTCGATGTTATTGCCATTTTTTACCTACATTCTTGATATCATCGGGCTGCTTAATAATTAATGATACCAACCCGGCTGCTGAATAGTTAATGATACCGTCCGAGCGCTCCTCAACAACGATGTGATGTCAACTGGACATGTCTCGTCAATGTACATCAAACAACGCAGGGACAGAGAAAACTGCCTGCTAGATGACCGAAATGTTGAGATTAATTCTTGTTTATTTACGACACACAGTGCTCAACAGCGTGTTTACTGACATCAGACAGGTTTATTTTCACCTAATGCCTAATCCAGCTCTAAGTAGCAGTGTGTGTGATAGCTTTATATACATTGTGTCATGACTTAAGCAACAGAAAGTTGACAATAACATAGCGTGGGGCTAGGCGGGAACACACACACACACACACACACACAGAAACATACACAAACACACACACACAGAAACATACACAAACACACGCGCACACATCATACACAGACACACACATACACAAATGCACACACACACACCACACGGACACAAGCAAAATTACACACAAACACACGCACACACAAAAACACAGAAACACACTCAAACACACACACGCACTACGCACACAAACGCACACAAACACACCCACACGACACACGCACAGACACACCATACACTCCACACACACCACACACGTACACACACAAACACACACCACACACGCACACACTACCCACACAAACACAGACACACACACTCAAACACACACACACACGCACTCCGCACACAAACACACCCACACCACACACGCACAGACACACCATACACACCACACACGCACAAACACAAAACACACACACAGACACACGCGGGAGCTGCCACTGTGCTTAAATGTCCGATGACCTTTTACTCTCCTGAATAATTTCCCAGAGAAAGAGAGATGGGTGGAGGCGGGAGCTGTTTTTTCTGACTAACCGTTTAAACCATAAGTTTCTGTCATTTGTGTTTCTTGTTTACAAGTATTTGGTTATCGGTTTGTTTTGTAATCTTTCGTGTAGAGCGCATTGAGCACACATCCACAGAGAAACATATAATTTCAGTTAGGACTAAAAAAACCCCAAAATATTAATTTTAACTCTTTGGAGACTAAATTCAATGTAAGCTGCCTTAGATAAATCCAACTACATTTGATAATCTATAGGCCCAGTGTATTTGCTTCCTTGTCAGCACAGCAGGACCTTCATCCGGCAATGACATTTCGTTAGATGTCCGCCAATACGAAGCCACAGTACGACTGTTAGTTAATGATCTACATCAGTCTCTTCACCACACACGCCTTGAACGTTTGATGTGGCAAAATAAGGTAGAGTGATGACCACTTGAAGAAAAGGTGTTAATGCACCTTGTCGACTGAGGACTAGTTACAGCTGTGTGTCAGTCTGCCTGTTATAATATACTAGTTACAGCTGTGAGTCAGTCTGCCTGTTATAATATACTAGTTACAGCTGTGAGTCAGTCTGCCTGTTATAATATACTAGTTACAGCTGTGAGTCAGTCTGCCTGTTATAATATACTAGTTACAGCTGTCGTGTCAGTCTGCCTGTTATAATATACTAGTTACAGCTGTGAGTCAGTCTGCCTGTTATCATATACTAGTTACACCTGTGTGTCAGTCTGCCTGTTATCATATACTAGTTACAGCTGTGTGTCAGTCTGCCTGTTATAATATACTAGTTACAGCTGTGAGTCAGTCTGCCTGTTATCATATACTAGTTACAGCTGTGTGTCAGTCTGCCTGTTATAATATACTAGTTACAGCTGTGTGTCAGTCTGCCTGCTATAATATACTAGTTACAGCTGACGTGTCAGTCTGCCTGTATAATATATTAGTTACAGCTGTGAGTCAGTCTGCCTGTTATATTATATTTCCTAGTTACAGCTGTGTGTCAGTCTGCCTGTTATCATATACTAGTTACAGCTGCCTGTCAGTCTGCCTGTTATAATATACTAGTTACAGCTGTGTGTCAGTCTGCCTGTTATCATATACTAGTTACAGCTGCCTGTCAGTCTGCCTGTTATCATATACTAGTTACAGCTGTGTGTCAGTCTGCCTGTTATAATATACTAGTTACAGCTGTCTGTCAGTCTGCCTGTTATAATATACTAGTTACAGCTGTGTGTCAGTCTGCCTGTTATCATATACTAGTTACAGCTGCCTGTCGGTCTGCCTGTTGTAATATACTAGTTACAGCTGTGAGTCAGTCTGCCTGTTATAATATACTAGTTACAGCTGTCGTGTCAGTCTGCCTGTTATAATATACTAGTTACAGCTGTCTGTCAGTCTGCCTGTTATAATATACTAGTTACAGCTGTGAGTCAGTCTGCCTGTATAATATACTAGTTACAGCTGTGAGTCAGTCTGCCTGTTATAATATACTAGTTACAGCTGTCTGTCAGTCTGCCTGTTATAATATACTAGTTACAGCTGTGAGTCAGTCTGCCTGTTATAATATACTAGTTACAGCTGTGAGTCAGTCTGCCTGTTATAATATACTAGTTACAGCTGTCGTGTCAGTCTGCCTGTTATAATATACTAGTTACAGCTGTGAGTCAGTCTGCCTGTTATAATATACTAGTTACAGCTGTGAGTCAGTCTGCCTGTATAATATACTAGTTACAGCTGTGAGTCAGTCTGCCTGTTATAATATACTAGTTACAGCTGTCTGTCAGTCTGCCTGTTATAATATACTAGTTACAGCTGTGAGTCAGTCTGCCTGTTATAATATACTAGTTACAGCTGTGTCAGTCTGCCTATTATGATAAACATGTTACAGCTGTCTGTCTGTCTGTCTATTAATAGCTCCGAAAGATCAGTTCCATCCGTCACCTTCTCTCTACATGTGCTACCAACCCTCTTGTCTGTGTGTTTGTTCTTTCTCGGCTTGATTGCTAAAATTCATTGCTTGCCGGCTGCCCTGATCACCATCTTTACAAACACCAGAAAGTACAGCTGCTAGTTGCACAACATGTTTCTAAAATGTAAAAGTGTGTTTTTTTCAAACTCGCTCCTAGCCATTTAGATGCACAAGCGCATACGAAAAAGTGCGCTGACGGGAAGGAAAGTCTGGCTGAAACTGTTTTATCCTATTTACAGCAGTGTTAGTTTTTTCTGTACTAGAAGCTGATTATCGAAATAGATTTAATGTTTGAAAGTTTTTTAAAATAAGAAATTTGTTGCGCAGCTGGCATCAGAGCTCCGCTGCACGTCTTGTGCTTAGAGCTGGGAAACGGGACCATGTCACTCCTCTCCTTTGTTTTCTGCATTGGCTACCCATCCGTCCTTACATCCAGTACAAGCTGTGCTTGCAGTGTTTTAATTTCTTTTTGTTCCTCTCCTGACTATTTCTCTGAACTTCTCTTCCCTTATGACCCAGCCAGACAACTTCCCTCCTCATTGGACGACCGTCTCCTAACTATTCCTGTCACCTGAACAACAACATAGTTATTGTCACATGATTTGGGGCTACTGCATCAAAACAATGGAAGTCTCTCCCTTAACATATCCGCCACCTACCTACCTTCCATTTAATCCTTTAAATGTGTACTGAAAACTCACCTCTTCTGTGAGTATTACTCCCAATACAGTTTACACAATCATCATCATCACTGAAACTCTGCCATGTTATAAATTAATTAGGTATAACTGCCTTAAACTGTTTGTGAACCGTATCATCTTGGAACTGACTATTCTTAATAAACACTAAAACAAGAAAAGACAATATGATCCGGGTATTTCAGCTGCGGCTGCCTCCCCCTTCCTTACAATCTTGTACGCTGATGCAGTGCCCCGCTTCAGAATAATTCTTTTTTTTCAAACATTACTGTGACATCTTAACATTTCAAAGTAGTAATTTACAATCATTTCAATCATATGACAGCTACACAAAACTGCAGTGCCCTATATACAATCAATATATGCCAGCATAAATTATTACAAGTAGCCACTGGCACTAGCATTGGCTCTGTCATGCATAAAGTAATTTATAAAAAAAGAAGCAAGATGATGATAATGATGTGAAAAAATACACAAATGGTTATGACCCTGCCATATTTAACTGCACATTTTGGGGACAGTAAATAGGTAAACTCTAAAGAGGAGTAAATTGCATAGTATCAGAAAGCTCCTGTCAGTAGTGCTTCTACAACTGTTAGTATAGAGTATGAACAGTAGTGAAGACAAGCAGCAGCCTTGAGGGGAACCTGTACAGGTGACAACAGGGTCCAAGAGAAGACCGTTAACAGAAACTCTTTGCTGCCTGTTTGTTAAAAAGTCCAGAATCCAGAGAGTTAGTTGGTGGGAGAGATGGGAGTTTGAGACTAGACTCTCTGCTAACAACTGAGGTTGCACAGTGTTAAAAGCAGAAGAAAAATCAGCAAAGAGAAGCCTGGCATGAGATTTAGGTTTCTCCAGACGTTTGTAAAGTGTATTTAGTATAAACAGCTCAGCATCGTCGAAAAACTCTTCCAGCTCTGAAGGCAAACTGCAGCGGGTCAAGATATTTATCAACAGCAGTCATAACCTCACTTCTTACGATTTTCTCAATTTATTTCATGATGAGTGAGGTAAGAGCGACTGGTCTGAAGTCGTTTGGTTGAAAGTTTCCAAATATCAGGAATATGACCAGAATCTACAGACAGCTGGAATAGATGTTGTAAAACTCCGCTAAGTTGTTCGGCGCAGTGGTAGAGGGTACATCCGCAGATCCCGTCTGGACCCAAAGCCTTGTTAACATTTACTGGCCTCAAGAGATCTTTGACAGAGGACTGTGCAATCATCAACCCATGCTCAGGAACCAGAGACTGTTTTAGTGTGGAAACATTGATAGAGAAGTCATGTTTCTCAAAGCGGGCATAAAAAGAATTAAGCAGGGTGGGAAGATGACACTCATCAACGCCTGCAAGTGCCACTGGTTTTTTAAGAGCGTTTTCCTTGCGATTAACCGAGGACATATTCTGAATACCATGCCGTGCTGTCCTTAGGTCGCCACTACTGAATTGCAGCTCAACTTTATCCTTGTACCTTATCTTAGCCTCTCTAATGGCAGCCCGCAACTCCCTGTTCGCTACTTTTTTGTCATGAGCAGTACCAGTGTAAAATACACGCTTCTTGTTTTTTATTACAGATTTCAGTTCCTTTGTCACCCCTGCTCTTCCCCGAACACAATACTCAACGACGTGTGATTTTAACGTATAACAATAAAGAAAAGATTTATTTACCACAAAAGCATTCCAAACAATGAATACAATCAAATGGACTCGTCTAGGGGGTCCCAATATTATCCGTGCTAAAACGTACTTCTGATGTTACAGTGCTGTTACCTCTCTTTATAACTACCATTCACACTCGCAAGCGCACAGAATTAGCTCTGTTACAGCTGGTTTGTTGTGAGTCCAATACTTCTGCTGACTGTCACGACACGCTGACGACTTCCCTCGAAGTATTGTCTGACGGTCCGTTGTCTTCCTCCCTCGAACTGCCAACCACGTCACAGATCGCCGACTGCTCTCCCGGCGACATAGATTCGAGCTTTGCCCCACTCCTGGGCACACACGTGGTTTCTTCAACGACTGTAATGCCTCGTACAGCCGCCAAACGAACACCACCAACAGACGTTCTCAGTCCTTGAGAACCGACGACTTCTAGCGGCCTTAACGTTGAACGTCTACCTCTCACAGGTAGTACAAGCCCTGGTCACGTAGCCGTTTGCTTTCCACGGCGACAGCAGGCAGTCTTGACAGTCCGTCGTCACTGACTTGCCTCCTTCTCTCAAGGTTCTCTAACCCAGCGTCCTTTCCTCCCGAGTCTTGCCCTCGTGGCCTAAGACTCGGTCTCGAGGCAGAAGTGTAGCTGGCGTTAGGAAGCTGAAGTCGCTTCGGCTGCTGACCAATTGCTCCGTCCACTCTGACATCTTGCCAAAAGTAAGCGAAGTGTGTTCTTGTCTCTCTACTTTTATCTCTACATTTTTACAGATACATACAATCGAGGGATGCCATTGGTCAGTCATTATTCAATCAGCACATGTACAGCCACCAACGGCAAGTCAACCGAGAGGCGAGACAATATGAGGTATGATGTATATAAGGTACACATCGCAGGTTCTTCACTGAACTTACTAGTCACATCAACAAGAAATACAATTTACAAATCGCCTCAGAAACGGTTTGGCTTATCGCTACAAAACAGTCAACAGATATATTTTTCCCCTCAATCTAGTCTACAGAGATGTTTTTATGTCTCAGTTCAGTTCACAGATATTCTTTTAATACAGTTCAGTAGACACATCTTCTAAAAGACCTGTTACAATACATTTTTGCAAGGGTATTGTCTCTAAGCACCCGAGCAGACAAATCCAAAAGAAAAGTGAGGTTTATACAAAGTCTTGTGGGTTTTGAGTTTAAAATTAAAACTACCTTTTCCTGGCTCCTCCTACTCCAGTCCTGCAAATCTCATCTATCTTTTGAGTGGCATAGATTTATCGCTCTCCTTCTCCGCTAAGCTAACCTACTTCGGTCCCGTCAGTCTTTCTTTTCTCTCTCTCTCTTTCATTCAATGGACAACTGTTAAGTAATACTGAATTTTAAAATGAAGTGGCTAGCAACTTCTAAGTATAATAAAAATGAAATAATTTGGTTTCACCGAGTTTTTCTCTCTCTAGCTAGAGAATGCATTCTGTAGTTACAGAACATATTCTGTACGTACAGAGCACATTCTGTACTTATAGAATGCATTCTTTAGTTACTTTGTAGTGTGAAAGAACACGTGAGGAAGGCTGTGAGGTCAGTGTGTGTTGTAGGTGACCTGTCCACACGTCCCGTGCGTTCTTGACATTGGTGACCCCGACGTGACCTGTCGTGGGTTTGTATCATTTGGTACAGAGTCGGGTGAAAGGTTGTCTTTAGATCTCGTGTCTGTTTCCCCCCTGATCTAGGTGTAGTTGTGAACTAGGGTGGTTTTAAATATTGATAGTTGTTTTATGCTGTTAATGTTTATGTGTGTGGGATGGTGCAGTAACCCCATCTCCAGCTTTACGGGTCTGTGGAGTTTGTAAAGTTCTCTCCACAGTAAGGGCCTAGCCTCTGTATCTACTTTGAGTTAACTCTCTCCTCTGGGTGTAAAAGAGTGTGTAGTAACCGCAAGGGAGAGTGACTGTTCGCTATCCTGTAGTTATCTATCTCGGAAGTTTTAAGAAAAAGTTTTGGGTTTCCTTACTTTAAATATTGTGTGCCTCAGTAAATTGATGATTTGAATTAACTGAAGAAACTTTGATTATTTTTGTGACTTGACTTTAGAAACAGTTTGAGAAAAGATTTTAAACATTTGATGCAGTAGATGTTAAGGTACTAAGTAATGTGCTATACTATTATTCTGTGTGTTTAATTGATGACCTGCCTATATACTCCATGAAAAGCCTGTGTGGCAGATTTGAAAAGCCTGTTTGGCAGATTTGAATAGCCTGTGTGGCAGATGGAATCTTGAAGGCTTAAAGAAAGGCTAATAGACTTTGTGAAAATAGTAGGCTGGCATATGATTGCATGTTTTGTGGGCTAGCAGTCTATGTTACATTGTGAAGTTATATTCCTTTGCTATTAGGGTTGTGATAACCGCTTGGTATAATAGGAAGATTACTTTCCGTGTTGTCTGATATTGTGGATCTAGATGTGATTTAACCTTGTGTTAGCAATTGATTCTGATTTTGTTATATTATTGCTATAGATAACCTGCTTTGACTGGGCATAGGGTTAGTGGTTTAAAAGTTTATATTCTAGGGTTCTTATTTAATAGTATTGAAAATGGAAATTCCCCAGCGAAGTGTTGAGGATTATAAGAGGGAAGGAGAGATGTTAGGATTAAGAGAGGTGGAACTTACTAAATACATTTTCCAGTGTATAGAGAGGCAAGACAGGATGACAGAAAGGTTAGCCAGAGAAAGAAAAGAGGAAGTTGAGAGATTAGAACGAAAAGAAGCAGCAGCCAGAGCTGAGAGAGAAGAAGAAAGAGCTGAGAGAGAGGCTGAACGGGCCTTTGAGATAGAAAAATTACTTATCGAAAAGGGAAGTAGGTCGACTAATTTAAGACCTCGTGGTGCTTCACCTATAAGAGGGCTTAATCAAAAACTTCTCATTTTCGATGAGGACAAGAATCCTTGAGTACTTCTTCTTATTCAGATTCGAGGCTCAAGCAGAGTCTCACAAGTGGCCGAAAGACTTATGGCCCCTCCAGCTGGCCACCTAATTCCATGGAGACGCTCTCCGTCTATATCACGATTTTTATAGACGAGGATAACAGGATTATGATAAACTGAAACAGGAATTGTTAGTTAAATTCCAATGTACGGAGGAAGGCTTCCGAGAAAGATTCCGTTCAATACGACCCCAGGGGGAGGAATCTATGACAGCCTTTTTGAAAAGGATGACCAACTTAGCTGATACGTGGGTAGACCTAGCACAGATTTCAAAGAATTATGAGAACCCGAGAGACTTTTTGAGAGAAAAATATTATCAAAGTGTTTCGAAAGACTTGGCTGTTTTCCTGAAGGAGTTAAATCTCGAAACGGTATCCTCCCTTGCAGAGAATGCCGAAATTTATCGAATAGCCCACCCCCCAAAAAATTTGGCATGACGAACTGAAGCTTCAGTGTTCGCCGACGAGGGACAGGCACAGCCGCAAAAGTCCATGTCTAGAAGGACCGATTATCCCGCCTATGGCAGTGTCAGACAAACTACTGGACGGGAGGCATGATCCTCAGCAAAACCTCAACAGAGGGATAATCACAGTCGTCAGCAGGATTACCCTCGAGAAACAAGACCAACTCCTTCGCCCGGACTATGGAACCTAAGAACATCCTCATGACATCAGTCACCTCCACTAGCAACCCTATCTTCAAGGTCCCCCGAAAAGAAATCCTCACCCCCGCATAGACAAAATCAGTGCTATGCGTGCAGGGGCTTTGGAAACATTGCCAGGATGTGCGCGAACACCCTACAAATTCCTACCTCCGGTCATAACACCGTCGAACCAGCAAAACAAGCTAACGTAAGCATTCTATGCTCCTCTGCGACCCCTGAGGAATTGGGCCGATTGGCTCTATATTCCGGCACTGTGAAGGGCCAGTCCGTGCAAGTTCTACGAGACACCGGGGCCACTACAGCCGGCATTCGTGCGGACTTTGTTAACGACAAAGATTATTTAGGTTACAACCAATCGTGTATAACTTTCGGCGGCAACGTAGAGACATTTCCATTAGCACGTGTCTTTGTGGATACGCCATTTTAAAAGGGCTATCTCAACTGCTGCGTCATGAAGAACCCTGCGACGGATTTAATTATCGGGAACATTCCCGGTGTGCTAGATTCAATGAGTGAAAACCTGTCAGTGGCCATGGTGGTTACTCAGGCCCAAGCGATTCGGACCCTGGCGGCACCAGCCCATCTAAATCCTGATACCATGCGATGGCAGATCTAACCTGAAGATCTTATCCAACACCAGAGGGAGGACGAAGCCTTAAAGAAGATACGTAATACTCTGGGACAAGATAAAAACTTTGAAGTCAAAGACGGGATAATTTATCGAATTTTTGATAAAACTCAGTCTAAACAAGTGGTGGTCCCACAGCGTCTCCGACCGGTCGTTCTTTCGCTGGGACATGATAGCCCACTGTCTGGACATACGGGGATACGCAATACCCTTAGGAGAGTCTTTTCCCATTTCTGGTGGCCCGAGCTACTGTCAGACCTGTGACATATGCCAGAGGACAACCAGCAAGGGAAGAAACATTCCGGTGCCGACGGTTAGAACGCCCATAATCGACAAGCCTTTCGAACATGGCGGTGGACCTCGTGGGACCCCTCCTGCCCTCATCTGTCGAGGGGCATACTAATATTCTTACCCTTATGGATATAGCTACTATATACCCGGAAGCGGTACCTCTCAAGAGGATGGATACGGAAACTATAGCAGACGCTCTCTTTCCTATCTTCTGCAGAGTTGGATTACCGCAAGAATTCCTTTCCGATCGGGGTACTCAATTCACATCTGAGCTCATGTCGGACATTTGGAGGACTCTTGCTGTAAAAGGACTCCATACGACCCCGTATCATGCCCAGACCAACGGGATTGTTGAACGCTTTCATGGGACCTTGAAACCCATGTTGAGGCAAGTAGTTTCAAAACACCCCGTGACTGGAACCTTTACTTACCTGCAATACTTTTTGCTTGTAGGGAAACTATAAACCAAAGTACTGGATTTGCGCCTTTTGAACTTCTCTACGGGAGACGACCTAGTGGTCCCCTTAGTCTTCTAGCCTAATCATGGACGAATCACCAAGAGCAGGAAGAGGAAAAACCCCTATTCCAATACGTTATGGATCTTAAGAACATCGTCCAAGAATTTAATGCCTTAGCCACCCAGAACCTCAGGAAGGCAGGCTCAACGCAAAAGTTTTATTACGACAAAATGACCAGATCTAGAGAATTACAAGAGGGAGATGAGGTGCTAATACTTCTGCCCACCAAGGCTAATAAGTTATTAGCTCAGTGGCAGGGTCCCTATCGAATTACTCGGAAACAGCACCCGGATTATATCATGTGCGTAAGAGGGAGAAGGAAGACATTCCAAATCAACATGTTGAAGAGGTATTTCAAGAGAGAAACATCGTCAATAGCAGCTACACACATCCTCACCAAATCAGACACCCCCTCTGTATTACCCTCCCAGCCAAAAAGCCAAACCACCTTTCCCTTTACTGAAATTCTATCCCCCGAATTTACACCCCAAACAAAGACCCATCCAGCAGTATCCGAATGTAAATCTATATCGGATATACCAATTCCGATAGGCAATCTGGCCGTGTTAGAATCACCTACAGAGACAGCATCTCACTGCCCACTATTCCACCCCCCGAAGATATCGGAGCAGTGAAAATAGATCCCAATTTGTCACCACACCAAAGACAACAAGTACAGGAACTTCTTGAACGCTATCATGACACATTGACATCGGACCCGGGAACTTTCAGCGGACCCATTTGTCATGAAATTCGACTGAAAACGGATACGGTCATACGACGAAAGCCATACCCTGTTCCATTCTCCACCCAGAAATAAATTGAAGACGAAATAGTGGAATTATTAAGGAAAGGAATTATAGAACCCTCTTCATCACCATTTTCATCTCCCTTACTCTTGGTGAAAAAGAAAGACGTGAGCTTTAGATTCTGTGTTGACTATCAAGCATTAAATAGCATCACTATTTTCGATGCAGAACCCATTCCGGACCCGTAGAACCTTTTCTCGAAACTAGCCGACCGTAAATATTTCAGTAAATTGGACTTAACCAAAGGTTATTGGCAAATCCCTCTGAAAGAAGAAGATAAGCCCAAGACAGCCTTTCAGACACCTATGGGACTTTTCCATTGGACCCGTATGCCTTTTGGGCTGGTCACTGCACCTGCTACTTTTGCACGAGTGATGCGTTTCCTCAAATTAGAACCCTTTAACACATTCCATTTCTTCGACGACCTTCTGACAGCAAGCCATACCTGGGATGCTCATATCGAACATCTTGATGGAGTTTTGCGTCAACTCCAGGACAACCAGCTAACCGCCAGACCTTCAAAGGCAGAAATAGGATATCTGGAGCTGAACTATTTAGGCCATAAAATAAGCCTGGGAAATATGAAACCGGAAGAGGGAACAGTGAAAAAAATTCTCCAGCTGTCAACCCCCACAAATAAGAGGCAAGTTCGCTCCATTCTGCGGCTTATCAGTTATTACCGGCGTTACATCCCTAATTTTGCTTCCCTCACGGAACCTATTTCCAATCTGACGAGAGAAAACCAGCCGCGGACTATTACTTGGACCGGAGAGTGTCAAGTCGCACTGGAGAAGATTCAAGCTATGTTATCGAAACCACCTGTTCTACGGCTACCTGACTTTGCTAAGAAGTTCATTCTCCAAACAGACGCTAGTGGGCTAGGCATTGGCGCAACATTGTTACAGGATTCTGACGGGAAACTGCTACCCGTCACTTTTATTAGTAGGAAGCTATTAGAGAGAGAGAGACAAGATATAGTACTGTAAAAAGGGAATGTTTGGCCATAGTCTGGTCAGTGATGAAGTTATCCCGGTATTTAAACGAAGTCTCATTTGTGTTGCAGACTGATCATAAGCCCCTCATTTTCCTGAAATCCACACCCAACCATAATTCAAGGGTGATGCGATGGGCGCTGGCCCTTCAAGAATATAAGTTTGAAATTCAACCCATAAAAGGTAGTGACAATGTTAGCCGACGCCCTATCTCGAACATAAACTGATCAACAGATACCATAACTTTCTAAGGGGGAAATTAGAAACCTTTCCTGGTGTCAATGCTGGATAAGTTTAAGAAAAAAGGTTCCTTTTTTCTGTTAGGAAGGGAGGAATGCTGTGAGGTCAGTGTGTGTTGTATGTGACCAGTCCACACGTCCCGAGCGTTCTTGACACAGAGAATTAGATAAATTGCTCTGAAATTTGACAAGTTAAATAGATACGACTGTATCTTGATTTTTGTTTCTTAAACGATTCAATACTCTTATTGACTGAGAATGCTATCTTGACAGCAGCTAAGTCCCCTCTGGTTACAAGATCGTACGGGAAAAGAATATTAAACATTAAACAGTTCTCAAAACCACAAGGAAACATGTGTAGCAAACTTAAGTCACTGCTGTTGTCGCTGAACTCAGCTGCATCTTTTCCTCTGCATAAGTGTGGAACTTTTTCCGACATAGGAAAGAAGAGAGAAAGTAAGGGTGACATGTGGTCTCCATCCATCTTAGGGGTCCTCCCCGACCAGCTCCTTCACCATCCACCAACGCCACCCCTTCCTAACTCCTCCTCCGCCCTCTCACACCTCGTCCTCCAATGGTCAGCTGGTCACATCAACTGTCACACCTTAACACACCTCCAGCCCACAGATGATGGCGCTCTCCTGTAATACATGGACTGAGAAACTCGCGTGTTGAAGTCAACTTACAAGTAAAGGAAAAGTGTCCTGCCAATGTCATTCTATGAAAATGTTATTTTTTCCTTACATTATTCATCACTTTAAAAATTACAACAGAAGGCCACCCATGCGCCCCTCCCTCTACATGACTGCGCTCTAGGAGACTACCTAGTTCTCCTAATGGTGGAGCCGGCCCTGTGTACAAGACATTTGCCATAATAGTGTATGGTAAGATAGACAAGACCTTATATGGAGTGGATAAATTGGCTAACCATCCCTTTCCACAGGTGGTAGATAGTTCGTTGTGGAAGAACTTTAAGTTTGCACAAATAAGTGGTAACAGGCCAGCCAGAAGAACATTTCGTTGTTTAATGAATAAAAGAGAAAATGTTTATTCACTGCTGGGTGAATTAACACAACACAACCTGTGCATAAATAAACACAGGTTGGCTTAATAGTTGTGCTTCGAGTGAAAACTTCTTGTGTGTCTATGTGGAGCACTCGTTTTCCAGCAGTTCAGTTCTATTGAAGCATGCTATTTCTGTAAATGAGTGTTCTTATTACTTGTGTGTCACTTATATATAATTATGTTGTATTCTGATGTTTCTGTGAGTTCTTACTGACTCGAATGAAGTGACACTTGTCTTTCACTACCGTCTGTTTTGGTAGCATGGTAGGGAACTACAAACTTACAAATGTTCACTGATATGCATTTTGTGTAGCTTGAAATAATGCAGTATATTGTATTTTATCATCATAAAAACTTCAGTACACTTATTAAGCATACCCGTTGCTAAGTAAAAAACCTTGAGGGATCGTTGAACATTTTTGAACCCACTTCTCTCAAAATAGCCTCCGCGATGCCCGCACACTTTAAACTTAAATGACTCACTGTCACGGACCAATCCGTGCCATAGTTTTTTTTCAGGCTATGTTAACCCGTTACCGACTTAAGGTTTACACTTGTGGATAGAGTGTATGCGGGAATGAATGTGATCGGTAGAGAAGTAAGGGTTAAGTTTAGTGAACACTGTTCAGCAGTGGAGTTGGTAGGAAAAGAAATCCTACAAAGGTGCTCAGGCCCGGGATACTGGAGGAGGAGAAGGATAGAGAAGAGGGGTAAGACGTGCCGAGTCACGCGAGACAGAAGGAGATTGAAGGAGAAAGCAATCCTGTGTGGAAAACCTCGCCCAGAAGTGGTCTTAATGGTGAGGGCGACAGTACCAGAAGCCTACCGGACCCAGCAGCGGCTGGATAAAGTTCTACCGTCGAGGACAGACGACGTTGTCTGGAGACCGACCGGACCCCGCAGCGTCTGGATAATTACGACTATTGAGGACTGGCGAGCCGGCCAGTGGGGCATTCTCGGCCCCGTTACGTCTCCGAGGAGTATCTACGTGTTAACCCCGTGACCCCCCCCCCTCGTCGACACGGCCTGTGTGTGCGTCGTCGAGTGTCGGAAAGAACTGTGTTGTTCAGAGCAGTCAAAGTGTTCATTTTTCACCCCCTTGGGCAAGGGTGATCAGAGCGATTGGGATTATGTGCCTTTGGTGTTCTTGTGTATGAGTAGCGCTGTTTGAGTTGTGGAATTCTGGGAGATTGGAGGTAGAAAAGGCGACTACCCTCATATAGCTGACTGCTGAACTGTAAAACTGTAAGTATTGTCATTGATGACTGTTATTTTGGGAGAGAACAGGACGATGAACTAAATTGTATGATTTAAAGGTGATATCTATTGAGAATTTGAATTGTGAGGGAAGGATTGATTAAGGATTGAATAACTAAGAATGGAAGCCTAAAGTGTATTGTGTAAAGGTGACATATAGAGAACTCTAACTGTGGGAAAGAATTGATCAAGACGTTGATAAGTGCGCATGGAAGAATGGAGCGTATGATCTCCAGGTGAAGGAGTGAGGACTTGTTTTGATGATTTGACTTGTTTTAAGAATTTGATAGTGGACATGTATTAAGAATTTCGGTGCTCATATCTTATGGTGTAAAGTCCTGGGCCACATGATAACTGAAGTAATATGATTTGGACAGCCTCAGGCAATCGTTTTGTGTTTTGTTGAAAGAACGCGCAATTGTCAGGCGTAAGTGTGTGCAGCACCACCCGTGTCGTGACACTCACTTAGTTTTGGGACTAGAAGGACAACTTTGGTATCAAATTAAAGGTCAAAACCTTAAAAAAAAATTATTTGGCAAATCTCAAAATTTGCCGAGAGTTAGAACTCATTTTGTGGTGGAGGCGTTCACAAATCCTTTCCCAAGTGAATCCCAAGGGTCGGCAGCTGAAACTCTTATTTAACATGTGTCACGTCCGCGACTGAACATTCTGACCAACAGTATTAAATATTTAGTATAAGTAACAGGGACTGGATGTCATTTGCCCAGGCCTCGCGGCCTATTTATCGTCCCTTTCTAAAAAATCACTTAGATACTGCCTCAATTTTCAACAGATGACAATAACTAATGTTAACCATCAAAATTGTAAAACCGTTCGACAAATTTTGGATTGTAAAAAGATCTTAAAGCTGTTAAAATCTGATGTATATCTAAATTTAGTAGGTGGTGAGTTCCAATTTGCAGCGACTCTTTGTGAAAAAGATTGTTTACGCTTGGTAGAGGAACAATGGCTGATAAATACTTTCCCATCTGAATTATGAATTAGTAATCTTCCATTGCAGTTAATTGCACACATGCCCGCTATAAAGAAACCTGCATTTTTCGAATTTTCATCTGACGAGGAAAGGTGAGTAATATTTTATTGACAGATTTGAACAATACAATATTTCAATTTAATGACAAAAAGTATGATTGATGGGGGTGAAAAAGTCTTAAGATGCTCATCAAAATAGTAGCAGAGTTAAAGTGCACAATATGTGTCACATGTTGGTGGTTTAAAGATTTCAGTAATGCATGCTTTAAAGGAACTAATCGTGATTTTTATTCTCAGACTAGAAATTGAAGATGATAAAATTTATTATACGTTAGTAAAGAGAACTCATTTTTCCTTTTGTGTATCTTTTTGAGTTTTTTTAAGATTTGTAGAGAAATGTCTAAAAAATGTCATTGCAATGGGTTATTTGTTGCGAAGAACTCCGCCTGGAAACCCCCCGGGTAACCTGCCGGTCCCAAGCCCGGATGAAGGAGGAGGGTTGGGCGTGGGGTTAGCAACCCCACCCTGTAAAACAACCCTGCTACAGAAACCGCAAAAAGAACATTACCACAACGAGAGCCTGGACGGGAAGATCCCTCCTTGGAGGGGCCTATGACGTGTGCTGACGAAAGCCCTTGGGAAGTCAGCTCGCCGACCTATCTTCTCACGGCCAAGGCAAAAACCAGGATAGGGACCTGGAACATCAGAACCCTATACGAGCAAGGTAAATCAGCTCAGGTAGCACAGGAGATGAAGAACTATGGCATCAAGCTCCTTGGCCTGTGCGAGACCAGATGGAATGGTAGCGGTCAGACCAGACTCTCATCAGGGGAGACTATCATCTACTCTGGACATGAAGATCCTGACCATGACCACTCACAAGGAGTAGCAGTACTGATGACACAGGAGGCTGCAAGGGCACTAATAACATGGGAACCAGTTTCTCCACGACTCATGTCAGCTCGGTTCAACTCCAAAGGAAGAAAGATCACCATCATCCAGTGCTATGCACCTACCAACGCAGCAAAAGAAGAGGAGAAGGAGGACTTTTACAACTCCCTACAAGCGCTGGTTGATCGTACTCCAAGATGAGACCTGAAGATCATCATGGGCGACATGAATGCCAAAGTTGGAGATAACAACACGGACAAAGAACACATAATGGGAAAGCACGGTGTGGGCAACTGCAATGAGAATGGTGAGCTGTTCACAGACTTCTGCTTGTTCAACGACCTTGTAATCGGAGGCACAGTCTTTCCTCACAAAACCATTCACAAGACCACCTGGACTTCACCAGATGGAAATACAGAAAACCAGATCGATCACATTACCATCGATCGACAGTTTCGAAGAAGTCTGCTGGACGTCAGAGTAAAGCGAGGTGCAGATGCAGCCACAGACCACCATCTACTTGTGGCAACCATGAAGATAAAGCTGAGGTCCTTCCATGACTCATCGGACAGACCGCACCACAAATTCAACGTGCAGTTCCTCAGAGATCGGAATAAACAAGAAGAGTTCAACTGCGAAGTAAAAAACAGGTTTGCGGCACTGGAAGGACTCTTGGAAGAAACAGTGACCAACCACTGGACAAGAATACAAGAGACCTGGAAAACTTCCTGCACACACGTTCTGGGGAAGAAAGGAAAACGGCATAAGGAATGGCTGAATATAAAGACCTGGCAAAAAATAGAGCAAAGGAAAGAGCTGAAGCAGAAGATCAACCAATGTCAAGACCAGCAGGAAAAAGAAGAACTCAGAGCAAAATACTGGGAGATAAACAGAGAAGTAAAAAAGAGCGCAAGAGATGACAAGAGGCAGTTCACACACAAGATGGCAGAAGAGGCAGACCAAGCAGCTGGGCAAAATAACACAAAGAGACTATATGAAATTACAAGAATTCTGGCAGGAAGAAAAAACACCAATGCGTGCAGACCAATAAAGGATAAGAATGGCAGCGCCATCACCGGAGATGCAGAAACAAGATCACGCTGGGTGGAACATTTTGATGAAATACTTAACCGACCATCACCAACAACCACCTTGGACATTCCCCCAGCTGCCGAACAGCTGCAAGTAAACACCAGCCCACCAACCAAGGCAGAAATCATCAAAGCCATCAGGTCCTTGAAGTCTGGCAAGGCGGCAGGCCCAGATGGCATTCCTGCTGAAGCACTAAAGGCAGATCCCACAGCCGCAGCAGAGATGTTACACCCACTGCTGAAGAAAATTTGGGAACAGGAACAAGTTCCAGCAGACTGGAAGCTTGGCTACCTAGTAAAGCTACCCAAAAAAGGCGACCTTACACAGTGCAGCAATTGGCGTGGGATTATGCTGTTGTCCACTCCTAGCAAGGTGCTGACCAGAATCATCCTGGAGAGACTAAAAAATGCCCTAGACAAGAGACTGCGGCAAGAACACGCAGGCTTTCGGCAGGGAAAATCATGCATAGACCAAATCGCTACACTACGAAATATTATTGAACAGTCCATTGAATGGCACGCGCCACTATACATAACCTTTGTGGATTTTGAGAAAGCCTTTGACTCCGTAGACAGGGAAACCATCTGGAAACTGATGCAGCACTACGGATTTCCACCAAAGTTTATTGCCATCATCCAACTGCTGTATGAGGACTCGAAATGCCAGGTGATCCACAACGGAAAGCTGACTGACCCCTTCACAGTGAGGACTGGAGTGAGGAAAGGATGTATGCTCTCACCGACAATCTTCCTGATCGTCATAGACTGGATCATGAGAAGAACAACCTCTAACAGTAACACGGGCATTCAGTGGACCTTCGCCAGGCAACTTGAAGACCTCGACTTTGCAGACGACATCAGCTTGCTGTCCCACAAACAACAACACGCACAAACAAAGCTCACTCGGCTCGCAGAAGAAGAAGCAATGACGGGCCTGACCATCAACATCAAGAAGACGGAAGTAATGCGGGTCAACAACAAGCAAGAAGCCCCACTACAACTGCATGGGGAATGCATTACAGAGTCTGACCGTTTCACCTACCTTGGCAGCATAGTCAGCAAAAAATGGAGGTTCAGATGAGGATGCAAGAAGCCGAACAAACAAAGCCAGGCTTGCATTCCACACCCTACGACCTATCTGGAACTCCAAAGCTCTATCTTTACACACCAAGATCCGCATCTTTAACACAAATGTAAAGGCAATACTTCTATATGGATCCGAGACATGGCGGGTGACAAATGCCATTACTAACAAGATACAGACATTCGTCAACAGATGTCTGCGCCATATCCTCAACATCAGATGGCCTGATAAGATCTCCAATATAGACCTGTGGGAGAGAACCAATCAAAAACCTGCTAGCCAAGACAT
Source organism: Marisa cornuarietis (assembly GCA_004794655.1). Lineage (NCBI taxonomy): Eukaryota > Metazoa > Mollusca > Gastropoda > Architaenioglossa > Ampullariidae > Marisa > Marisa cornuarietis. Next base: position 2,257,693 of record SMMW01000605.1, read on the forward strand.
CAGGAAGCGGAAGTGGGGCTGGATTGGTCACACCTTACGAAAGCCAGCCGACAACTTAACAAGACAAGCTCTGGGCTGGAACCCACAGGGGAGGCGCAGGGCTGGGAGACCCAGAGAGACGTGGAGGAGATCAGTCCACAGAGAGGCAGAGACAGCTGGCATGACATGGTCCCAACTAGAAAGGAGTGCCCAGAACCGGGTCCGTTGGCGGGGTGTGGTTGCGGCCCTATGCTCCACTGGGAGCGTACAGGAATAAGAAGATAAGAAGAATTTGTTGAGAAGATAGAACTTATAAAGATTAATATTTTAATAGAATTAATATTGTGCTCTATAACCAGTTATCAGTCTGGAACAGTATTGTGAAGAGGCGTGTTTTCAGTAAGTTTTTAAAGAATTCAATGGTAAATACGTAGCGGATACAGAAGGGAAAAGAGTTTCATTGTTTTGCTTTTTTTTTTTTTTTTTTTTGCTCAGTAACTAAAACTTCTGTGACCATATGTAGTTGTTCTGATGGAGAAGTGAGGATACTGTCATCAGTGAATGTGTGTGGCTGGGATGTAGGGTAAGAGAAGTTCAGGGAAATTTATTTATTTACTCACAGCGTGACGTGTGATGGCGCCACCCTACTTGTCAAAAGTTCGCATGCGGGGATGTGAACCGTCCAAATTATTTTGCAAGAGTATCAGATCATTTAATTTAAAAGAATAGTCAAATGTCTTTTTAAATGTTGAGTAGTATCTTTCCTTTAACAAATGAAGAAGTGTAGATGGACAAAGTAAATATTATTCTGTTTTAAGAGGAGATCAGTTAATAACTGGAAATAGTTTTGTGCGTGTAACAAATCCTAAATATATTGCTTGTCTACATTATTGACCAAGCAGAGAGGATAGACAACATCATGGACTGTTTGTGCGACCTTACAAAGAAACCATTAGGGCGTGATAGACAATGGATTAGGACAACACCTTGAATGTAATGAAAAAAAGGCACACAAAATCAGTTCAGGACAATAATGAAAGATATTTGTGTCCAACACTTGCCACAAAACAGCTTATCGTAGGAAAGGTTTGAAAAACTACATTGCCTGAAACAATCTTTGAAAATGTTTCCGACGGAAGTGAGCATTTTCTACAATAGGTTACTAAAAGGAGATAAACCTTTAAAGTCCAGACTAAGAAGAATGTTTATTTTCTGACTTGCAGCATGTTGCATATCTCTTCCTGCGATAAGGTTGTGACGGAGAGAATTGTCTTAATAAGATCTTGAGCATCAGCACTGGGCATTGTAACCTTTACATGTCCAGCACCAGTCTGACCATTAACCAATTTGAGCTGACCAGTGATACGCTTCCATCTTTCTTCCTCCCTTCTACGGCGTCTACGCTCCAGGTAGATGTTGAAAGTGTACAGGAACGGGTTGATTGCAGCGTTAGTAGGAAGAACAAAAATGGCGATGCCTACATTCACCTCTCCGGGAATAGGAACATCGTGTGAGGCCAGGAGGCCCGTCAGTCCCACAGGAAACCAGCACAAGAAATCTGACATCACTACTGTTATCAAACGTTTAGCAATAATATAGTCTTTGATATTTTTGGACTTTTTTCCGGGACACATGACATTAGCTTGAACAGACCAGTAAATACAAATCTGGCCAATAAATATCAAAATAAAAAAGATACAGTTCAAGATAATAATGACACCAAAAGAGTAGAAGCGACCTGGGAATTGTACCCTGGAGGTTGGAAGTGGAATACAAATGCTTGTCTGGCTGTAAAACTCCCAGTGTGATGTCATGGGCAGTAGAGGCACGCTCGCCAAGGCCAGACCCGTAAGCCACGACACGGCGCATGCGCACTGCGCTGAACGTTTTCCAAAGCGCACCTGGCTGAAAGGAAAACGGAGAACAAGGAAGCGATCTAATGTGATGAAAACTATGATAAGGACAGAGACCTCAGATGATAATAAAGATGTAAAACCTGCCAGCTTGCACACACTGCTGTTTCTCCAGCCGATATCCTCCCATACATATGATCCTCTGTACCTAAAGTCGGCGATGCCGATGATGGAAAGGTAAACACCCATCAGAAAGTCCGCTACGCACAGGTTGGTTACGAAGACGTCGTATCCCACGTTGCCCGCAGTTTTGTGAAAAATCAAACGGTAAACCAAAGTTCCGATATTTCCCAGTAAAGCCAACGATGCAAAGATGGCGAGTCCAACACGATACAGGTTGGAGCGCAGCAGATCGTCACAGGAAGACACCTCGTCAGAAGGAGCGTGACAGTTGAGCACGTTAAAACCACTGGGTAGTGTGGCTGGACAGCACAGCTTGTAACTGTCAGCAAAAATCTTTTCTAGTTTATTTAAAGACTTAAATATTTCTCTGGGGAATGTTGTCATGGGGCAGTGTCTCAGATCCAGTATGCGCAAATTGTTCATTTGGCAAAAACCATTTCCGGTTACGTGACCTAAATGACTGCCAGAGAGATTTAATGTTGACAATGTCGAGAAAAAGGCAAAGATGTTGAAGTCCAGTTCAGGAAGACGGACGTCAGACAGGTCAAATATTTTGAGAGACGATGTTTGCCTGAAGTCCGCAAAAGACAAAACATTTAATGGATTTAAACTTAACTTCAGATATTCTAAACTTTTAAGACCCGTGAAAACCCTGCTACTGATGTAACTTAGTTTATTGTTGCTGAGGTCTAAAGTGCGGAGGTTGGGCAATGTCACTTCGTGCAGTTTGGTCAGATTACAGCGAACCAGACTCAAATAAATAAGAAATGTGTTATTTTGCAGGTCAGCAAGGCTTATCAGTGTCTCACTGGCATCAAGGTACCGGAGGTTAGGATAGTTAGAAACATGGAAAACATTGGAGCAAACAAAAGCATAGCCGTGGCAGACACAGTTTTCTGGACATGTTTCATTGCACATCATTTCGTCATCGTGTTGTGTGCAGTGATACACACCATCACACAAGTGACTCTCATGAACACACACCTGAGATCCACGGCAGCGGTAGAAGCCGGGACACGTGTACCTGTCGCATGCCGCCTCGTCTTCGTGATCAGGGCAGTCGTACATCCCGTTACAGCGGAAGTAAACAGGTAGGCACACCTGCTGAAGGCTGGCACACATGAAGTGGGACTCTGGACAGAAAAACGTTGCTGAACCATTGTATTCAAGATTTGTGTACGATGAAAACAATAAAGTTCCATTTGAAACGAGGTCAAGTTTCAAAGGCAGGTCAAGCTCCAGGGTGTTTTGAGAAAAGGTGGACCTTGTTATGCACTGGTGTTCATCGACATGGTCATCGCAGTCAGCTTGTCCGTTACAGCGCTCCCACACCTGTACACACTGTGCAAGTAATACACATTTTATGATTAGCTGTTCTCATTGTATAATGCACAGCTGAACAACTTCACTCTGAAAATAATCTGCTATCACTTATTTAAAGAACCAAGTAGTTGTATTAAATTGCCCCATCTTCTTGTTGCAACGGTGCATGTTTCTCAGTTATCTTTTTTAAGGTGTGGACGATGAGAAACTTTTTTAAAAAAACTGATTGGATTAAAGTGCGGAGGAAGGCATCGCTTGACAAAGTGGTACTGAGTTATGGCATGTATCGTCAGGACGCTCAGACATGTCTGGTCCTCTGTTTTCTTCTGTCTCCAAGATTGTCCCCACCCCATAATTTATGCATCTATTTTAATTGCATAGACTTGTTAGATTACGGAATACTCAGTTAACACGACAATTTTGTTATTACTATTTCCGTTTCTTTCCGTCGTCTTAGTTGATTTCTTCTATTTCTCTCTACCATGTTAGCTAAAGTTATGACAAGTTCTTCTGAATCAACAACTAACGCTGCATCATGGAAAGACATTTACAGGCCAGAAAGAAGACAGTGCTGGTAACAGAGTGGGGCAGGCACATGTCATACAGGGGAAGACGTATAAAGGGAATTTCCGAAATAAGATCTGAACTCACCTGCTCATTGGAGGGCAAACAAGCGCGGTTTTTAACTATTACACTAAAGTAGCATCTAGGATTCGGGTGCGGCAACATTAAGTGACTTTTAATTTAGAATGGCGCCATCTGTTTAAGGACTCACGTGATATTTTCACTGTAGTTGTTTTCTTCAACGTTTTACCGTATTTCTACGAAGGTTCACTAAGAAAACAGTGATAAAAATCATGTTTTTGAAATGAAAATATCTTCTCCCAGCGTTAGCAAGGGGTACAATCCAACATTGCGTCAATACGAAGTGCAAGGTGTGTAACCGTGTTTTGAGATGACTGATTGTACAAATCTACAAATCTATAGTACCAAACAAACATAGATTTTCTTAGAATACACATTAGAGTTTGAATATTACATAATAGTAAGCATCTTTATTCTGTTCTATAGCTCACATCATCTGTGGTTTCTCTCATTCAACAATCCCTTACTAACTCATACATTGTACATCGTGCATTCTACTTCATACTCACTACATCATAATCCTGCGTCATACATCTTAAGAAGTTTTCTGAAAATGTTTCCTACTATTTTAAAAGGTTTGCAAAATGTTTCATTTTTAAATGTTTTTTCGGTAAATGTTTCTAAAATGTTTCTGAAATGTTTCATATCAAACGATTACATTATTACAACTATGTTAGCGTTTTTAAAACGTTTATAAAATGTTTCATTGCTATCTGGGTTGCTAATAGGGCTAAAATATGGCCTCATCTGTGAAATACAATGATACTTGATGTTATAAAAACTATGAGTTTACTAATGTAGACATTTATCAATATTACACGTAGAAATACACTTAATAAAAGTAGAGAGAAATTAAATCAATGATAACGAACCCTCCTGCCTGCACATCGAAAAGGAGACGACACGTCGCAGGGTGGAAAGTAGCAGAAATCTTCGTCACTTCCGTCTGCGCAGTCCGCACGATGGTCACAGACTAGAGTGTAGGGGACAGTCTGCACTTTGCCGACACATTGAAATGGAGGGGGAAGTGAGGTGAGTGGTGCTGCACATGAGGCTGCGGTGCCATCGGTTGTACCAAAGCACCTCGAGACCTCGTCACAAGCCAGGAAAACGTGTGTGAAGTGATGATCGGGACACTGCACGTACGCCGCCTGTTAGACATGGTGGTCACATTTTACATTGGGCTTTTTAGCAAAGAATTGTATCGCATTAATATATACATATAAACCTCTCTTGTCGTCAACTTCAGCCCTCGCCTGCTTTCATGTATTGATCCTGAGAGGATTTTCAGTAGAATATATTATGCGCTACAGTCAAGTAATTATAATACTGCTACTTAATGAAACCTAAGCTGCGCAGAAAAGAATTAGTTGGAGCTTAATAAACAGCTCCTTTATCATGTATGAAGGTATAGGTTCCAAAAAAGGTATGCTTACTTCAAAACTTTATACTGAGATTTGTTAACAATACATCGGGCGTGTTACACTGTGATAGAGTCATACAATTTGTGCACAAGCACATTGTGTAAGGACGGTACAATATTCACATCTGTAGATTTTATTGGGACAGTATAATATACATAATAACACATTATGTACTGGGACAGAACAATTCGTATTAGAACATAGAGGTAGTATAGTATACAGAACACAATGATTTAAGTTCGGACAATAAATACATCAGGATAAAAATGGTACTGCCCAAAATAATTAACACTGATAAAAAAGGTTTCATAAAAAGAAGGAACATTGGGGACAATATAGTCTAATATATGACCTTCTAATGTACACTAATTGTAAAAAAAATACCTGGTTTACTACTATTTGTGGACTTTGAAAACGCGTTCGATAGTACTGAACTTCTTAAATTTTGGACCTGGTTTGAGGAAATATGTACACACTTACTCTTCAGACATTTCCTCATACATTTTAGTTAATGGTATGTATTCTTTGTGGTTCCGTTTATGTAGAGGAGCGAGAAAAGGGGATCCCTGTCACCTTATTTGTTTTTGCTGTGTGAGAGATTTTATCTATTATGTTACGTGAAAATGTAAATGTGAGAGGTATGAAAGTGCATGATAACGAATTTTCATTATTACAATTTGCAGATGATGCAGAATTATGCCTGGATAGAAGTGAAAATTCGTTTTATAGAAAGTGTTATAATTCCCACTGTCTTTGCAAAGATGTCAGTCTAAATGTTAAACATGAGAAAACCCAAGCTATATTGAGAGGCAGTAATGAAAACGCCCAGATAAAGTTTCTGTGTGATATGAATTTCTGTTGGGATCCAGGAATTTTTAAATAGTTATGTGTCACTTTCTCGGTTGATCTGTATCGTATTGTAATTTTAAACTATGACGATATTTTAATTAAAATAAAAAAATTACTTTGTTCATGCAGTAAGCGTCTGCTTAAACCATTTTGGAAAAATAACAGTTTTAAAAGCCTTAGCCAAGTCAAAATTTACTTACCTATTCCTTAACTTACCTCACCTGGAGGACACATTTTTGAAAGAAAGTTGTTTTTTAATTTTTACGCACTAGAAAGCAAGCCAAAATTAGTAATAAAGGTGTATCAACCTTACATAAAGGGTGCCCTACAAGTGTTTAATATCTATTATTTCTTGTCTGCAATGAAAAATCAGTCGTCTAAGGAGACTTCTCTACAACCAGGCAGTATTTAATGAATCCTCCCTGTTCTTGTATCCTAAACTATATAAACTACATTCCCCAGGTAATGAATTTGTAAACTCACTAATCTATAGAATACATATACCCTTTATGGCATGATTTTTTGAAACATTTTAAAAGACTATACGAAAATGCACACCCACGATAATTGACGATTTTAATGCAGAATGTCTATTATACACCATAAATATTGTTAAGGGGAACCACGCAATCTCCCTTCATTACAGGCTGGGAGAAGATATTGAGAAGGTTATACCTTAACTTCATTAACTGCATAATGGTGATTATTTCACATACCAGGAGTTTCATCTAAAATTTCCTAATCTAACCACTAACTTTCTACAATTTAATATTTGGAAATTTTGACTCTTTGTGAAGATGTGTTTAACAAATGCCGTAAGACAACAACAGACAGCTATAATGGTTTCAGTTAAGGAATCTTCACAGAGTTTTACCTTTACTTAAAACAAAGTGTTAGACCTAATTATCTTTCTGGTAAAACATCATACTTTTGTACGCAAATTGAAATATTTCTATACATTTTTTGATGATTATGAAATATAGATACAACATAGATAGATATAATAGTATATTAAGTAATAAGTAAGACCTGTACGAATTACTGTGGAAACCATAAAATCAACTGTTAATATAAGTACAAATAGTGGAAGCTGGAATGTCCTCACTAGCTCTGTCCTCCCTTTCATTCTCTCTTTCTCCATGTCTTTTCTTCCCACCTCCACATCTACTCTTGTTTCTCCTTCTGTACTTAGTAAAAAATTTTTTTTAATGAAAAGCGTTTTTGGTTGATGCATTTGTGGTAAATGTTATGTTCATGTTGAATGTTGGGCATATTGAACTAACAAAAATAATCCATATCATAACATTAAGCAGAATAGGACATTCAGTCTTAAAATTAAGTGACCTTGACGAGAGTAGAATTGGATTTGGTCGTCGAAGTCTTCAGTAGTTTAATTTCTTCTTGCGGCTTTGTGATTCCAGCGATCTCACACAAAAGACAGGATGTGGTATACATCAGCTCACATCGTACAACATCAAGCGGAATGGGGGTCTCTACATATAATGCAAACAAGGAGAAAGCCGAACAAGAGTCACTGAGCCTGCTAAAGAGGCTTAAAGAACTCAGCTTGATGAAATGTGCGATTGTTCCATCAGACCACAGCCAGCTGCTTTGATACCTACACAACAGAGGAGCCTAGTGTGAATTTTTCTCTTATTTCACCAAAGAAACCTTACCAACTATTAGTAACCCTGTCACTATGTCATTTGTGATCCACGTTAAAGATCAGTGAAAGGTCAAATACTTACATAAGATCACTGAAAGGGCGACTACTTACACACAACCCACTAAAAGATCAAATAATTACATAAAAATCACTGAAAGATCAAATACCTACATAGCGGGGGCTGACGGAGGAGCTGACTTGGCGCCGGTGAAGAAGAACTTGCATTTGTTTATTCTTTTAGCCAGGCCCTCGATAGAGTCCCAAACACGTCTTGTGGTCAGGGTGGGCAAATGTCCCCCACGTATCCGACACCCTGAACTGGCAAGATTCCACGAAGATTCTTGCTGCTCTAACAGTAAAACTGAATAACAACGCCCGTCAGCCTGGAATGTTCCCGGACTGCACGTGCCATCACCTTGCCAGCATCTGGCTTCATCTTCGCCGCCCACGCAGTCAGAGACAAAGTTACACGGGAAGTGCTGCTGCATGTCCTCCCATCGCACGGCTGAGCAGTTCCACTTGCCTTCAGACAGGGGAACAGGTAGTGCTGACACATGGTGGAAGGAGAACAGTACTCGGAAGTAGGAAAACTTATATTCGTAGAAACTTTTGTACTGCACATGTACATCACCATGATAAATAAACGGGTTTGTGTATGAGTATTTAATTAATCCACACAACTGATAAACAGTGGAGTTTAAGTCCGTGTAGAAGATTAAAAGGTCAGCATTATTACTCGTGAAGCAAGTTGGTTTGGGATTGGCAGAATAAATGTTAATAACAACAGCATGGTCATCAGGAGTAGCCAGGTAAGACCATATGTTCATAAAAGTTTTGCTGCTCTGCTGAGATGGTTCTATGTACCCTGAAAATGATAACAAATAATAAATAAACAAAAGAAGAAAGATCTCAGCTGCAATGAGATTCATTTTGAGTAATTCATAATTCTAAAGGTAACTCCTTAACTCAGCATTAGACCAATGAACTGTAACCCTTGGATAAAGCGATCAAAAATCGTTTACTAGGACTAGTACTGATGGCTCTCGGCAACTTTTCCGAGTAAAATCGTCCTCATGTGGGTACTGAACAGGTCGGTTAAGTTTTTCCGGCAGACAAACTACCTCCGATATTATATAATTAACTAACATGCGCCACTGTATAGACAAAGGCACCAAATTGATTAGCACAGCGAGAATTTTAGAAAAACTGGTGACATTGCACATGTTACTTGGTCAAAAGGTTGTAGTGGGAAACTTACAACTGAAACAACACACACACACACACACACACACAAACACACACAACTGAAAAGCAAGCAAGAAACTTTTGAAAGTCTAATTTACTGATCTGTTACCTTGTATTAGACCCCACAAATATTGATTTCTGTTAGTTATGATATGAAGTGTCTAAGAGCAGACCTGATGGGCACAATGTTTATTGAGATAATTCTAGTTGTTTTGTTTCCTCTTTTTTGTTCTTGGACGTTTTCTTCCTTTGAGATTATGAATTTAGCAAAAGATTTTATCTACAAAAATGTTAGTGCCGCTATTTCTGTCATAAAAAAAACGGTTTTGTTATATCTATAAAAGTTCGGCTCGCTTACTTAGAGTTCAGTCAAGATTTCACCACATTTCACATACAGGGGTAAAAACACTCGACAGATGGATCCTTTGATAAATTACTGGCTTGTAAAAAAATTTGTTTAGGCTGACCCTGCTTTCTTAGATGTGAGGTTTATTGAAGATATGTGGGTAGCTGATTTAAAGGGTGAGGTAACCAATCCTCTCTCCTGTTTTTAATCCTAAATCCTAAAGCATCCTGTGACAACAAGTTGGTAACACCGCGTACCTCTAGTCCCATACAATGCCTCCTACACAGAAAGCCCTTATTAAAATGACAATTCATAAAACAAGAATGCATTAGACGAGCAAACACTATTCTTGTAAACTGACGAAACTTTTGTACTATGGCTTATTGCAAATAATGTAAAAATACTTTTGTAAAACAAACTGAAACTGTTTTTAATGAATAAATGCTTAATTGTGGAATTTAGGTCCGGAAAATGAGCGAAGTTCAAAGAAAACGAAAGTGTGGCAAGACTGACAAGAAGAGATGCAAGTGGGGACATCCAGAAGATGAAAGGAAAATATTACAATTGGAATGAAAATACCATTCAAAATATTTACCTGTAGTTGGGGAGGTAAAATTAACCACCAGGTGTGACTGGGTAGTTTGTGGAATTGCCATGAAGGTCAGGTAGAGTTCAAAAGCATATTTTTTCGCGTTCATCTCTAGTTTAAAGCTGACAGTGTTAGAGTAGGTGACGAATTCCTTCGGGAACTTAATAAAATATTCCGTCAACAGGACATTTTTGTCCCCATCAAGGATTTCGAATCGCGTATCAGTATAAGGAATATTTATTGTCTGCATATGAGCTACCATCCCTGGGGGAACAGTCAGCTCTATGCTGTAAATCACACTATTCAGGCAGGTCTCAAAGTTAACGGTGGGAGTAAAAGAAATCCGTATGTGACCTTTGCTCCCTCTGACCTGATAGTCCCGCCATTGATTGACGCAGTCTTCAAGTCTTAAGTCCAAATAAGCAGAACCAAACTCGTTAACTTGTTCAAACGGATGAATGGCGAGTGGTACATCGGTAGTGAAGTTGTTGTTCCACAGAAAAGACATCTCTGTTATCCCGTTAAAAGAATGTTGAAGACCATTGTTTTCTATAGACGATGAAGTCCCATTATAGGTACCATCAGGACTGACGGGATATTCTGATGAAGAAGGGATGTAATCGTGCGTAACATTTCTTTCCGTGATAGCTTCTTTCTTCCAATTCTTAACCACATTGGTTGAATTTTGAAAGGTACAGAGAAGTATACTAGTCGTCGCAAGGATAATTTTTGTCATCATGCCTGCAGAAAAGAAAACGAAGACGGAGTAAGTTAACGATCAATAAAGAGCAAGATGCCTGGAAAACAGCAGGTGAAATGTGTCCATTTGTCTTAGAACACGTAAAATATAAAAAATACGCGTTTACCTTTTTATTCTGTTACATTTTAAGCAAATCCGAAATACATTGTGAGACCTCTTTAATCACACGGACTAATTATAATCTTTCACATCTGTGAACACACGGGGTCAGCCAATAGTATTTTGTCCGATTACATAATACACTGGAACTCCAAGCAATAATAATAATGTCTAAGATCTCTGTAAATACTCAGACCTAACACAATAGCAGTACTTCCTCATATCTCTGACTAAACTAACTTTGCTAGCAGCAAACGGAGAATAAATGTCGGTACATGGAACCCTGTGCCAACCCTCCGACTTGTAGATAAACTTTTGTTCTGAGCTGTTTTATAGCTTTAATGGATCAATGGGTGTCACCTACATTAAAGTATCCTGGTGAGTTTCTATTCTTCACAATCTGAAGATCACAGGGAGTGACGGCTAAGCGAGCAACATCAAAGACAGTTACAAACAGCAGGTAAGGGAATCGTCTTTTCCTGCTTTCCTCCTCTCCAATCGATCAGCGCACTGAAACATTTTTCTCATGTAAGTACACACAAAAGTCGACTTTGAGATCACAATATATATTTTAAAAATATCTGTAAATCATTTTGATCACCTGGACTTTTATTAATAGTAATTTCTCAGACTGCTTTGATGTCTCCGAAGAACAGTTTTTCAGAAAATGTCTTTTAACACTGAATCAGTGAAAAATAATAACAGAATGATATTGTTAACAGAATTAAAGACGGGTTGTCACCGTCAGCCCAAAGAACAGCCTTTAACATCATCTAGTCTCGTCATGATGTTACTTGTTGCTACTGTTCGGCATTTACCTAATAATATAATTTTCTCACACCCCTGTTTGATCTTATGGGTTTCACTAAATGTGATTCAGAAATCATTTCAACAATCGGACTTTTACTAATAGCAAGTTTTCAGATCGCTTTGACTTTGCCAAAGAACAGTTAGTCACAAGCTATCTGTGAAAACACCTGACAAGACACACGGAGCTACTGGCAATAGTCAGGACAAAGCACCACAATGACGAAAGTCAGACTTTATAAACCTTTTGTATGAAAGAGTCTTTTGCTCTTTTATTGTCTTGATGGAGCAGTGGGTGGCACGGGATGGCAGACCACTGTGGTGACAATCGAAGTAAAACTCATTCCTGTATTTCGTGAACAAAAAGATTCTCCAGAGAAATTTCTATTTCTCAGGTAAATGATTTTTGTATCTTATAAAATGTTTTTACGTTACGATAGCGAGTTACGATCCAAGAAAATTCGTTCCGAAAAGTAAATGTTTTTTTCTTTTTCTTTTCTGTTTTGTTCTACATTAGAGGCATCTATTTTGAGTATTTTGCCCGGAAAAGAAAAATATTTTTATGTTACAAGTCAAACAAGAGATTTTTAACGAGAATTTAAAGGTAAAAAGAACTATCGTGGAACTCATAAAACTTTTCCTTTTCGTTGTGTTTCAATTGTTTTGTCCCAGTCTTAAGGCTTTAAAGCAGCCTTTGAAGCAAAAATGTTTAAAATATTTCCAAATAGGTTTTACAGAAGCTAAATGTCTTTTGATGCTCAGAATTTGTTGTGAGTTAAATGATTATTTTTATCTACCACGTGTAAAGAAAGAAGTTATTTCTGTTAGATGTTTGCAGGTCTGGTCGTATGGAAGGTAAGTGACTATGTGTCAGTCTACCATGTACTACACCCCGTCATGAAACACACAGAGGTTTGAGATCCACCAGACGAGAAAAATCTGACATCTCCATACTAGGCAACATGACCAGATGTACTGTGTAACGAAACAACTAGAATCAAGACTAATACCGACTTCAATAATAGTGTAGGGTAGACTAGTCGGTCGACATCGGTAATCCAGCAATATTATTGTCGCTAGGTAATAGGAATAGCAACTAGTCCAGTAAGCAGTCTGATTGGGAAGGGTTAGCTTAGGGCAGGTGAGTAATGGGTTGTCAAGGAAACATCAGCATTCAAAGGGGCGTCACCGAACTTCCTAGCAGCGAGGAACGGGGAGAGATAACCATGCGCCATTAACCTATTCACTTGCCAGAATGAAGGAGCAGGGCAGTGACCGATTCGGACGGGCCTAGCTGGGAACTTGAGCACCAGTAGAGGTAAAGAACAGCTCTGGCAAAGAGAGAAACTATATATTTTAACCTGAAGTTCCTTGTATTTAGGGTTAGGGTTACATTTCTAAGACGTTATGCCAAACAGCTCACGTGTGTTTTCTGTATGAACCATTCGCCAGTAAATTGTATCAGTGGCGTGGACAGGTAAATGAAAATTATTCTGCCAGAAATCTGTAGAATGATGACCTTCCTCTATAGAGGTTTGGGAAAGGTATAGCTACAATAGGGAGATAAGCACCACCCTCACTGTATCGTGCTGCGTGCTATCAGCCGACCAACACAAGACACTGTGGATTTTGATGAATACTGTATTTAGTTGTAACAAAAGCAATAAGCTAACTCGTCATCTTGGACATCACTCAAATGTACATTAAGCCCCGGATGTCCCTACCGGGATAACCCTTATTACTACCGGGATAACTCTTATCATTACATCTCCCCTCCCTTGAGATTCTTCAACTGATGGGGAGAATGTTTATTCTCTAGTCAATGTTCAAAACATAATGATCAGTCTTTGTAACGCGCAGGCCGTGTGATTATTCTGCCGCTTCGAGTCATTCTAGGTGCAGAGCTGCTACTGGGATGGGAATCTCCTGGATCTGGAGTAGCACCATGTCTGGCTTCTGTAGCAGGACCACCTTTACTAGATGTCGATTCTGGACCTTGACTAGGATCACTAACATCAAGCGCTGTCTCTGGTTCACCTGTCACTGGGACTTGGGAAGAATACAGGGAAAAGTCATTTTGGACAGGACTGGGTTTGGAATTGGACTGCTCCGGCTCGAAGTTTCTTGACCTTCTGAGATGACGTCTGTTGCGTCGAAAACTGCCTCTTGGAGTTTGTACAATATATGACCTCGGAGCACACTGCTGCAGAATGACTGCTAGACTTCCCCAGTGCTTCTGACCATCTGACTTCTGCAATACAGTGTCGCCTGGACGAAGTTGGTCAAGCGCTCGCACTCCATGACGCTTGTCAAAACAGTTCTTGTAGGACTGCTTCGCTTTTGCATCGCTCGCTGTTACAGCTGCTTTATCAAATGTTCTTGACTCAAGGTTCTCAGGCAATGTAGGTAATGTAGTTCTCAGTTTTCTTCCACATGCTAATTCTGCTGGACTATATCCTGTAGCAGAAATTGTCGTGTCTCTGTATATCAATAGAGCTAATTCCGGTTCATCTTGCTGCAGAATCTTTTTGGCAATTTGAACTGCTCTTTCAGTCTCTCCATTAGCTTGTGGAAAGTGTGGACTCGTTGTCACATGTTGAAATCCCCACTTTACTGCAAATTCCTGGAACTCCCTAGATGTGAATTGCCTTCCATTGTCTGTAACAAGAATCTCTGGGATTCCTTGGCGTGCAAACATGCTCTTCAGAAGTTTGATAACTTCTGCTGATGTGCTACTCTTGATGTGCGCAAGATCAATAAAACGCGAATACTAATCTACAAGCACAAGGTATGATTGTCCTTTGAACTCCAGAAAATCTGCTGCACACTTCTGGAATACACGCTGTGGTAATTCTGTTGGTATCAAAGGTTCCTTGTTCTGTGTAGGTTTCTTCTTCTGGCAATGTCTGCATTATTCGACAATTCTTGTAATCTTGTGATTGATACCTGGCCACCAAACTGCTGCTTTTGCTTTCTCTCTGCATTTAGTGATTCCTTGATGACCTTCATGTATCCTCTTCAGGATATCATCATGAAGTGGTGCTGGCACCACAATGCGTGTTTCTCTGGTAAGGAGACCATGGTGCACACTAAGTTCCATGCGCACTGCATAATAGTCACGAAGATTATCTTCTACATCTGTAATGTATTTTGGCCAGCCTTCATTAGTGTAGAGAATTGCTGCTTGAATCAGTCTGTCTTTTCTTGTCTCTTCTGCAATCTCTTTCAGACGTTTATCTGAAGCTGCACATGACCATGAAATGTCTACACTGCTCAAATATGCCTCAACATCTTCTGAAAGTGCTATAACATCAGATTCAGCAGTGGTTAACTGAGGACTTCGGGATAGAGCATCTGCAATGACAAGCTTCTTCCCTGGCACATACTCTGCGGTGATGCTGAATCTCATGAGGAGCATCAACATGCGTTGGCATCTGATAGGAGTATCTTGCAAGTCACGATTGTTGATTAGTGGCACAATAGGTTTGTGATCAGTCTGTAGTCGAACATTGTCAAGACCAATCAAGTATCTGCTGAACTTTTCACAAGCCCAGACTGCTGCCAGTGTTTCTTTATCTGTGCATATCTGCATTCACTAGCAGTCAATGTTCTTGAACAATATGCCACTGCTTTGAGACCTTCAGGGTGCTGCTGTAGCAACACGCCACCAATGCCATAACTACTTGCATCTGCGCTGACAATTGTAATCTTTGCCGGATCGTAGAATAGAGCGTTGGTGCTGAATTAAGCAGTTTCTTCACATCAGCCACGGCTTTGACTTGCATTGAGCCCCAATTCCACTCTCGATCCTTCCCCAGCAGTTGAGTCAGTGGCTGAAGTACTGTAGACAGACTTGGCAAATACCGCCCTAAGAAGTTGCACATGCCCAGCATCCTCCTCAACTCGGGTACATAAGTTGGAACTGGCATGGCAATTATTGCTTCAACCTTTCCTGAGTCTGGTGAAATTCCATTCTTGCTGATTCTATGACCCAAAAATTCAATCTCATGCTTCCTGAGCTCACATTTCTCATAGGTGAGTTTCAGGTTAGCACTGGCAAGTGTTTTCATGACCCTCTCAAGATGTTTCTCGTGAGCTTGTTCATTCTCACTATAAACAAGGATATCATCAAAATAGCAGATTATATTGGGTACATCCTTTAGGATAGTCTCCATGGTTCTCTGAAATATCTCTGGAGCTGATGAAATGCCAAATTGTAATCTCTTGAAGACATATCTCCCACATGGAGTGATGAATGGGGTAAGTTTTGCAGAATCTGGATCAAGGGGAATCTGATAGAAACCTGATGTTGCATCCAGCTTGCTGTAAACTGCTGATCCAGAGAGCTTATGTAAGATATCTTCCACTGTTGGCAAGGTGTACCGCTCTCGCCTCACTGCGGTATTGAGTTTCTTGTAGTCAACGCAAATACGTATGCTACCTGATTTCTTCATTACTGGCACAAAGGGAGAGCACCAATCTGTTGGCTCTGTTACTTCCTCTATAATCCCTGTTTCCTGCATCCCTTGTTCGTATTGGCGGGCATGCAGGATGGCGTCTTGCAGTGTTAAATCTGCCTTTAATTGTAATCTTTCGGACAAGTCTCTGTCGAGGATCCCTAGCACGAGGCGATCTCTGATGGCTTCATCTTCGTCTCTTACTTCTGCCTTTGCAGCGAGCTCGTACAAATCTCTAATGTATTCTTCGATACTTTCGTCTGCTTTCTGATTTCTGGCGTAAAATCGTGCACGCTCATGGATGATATTGCGTTTTGGAACGAAGTACTCATCGAATTTTTCCAGAACAGCGTCGTAATCTTGCTGCTGTCGAGCATCGAGACCAAAAGAGATGAAAATGCGTTCTGCGTCGTTGCCCATAGTGTAGATCAAGGCACTGACCTGAACTGCTTCCTCGTCTTTGTCTAGTTTTGATGCACATCTGAAACGCTGAAATCGTTGCTTCAAATCAGGCCAAGAGGTTGGCTGGGAAAAATTAAATTGTTCTGGCGCTCTAAACGGAGCCATTAAGCAGCTTGTGATATTCTTTGTGATATATATATATATATAACTATCCCACTTCTGCCAAGATGTATCGTGACACCACTCACCAAACGATGGCCACCAACAAAGTACTGTCTGTAACAACTCACTTCACAAACAATCTGACAAAGGTTAGAGGAAACATTTACTTACAAGCTGTGTGTTATAAAGGTCATTTCAGAGGAAGCTTTACATTTAGACATTACAGGTATATTCTAAGACAACCATCAAGAAAGGAAGTTGTGACTCCTAATCAAATACAGAGGGCAACTATTTTGGATAGCTGCCAGGAAACACGTTACTTTTTGTAGAGGTTGTTGTTGACTTTGAAAGGGAAAGTGCTTCCACCTCTCGGTGATTTCGCACTGTGAAAGGATGGGATCTTTGGGGAATGTTGGTGTTGGGGAGGTGGGTGTGGGTATGGGGGAATGGGGAGGTGTTGGAGAAAAGTTGCTCTATTTGTGGTGCCAGATGTGTCATTTCCTTTTTCGAATATGCCTTCTATTGTTTGTTGGTGTTTAGGTTTTCCAAGTCTGCATGGGTGGTGTACTGTCTTTGTGCCCTCTATCCGTCGTTGATCTGCCAAGTTTGCATGGGTGGTTACAGTGCTGCTGCCCTCTTTTCCTGCTGCTGCTGCCGCTTGTTACCAGTGTTTAGGGGTCCTGCCCCGTCTACCGTGGTAGTGTATTGTGTTGGTTTATTGGATTCCATCTGTTGCTCTACTTTATTTTTTGTAAGCTTTTGTTTTTTTTATCCATGTAGGTGGCTGTGTTATCCTGTTTATCGTTATTCCTATGTTATATTAGACTAGAGTTTGGGTGGCTTGTTACCATCGCTACTACTAGTGACAGTATACTATAGTTCTTTAGGTGGGTTGAGGCAGTTTCTGAGATTTAGCCCCAGTCTATATTTATATAGGAAATGTTTTAGTTCTTCTCAATCTGGGTTATTTTCGTTGCATTCCAACAGTACATGCGGGTTGCTAAGTCTGTCCTCACAGGCACATTAGGGGCTCTTTGTATCTTTATAGGTATTCTCCGTTAAGCCTCATTCTGGCTATTTTAGTTTGGTCCGACCTGATTGACTTCAGGTACATCAAAGTGTGACTAGGCTAGTCATCTATCAGTCTCCTAGTACCTTTACCTTCATTTTTGTATTTTTCTTGCCACTTATTTTTATTGCTGGTTTTATAGCTTTTTTTTTCTCTGATGGTGAAATAGAGATGTTTAGGGTGGAGACTTTAGGGTTTGCTTCTTGATTTATTGCGAGTTTACCTAGTTCATTTGCCTCTTCATCTCTTTTGATTCCTATGTGGGAGGGAACCCAAAGGTTAATGTCTCCATGTTCCTGGTTGATTTTATTTATGATGGACAGTATCTTGTATACTATGTCTATTTTGTTTGAGGATTTGTTTTTTAAATCCTGAAGTGCTGATAGCGAATCTGAAATTACTAGATATTGTTGTTACGTTGTGTCCTTCATTCTGAGATTGAGTGTTTGAAGAGCTGTCAATATGGCAGTCAGCTCAGGTGTAAAAATTGATGTGTGCTTTGGGAGTCTGTTGGAGATGATGATGTTACCGGGTTGATTTACTCCTAATCCGGCTGTGTCTGACTCTTTGTCATGGGATCAGTCAGTATAAATCTGCACGTGGTCTTTGTATGTGGTGCTTAGCTTGAGCTTTGTTTCTGCAGTGATTTGAACTTGGTGTTGTTCTTTGTTGAATTTGGTGAGGACAAGGTCTATCTGTGGGTGTGGAAGTGTCCAGGGTGGTGTTTGCATGCTGTTCGGTGGGTAAGGAGCTGTTATGTTGATTTCTGCTCCTTTTGTGTTTTATAACTGTTGGATGTGTTGTTGTAGTGTGGTTTGTGGGATGGGGTGGCTTGTTCTTTGTCTGTGGGGTTGAACATGAATCTGTCGGACTGGAGGGTAGGTGGGAGACACTGAATCTTGTAGTGGTAATTAGCTGTCCTTTCTTTGATGAATAATTCTATAGGTTTCTGACCTTTTCCCGCCAGTACTGCTAGGTTTGGCGTGTACGATGGTACTCCCATAATTAATTTTAGTGCCCTGGCCTATACTGATTGAAGTTTAGCTATTTGGTTTGATCTAAGGTAGACTAGAAGTGGAGCTGCATTTAATAGTCTAGACATAATTTGGTCCTGATTGAGGTTAAGAAGAGATTTAGGATATTTTCCCCAGTTGTTTCCACTAACTAATCTCATTAGGTTTATTCATTTTTTGGCAGATTCAACTATTTTGTCTTTTTATGGGGTCCAGCTTCTTTTTCCGAGAAGATTACACCTAAAATTGTATCTGTGGACTGTAGTCAAGGGTTGTTTGGTTTAGTGTTAATTTGGGGTTTTCTGTCTTCTGGTTTGGTTTTTCGAATATTATTGCCTGGGTTTTGGTGGCTGAAAGTTTAAAGCCATTAAATTTGAGCCACTTCGCTATTTCATGCAGATACTCCGATATCTTATCTATTCCTATCATTTCAGGCCTGTTGGGGTTATTGGTTGGGCGTATTTCTATTTTTCCTAGAAGGGATGTGTCGTCCGCAAATTGTTTTGACTTTAACATGTTTTACACTTTTGAGGAGGTCTGCAATCATTATGTTGAGGAGCAAGGGACTGAGGACACTTCCCTGCGGGACTCCATTACCTTTGATCCTCGATTCTTTCTGCTATTTTTCTCTCTGATAAAAACAATTTGATTACTTGCACTATTTCAGTTTGAGTGCCTATGCAGAGGAGTTTCTGGAGCAGGCCCTCATGCCAGAGCATATCGTAAGCTTTTTCTATGTCCAGAAAATTTCCACACAGGTTCACTCTTTTTTCAGATTATTTCTTGTTGTAATGCTGTTATGTGGTCCATAGTGCTTCGTTTCTTCCTAAAACCACTATGTTCTTGGGGGGAGGATGTTGTTGGCCTCGCAGAAGTGGTTTAATATATTCTTAATAATTGTTTCAAATGTTTTGCCTAGTTGTGAAGTAAGCGCTATTGGTCTGTAGCGAGATGGGGCTGACTTTGCTTTACATGATTTGGGGATAGGGACTACTGTGGCCCTTTTCCAAATGTTAGGTAAACAACATTTCTCAAAAATATAATTGAAGAGCTGAAAGATAAGGTGTTTGGTTTTATGGTGGCAGGTTTGTAGCATTTGGTAAGTGATAAGATCTGGAACTGGGGCTGACCCTAACTTTTTAGTTGATGGGGCTTCCACAAGGTCTTCCATAGTTATTCTGTTTGTTAGTTTGAAAGGATCTTCTTGGTTTAGAGGGAGAACGAAGTTACTTTCTGTCTGTTCTCTGTATATCTTGAAGAGTCTGAGCTGACTTCCTGAAATTGTTCAGCCAATAGTTTTGCTTTTTCTAGGTTTGTCTCATATTTGGTACCTTCCTTTAGTAAGGTGGGCATGGTAGACCTTGGCCCTTGATTTCATCTTTTGATCTTTCTCCAGCTATTGGTTAGGTTAGCATTTAGGTCTAGAGTTATTTTGAGAAAAATACATTTTAGTTTTTTTTTAGTTGCATTGAAAATTTTTTGTTCCTACTTAAAAGCATATTTTTAGTTATTTTATACTTGACTATTCTGTCACAAATGGTTTCTAAAAATCTTTAAAACAATTAACATTACAAGAGTATACTTTCCACTTTAATATCACATTATGTGGACGCTGACGGGTTGTTTTGTAGCGATAAGACAAATCTTTTCTGAGGCGATTTGTAAATTGTATTTCTTGTTGACGTGACTAGTAAGTTCAGTGAAGAACCTGCGATGTGTACCGTATATGCCTCATACTTCATATTGTCTCACCTCTCGGTTGACTGGTCCTGTGTGTACCCCGTGATGCTTAGGTAGTCGCCATTTACATGTTCATTCTGCTTTTTCTTTTTCAGCTTCTGCTACTGCTGCTTCTGTTAATTCATCGTTTTCCTCTGCTTATTTTAGTTCTTGTTAATATCATAAATAGCTTTGGGAATAACACTTTCAGTACTAATAAATACTTGTATATATAAATTGTCAACACTTTCTTCCTCTACTTGTTCTACTTATTATTATCTATTTATTATTCAATGGCTTCTTTTCAATTTTTATACTTCTTTTTTTCGTGTTAACATCATATTATAAGCAGGAGGAGTAGCAATTGTAGTAGCACTATCAATAATACCAGTCCTATGAAAGGCCAGTTTGTATAATTTGATCTTTACCATGAAATTACATAATTGAATGTCGCTAAGTTTACAAAACAAATACAAACACTAAGAAAAGTAATAAAAGATTTAAGAGGTCCCTGGACATTTATAGATGGTCAAATGGTGACAACAACTAATAATGATAATAAATGCCTAAAACTGTAAACAATAAAATATTTCAACATTATATAAATGTTTGAGTGTTATTGTATTATTCAGTAATCTTCTATATTTTGTATTGGCTCTTCCTCCATCGCGTAAACTCTTCCAACTATTCTTGTGGTCACTCGAGTGATTCAGTGAGTGGTGAGGAATGTGGAGAGCACATGGCAGATCACATGCATCACGTGCTTTTAAAAGCAAGCAACATTGAGCATACATGTACTTCCTTTCCTGCAACGTTTAGCGGCTCAAACCCTATTTATATAGTCTGTTAGAATGCTTGTCTACCTCACTCGCGACTGCCTGTTGTAATGTTTGACTACGTCACTCACGTCAGCCTGTTGTAATGTTTGACTACGTTACTCACGTCAGCCTGTTCTAATGTTTGACTACGTCACTCACGTCAGCCTGTTGTAATGTTTGACTACGTCACTCACGTCAGCCTGTTGTAATGTTTGACTACGTTACTCACGTCAGCCTGTTGTAATGTTTGCCTACGTGAGCCTATTTTATTGTTTGTCCACTTCTCGTTCTTCAATCAAGTGTAATGTTTGTCTACGGCAGTTAATAAAACCTCTTTTCTTATCTTATTTTATATTTTTCGTCGTCACATGTCGTCTCTTTTCTATTGCCTTTCCTGAAACACGGACCTCGCAATGTACAGAAAGTTTACGCAATATTTAGTGGCGTCTAAACAAACAAAAGGTACATTTGAATGAAAAAAGCTGGCCCTAAAACTAAAACTCCCCTTTAATTCGAAGGTCTATCGAATAAACATAATAAAGATTTGGTTATAACCTAGCCAGAAGCATACCCTCACGATCTGCAATCCCCAAATCAGCAGTAACTGACTGCCTCTCTTTGAAGTGGCTTGACCAAGGTGTTATCAGGCCACCTCAGCTTGACACGCACCACCAAGTCCTAGTATGGAATGAGTGCGACAGTCGTGTCGGCGGGTGTGTGGAGAGGCCACTTGCTCTCAGCCCCTCACTTTGTTGCCTACACCCGGGATGTCACTCACTTTCTGTACCCCAGAACTAGCAAATGTTTTAGAATGGGAAGTCTACGAAGAGAACACGTTAGGGAGTGGCCACTTTCCAATTATAATGTCTATGGCGGACACTAAAATAATCCAACCAAGCCCCCATCTGTCTAGAATTAACGCTAAAACAACACACTGGAATCTGTACCAGTCACTAACAGAAGTGAGTGATGTATGGCTCCCTGATGATGACATATACACCAAGACTGACAAACTGACAGATAGCATCATTAAAGCAATCACATCAGCATCTCTATATGGAAATGGTAAGAAATGCATGTATTCTGGGCAAGCCTGGTGGACCAAGGAATTTAAACAAGCAATTAGGAACAGTAAACATGAAATAAAGATATGGAAAAGCCACAAAACTATAGAAAACAGAATCAAATACAAAAAGGCCAAAGCTGCAGCAAAATGCACTATCCTCCAAGCAAAAAAGAGGAATGGCATCGGTTCACTTAATCTCTAGACCTAAATGCTAACCTAACCAATAGCTGGAGAAAGATCAAAAGATTAAATCAAGGGCCAAGGTCTACCATGCCCACCTTACTAAAGGAAGGTACCAAATATGAGACAAACCTAGAAAAAGCAAAACTATTGGCTGAACAATTTCAGGAAGTCAGCTCAGACTCTTCAAGATATACAGAGAACAGACAGAAAGTAACTTCGTTCTCCCTCTAAACCAAGAAGATCCTTTCAAACTAACAAACAGAATAACTATGGAAGAGCTTGTGGAAGCCCCATCAACTAAAAAGTTAGGGTCAGCCCCAGTTCCAGATCTTATCACTTACCAAATGCTACAAACCTGCCACCATAAAACCAAACACCTTATCTTTCAGCTCTTCAATTATATTTTTGAGAAATGTTGTTTACCTAACATTTGGAAAAGGGCCACAGTAGTCCCTATCCCCAAATCATGTAAAGCAAAGTCAGCCCCATCTCGCTACAGACCAATAGCGCTTACTTCACAACTAGGCAAAACATTTGAAACAATTATTAAGAATATATTAAACCACTTCTGCGAGGCCAACAACATCCTCCCCCCAAGAACATAGTGGTTTTAGGAAGAAACGAAGCACTATGGACCACATAACAGCATTACAACAAGAAATAATCTGAAAAAGAGTGAACCTGTGTGGAAATTTTCTGGACATAGAAAAAGCTTACGATATGCTCTGGCATGAGGGCCTGCTCCAGAAACTCCTCTGCATAGGCACTCAAACTGAAATAGTGCAAGTAATCAAATTGTTTTTATCAGAGAGAAAAATAGCAGAAAGAATCGAGGATCAAAGGTACCACTAGGTAATGGAGTCCCGCAGGGAAG
This sequence comes from Marisa cornuarietis, assembly GCA_004794655.1. NCBI lineage: Eukaryota > Metazoa > Mollusca > Gastropoda > Architaenioglossa > Ampullariidae > Marisa > Marisa cornuarietis. Next base: position 2,281,224 of record SMMW01000605.1, read on the forward strand.
TGTCCTCAGTCCCTTGCTCTTCAACATAATGATTGCAGACCTCCTCAAAAGTGTAAAACATGTTAAAGTCAAAACAATTTGCGGACGACACATCCCTTCTAGGAAAAATAGAAATACGCCCAACCAATAACCCCAACAGGCCTGAAATGATAGGAATAGATAAGATATCGGAGTATCTGCATGAAATAGCGAAGTGGCTCAAATTTAATGGCTTTAAACTTTCAGCCACCAAAACCCAGGCAATAATATTCGAAAAACCAAACCAGAAGACAGAAAACCCCAAATTAACACTAAACCAAACAACCCTTGACTACAGTCCACAGATACAATTTTAGGTGTAATCTTCTCGGAAAAAGAAGCTGGACCCCATAAAAAGACAAAATAGTTGAATCTGCCAAAAAATGAATAAACCTAATGAGATTAGTTAGTGGAAACAACTGGGGAAAATATCCTAAATCTCTTCTTAACCTCAATCAGGACCAAATTATGTCTAGACTATTAAATGCAGCTCCACTTCTAGTCTACCTTAGATCAAACCAAATAGCTAAACTTCAATCAGTATAGGCCAGGGCACTAAAATTAATTATGGGAGTACCATCGTACACGCCAAACCTAGCAGTACTGGCGGGAAAAGGTCAGAAACCTATAGAATTATTCATCAAAGAAAGGACAGCTAATTACCACTACAAGATTCAGTGTCTCCCACCTACCCTCCAGTCCGACAGATTCATGTTCAACCCCACAGACAAAGAACAAGCCACCCCATCCCACAAACCACACTACAACAACACATCCAACAGTTATAAAACACAAAAGGAGCAGAAATCAACATAACAGCTCCTTACCCACCGAACAGCATGCAAACACCACCCTGGACACTTCCACACCCACAGATAGACCTTGTCCTCACCAAATTCAACAAAGAACAACACCAAGTTCAAATCACTGCAGAAACAAAGCTCAAGCTAAGCACCACATACAAAGACCACGTGCAGATTTATACTGACTGATCCCATGACAAAGAGTCAGACACAGCCGGATTAGGAGTAAATCAACCCGGTAACATCATCATCTCCAACAGACTCCCAAAGCACACATCAATTTTTACACCTGAGCTGACTGCCATATTGACAGCTCTTCAAACACTCCATCTCAGAATGAAGGACACAACGTAACAACAATATCTAGTAATTTCAGATTCGCTATCAGCACTTCAGGATTTAAAAAACAAATCCTCAAACAAAATAGACATAGTATACAAGATACTGTCCATCATAAATAAAATCAACCAGGAACATGGAGACATTAACCTTTGGGTTCCCTCCCACATAGGAATCAAAAGAGATGAAGAGGCAAATGAACTAGGTAAACTCGCAATAAATCAAGAAGCAAACCCTAAAGTCTCCACCCTAAACATCTCTATTTCACCATCAGAGAAAAAAAAAGCTATAAAACCAGCAATAAAAATAAGTGGCAAGAAAAATACAAAAATGAAGGTAAAGGTACTAGGAGACTGATAGATGACTAGCCTAGTCACACTTTGATGTACCTGAAGTCAATCAGGTCGGACCAAACTAAAATAGCCAGAATGAGGCTTAACGGAGAATACCTATAAAGATACAAAGAGCCCCTAATGTGCCTGTGAGGACAGACTTAGCAACCCGCATGTACTGTTGGAATGCAACGAAAATAACCCAGATTGAGAAGAACTAAAACATTTCCTATATAAATATAGACTGGGGCTAAATCTCAGAAACTGCCTCAACCCACCTAAAGAACTATAGTATACTGTCACTAGTAGTAGCGATGGTAACAAGCCACCCAAACTCTAGTCTAATATAACATAGGAATAACGATAAACAGGATAACACAGCCACCTACATGGATAAAAAAAACAAAAGCTTACAAAAAATAAAGTAGAGCAACAGATGGAATCCAATAAACCAACACAATACACTACCACGGTAGACGGGGCAGGACCCCTAAACACTGGTAACAAGCGGCAGCAGCAGCAGGAAAAGAGGGCAGCAGCACTGTAACCACCCATGCAAACTTGGCAGATCAACGACGGATAGAGGGCACAAAGACAGTACACCACCCATGCAGACTTGGAAAACCTAAACACCAACAAACAATAGAAGGCATATTCGAAAAAGGAAATGACACATCTGGCACCACAAATAGAGCAACTTTTCTCCAACACCTCCCCATTCCCCCATACCCACACCCACCTCCCCAACACCAACATTCCCCAAAGATCCCATCCTTTCACAGTGCGAAATCACCGAGAGGTGGAAGCACTTTCCCTTTCAAAGTCAACAACAACCTCTACAAAAAGTAACGTGTTTCCTGGCAGCTATCCAAAATAGTTGCCCTCTGTATTTGATTAGGAGTCACAACTTCCTTTCTTGATGGTTGTCTTAGAATATACCTGTAATGTCTAAATGTAAAGCTTCCTCTGAAATGACCTTTATAACACACAGCTTGTAAGTAAATGTTTCCTCTAACCTTTGTCAGATTGTTTGTGAAGTGAGTTGTTACAGACAGTACTTTGTTGGTGGCCATCGTTTGGTGAGTGGTGTCACGATACATCTTGGCAGAAGTGGGATAGTTATATATATATATATATCACAAAGAATATCACAAGCTGCTTAATGGCTCCGTTTAGAGCGCCAGAACAATTTAATTTTTCCCAGCCAACCTCTTGGCCTGATTTGAAGCAACGATTTCAGCGTTTCAGATGTGCATCAAAACTAGACAAAGACGAGGAAGCAGTTCAGGTCAGTGCCTTGATCTACACTATGGGCAACGACGCAGAACGCATTTTCATCTCTTTTGGTCTCGATGCTCGACAGCAGCAAGATTACGACGCTGTTCTGGAAAAATTCGATGAGTACTTCGTTCCAAAACGCAATATCATCCATGAGCGTGCACGATTTTACGCCAGAAATCAGAAAGCAGACGAAAGTATCGAAGAATACATTAGAGATTTGTACGAGCTCGCTGCAAAGGCAGAAGTAAGAGACGAAGATGAAGCCATCAGAGATCGCCTCGTGCTAGGGATCCTCGACAGAGACTTGTCCGAAAGATTACAATTAAAGGCAGATTTAACACTGCAAGACGCCATCCTGCATGCCCGCCAATACGAACAAGGGATGCAGGAAACAGGGATTATAGAGGAAGTAACAGAGCCAACAGATTGGTGCTCTCCCTTTGTGCCAGTAATGAAGAAATCAGGTAGCATACGTATTTGCGTTGACTACAAGAAACTCAATACCGCAGTGAGGCGAGAGCGGTACACCTTGCCAACAGTGGAAGATATCTTACATAAGCTCTCTGGATCAGCAGTTTACAGCAAGCTGGATGCAACATCAGGTTTCTATCAGATTCCCCTTGATCCAGATTCTGCAAAACTTACCCCATTCATCACTCCATGTGGGAGATATGTCTTCAAGAGATTACAATTTGGCATTTCATCAGCTCCAGAGATATTTCAGAGAACCATGGAGACTATCCTAAAGGATGTACCCAATATAATCTGCTATTTTGATGATATCCTTGTTTATAGTGAGAATGAACAAGCTCACGAGAAACATCTTGAGAGGGTCATGAAAACACTTGCCAGTGCTAACCTGAAACTCACCTATGAGAAATGTGAGCTCAGGAAGCATGAGATTGAATTTTTGGGTCATAGAATCAGCAAGAATGGAATTTCACCAGACTCAGGAAAGGTTGAAGCAATAATTGCCATGCCAGTTCCAACTTATGTACCCGAGTTGAGGAGGATGCTGGGCATGTGCAACTTCTTAGGGCGGTATTTGCCAAGTCTGTCTACAGTACTTCAGCCACTGACTCAACTGCTGGGGAAGGATCGAGAGTGGAATTGGGGCTCAATGCAAGTCAAAGCCGTGGCTGATGTGAAGAAACTGCTTAATTCAGCACCAACGCTCTATTCTACGATCCGGCAAAGATTACAATTGTCAGCGCAGATGCAAGTAGTTATGGCATTGGTGGCGTGTTGCTACAGCAGCACCCTGAAGGTCTCAAAGCAGTGGCATATTGTTCAAGAACATTGACTGCTAGTGAATGCAGATATGCACAGATAAAGAAACACTGGCAGCAGTCTGGGCTTGTGAAAAGTTCAGCAGATACTTGATTGGTCTTGACAATGTTCGACTACAGACTGATCACAAACCTATTGTGCCACTAATCAACAATCGTGACTTGCAAGATACTCCTATCAGATGCCAACGCATGTTGATGCTCCTCATGAGATTCAGCATCACCGCAGAGTATGTGCCAGGGAAGAAGCTTGTCATTGCAGATGCTCTATCCCGAAGTCCTCAGTTAACCACTGCTGAATCTGATGTTATAGCACTTTCAGAAGATGTTGAGGCATATTTGAGCAGTGTAGACATTTCATGGTCATGTGCAGCTTCAGATAAACGTCTGAAAGAGATTGCAGAAGAGACAAGAAAAGACAGACTGATTCAAGCAGCAATTCTCTACACTAATGAAGGCTGGCCAAAATACATTACAGATGTAGAAGATAATCTTCGTGACTATTATGCAGTGCGCATGGAACTTAGTGTGCACCATGGTCTCCTTACCAGAGAAACACGCATTGTGGTGCCAGCACCACTTCATGATGATATCCTGAAGAGGATACATGAAGGTCATCAAGGAATCACTAAATGCAGAGAGAAAGCAAAAGCAGCAGTTTGGTGGCCAGGTATCAATCACAAGATTACAAGAATTGTCGAATAATGCAGACATTGCCAGAAGAAGAAACCTACACAGAACAAGGAACCTTTGATACCAACAGAATTACCACAGCGTGTATTCCAGAAGTGTGCAGCAGATTTTCTGGAGTTCAAAGGACAATCATACCTTGTGCTTGTAGATTAGTATTCGCGTTTTATTGATCTTGCGCACATCAAGAGTAGCACATCAGCAGAAGTTATCAAACTTCTGAAGAGCATGTTTGCACGCCAAGGAATCCCAGAGATTCTTGTTACAGACAATGGAAGGCAATTCACATCTAGGGAGTTCCAGGAATTTGCAGTAAAGTGGGGATTTCAACATGTGACAACGAGTCCACACTTTCCACAAGCTAATGGAGAGACTGAAAGAGCAGTTCAAATTGCCAAAAAGATTCTGCAGCAAGATGAACCGGAATTAGCTCTATTGATATACAGAGACACGACAATTTCTGCTACAGGATATAGTCCAGCAGAATTAGCATGTGGAAGAAAACTGAGAACTACATTACCTACATTGCCTGAGAACCTTGAGTCAAGAACATTTGATAAAGCAGCTGTAACAGCGAGCGATGCAAAAGCGAAGCAGTCCTACAAGAACTGTTTTGACAAGCGTCATGGAGTGCGAGCGCTTGACCAACTTCGTCCAGGCGACACTGTATTGCAGAAGTCAGATGGTCAGAAGCACTGGGGAAGTCTAGCAGTCATTCTGCAGCAGTGTGCTCCGAGGTCATATATTGTACAAACTCCAAGAGGCAGTTTTCGACGCAACAGACGTCATCTCAGAAGGTCAAGAAACTTCGAGCCGGAGCAGTCCAATTCCAAACCCAGTCCTGTCCAAAATGACTTTTCCCTGTATTCTTCCCAAGTCCCAGTGACAGGTGAACCAGAGACAGCGCTTGATGTTAGTGATCCTAGTCAAGGTCCAGAATCGACATCTAGTAAAGGTGGTCCTGCTACAGAAGCCAGACATGGTGCTACTCCAGATCCAGGAGATTCCCATCCCAGTAGCAGCTCTGCACCTAGAATGACTCGAAGCGGCAGAATAATCACACGGCCTGCGCGTTACAAAGACTGATCATTATGTTTTGAACATTGACTAGAGAATAAACATTCTCCCCATCAGTTGAAGAATCTCAAGGGAGGGGAGATGTAATGATAAGAGTTATCCCGGTAGTAATAAGGGTTATCCCGGTAGGGACATCCGGGGCTTAATGTACATTTGAGTGATGTCCAAGATGACGAGTTAGCTTATTGCTTTTGTTACAACTAAATACAGTATTCATCAAAATCCACAGTGTCTTGTGTTGGTCGGCTGATAGCACGCAGCACGATACAGTGAGGGTGGTGCTTATCTCCCTATTGTAGCTATACCTTTCCCAAACCTCTATAGAGGAAGGTCATCATTCTACAGATTTCTGGCAGAATAATTTTCATTTACCTGTCCACGCCACTGATACAATTTACTGGCGAATGGTTCATACAGAAAACACACGTGAGCTGTTTGGCATAACGTCTTAGAAATGTAACCCTAACCCTAAATACAAGGAACTTCAGGTTAAAATATATAGTTTCTCTCTTTGCCAGAGCTGTTCTTTACCTCTACTGGTGCTCAAGTTCCCAGCTAGGCCCGTCCGAATCGGTCACTGCCCTGCTCCTTCATTCTGGCAAGTGAATAGGTTAATGGCGCATGGTTATCTCTCCCCGTTCCTCGCTGCTAGGAAGTTCGGTGACGCCCCTTTGAATGCTGATGTTTCCTTGACAACCCATTACTCACCTGCCCTAAGCTAACCCTTCCCAATCAGACTGCTTACTGGACTAGTTGCTATTCCTATTACCTAGCGACAATAATATTGCTGGATTACCGATGTCGACCGACTAGTCTACCCTACACTATTATTGAAGTCGGTATTAGTCTTGATTCTAGTTGTTTCGTTACACAGTACATCTGGTCATGTTGCCTAGTATGGAGATGTCAGATTTTTCTCGTCTGGTGGATCTCAAACCTCTGTGTGTTTCATGACGGGGTGTAGTACATGGTAGACTGACACATAGTCACTTACCTTCCATACGACCAGACCTGCAAACATCTAACAGAAATAACTTCTTTCTTTACACGTGGTAGATAAAAATAATCATTTAACTCACAACAAATTCTGAGCATCAAAAGACATTTAGCTTCTGTAAAACCTATTTGGAAATATTTTAAACATTTTTGCTTCAAAGGCTGCTTTAAAGCCTTAAGACTGGGACAAAACAATTGAAACACAACGAAAAGGAAAAGTTTTATGAGTTCCACGATAGTTCTTTTTACCTTTAAATTCTCGTTAAAAATCTCTTGTTTGACTTGTAACATAAAAATATTTTTCTTTTCCGGGCAAAATACTCAAAATAGATGCCTCTAATGTAGAACAAAACAGAAAAGAAAAAGAAAAAAACATTTACTTTTCGGAACGAATTTTCTTGGATCGTAACTCGCTATCGTAACGTAAAAACATTTTATAAGATACAAAAATCATTTACCTGAGAAATAGAAATTTCTCTGGAGAATCTTTTTGTTCACGAAATACAGGAATGAGTTTTACTTCGATTGTCACCACAGTGGTCTGCCATCCCGTGCCACCCACTGCTCCATCAAGACAATAAAAGAGCAAAAGACTCTTTCATACAAAAGGTTTATAAAGTCTGACTTTCGTCATTGTGGTGCTTTGTCCTGACTATTGCCAGTAGCTCCGTGTGTCTTGTCAGGTGTTTTCACAGATAGCTTGTGACTAACTGTTCTTTGGCAAAGTCAAAGCGATCTGAAAACTTGCTATTAGTAAAAGTCCGATTGTTGAAATGATTTCTGAATCACATTTAGTGAAACCCATAAGATCAAACAGGGGTGTGAGAAAATTATATTATTAGGTAAATGCCGAACAGTAGCAACAAGTAACATCATGACGAGACTAGATGATGTTAAAGGCTGTTCTTTGGGCTGACGGTGACAACCCGTCTTTAATTCTGTTAACAATATCATTCTGTTATTATTTTTCACTGATTCAGTGTTAAAAGACATTTTCTGAAAAACTGTTCTTCGGAGACATCAAAGCAGTCTGAGAAATTACTATTAATAAAAGTCCAGGTGATCAAAATGATTTACAGATATTTTTAAAATATATATTGTGATCTCAAAGTCGACTTTTGTGTGTACTTACATGAGAAAAATGTTTCAGTGCGCTGATCGATTGGAGAGGAGGAAAGCAGGAAAAGACGATTCCCTTACCTGCTGTTTGTAACTGTCTTTGATGTTGCTCGCTTAGCCGTCACTCCCTGTGATCTTCAGATTGTGAAGAATAGAAACTCACCAGGATACTTTAATGTAGGTGACACCCATTGATCCATTAAAGCTATAAAACAGCTCAGAACAAAAGTTTATCTACAAGTCGGAGGGTTGGCACAGGGTTCCATGTACCGACATTTATTCTCCGTTTGCTGCTAGCAAAGTTAGTTTAGTCAGAGATATGAGGAAGTACTGCTATTGTGTTAGGTCTGAGTATTTACAGAGATCTTAGACATTATTATTATTGCTTGGAGTTCCAGTGTATTATGTAATCGGACAAAATACTATTGGCTGACCCCGTGTGTTCACAGATGTGAAAGATTATAATTAGTCCGTGTGATTAAAGAGGTCTCACAATGTATTTCGGATTTGCTTAAAATGTAACAGAATAAAAAGGTAAACGCGTATTTTTTATATTTTACGTGTTCTAAGACAAATGGACACATTTCACCTGCTGTTTTCCAGGCATCTTGCTCTTTATTGATCGTTAACTTACTCCGTCTTCGTTTTCTTTTCTGCAGGCATGATGACAAAAATTATCCTTGCGACGACTAGTATACTTCTCTGTACCTTTCAAAATTCAACCAATGTGGTTAAGAATTGGAAGAAAGAAGCTATCACGGAAAGAAATGTTACGCACGATTACATCCCTTCTTCATCAGAATATCCCGTCAGTCCTGATGGTACCTATAATGGGACTTCATCGTCTATAGAAAACAATGGTCTTCAACATTCTTTTAACGGGATAACAGAGATGTCTTTTCTGTGGAACAACAACTTCACTACCGATGTACCACTCGCCATTCATCCGTTTGAACAAGTTAACGAGTTTGGTTCTGCTTATTTGGACTTAAGACTTGAAGACTGCGTCAATCAATGGCGGGACTATCAGGTCAGAGGGAGCAAAGGTCACATACGGATTTCTTTTACTCCCACCGTTAACTTTGAGACCTGCCTGAATAGTGTGATTTACAGCATAGAGCTGACTGTTCCCCCAGGGATGGTAGCTCATATGCAGACAATAAATATTCCTTATACTGATACGCGATTCGAAATCCTTGATGGGGACAAAAATGTCCTGTTGACGGAATATTTTATTAAGTTCCCGAAGGAATTCGTCACCTACTCTAACACTGTCAGCTTTAAACTAGAGATGAACGCGAAAAAATATGCTTTTGAACTCTACCTGACCTTCATGGCAATTCCACAAACTACCCAGTCACACCTGGTGGTTAATTTTACCTCCCCAACTACAGGTAAATATTTTGAATGGTATTTTCATTCCAATTGTAATATTTTCCTTTCATCTTCTGGATGTCCCCACTTGCATCTCTTCTTGTCAGTCTTGCCACACTTTCGTTTTCTTTGAACTTCGCTCATTTTCCGGACCTAAATTCCACAATTAAGCATTTATTCATTAAAAACAGTTTCAGTTTGTTTTACAAAAGTATTTTTACATTATTTGCAATAAGCCATAGTACAAAAGTTTCGTCAGTTTACAAGAATAGTGTTTGCTCGTCTAATGCATTCTTGTTTTATGAATTGTCATTTTAATAAGGGCTTTCTGTGTAGGAGGCATTGTATGGGACTAGAGGTACGCGGTGTTACCAACTTGTTGTCACAGGATGCTTTAGGATTAAAAACAGGAGAGAGGATTGGTTACCTCACCCTTTAAATCAGCTACCCACATATCTTCAATAAACCTCACATCTAAGAAAGCAGGGTCAGCCTAAACAAATTTTTTTACAAGCCAGTAATTTATCAAAGGATCCATCTGTCGAGTGTTTTTACCCCTGTATGTGAAATGTGGTGAAATCTTGACTGAACTCTAAGTAAGCGAGCCGAACTTTTATAGATATAACAAAACCGTTTTTTTTATGACAGAAATAGCGGCACTAACATTTTTGTAGATAAAATCTTTTGCTAAATTCATAATCTCAAAGGAAGAAAACGTCCAAGAACAAAAAAGAGGAAACAAAACAACTAGAATTATCTCAATAAACATTGTGCCCATCAGGTCTGCTCTTAGACACTTCATATCATAACTAACAGAAATCAATATTTGTGGGGTCTAATACAAGGTAACAGATCAGTAAATTAGACTTTCAAAAGTTTCTTGCTTGCTTTTCAGTTGTGTGTGTGTGTGTGTGTGTGTGTGTGTGTGCGTGTGTGTGTGTGTGTGTGTGTGTGTTGTTTCAGTTGTAAGTTTCCCACTACAACCTTTTGACCAAGTAACATGTGCAATGTCACCAGTTTTTCTAAAATTCTCGCTGTGCTAATCAATTTGGTGCCTTTGTCTATACAGTGGCGCATGTTAGTTAATTATATAATATCGGAGGTAGTTTGTCTGCCGGAAAAACTTAACCGACCTGTTCAGTACCCACATGAGGACGATTTTACTCGGAAAAGTTGCCGAGAGCCATCAGTACTAGTCCTAGTAAACGATTTTTGATCGCTTTATCCAAGGGTTACAGTTCATTGGTCTAATGCTGAGTTAAGGAGTTACCTTTAGAATTATGAATTACTCAAAATGAATCTCATTGCAGCTGAGATCTTTCTTCTTTTGTTTATTTATTATTTGTTATCATTTTCAGGGTACATAGAACCATCTCAGCAGAGCAGCAAAACTTTTATGAACATATGGTCTTACCTGGCTACTCCTGATGACCATGCTGTTGTTATTAACATTTATTCTGCCAATCCCAAACCAACTTGCTTCACGAGTAATAATGCTGACCTTTTAATCTTCTACACGGACTTAAACTCCACTGTTTATCAGTTGTGTGGATTAATTAAATACTCATACACAAACCCGTTTATTTATCATGGTGATGTACATGTGCAGTACAAAAGTTTCTACGAATATAAGTTTTCCTACTTCCGAGTACTGTTCTCCTTCCACCATGTGTCAGCACTACCTGTTCCCCTGTCTGAAGGCAAGTGGAACTGCTCAGCCGTGCGATGGGAGGACATGCAGCAGCACTTCCCGTGTAACTTTGTCTCTGACTGCGTGGGCGGCGAAGATGAAGCCAGATGCTGGCAAGGTGATGGCACGTGCAGTCCGGGAACATTCCAGGCTGACGGGCGTTGTTATTCAGTTTTACTGTTAGAGCAGCAAGAATCTTCGTGGAATCTTGCCAGTTCAGGGTGTCGGATACGTGGGGGACATTTGCCCACCCTGACCACAAGACGTGTTTGGGACTCTATCGAGGGCCTGGCTAAAAGAATAAACAAATGCAAGTTCTTCTTCACCGGCGCCAAGTCAGCTCCTCCGTCAGCCCCCGCTATATAGGTATTTGATCTTTCAGTGATTTTTATGTAATTATTTGATCTTTTAGTGGGTTGTGTGTAAGTAGTCGCCCTTTCAGTGATCTTATGTAAGTATTTGACCTTTCACTGATCTTTAACGTGGATCACAAATGACATAGTGACAGGGTTACTAATAGTTGGTAAGGTTTCTTTGGTGAAATAAGAGAAAAATTCACACTAGGCTCCTCTGTTGTGTAGGTATCAAAGCAGCTGGCTGTGGTCTGATGGAACAATCGCACATTTCATCAAGCTGAGTTCTTTAAGCCTCTTTAGCAGGCTCAGTGACTCTTGTTCGGCTTTCTCCTTGTTTGCATTATATGTAGAGACCCCCATTCCGCTTGATGTTGTACGATGTGAGCTGATGTATACCACATCCTGTCTTTTGTGTGAGATCCCTGGAATCACAAAGCCGCAAGAAGAAATTAAACTACTGAAGACTTCAACGACCAAATCCAATTCTACTCTCGTCAAGGTCACTTAATTTTAACATTGAATGTCCTAATCTGCTTAATGTTATGATATGGATTATTTTTGTTAGTTCAATATGCCCAACATTCAACATGAACATAACATTTACCACAAATGCATCAACCAAAAACGCTTTTCATTAAAAACATTTTTTACTAAGTACAGAAGGAGAAACAAGAGTAGATGTGGAGGTGGGAAGAAAAGACATGGAGAAAGAGAGAATGAAAGGGAGGACAGAGCTAGTGAGGACATTCCAGCTTCCACTATTTGTACTTATATTAACAGTTGATTTTATGGTTTCCACAGTAATTCGTACAGGTCTTACTTATTACTTAATATACTATTATATCTATCTATGTTGTATCTATATTTCATAATCATCAAAAAATGTATAGAAATATTTCAATTTGCGTACAAAAGTATGATGTTTTACCAGAAAGATAATTAGGTCTAACACTTTGTTTTAAGTAAAGGTAAAACTCTGTGAAGATTCCTTAACTGAAACCATTATAGCTGTCTGTTGTTGTCTTACGGCATTTGTTAAACACATCTTCACAAAGAGTCAAAATTTCCAAATATTAAATTGTAGAAAGTTAGTGGTTAGATTAGGAAATTTTAGATGAAACTCCTGGTATGTGAAATAATCACCATTATGCAGTTAATGAAGTTAAGGTATAACCTTCTCAATATCTTCTCCCAGCCTGTAATGAAGGGAGATTGCGTGGTTCCCCTTAACAATATTTATGGTGTATAATAGACATTCTGCATTAAAATCGTCAATTATCGTGGGTGTGCATTTTCGTATAGTCTTTTAAAATGTTTCAAAAAATCATGCCATAAAGGGTATATGTATTCTATAGATTAGTGAGTTTACAAATTCATTACCTGGGGAATGTAGTTTATATAGTTTAGGATACAAGAACAGGGAGGATTCATTAAATACTGCCTGGTTGTAGAGAAGTCTCCTTAGACGACTGATTTTTCATTGCAGACAAGAAATAATAGATATTAAACACTTGTAGGGCACCCTTTATGTAAGGTTGATACACCTTTATTACTAATTTTGGCTTGCTTTCTAGTGCGTAAAAATTAAAAAACAACTTTCTTTCAAAAATGTGTCCTCCAGGTGAGGTAAGTTAAGGAATAGGTAAGTAAATTTTGACTTGGCTAAGGCTTTTAAAACTGTTATTTTTCCAAAATGGTTTAAGCAGACGCTTACTGCATGAACAAAGTAATTTTTTTATTTTAATTAAAATATCGTCATAGTTTAAAATTACAATACGATACAGATCAACCGAGAAAGTGACACCTAACTATTTAAAAATTCCTGGATCCCAACAGAAATTCATATCACACAGAAACTTTATCTGGGCGTTTTCGTTACTGCCTCTCAATATAGCTTGGGTTTTCTCATGTTTAACATTTAGACTGACATCTTTGCAAAGACAGTGGGAATTATAACACTTTCTATAAAACGAATTTTCACTTCTATCCAGGCATAATTCTGCATCATCTGCAAATTGTAATAATGAAAATTTGTTATCATGCACTTTCATACCTCTCACATTTACATTTTCACGTAACATAATAGATAAAATCTCTCACACAGCAAAAACAAATAAGGTGACAGGGATCCCCTTTTCTCGCTCCTCTACATAAACGGAACCACAAAGAATACATACCATTAACTAAAATGTATGAGGAAATGTCTGAAGAGTAAGTGTGTACATATTTCCTCAAACCAGGTCCAAAATTTAAGAAGTTCAGTACTATCGAACGCGTTTTCAAAGTCCACAAATAGTAGTAAACCAGGTATTTTTTTACAATTAGTGTACATTAGAAGGTCATATATTAGACTATATTGTCCCCAATGTTCCTTCTTTTTATGAAACCTTTTTTATCAGTGTTAATTATTTTGGGCAGTACCATTTTTATGCTGATGTATTTATTGTCCGAACTTAAATCATTGTGTTCTGTATACTATACTACCTCTATGTTCTAATACGAATTGTTCTGTCCCAGTACATAATGTGTTATTATGTATATTATACTGTCCCAATAAAATCTACAGATGTGAATATTGTACCGTCCTTACACAATGTGCTTGTGCACAAATTGTATGACTTCATCACAGTGTAACACGCCCGATGTATTGTTAACAAATCTCAGTATAAAGTTTTGAAGTAAGCATACCTTTTTTGGAACCTATACCTTCATACATGATAAAGGAGCTGTTTATTAAGCTCCAACTAATTCTTTTCTGCGCAGCTTAGGTTTCATTAAGTAGCAGTATTATAATTACTTGACTGTAGCGCATAATATATTCTACTGAAAATCCTCTCAGGATCAATACATGAAAGCAGGCGAGGGCTGAAGTTGACGACAAGAGAGGTTTATATGTATATATTAATGCGATACAATTCTTTGCTAAAAAGCCCAATGTAAAATGTAACCACCATGTCTAACAGGCGGCGTACGTGCAGTGTCCCGATCATCACTTCACACACGTTTTCCTGGCTTGTGACGAGGTCTCGAGGTGCTTTGGTACAACCGATGGCACCGCAGCCTCATGTGCAGCACCACTCACCTCACTTCCCCCTCCATTTCAATGTGTCGGCAAAGTGCAGACTGTCCCCTACACTCTAGTCTGTGACCATCGTGCGGACTGCGCAGACGGAAGTGACGAAGATTTCTGCTACTTTCCACCCTGCGACGTGTCGTCTCCTTTTCGATGTGCAGGCAGGAGGGTTCGTTATCTTTGATTTAATTTCTCTCTACTTTTATTAAGTGTATTTCTACGTGTAATATTGATAAATGTCTACATTAGTAAACTCATAGTTTTTATAACATCAAGTATCATTGTATTTCACAGATGAGGCCATATTTTAGCCCTATTAGCAACCCAGATAGCAATGAAACATTTTATAAACGTTTTAAAAACGCTAACATAGTTGTAATAATGTAATCGTTTGATATGAAACATTTCAGAAACATTTTAGAAACATTTACCGAAAAAACATTTAAAAATGAAACATTTTGCAAACCTTTTAAAATAGTAGGAAACATTTTCAGAAAACTTCTTAAGATGTATGACGCAGGATTATGATGTAGTGAGTATGAAGTAGAATGCATGATGTACAATGTATGAGTTAGTAAGGGATTGTTGAATGAGAGAAACCACAGATGATGTGAGCTATAGAACAGAATAAAGATGCTTACTATTATGTAATATTCAAACTCTAATGTGTATTCTAAGAAAATCTATGTTTGTTTGGTACTATAGATTTGTAGATTTGTACAATCAGTCATCTCAAAACACGGTTACACACCTTGCACTTCGTATTGACGCAATGTTGGATTGTACCCCTTGCTAACGCTGGGAGAAGATATTTTCATTTCAAAAACATGATTTTTATCACTGTTTTCTTAGTGAACCTTCGTAGAAATACGGTAAAACGTTGAAGAAAACAACTACAGTGAAAATATCACGTGAGTCCTTAAACAGATGGCGCCATTCTAAATTAAAAGTCACTTAATGTTGCCGCACCCGAATCCTAGATGCTACTTTAGTGTAATAGTTAAAAACCGCGCTTGTTTGCCCTCCAATGAGCAGGTGAGTTCAGATCTTATTTCGGAAATTCCCTTTATACGTCTTCCCCTGTATGACATGTGCCTGCCCCACTCTGTTACCAGCACTGTCTTCTTTCTGGCCTGTAAATGTCTTTCCATGATGCAGCGTTAGTTGTTGATTCAGAAGAACTTGTCATAACTTTAGCTAACATGGTAGAGAGAAATAGAAGAAATCAACTAAGACGACGGAAAGAAACGGAAATAGTAATAACAAAATTGTCGTGTTAACTGAGTATTCCGTAATCTAACAAGTCTATGCAATTAAAATAGATGCATAAATTATGGGGTGGGGACAATCTTGGAGACAGAAGAAAACAGAGGACCAGACATGTCTGAGCGTCCTGACGATACATGCCATAACTCAGTACCACTTTGTCAAGCGATGCCTTCCTCCGCACTTTAATCCAATCAGTTTTTTTAAAAA